>CM077149.1:149207099-149807099 GCA_039583875.1 Platanthera guangdongensis
CCACCCGCCCATTCCTTGGCACGATGCGCCTGTCCGCACCGCCAAAAGCTCCATCAGTGCGCTCCCCTCCGCATTCACTGCCATCGGAATTCGTATGTAACCCCGTCGGTGGTGCTCCTTTATGCTCCCGCAACACTGCGATATGTGGAAGTTGGATAATTTTGGCCTCCGATGGAAGTGTAACTTGTAGACACTTGTCCAATCTTTTCGATCACCAAAAACGGTCCAAAAAACTGTGGGGACAGTTTATGAAACCCATGCGCCCATAAGCTTGTTTGCTTGCACGGTTGGTGACGTACATAGGCCCAAGTCCCCACCATCCAACTGTCGTCTTGTCGTTTCTTGTCGTCGGCTTGCAACACATCTTCATCCGATTCTGTGCCTGCGCCAAATTATGTTTAAGGGTGTTGATTACTTGTTCCGAGCTTGAAGAGAGATCCACCCCATCCACTGTGGTTGTCCCCTCAATGTATGGTATGTTGTAACATTGGTTCTTGGCCAAAACTATCTCATAAGCTCATCCGTGTGGCACTATGGAAAGTTGTGTTATACCACCATTCCGCTCTAAACGATAACCATTCCACACAACTCTTGAGAACGCTCATGACACATGCACCATAAGTACCCCTCAATGCACTGATTAACCACTTCCGTTTGGTCATCGGTTTGAGGATGGTAAGCCGTTGAAAGTTTAAGTTGTACTTGAAGGACCCTAAATAGCTCCTTCCAAAACTGGCTCACAAAGGTGCATCCCGATCACTAACATGGAGGCCGGCAAGCCATGTAACCAGAATATAGAATCAAGGAATGTTTTGGCACAGACTCCACCATGTAGGATGATAGATTGCCATGAAGTGAGCTTGCTTACTCAACCGTTCCACCACCACGAATATAGTAGTCTTTCCCTTGCTCTTCGGAAGACCTTTGACGAAATCTAGTGAAATGTCCTGCCAAACTCGTTCCGAAATGGCAACGGCTGAAGTAATCCCGCGGGTCGCTGATTGTCCGCCTTGCACTTTTGACATACTTGGCACCGTTGGATATAAGCATAAATGTCCGGTTTCATATTCTTCCAGTAGAACATTTTCTTCCTTCTATGATAGGTGGTTGTCATCCCGGAATGGCCGCCAACCGTGCCATCGTGGTATATCTGAAGTAGGTGCTGCTTGAGTGCATCATCCGGCCTATAACTAGCCGGCCCTTACGCCGGAGCAGTTCATGATTCCAGCTATAATGTGATTTCGCGTGCTGTCCTTTACTTGGTTGCGATGATTCACTGCAGCTTATCATCCTCCTCCCATGAGTTTTTGATGGCTTGTATCAAGTCTGACGTCACCTTGACAAGAGCATACAGCTCCATGGAGTTCACCTTGCGGGAAAGGGCGTCAGCGAAAATATTATCCTTCCCTTGTCTATATTGATCACATAATCATAGCCCATTAATTTCTGAAGATATTTATGTTGGCGGATGTTGCTACCTCTGATCCATCAGACCGTAAGCTTTGATGGTCCGTTTTAATGATAAATGGACTTCCCACAAGATAATGCCTCCAATGTTGCACAACCGACACAATAGCCACAATTCCTTTTCATACATCGAAAGGGCTGCATTCATGGGGCCTAACGCTTTACTGAAGAATGCTAGCGGCCTTCCCTCCTGCGATAATACTGCTCCCATGCCGGTATCCGACGCATCCGTCCCACTTCGAACGATTTCTGGAAGTCCGCAAACCCAATACCGGTGTTGATGAAACAACCCCTTTAACTCCGCAAATGCCCGGTCCGCTGTCGTGTCCCATACAAAGTCGGCGGTCTTCAAGAGGTTGGTGAGTGGTTTGGCTAACAATCCATAACCACGAATGAAGCGACGGTAATACCCCGACAGCCCCAAAAACCAGCGTAACTGCTTCACTGATGTTGGTGTCGGCCAATCAAGGATCGATTGAATTTTGGATGGATCCGTAGCTACCCCATGTTTGGAAATTATATGTCCCAAGTATTGTACCTCTTGACTTCCAAAGGCACACTTGCTCCTTTTCAAAACAATTGGTGTTGGCGTAGGATTCCCAACGTGAACTTCAAGTGCTCCAAATGCGCGGACCATGACGGACTAAATATCAAGATATCATCGAAGAAAATCAAGATGGACTTGCGGAGTTGTTGGTGGAAGAGATTGTTCATCAAACTTTGGAACGTAGATGGTGTGTTAGTAAGGCCGAAGGGCATAACGACAAATTCAAAGTGCCCGTGATTGAAGTTTTATATTTGTCTAGACTTACAAGAATGACTCTTGACTCGCCAACTTTATTGAAGTTTTCTACTTGGAATTCAAAATCAACTTGACAATGTTTAGGGTCTAAACACTCTGCATGCTTCTTTTTATGGAGTTGAAAATTGCTCAGCTTACGCAAGAGCACGCTACCCTGAAGAAGGAACACAAGGAGGTAATAAATTTCCTCTAAATTATTTGTCTTGGAGAAAATACCCCGCAAATGTCACCACCTCGCATAATGTCGTTGCACTGTTGAATGTCTTCGCCATATCGAATGCCCCCACCTCGGCGGGCTCAACCTCCATTGTTGTTGTATTTGATCTGGGGCATGAATGATAAACAGAACAAATCAAACGCTGTAAAATCTTCTAATATTTATACTTCTTATGGAGTTGACATCCTTAAAACCCTTGAGGCTATGGTTCAATTATAAGTAGAGGATTCTTATATTGATATATCATTATTATGTTTATTTATATACTTTCCAATGACGGTTGTTACCTTTGACATTCTGTAATTAATTCTTATTAAAGTGGGACATGCACTAAGAGTGACTACATGGGTACTAATTGCATGTCACCACTCACTGTGCACAAGTGCATCTTATATGGTATCCAAAATGAAGTTTCAAGTACCAAGCATCTATTCATCCAATAGTAACTGGGTGGCATGAATACTTACCTTCAATCTTCCAATGCTATCAACTCTCAATTATACTTTTGGTGACTTTTTTCTTTGAAATATCAAAGTTAATCAAAACGTGCTTCAAGTGCATGGAACTGCACTTTACAAGTTCATTTGTTGAAGTTATCCTCTAAATTTAGGCTCAAGCATCATATTCAAACCCATAACATGGTAGAATTTGCCAATTTAATAATCTTATATATTTGTAGCTATGTAATTTCTTGGGATTCAAATTCAGATAGTAATTTTCTATAGGAGGAAATATAAGCAAGTTGTAAGCTATATGATTTTTTTGCACATGTTGGCACATGACAATTATGTACCCCATTTGGGAGGCTAAAACAGCCAATTGAGAAGTCAAGATAAGCTGTTTAGTAATTTTTAAGGCAATATAGTCTTAACGGTCAAATGCTCTTCCCCGTATTAAAAAAAACTTCTCTGGGCAATGCGTTTGAATTCACCATCTTATACAGTTAAATTTAATATTAGAGAACTTGATGATTTCCTCTATTACTATTGTAACAGTAGATTTGCGATAGTTGCATCCTAAGTATGAATGTTTTACTCGCCACACAATTAAATTAGTTAGATATGTGCAATTTATTTTCTCATTTGTGTAGATTTGTAATTGCATAATATCTTCATTAGAACCTTACTTTGCATGAGCATAATTTGGATGATAGCTACCAGATTCGGGCCCGTTCTATGCTCGCTGGTGTTCACCTGGTTGGGTGGAAGGGTAATGTTAATTCATGCCCTCATGTTTCCTAACGACGTTAAGCGAAGGCTTCATCTTGTTCGCTGTTCTGCTTTCTCACTGAGGCTTGAACTTCAATTATTTGTATCTGGGATCTGTTTTGTCTATTTTATTGAAGATGTTTTGGTTTAGTTTATCTGTTGATGGGAATAAGGTTATTCTTTTAACGGATTTATTTATCCGATGTTATAAATTTAGTATAGATAAATAAAATATCATTTGTGTGTGAGTTTAGTTTATTGTTTGTCAGTTGCAACGCGGCCTCTGTTTTTGGATCTTTACAATGTAGTTTTTTCAGTGTTCTATTGTTGGATAACTAAGTTTATGTTAAACTTAAAGAAACGTCGGATATAAAAAAACAAAATTATTTTGTGGTTGTAAAATTGTTTTAAGCGCGACGATATTTAAAAAAAACAAAATTATTCGCGGCATTTTGTTAGAGAACCATTCACGACACTTTCAATAAAAAACATCATGAATGCCTACAAGTTAATCGTTGTGATTATCTAAATGGTGTCACAATACTTTAGCGTCACGAACACTTTCACGTCTTACACTAAAATCTAGAGAATGCCTACAAGTTAATCGTTGGAATCATATGAGTTTAAAAATCAAACCAACTCAAAAACACCTCTCAAACTAAACTGACATCCAACCCACTCTACACTAAAATCTAGAGAATAGCAACATTTCTTACAAGGGCAATGAATTCTGGTGCAAAATCGCCCGTCTGTCTCAGCCATAAGACAGATATCATTTATCTATGAGCAGCATTTGAGCATTTCTTACTGATGGCACAACACATGATGACAACAATGACTTATTTTTTACATTATTTATTTGCGGCGTTTTACTATGTGTCATAAATTCAATCGCGGAAGGCTTAAAAATTCATTGCAGGAGAAAAGCATAAAGGACAAAAATCATTTTAAAAAAAATTAAAAATAAAAGAGAAAGGCAACCTAACTCTCTTGCCCCCCCTTCTTCTCCTCCCCCTCTTTTCTTCTCTTCCCTCCCCCCTCCCCCCTTTTCCCCCCTCATACCAGAGTGGAACCCGGCGCCCCCCCCCGGTCAGGCCTCACTCTAGTAAACTTAATTGGACTGATTTTATGCGATTCCGATTTTGCCCCGTTCATTAATATCGGACGGAAATCATTTCGATTTTCATTCCATTCCAGCTTTTCTCATCTCTTCTCCCGGACGGAAGTACACAGCTCCTCTCTCCTCTTCTCCCGGCGCTGCCCTACCTCCTCCATCTTCTATCTCCCGGACGGAAGCCCACAACTCCAGCGATCGTTCTTCCCGGCGGCAGGCTCACGTCGCAGCCACCTATCTCTGTCCCTGTTTGCCGCCGCCTGAAGTCACGAAAGCCTACCATCTTCCAGCCACTACGACGGAATCCTCCAGGGAAGCTCCGCCGACCGCAGTTTCTGCTACCAGAGCCATCCTATGACTCCGGCGACCCCCTCCTGCCTCGGATTCGGGTTGTTTCAGTGACACTCCGGTGGATCGGGAGCCATCCCGGGGTTTTCCTTGCTTCCAGCCGGCGCTACCCCTGGTCCTGGGCTCACCACTGCCGCCTGAGCCTTTACCCCGCTCCCAGAAACTCTTCCACAGCAACCCAGCTATTTTCCTGGCAGACTCAGAACCCAACGCATCAGTGTTTTGTTCTTCAGCATCTGTTTTCAGCTTCATTCTCGGCTAGGAATTCAGGTATACTGGGAGAAATTTTGGTTAATTACGTTCTTCTGATATTGTTTTTTTTTTATTGTTGGAATTTGCCCGTTTAGTTTATCATCCAAATGTAATTCAAAGTTGTTGGGTGCTTCCTAAATCTAGATCTTTCCTTCTTCCTCGTATCAGTCTTGTTTCCTTCTTCCTTGAAACCTGAAAATAAACAGAATTAAGCACGGAGGTAACATTGTTTTTGAGTATCACGGAACTTAACCACCGTAAATTATGAGGAAAAAACAGAATCAGCGAAGGCGCGTACTGGGAATAATGGAAGAGATCCCCCAAGTTACTTTGGCGCATGATTCCTGAGCTGCAAGCAAAGCACAAATATAACACACATCGACAAACTCATTTCTGTTAAAAAAACGCTGGATAGAAAAGAACTTTGAAGAAGAAAGAGGATCCTGCAGTACCAGGGACATGGGCCTCCTCTGAGTTTTTGGCAGAAGCTTTGTTCAGCTGCAAAACAAACCTGTCGGCTAAGCAAGAGAGGTTCTTCTTCGAGCTCTCCCTTGGAATTGAGGAGGAGCTGGAAGAGGTAAGAGGGTTGTCATGCGGTCTGGAGAGAAGCTTCTTTAGGGTTGCGAGCTCTGAGGTGGACGTAACTTCCTCAGCTCCGGTTGCGAATTCAGGTATACTGGATCGAGGATTTAGGGCTATAGAAGCCTCTGCTGTTAGCTGAAAAATGGAGGTTCATGCTTATTTATTTTGTTATTGAGAGTAATCTAGATGGTCTAGTCGATGCTCTAATCTGACAGTGTTTGATATTTTCATCTTTATTTATGAATTGCGTTGTTGGTAACTTCAACTTACACATTGCTCTGATTTTCTCCCAAGATGTTCATTGCAAAATTCTCTGAGTAACTTTTAACAATCGCCAACATTGTTCTTCACTTTTGTCTGAAATTAAACTCCGCTTGCATTAATCACAGTCAAGATCAACCCTAGATTGAATTGATTTTCTCAATTTTGTTTTGAATGTCTCCTTAGTTGAATCCATCCAAAATTTTCATCTTGTGGATACAATCCTTGGTGGAATCAATCTCGTCAGGCAAGATGTCTTGAGCGTGGAGGATTTCCTACCCGATTCACATTTAGGAAGGTTTGAATCAAACCATTAACCTTTAACTCGGGGAAAAAGTCATTATTTATGGGATTGAGAAGGGGGTTCCCTTAAACCTTAACGATACTTGTTCAATTGATACTCACTGTCAGTGTTTGAGACAAAATACTTGAGTAATTTTTATGTCACTAAATACTATTCATTGTTTAAATATCCAGCAGAACTCAGAGAAAATTATCATGTCTTTCTTCCTCTAGATAGTTTTTGCTTAAAATTGGGAATGGAAAGGAATTTTTTATATAGTTATCTAAGAAAATATTATTTGTCTTATTGCAATTTCATGACCACTTTGCGCAGTTAACCTTTTCAAAAATTCACCTTTTTTGGGCATGCTAACATTAAAATGACGATCACAACTTTCTCATTTATGCACATAAAGCCGCTTTTAGAGCCGTCTCACTCGCTAAATATTCCATCATTTACACTTCTAAAGAGACGTTTTTTGCAAGTTAAGATAACAAATTAGCAGTGTAAAACATGAACCTCATGATTTTTTGCTTCTGGGAGGGACTAAGTTTTTATAAAATAAATAATTTTTTGATGAAGTGTTAATACAAAAAAGACATGTCCAAACTTCTTTTTTTTTCTTTAGAAATAGTCCAAAAAGGTGAAAGTAATACTGAATATTTCAATACAAGAACTATGGAATCAATGACAAAGGCTCCATCACACGTTCCTTGACCTCAAGGAACAAAATCTGGAAGCCTCTTTTGGATGGACCATAGATCTTCCCATGTTGCCTCCTTGCCGCTGCTCTCTGGCCATTGAATCAGCAGTTGGGTCGCCACCCGCCCATTCCTTGGCACGATGCGCCTGTCCAGCACCGCCAAAAGCTCCATCAGTGCGCTCCCCTCCGCATTCACTGCCATCGGAATTCGTATGTACCCCGTCGGTGGTGCTCCTTTATGCTCCCGCAACTGCGATATGTGGAAGGTTGGATGAATTTTGGCCTCCGATGGAAGTTGTAACTTGTAGGACACTTGTCCAATCTTTTCGATCACCAAAAACGGTCCAAAAAACTGTGGGGACAGTTTATGAAACCCATGCGCCCATAAGCTTGTTTGCTTGCACGGTTGGTGACGTACATAGGCCCAAGTCCCCACCTCCAACTGTCGCTCTTGTCGTTTCTTGTCGGCCAACATCTTCATCCGATTCTGTGCCTGCGCCAAATTATGTTTAAGGGTGTTGATTACTTGTTCCCGAGCTTGAAGAGATCGATCCACCCCATCCACTGTGGTTGTCCCCTCAATGTATGGTATGTGTAACATTGGTTCTTGGCCAAAAACTATCTCATAAGGCGTCATCCGTGTGGCACTATGGAAAGTTGTGTTATACCACCATTCCGCTAACGATAACCATTCCACCCAACTCTTAGAACGCTCATGACACATGCACCATAAGTACCCCTCAATGCACTGATTAACCACTTCCGTTTGGTCATCGGTTTGAGGATGGTAGGCCGTTGAAAGTTTAAGTTGTACTTGAAGGACCCTAAATAGCTCCTTCCAAAACTGGCTCACAAAGGTAGCATCCCGATCACTAACAATGGAGGCCGGCAAGCCATGTAACCAGAATATAGAATCAAGGAATGTTTGGGCCACAGACTCCACCATGTACGGATGAGAGATTGCCATGAAGTGAGCTTGCTTACTCAACCGTTCCACCACCACGAATATAGTAGTCTTTCCCTTGCTCTTCGGAAGACCTTTGACGAAATCTAGTGAAATGTCCTGCCAAACTCGTTCCGAAATGGGCAACGGCTGAAGTAATCCCGCGGGTCGCTGATTGTCCGCCTTGCACTTTTGACATACTTGGCACCGTTGGATATAAGCATAAATGTCCGGTTTCATATTCTTCCAGTAGAACATTTTCTTCATTCTATGATAGGTGGTTGTCATCCCGGAATGGCCGCCAACCGTGCCATCGTGGTATATCTGAAGTAGGTGCTGCTTGAGTGCATCATCCCGGCCTATAACTAGCCGGCCCTTACGCCGGAGCAGTTCATGATTCCAGCTATAATGTGATTTCGCGGTGCTGTCCTTTACCTTGGTTGCGATGATTCACTGCAGCTTATCATCCTCCTCCCATGAGTTTTTGATGGCTTGTATCAAGTCTGACGTCACCTTGACAAGAGCATACAGCTCCATGGAGTTCACCTTGCGGGAAAGGGCGTCAGCGAAAATATTATCCTTCCCTTGTCTATATTGGATCACATAATCATAGCCCATTAATTTCTGAAGATATTTATGTTGGCGGGATGTTGCTAACCTCTGATCCATCAAGAACCGTAAGCTTTGATGGTCCGTTTTAATGATAAATGGACTTCCCACAAGATAATGCCTCCAATGTTGCACAACCGACACAATAGCCAACAATTCCTTTTCATACATCGAAAGGGCTGCATTCATGGGGCCTAACGCTTTACTGAAGAATGCTAGCGGCCTTCCCTCCTGCGATAATACCGCTCCCATGCCGGTATCCGACGCATCCGTCTCCACTTCGAACGATTTCTGGAAGTCCGGCAAACCCAATACCGGTGTTGATGAAACAACCCGCTTTAACTCCGCAAATGCCCGGTCCGCTGTCGTGTCCCATACAAAGTCGGCGGTCTTCAAGAGGTTGGTGAGTGGTTTGGCTAACAATCCATAACCACGAATGAAGCGACGGTAATACCCCGACAGCCCCAAAAACCAGCGTAACTGCTTCACTGATGTTGGTGTCGGCCAATCAAGGATCGATTGAATTTTGGATGGATCCGTAGCTACCCCATGTTTGGAAATTATATGTCCCAAGTATTGTACCTCTTGACTTCCAAAGGCACACTTGCTCCTTTTCAAAAACAATTGGTGTTGGCGTAGGATTCCCAACGTGAACTTCAAGTGCTCCAAATGCGCGGACCATGACGGACTAAATATCAAGATATCATCGAAGAAAATCAAGATGGACTTGCGGAGTTGTTGGTGGAAGAGATTGTTCATCAAACTTTGGAACGTAGATGGTGTGTTAGTAAGGCCGAAGGGCATAACGACAAATTCAAAGTGCCCGTGATTGAAGTTTTATATTTGTCTAGACTTACAAGAATGACTCTTGACTCGCCAACTTTATTGAAGTTTTCTACTTGGAATTCAAAATCAACTTGACAATGTTTAGGGTCTAAACACTCTGCATGCTTCTTTTTATGGAGTTGAAAATTGCTCAGCTTACGCAAGAGCACGCTACCCTGAAGAAGGAACACAAGGAGGTAATAAATTTCCTCTAAATTATTTGTCTTGGAGAAAATACCCCGCAAATGTCACCACCTCGCATAATGTCGTTGCACTGTTGAATGTCTTCGCCATATCGAATGCCCCCACCTCGGCGGGCTCAACCTCCATTGTTGTTGTATTTGATCTGGGGCATGAATGATAAACAGAACAAATCAAACGCTGTAAAATCTTCTAATATTTATACTTCTTATGGAGTTGACATCCTTAAAACCCTTGAGGCTATGGTTCAATTATAAGTAGAGGATTCTTATAATTGATATATCATTATTATGTTTATTTATATACTTCCAATGACGGTGTTACCTTTGACATTCTGTAATTAATTCTTATTAAAGTGGGACATGCACTAAGAGTGACTACATGGGTACTAATTGCATGTCACCACTCACTGTGCACAAGTGCATCTTATATGGTATCCAAAATGAAGTTTCAAGTACCAAGCATCTATTCATCCAATAGTAACTGGGTGGCATGAATACTTACCTTCAATCTTCCAATGCTATCAACTCTCAATTATACTTTTGGTGACTTTTTTCTTTGAAATATCAAAGTTAATCAAAACGTGCTTCAAGTGCATGGAACTGCACTTTACAAGTTCATTTGTTGAAGTTATCCTCTAAATTTAGGCTCAAGCATCATATTCAAACCCAGAACATGGTAGAATTTGCCAATTAAATAATCTATATATATTTGTAGCTATGTAATTTCTTGGGATTCAAATTCAGATAGTAATTTTCTTATAGGAGGAAATATAAGCAAGTTGTAAGCTATATGATTTTTTTGCACATGTTGGCACATGACAATTATGTACCCCCATTTTGGGAGGCTAAAACAGCCAATTGAGAAGTCAAGATAAGCTGTTTAGTAATTTTTAAGGCAATATAGTCTTAACGGTCAAATGCTCTTCCCCGTATTAAAAAAAACTTCTCTGGGCAATGCGTTTGAATTCACCATCTTATACAGTTAAATTTAATATTAGAGAACTTGATGATTTCCTCTATTACTATTGTAACAGTAGATTTGCGATAGTTGCATCCTAAGTATGAATGTTTTACTCGCCACACAATTAAATTAGTTAGATATGTGCAATTTATTTTCTCATTTGTGTAGATTTGTAATTGCATAATATCTTCATTAGAACCTTACTTTGCATGAGCATAATTTGGATGATAGCTACCAGATTCGGGCCCGTTCTATGCTCGCTGGTGTTCACCTGGTTGGGTGGAAGGGTAATGTTAATTCATGCCCTCATGTTCCTAACGACGTTAAGGCGAAGGCTTCATCTTGTTCGCTGTTCTGCTTTCTCACTGAGGCGTTGAACTTCAATTATTTGTATCTGGGATCTGTTTTGTCTATTTTATTGAAGATGTTTTGGTTTAGTTTATCTGTTGATGGGAATAAGGTTATTCTTTTAACGGATTTATTTATCCGATGTTATAAATTTAGTATAGATAAATAAAATATCATTTGTGTGTGAGTTTAGTTTATTGTTTGTCAGTTGCAACGCGGCCTCTGTTTTTGGATCTTTACAATGTAGTTTTTTCAGTGTTCTATTGTTGGATAACTAAGTTTATGTTAAACTTAAAGAAACGTCGGATATAAAAAAACAAAATTATTTTGTGGTTGTAAAATTGTTTTAAGCGCGACGATATTTAAAAAAACAAAATTATTCGCGGCATTTTGTTAGAGAACCATTCACGACACTTTCAATAAAAAACATCATGAATGCCTACAAGTTAATCGTTGTGATTATCTAAATGGTGTCACAATACTTTAGCGTCACGAACACTTTCACGTCTTACACTAAAATCTAGAGAATGCCTACAAGTTAATCGTTGGGAATCATATGAGTTTAAAAAATCAAACCAACTCAACAAACACCTCTCAAACTAAACTGACATCCAACCCACCATCTACACTAAAATCTAGAGAATAGCAACATTTCTTACAAGGGCAATGAATTCTGGTGCAAAATCGCCCGTCTGTCTCAGCCATAAGACAGATATCATTTATCTATGAGCAGCATTTGAGCATTTCTTACTGATGGCACAACACATGATGACAACAATGACTTATTTTTTACATTATTTATTTGCGGCGTTTTACTATGTGTCATAAATTCAATCGCGGAAGGCTTAAAATTCATTGCAGAGAAAAGCATAAAGGACAAAATCATTTTAAAAAAAATTAAAAATAAAAGAGAAAGGCACCTAACTCTCTTGCCCCCCCTTCTTCTCCTCCCCTCTTTTTTTCTTTCTCTTCCCTCCCCCCTCCCCCCTTTTTCCCCCCTCATACCAGAGTGGAACCCGGCGCCCCCCCCGGTCAGGCCTCACTCTAGTAAACTTAATTGGACTGATTTTATGCGATTCCGATTTTGCCCCGTTCATTAATATCGGACGGAAATCATTTCGATTTTCATTCCATTCCAGCTTTTCTCATCTCTTCTCCCGGACGGAAGTACACAGCTCCTCTCTCCTCTTCTCCCGGCGCTGCCCTACCTCCTCCATCTTCTATCTCCCGGACGGAAGCCCACAACTCCAGCGATCGTTCTTCCCCGGCGGCAGGCTCACGTCGCAGCCACCTATCTCTGTCCCTGTTTGCCGCCGCCTGAAGTCACGAAAGCCTACCATCTTCCAGCCACTACGACGGAATCCTCCAGGGAAGCTCCGCCGACCGCAGTTTCTGCTACCAGAGCCATCCTATGACTCCGGCGACCCCCTCCTGCCTCGGATTCGGGTTGTTTCAGTGACACTCCGGTGGATCGGGAGCCATCCCGGGGTTTTCCTTGCTTCCAGCCGGCGCTACCCCTGGTCCTGGGCTCACCACTGCCGCCTGAGCCTTTACCCCGCTCCCAGAAACTCTTCCACAGCAACCCAGCTATTTTCCTGGCAGACTCAGAACCCAACGCATCAGTGTTTTGTTCTTCAGCATCTGTTTTCAGCTTCATTCTCGGCTAGGAATTCAGGTATACTGGGAGAAATTTGGTTAATTACGTTCTTCTGATATTGTTTTTTTTTATTGTTGGAATTTGCCCGTTTAGTTTATCATCCAAATGTAATTCAAAGTTGTTGGGTGCTTCCTAAATCTAGATCTTTCCTTCTTCCTCGTATCAGTCTTGTTTCCTTCTTCCTTGAAACCTGAAAATAAACAGAATTAAGCACGGAGGTAACATTGTTTTTGAGTATCACGGAACTTAACCACCGTAAATTATGAGGAAAAAACAGAATCAGCGAAGGCGCGTACTGGGAATAATGGAAGAGATCCCCCAAGTTACTTTGGCGCATGATTCCTGAGCTGCAAGCAAAGCACAAATATAACACACATCGACAAACTCATTTCTGTTAAAAAAACGCTGGATAGAAAAGAACTTTGAAGAAGAAAGAGGATCCTGCAGTACCAGGGACATGGCCTCCTCTGAGTTTTTGGCAGAAGCTTTGTTCAGCTGCAAAACAAACCTGTCGGCTAAGCAAGAGAGGTTCTTCTTCGAGCTCTCCTTGGAATTGAGGAGGAGCTGGAAGAGGTAAGAGGGTTGTCATGCGGTCTGGAGAGAAGCTTCTTTAGGGTTGCGAGCTCTGAGGTGGACGTAACTTCCTCAGCTCCGGTTGCGAATTCAGGTATACTGGATCGAGGATTTAGGGCTATAGAAGCCTCTGCTGTTAGCTGAAAAATGGAGGTTCATGCTTATTTATTTTGTTATTGAGAGTAATCTAGATGGTCTAGTCGATGCTCTAATCTGACAGTGTTTGATATTTTCATCTTTATTTATGAATTGCGTTGTTGGTAAACTTCAACTTACACATTGCTACTGATTTCTCCCAAGATGTTCATTGCAAAATTCTCTGAGTAACTTTTAACAATCGCCAACATTGTTCTTCACTTTTGTCTGAAATTAACTCCGCTTGCATTAATCACAGTCAAGATCAACCCTAGATTGAATTGATTTTCTCAATTTTGTTTTGAATGTCTCCTTAGTTGAATCCATCCAAATTTTTCATCTTGTGGATACAATCCTTGGTGAATCAATCTCGTCAGGCAAGAGTGTCTTGAGCATGGAGGATTTCCTACCCGATTTACATTTAGGAAGGTTTGAATGAAACCATTAACCTTTAACTCGAGGAAAAAGTCATTATTTATGGGATTGAGAAGGGGGTTCCCTTAAACCTTAACGATACTTGTTCAATTGATACTCACTGTCAGTGTTTGAGACAAATACTTGAGTAATTTTTATGTCACTAAATACTATTCATTGTTTAAATATCCAGCAGAAACTCAGAGAAAATTATCATGTCTTTCTTCCTCTAGATAGTTTTTGCTTAAAATTGGGAATGGAAAGGAGTTTTTTATATAGTTATCTAAGAAAATATTATTTGTCTTATTGCAATTTCATGACCACTTTGCGCAGTTAACCTTTTCAAAAATTCACCTTTTTTGGGCATGCTAACATTAAAATGACGATCACAACTTTCTCATTTATGCACATAAAGCCGCTTTTAGAGCCGTCTCACTCGCTAAATATTCCATCATTTACACTTCTAAAGAGACGTTTTTTGCAAGTTAAGATAACAAATTAGCAGTGTAAAACATGAACCTCATGATTTTTTGCTTCTGGGAGGGACTAAGTTTTTATAAAATAAATAATTTTTTGATGAAGTGTTAATACAAAAAAAACATGTCCAAACTTCTTTTTTTTTACTTTAGAAATAGTCCAAAAGGTGAAAGTAATACTGAATATTTCAATACAAGAACTATGGAATCAATGACAAAGGCTCCATCACACGTTCCTTGACCTCAAGGAACAAAATCTGGAAGCCTCTTATGGATGGACCATAGATCTTCTCATGTTGCCTCCTTGCCGCTGCTCTCTGGCCATTGAATCAGCAGTTGGGTCGCCACCCGCCCATTCCTTGGCACGATGCGCCTGTCCAGCACCGCCAAAAGCTCCATCAGTGCGCTCCCCTCCGCATTCACTGCCATCGGAATTCGTATGTACCCCGTCGGTGGTGCTCCTTTATGCTCTCGCAACTGCGATATGTGGAAGGTTGGATGAATTTTGGCCTCCGATGGAAGTTGTAACTTGTAGGACACTTGTCCAATCTTTTCGATCACCAAAAACGGTCCAAAAAACTGTTGGGACAGTTTATGAAACTCATGCGCCCATAAGCTTGTTTGCTTGTACGGTTGGTGACGTACATAGGCCCAAGTCCCCACCTCCAACTGTCGCTCTTGTCGTTTCTTGTCGGCCAACATCTTCATCCGATTCTGTGCCTGCGCCAAATTATGTTTAAGGGTGTTGATTACTTGTTCCCGAGCTTGAAGAGATCGATCCACCCCATCCACTGTGGTTGTCCCCTCAATGTATGGTATGTGTAACATTGGTTCTTGGCCAAAAACTATCTCATAAGGCGTCATCCGTGTGGCACTATGGAAAGTTATGTTATACCACCATTCCGCTAACGATAACCATTTCACCCAACTCTTAGAACGCTCATGACACATGCACCATAAGTACCCCTCAATGCACTGATTAACCACTTCCGTTTGGCCATCGGTTTGAGGATGATAGGCCGTTGAAAGTTTAAGTTGTACTTGAAGGACCCTAAATAGCTCCTTCCAAAACTGGCTCACAAAGGTAGCATCCCGATCACTAACAATGGAGGCCGGCAAGCCATGTAACCGGAATATAGAATCAAGGAATGTTTGGGCCACGGACTCCACCGTGTACGGATGAGAGATTGACATGAAGTGAGCTTGCTTACTCAACCGTTCCACCACCACGAATATAGTAGTCTTTCCCTTGCTCTTCGGAAGACCTTCGACAAAATCTAGAGAAATGTCCTGCCAAACTCGTTCCGGAATGGGCAACGGCTGAAGTAATCCCGCGGGTCGCTGATTGTCCGCCTTGCACTTTTGACATACTTGGCACCGTTGGATATAAGCATAAATGTCCGGTTTCATATTCTTCCAGTAGAACATTTTCTTCATTCTATGATAGGTGGTTGTCATCCCGGAATGGCCGCCAACCGTGCCGTCGTGGTATATCTGAAGTAGGTGCTGCTTGAGTGCATCATCCCGGCCTGTAACTAGCCGGCCCTTACGCCGAAGCAGTTCATGATTCCAGCTATAATGTGATTTCGCGGTGCTGTCCTTTACCTTGGTTGCGATGATTCACCGCAGCTTATCATCCTCCTCCCATGAGTTTTTGATGGCTTGTATCAAGTCTGACGTCACCTTGACAAGAGCATACAACTCCATGGAGTTCACCTTGCGGGAAAGGGCGTCAGCGAAAATATTATCCTTCCCTTGTCTATATTGGATCACATAATCATAGCCCATTAATTTCTGAAGATATTTATGTTGGCAGGATGTTGCTAACCTCTGATCCATCAAGAACCGTAAGCTTTGATGGTCCGTTTTAATGATAAATGGACTTCCCACAAGATAATGCCTCCAATGTTGCACAGCCGACACAATAGCCAACAATTCCTTTTCATACATCGAAAGGGCTGCATTCATGGGGCCTAACGCTTTATACTGAAGAATGCTAGCGGCCTTCCCTCCTGCGATAATACCGCTCCCAGCCGCCGTGCCGGTATCCGACGCATCCGTCTCCACTTCGAACGATTTCTGGAAGTCCGGCAAACCCAATACCGGTGTTGATGAAACAACCCGCTTTAACTCCCTCCGCAAATGCCCGGTCCGCTGTCGTGTCCCATACAAAGTCGGCGGTCTTCAAGAGGTTGGTGAGTGGTTTGGCTAACAATCCATAACCACGAATGAAGCGGCGGTAATACCCCGACAGCCCCAAAAACCAGCGTAACTGCTTCTGATGTTGACTGATGTTGGTGTCGGCCAATCAAGGATCGATTGAATTTTGGATGGATCCGTAGCTACCCCATGTTTGGAAATTATATGTCCCAAGTATTGTACCTCTTGACTTCCAAAGGCACACTTGCTCCTTTTCAAAAACAATTGGTGTTGGCGTAGGATTCCCAACTTGAACTTCAAGTGCTCCAAATGCGCGACCAGACCATGACGGACTAAATATCAAGATATCATCGAAGAAAATCAAGATGGACTTGCGGAGTTGTTGGTGGAAGAGATTGTTCATCAAACTTTGGAACGTAGATGGTGTGTTAGTAAGGCCGAAGGGCATAACGACAAATTCAAAGTGCCCGTGATTGAAGTTTTATATTTGTCTAGACTTACAAGAATGACTCTTGACTCGCCAACATTTATTGAAGTTTTCTACTTGGAATTCAAAATCAACTTGACAATGTTTAGGGCCTAAACACTCTGCATGCTTCTTATTTTATGGAGTTGGAAATTGCTCAGCTTACGCAAGAGCACGCTACCCTGAAGAAGGAACACAAGGAGGTAATAAATTTCTCTAAATTATTTTGTCTTGGAGAAAATACCCACCCCGCAAATGCCACCACCTCGCATATCGTTGTCGTTGCACTGTTGAATGTCTTCGCCATATCGAATGCCCCCACCTCGGCGTGCTCAACCTCCATTGTTGTTGTATTTGATCTGGGGCATGAATGATAAGCAGAACAAATCAAACGCTGTAAAATCTTCTAATATTTATACTTCTTATGGAGTTGACATCCTTAAAACCCTTGAGGCTATGGTTCAATTATAAGTAGAGGATTCTTATAATTGATATATCATTATTATGTTTATTTATATACTTCCAATGACGGTGTTACCTTTGACATTCTGTAATTAATTCTTATTAAAGTGGGACATGCACTAAGAGTGACTACATGGGTACTAATTGCATGTCACCACTCACTGTGCACAGGTGCATCTTATATGGTATCCAAAATGAAGTTTCAAGTACCAAACATCTATTCGTCCAATAGTAACTGGGTGGCATGAATACTTACCTTCAATCTTCCAATGCTATCAACTCTCAATTATACTTTTGGTGACTTTTTTCTTTGAAATATCAAAGTTAATCAAAACATGCTTCAAGTGCATGGAACTGCACTTTACAAGTTCATTTGTTGAAGTTATCCTCTAAATTTAGGCTCAAGCATCATATTCAAACCCAGAACATGGTAGAATTTGCCAATTAAATAATCTATATATATTTGTAGCTATGGAATTTCTTGGGATTCAAATTCAGATAGTAATTTTCTTATAGGAGGAAATATAAGCAAGTTGTAAGCTATATGATTTTTTTGCACATGTTGGCACATGACAATTATGTACCTCTTTTGGGAGGCTAAAACAGCCAATTGAGAAGTCAAGATAAGTTGTTTAGTAATTTTTAAGGTCATATAGTCTTAACGGTCAAATGCTCTTCCCCGTATTAAAAAAAAAACTTCTATGGGCAATGCGTTTGAATTCACCATCTTATACAGTTAAATTTAATATTAGAGAACTTGATGATTTCCTCTATTACTATTGTAACAGTAGATTTGCGATAGCTGCATCCTAAGTATGAATGTTTTACTCGCCACACAATTAAATTAATTAGATATGTGCAATTTATTTTCTCATTTGTGTAGATTTGTAATTGCATAATATCTTCATTAGAACCTTACTTTGCATGAGCATAATTTGGATGATAGCTACCAGATTCGGGCCCGTTCTATGCTCGCTGGTGTTCACGCTGGCTGGGGAAGGGTAATGTTAATTCATGCCCTCATGTTCCTAACGACGTTAAGGCGAAGGCTTCATCTTGTTCGCTGTTCTGCTTTCTCACTGAGGCGTTGAACTTCAATTATTTGTATCTCGGATCTGTTTTGTCTATTTTATTGAAGATGTTTTGGTTTAGTTTATCTGTTGATGGGAATAAGGTTATTCTTTTAACGGATTTATTTATCCGATGTTATAGATTTAGTATAGATAAATAAAATATCATTTGTGTGTGAGTTTAGTTTATTGTTTGTCAGTTGCAACGCGGCCTCTGTTTTTGGATCTTCACAATGTAGTTTTTTCAGTGTTCTATTGTTGGATAACTAAGTTTATGTTAAACTTAAAGAAACGTCGGATATAAAAAAACAAAATTATTCTGTGGTTGTAAAATTGTTTTAAGCGCGACGATATTTAAAAAAAACAAAATCATTCGCGGCATTTTGTTAGAGAACCATTCACGACACTTTCAATAAAAAACATCATGAATGCCTACAAGTTAATCGTTGTGATTATCTAAATGGTGTCACAATACTTTAGCGCCACGAACACTTTCACGTCTTACACTAAAATCTAGAGAATGCCTACAAGTTAATCGTTGGGAATCATATGAGTTTAAAAAATCAAACCAACTCAACAGACACCTCTCAAACTAAACTGACATCCAACCCACCATCTACACTAAAATCTAGAGAATAGCAACATTTCTTACAAGGGTAATGAATTCTGGTGCAAAATCGCCCGTCTTTCTCAGCCATAAGACAGATATCATTTATCTATGAGCAGCATTTGAGCATTTCTTACTGAGGGCACAACACATGATGACAACAATGACTTATTTTTTACATTATTTATTTGCGGCGTTTTACTATGTGTCATAAATTCAATCGCGGAAGGCTTAAAAATTCATCGCAGGAGAAAAGCATAAAGGACAAAAATCGTTTAAAAAAAATTAAAAATAAAAGAGAAAGACAACCTAACTCTCTTGCCCCCCTTCTTCTCCTCCCCCTCTTTTTCTTTCTCTTCCCTCCCCCTCCCCCTTTTTCCCCCCTCATACCAGAGTGGAACCCGGCGCCCCCCCCCCCCCCCCCCCCCCCCCCCCCCCCCCCCCCCCCCCCCCCCCCCCCCCAACTTTGCCCAGTGAAATGGTCCACCACAATCCTGCCAAACGGGCAAGGAGTCAAGGGGCATTTCAGCAAATCCACTCTACGCTCCTCCCGCGGCCCCCAACGGGGCAAAGCCTTGTGACTAGCTGGCTAATGTCAACCGCATCAAATCAGATCGAACAAAGGTTTGATGAGTCGGATAGGACTAACCCTGGTCAAGAGGACCATCTAGTAATATGATTTTTTATGGGTAATTCCGTAATTGATGAATATCGGGACATTCAACCGGTAGGGCGAGTTTCTGAGCCGGCACGAAACATGTTCTCTACCCTTCTCGCGCCCTTCACAAGGAGCGCTAATTAGGTGTTTGTGCACACACACACCTATGTGCGCATCGTACGCGCACCACCGGTGAATGATCTAATGGCTGAGGAAAAAAGTGCCTTTAACAAAAAAAAACAATAGCGATCTACGACTGCGATTGCGCCTGGACACTCGAAAAAAATTTCTCCCCAAGCCCCGCATTTTCCCCGCCGTGTGATGTGGAGACATCCCAGCCATTGATCTCCCAAACCGTTCCAGGTGGACCATTAAAAAAGATTCCATTATCCGATTTGCCAGTTTCACCCCTGCCATTAGCCTCTATTTACACTCGAACCCTTTGCCGTTCTTCTATGAAATTGGTGCTTCGAATATATGTCACAGCCCCGAACGAACCCTTGTTGCTCACGCTTATCACGAAAATACCATCGTTTCTGATTATGGCCCAGACTTCCGGGCCCGCCGCAATCACCAATTTTTTACATCATCGGACGGTTGACAGTGCTCCGTATCTAAGAATAGACATCCTTTTTTTCTTTTCGAGGGGACCAAAATACCCTCGTTCAATTGATCGTTTCGCTTGTCCTTTTCTCCGAGGCAATGCATTTCTAGTATATTAATATCTGTCACAGGAATTACCGAATATGCCCAGCAAACAAACCTCGCCTACATCGGGATGCCAAGGGCAATTCCGGAACACAAGTTGCAATTATGTAATTTCCGTCGATAGAAGGGCTATGTAGCGGAGAACCCTCTCTATATATAATCTCGTGGGTGTTACAATCCGGGCCCCCGCCTTCATTCCCCCAAATCTCAAAATCCCTCCGATTTCCGCCGCATCTCCAGCTCTCGTCTATTTTCTATCCGGCCAAACTCCGGCGGCCATCGCCGGACGAACATCGCAGCGCCGCCGATCTCGCCGTCTCCCGGCGGTCCACCAATCCTCATCCGTGCTCGCTTCCCTATGCGACCGACCCTTCCCTATCTCCTTCCTTTCTTTATCCTCAGTTTCCGAATCTGCCCTTAACTTTCCCCAATTTTACAATTTTGTTTTTTTTCCCATTTCTTTATTTCTTTCCGTCTTTTTTGGTGAACCATTTTCAAACATTTTGCTGACGTGGCGAAAGATGTCGAGCCACGTCCATCCGATCTCGAGGAAGCGGAAGGAGCGGGAGCAGCCGTCGGCGGCGGCGGCTAAAGTTGAAACGGTGGCCGGCTCTCCGCCGCCGACAGGTAACCGTCTGCTCGCCGGGTACATGGCCCACGAGTTCCTCTCAAAGGGCACGCTGTTTGGCAAGCCCTGGCCCCCGGAGCGACCCGAGCCGAATGGCGGTTCGACCCAAACCGGTCGGATTGCGGACAGACCGGCCACTTCAACCCAGGTCCCAACGGCATACGATGAGGTAGCGTACCTGCTTAAGACAGATGGGGTCCACATTCCCGGCGTCGTCAACCCTACCCAGCTGGCGCGCTGGCTTCAGATGTGATATAGAGTTCCCGCGCGGCAACCTAACCCCGCGCTGTACACACGCGGCGGTTTCTCATTGGCTATCAAGGCTCTCTTCTTTCTCCCGCGGCCTGCATGGTTCTTTCTTCGTGGACTCAAGGTGGTGAGTGAAGCGTGGAGAATGAAAGATGGTAGTCTGGAAGAAAAATTGCTTACCATAATTCTGTCTTCAGCCTTTTTTTTTGTTTCTTCAATGGATTTTCGATGCTAAAACTTTTTAGTTTCATAATCGCCGTTTCTCATTGGAATTGAGGCTTTAGGCTCTCTTACGAGGACTTATATTCACGGGTCAAACGGTTATGATCGTATGAATCAGATCTTAATTACTGACCACTTAAAAAATTTTGTCCCTTTAAACATAAAAATGGATGAAGTTTTTTAGATGGAGGTTAACGACCGCCAAGGGGACTGAAGCAATGCCAAAGCTAAATCATTGCCGCTGAAATCAGAAAGCATAATATTTTCCTCGTTTTAAGGAAATGCTTAACCTCAGCATGCATGGTGTTTAAAGACTTGCGGTAGCATAAAGAAACCGGTTTGGTATGCTAATGCTAATGCTAGTCATAATCTCGGGCTTAAGCTAAAATCTTCTGCTATAATTTTGATTTTAATTTACAAGTTATTCTTATTTCATGCTTACAGCTTTATCACTTATCAATTATTTGCTTTTCGTTGACTGTAGAAATTTATACTCTTTTTTCGTAGCCACTGCGATTTATTTAAAATATTTGCTCCCTAGAATCATAGAATGCAGTAATTAATTTGCATTAGCTTGAATGTTGATTGGCCATCCTAAATTTATAGGAATTTCGAGTTACCGATAGCTAGAATTTCCGTAATTTCCACCATTTAAGTGAGGATTTATGGAGAAAATAGCCTCATGCCCAATCTATGCACCCGATCTTCATGCAATCCGCGTGCCCAGCACCCAAAACAGTCGCACACACGATCCCCTGACCGGCCAACCGACTGGCCGCCTGCGGCTGCGCGTCCCCTGTGCGTGGCGACAAGGATCCCGCGGCCGGCCTCGTGTGTGGCCGCTGCCGCGCCAAGCTGCTGCTCGCAAGCGGCCACAAAGCGTGCGGTCGGCCTCCCGGTCGGCCACCGTGCGGCCGCAAGGCCCGTGGCTAGCCACTGTCGTGCCAATCGGCCAGTTGCAAGCGATCGCAAGGCTTGCGTCGGCATCCCGTCATGTCGCCGATGCGCTTTGCGGCTTCCGGCAAGCGCCCGCAAGGCCCGTGGCTGGTCTCGCGACCATCCGCCACTGCGCCAAGCGGCCGCAAGGCGTGCGGCTGGCCGCCGTTGCGCCTTGCCGCCGCAAGCGGTCACAAGGCGTGCGGCCAGCCGCCGTTGCGCCATGCGGCTGCCCGCAAGTCCCGCAGTCGGCCTCGTAGCCAATTGTCGCCCTGCCAAGTGCCTGCTTGCAAGCGGTCGCAAGGCGTGCGGCCGACCGCCTCGCCCTTCTCCCCGGTCCGCCTCTCTCCGTCGGGGGTTTGCCGCCGATTGCCTCCGCCGGTCGGCCCTCCTTCACTATCTGATCGTCCCCACGCGATCATCACCGTCTGATGCGTGTGTAATTACCAGCATAACCATCAATATTCCCACCTATCATGGGTGGGTGCAAGGAGCCGGATAAATAACAGTGTGCAGGTAGCACAAATGTTATAATAAAACACGCATCAAGTTATACTATAATGGTTTGCAATTAGTAATATGTGTGGTTACGGTTTGCGGATAACCACATAACTACTGCAACTACCCCTGAGGCCTATAAATAGGACTCAGACCTCCCTTCATTCTCACTTTTTTGTCCCAAAGACTTCCACCAGGGACCTGGAAGGTCCATGATCTTCGAAGTCGCGCTTGAATACCTTCAAACACTTCAAAGATCGCTCGAAGGTCTTCATCCTCCTTCCGCCGTCTTCAATCGTCTCTGTGCGTTCCACTCTGCGCATGCCCCTTTTGCCGTTGTGGGCAACCCGTGCCCACGTACTCTGCTATCAACATTTGCGAGCTTTCACCACTCCAACATCTAAACATATGGAGATGTTCGCCTAGTCTCCAGAGCACACACGTTCTTCGCCACGAGCAAGAGCAAATATTCAGTTTTGTGATTGATGACCTGTCACCCTTCGAACGTCTCTCTCTCCTCCCCAGTTATAACGAGGAGTGATATGTCGCCCTAACATTCTCTAAAAAGCTCTGTACAACTGCACCAAATAGTGGAAGTTTGGTTTGCACCAATCTGACGATGTGATTTTTCACCCTATTTACAGGTTTTTCACGTTAAAAACATCCCCTTGTCAGTTATCTTTCCTTTGTGACTGTTTGCGCACTCGACCGCTCTTCGAGCTAAGGCAGCCCAATTAGTCCAATCTACCCAGAGACTCGAGCGGCCCGCAACAGTTTGGCGTCGTCTGTGGGAAGACAGTTTCCAACATCGCTAGAAGATCTGAAAGACAGTATCCTCTGTAATGCGATACTCATGTCTAAAGATCATGACAAGAAAAGTTGTCTGTGCTTCTGAAATATTGTCCCCAGGGGGGCACGCTGATACACCTTTCTCCCGCTCACACATTTACATATCGCTCACCAAAGGAACCCTACGTACAACTTGTGCGGTATTAGAAGAACGTGTGCGCCAAATTGAGGAATGCCCAGTAATTGAAAAGACACTTCAAGCTTACAACTTTACCCCCGAGCAAGATCATCCCTGTCAGGTCCACACTCCGCTTTAACTGAGCACCTTGCTCATAAGCTCTAAAACATAGAGAAAGAATTCTCCAGTGCTAGCACCTTGTCACCTTCGGGACCCTCGACCCAAGGCCCAGAAGCTCGTCATCCTCACTGTTGCTCGAACATGAAGAATGTCGTGCATGTAATTAAAGAGCACGTTCACGAAGAATTTCACGGTGCATCCATCAAAAAGAGTGAGAATGGCAAACAACATGCCTCTTTGGGTTCCTGCCTTTTCTATGACTACTCACCATTAGCACCACAGGTCTTGACATACCCTACTCCGTGTAACTTTGAGCTCTCCAATGTTGAGAAGTTCGACGGAACAAACGACCCTCTGATGCATGCTAGAAACTATGTGACTATCATGCACGTCTGCAACACATCAGATCAACTCCCCTATCAGACATTCTCGACCACTTTGAGGGGGCAAACCCTCACTTGGTTTTACTCCCTAGAAGAAGGGGGATCCATCGTTTTGCAGATTTATCTCACCTCTTTATTGACCAGTTTGTCACCAAAACTAGCAAAGGATCGCTCTGGAAAAATCGTATTAACAAGAGGCTGGAAAGAGGAAATAAGAGAGTAACCTGCAACCGGTGCCCAAAAGAAGTTGTGAACCTCGTGATAATACTAACTAGTCGGGAAAACATCACCAACATCAGGATTTCACCCCTCTAAACGCCTCTCAGTAAAAGTTGTTCATTGTCATCTGTAATCATCCTGCTCTACGAAATCCTAGACTGCTTGCCACAAATCGAGGAGATCAATCCAAGTATTACGCGTACCACCAAGGCCGCGGGCACGACACATATAAATGCAAGCACCTAGAGAAGGAAATTAAGCAATTCGTTCGCCTTGGGTTTGTCGACAAGTTTAGGTAAACTCAAATACATGGCCGTCCAAATCTGAACGCCCCCTCATAGGAGCAGAGGGGAAACGAAAAAGCAAACCCCTCTACAGGCGTACAGAGCCGCTTGGAGGAGCAAAACCAACATCTCAAAGGCATTCCCCGCATCGCCAGGGATAAACTAGGCCTCTCTAGAGAGCATACGTCGACAATGCATCAGCGCGGCTATTGGGGAACACCCAATCCAGGTAAACCAGATACTGGTCGACGATAAAATAATAGTCAACGACTATTCTTGTCAACGCTACTACTGCTCGGACTAACAAGCAGGAGCATCCACCTCAAGGCTGGCATGCATACCCCAGGGAGTTCCCCCATCCTAGTCATGGGAACTGTTATCCTCCCCATTACACTGAGAGAGCCTCTTATACAAGTAGCTTACAACGTACAATTCGTCATCATATCATCCGACTCCGATTTCAACGACATACTCCAACGCTCATTCCTTGATGCATTCCAGGCCAGCTCCCGCTGTTATCACTCCCTCCGAAGACAGTCTTGAAGCCTAGGAATCGGGCAATAGAGCCCCTAACTATATTCCAGCTTCCTCAACTCTACCTTTTACTATACTTTCTGTCTGTTTAAGAAACCATTACTAACACTATAAAATCGCAAGCATACACTTGTGCACGTACTGCTATTTTCTTTAATGCATTATACTTTATCTGCCCTGCTTGCTGCTAACTTCGCTATTGCAAGAAAACTTAGGGGTCAGTCCCCGAGAACTTGCACTACCCCGGCTCGAAGGCCAGTCCTTCGATCACGTAGTAGGTCTAATAGTTCAAAGTGTTCACCCTTCACCAGAGCTCCCAGGACGGGGCACGGCCGCCATCCACTGCCGCAGATTAAAGGTATGCCCTTCTCCTTCTCATATAGTTGCAGCGCCACCGAAGCTTGCCTCCTTGCCTATACCAGCAGTACGAAGGTCCACCCTTCACCGACTCTCAGGGACCACGTCCCAACGACCTCCCACTGCCACAGATCGAAGGCCCGCCCTTCTCCCCCACAGTAGGTCGCGACATCGCCAGGGCCCGCCCCCTCGCGCTTGCTAGCGACTCAAAGTGTCTTCCCTTCACTATCTCTCTGGGGCCCCGTCGATCTCCCACTGCTACAGATCGAAGGTCTGTCCTTCTTCCCGCAGTAGGTCGCAACATCGTCAGGGCCCTCCCCCTTGCACTTGCCAACAGTTTGTAGCATCTAAACTTCACCATCTCTTTAGGGCCACAGCCCAGTAATCTCTCACTGTCGCAGATCGAAGGTCCACCCTTCTCAGCAACTCTAGCCTCCTTCAGCTCTGCAACCTGCTCTTGAGAAGAAAGGCGCTCTACCTCACTTTTTAAGGGCACAAGCTCGGTCTCCAGGCGGGTGACCTCCCCCTGCATGCTCTCCAGAAGTCGCACCATATTCCCCACCGAAGACTTCTCTGTTTAAAGCTCTGCCCGCAGCCACTCCACCTCGACCTTTAAAACCGACTTGATATGTCGAAAGCGAGATATATCACGATCCCTTCTCCCTCTCAGGTCAGAAAGGGAGTTCTCCGCTCCTTGAAGCTTCTCCTGAAGTGACAGGTATCCATCATTCGGGCATATGTAATGGTATTTCCACGAAAGTGTGATGTTGGCCTGAGCTCAATTTACAACGAGAAAGAGGGGAGTCAGATACAATAAATGGCAGCAAACAAAGCAAAAGAAAAAGCTATTGCCTACCACATTATTCATCGCTTTTAAAGAAGAAGATACATGCTTCCCCATTGTCGTCAACGACACAGGATCCTCCTCGCGAGGAGACGGGGGGAGGGGGGGGGCAGAAGAGCCCAGGACCTCAAGGTCAGGATCAACAGGCACAACCCCATCAATTCTGGAGCAGCAAGGAGTCGCCTCCTTAGGATGTTCTCTCAGCCAAGTAGAAGGTTGTGGCTCAGGGTCCAAGTCGTCGCAGCCTTTGAACACTAGCTTTCTCTTTCGGTCACGAGCAAGTGGTGCCGCAACGGAGCGCTCTGGGTCAGTAGAAAGGCAGCATAGCGACAAGCACTTCTCGTCCACGAACATGGAATTGTTGAAGAGAGGATTCGCCAAAGCATGTGGCTTGGTAAACCCCAGCACTAGTGTCAACTCCCGCTAACGTCCTTTCGCTTGGCGGCAGCGATCGGGAAGCGCCTTCCAAAATTCCGGCAGACCCCAACAGTTTGGGTCAAATCCATATACAATGTTACCATAATGCATGCCCACCCTACTCTCGAACTCAATCCAACATTTATTGCTGTGAACCTCGATGCGACCGCTGACATCTGTGCGCACCTCACACAAGTCCTTGAAGAGATCAAGAGAAAATATCGAATCGTGCTCCTGGAAGAAGGCGACCAGGCTCATGATACGCGTCGTCCCAAGAGGGTAAACTGGGATACCAGCTGTAACGCCCCCGATTTTTCTTTGTTTTGTTTGATCTTGGATTGGCGTTATGATGACGCATTTTCGGCCTTTCGCCGTTGTAGAGCGTGGTCTTAGCTCTTTAGGTTCCTTGTGTAGGCTGGTTGTAGCATGTTAGCAAGATTCCCCAGCTAGCCGGAGTCTGTTTTGGTGACTCGATTGGGCCTCTTAGGGAATGCTTGTGTTTTGGCTTCGGGAGATGTTAGCCCGAGTGTGCGATCGTCGGATGTTGTTTTCGACCTCACCGTTGTTTTCGTAGCTTGGGTGTTTAGCTACGATGCGAGTTTTGGTCGAAGTCTGGGATCATTTGTTTTCGCGTCGTTTCAACGTTTGTTTTGTTAGTTGTAATGCTTGTTGTGTTGTGCATGGCCTGGTGTGGCCGAGCTCGCTAGGCTGGTGCCTTGTTTTTTAAGCTAAGGAGTTAGCTGTATTTTTTTTGTAAGTTTGGGTGACACGGCCTGGGTCACGGGCGTGACCCAGGGCGTGTCGTGCTCGGGTAGAGCTCTCGTTTGTGTGGTCGACGAATTTCGGTCGACGGGTGTTTTTGGTAGGAACACGGCCTGTGACACGGGCGTGTCACAGGGCGTGTTCCCCTTCGGTTCGTTGAGCTGCGCTCGATGGTCGTCGGGCGGTGTTCTAGTGAGTACACGGCAGTGTCACGGGCGTGTCGTATCGGACACGGGCGTGACACGGGGCGTGTCTCTCTGTTCGACGATCGGCGCTCGACGATCGTCGAGCGGTGTTTGAGTTGGTACACGGCCTGTGACACGGGCGTGTCACAGGGCGTGTCCCCTATTTCGTCGAGCTGAGATCGACGATCGTCGAGTGGGTAGGTGGGTAGATGTGTGAGAACACGCCCCGTGACACGGGCGTGTCGGATCGGACGCGGGCGTATCACGGGCGTGTCTGGGCGTGTTCCGTACTTTTTCTCCTGAGTGTATCTTTTTTTGCCGTGAACCGTTTTTTCCCCTCATTTCCGTCGTTCCCGAGTCTGGAGAGCTTCCAGCGGAAGGGTTTTGGGAGGAGGCGGTGGTTTTTGGCCAGTGATTGCGGGAGGGAGCTCGTTTTCTCGCGCGTTAGCGGATTTGGCTTGCTCTCATCTAGATCCTTCCTTCCATGTAAGTTTTTTTCTTGATTTAGGGTTGATTCTAGGAGCTAAGAATTTCTGATTTCTTTTCTTCTTCCTCAAAGCTTCAGTTTTGATCTTTTAGGTGGCCGATCTTGCCGCTGGTGCCAAGCTTTGGAGATAGTTGTTGTTTTTCCTGGAGGTAGAGGCAAGCGGCTCCCTTGCCCTTGCCAAATTATTTCTAACCCTTACTCTGTTTTCATTGCCTATGCAATAGCTTTGTTCTCTTTATTTTTTCTCCCTAGAAGTTAGAGCAGCGGGTTGAGTTGTTAAATCAAGCTTTAAATCAAGTGCCTGTTTCGTTGCTTTCTAGATTTAAATCAAGCTTTCTCTCTTTTTATCTCGGTTTGATGCCCAATGGGTAGCTAGAGTTAGGGTAAGGCTGCGTTTAGTTGTAGTTTAAGTTTAGTTGCGGTATCCCCGAGTAGATAGGATGGAAGGGAGGATTGGAATTAAATTTTCAACTCTCTGTTTCCGCGCGTTGAGAGAGTTTAGGCTGCGGTTTTAACTAAAATTTACGTTTACCCTAAGTAGAAAGCGCTGACAGCATTGGGTGAGCCGAGTTCACTCAACGCCGTCATCCAGCGTAGGTTTTGCGGCTAAGTACTTTGGCTTCAAGTGAGTGGAGCTTACTCAACGCCGCGTCGAGTGGGCTCGACGTTTCAGCCTTGGGTTTGTGTGTTTCCTTAGGATTGTTAGTATGACTTTTCCCTTTTCTCTAGGGGGGGGGGTATTGGGTGTTCGGCTAGTTTTTGCATGTCGACTCTTGGATTGTGGCAGGTGGTGGAGTTTTGGTGCCTCTGGAGGGGTGGTTTTATGTGGAGAGTTGTGGCCACTGCCTTTTGCCCCGGTTTGGGTTGGCGTGTGTGGGACCCTAAAGCTGCCACTGTTTGACCCCTTAGCCCTTTTTTTGGATCTGGTTTTGGTTATGTATTCAGATTCATGTTTTGACCACTGCCATTAACCCACAAGTTAGGACTGTTAGCTCCTTTCCGATTCTATAGTTTTTTTTCTCTTGGCATATATGTATATGTCTTGTTGCTATTGCAGGCTCTTTTGTAGGGCATGTTGCTTTTATTGCTCGCACTTGGTGTGCTTTGCTGTGCTTTAGACAGTGCTCTTTTCTTACTGTCATGCCCTTTCTTGTGTTTTTAGCATTTTTGTTGTCGGGTTGGTAAACCCTTCTTATTGCTCATAAATCTAATGCTCTATTTATCTTTTTGATTATTTTCTTGCTGAGATGCTCTTTTCTTGAATGCCTCAGGTCCAGGTTGTAGCCAGTTCAGCGGCTAGTTCTTTTGGAGGGGCTTGCTTGTGGCCTCTTGGGTAGCTGAGATAGCTAATCCTCGATTTTGTGAGGTAGTTCTTTACCTTTCTGTATAGACATGCATACTCACCAGTGGGTTCGTGTCAGGTTGTTGACGCCCACTGGTGGCTTTTTGCGATGCTGGGTATGAACTTAAACTGCTATTTTTTGCCTATTTGTGGTTGTTCACCTGCTTCTGGGAAGGATTTATGCTAGGTTGCATATTATGTATTTTAAACCCTAAATCATTACTATATGTATCTCATGCATGTCATATTTATAAAACCAAGACACTATCTTTCCTTTAGCGTAAAAACTACATCTTTATATACTATATTCACCTTAGAGTCGTGCATACCATGAGTCGTCCCTCGGGGACACTTATGCTCATTTAGGATGTCAACTCAATTTAATCAAAGTATTTTCCGCTGCGTATAAATATACTTTTAATTGTGGACTAGCTGATTCACCGTGCCGAGGGATACCACCATTAATTATAACTGGTTTTCTTTCATATTAATCTATGATTTTCCTTAAAATCTAAGGTCTGGAGTTTTGCCTGAACGTGTGCAGTTATCCCCTGCACGACGTGGCATCACGACACGTGTTTTTCTCTTGCTCTGATACGATTTAATCGTTGAGAAAATGCGGGTTGTGACACCAGCACTCCGCAATACTTCAAGATATCAACAACCTCCTCGTATGGAGGCAGACAAAATTCAGACTTTAGCGACGACTCGCATAACGTCATCCATCCCTTCGGGGGGTTCTGCGCCCACTCCTCAATATGTGGGACATTTATCTCCAACTCAGCCGGTATCCCATACCGCTTCTTCCAAACGGCGGCATGCTCCATAGTGAGCAACGAGCATAATCGCATTGGCCGACCTTGCGCAACACTCCTTGGAACCTGTACAAAAAATACATGTCAAAATTCGCAAATATAAAACGCCAAAAAGGCAGTTGAAACCTGCATGCTACAAACAAACAGGCATGAGGCGATACTTAGTAAGCGCCATTCGCGCCCGCTCAAGCACTACGCGCGGATGAGCATCACGTGCGTGTGTGCCCTACATGTGGGTGTGATCCAAACATGTGAGCCTTGAGCATGGGTGTGACCCATGGGCGCGCGCCCAATGCGCGAGTGCGACCTGCGCAGGCGAGTCCCACACACGCGCTCCCTGCGCGCTCGCGCCAAGCACCAATTCGCTCTGCGAGTGCCCGGTCTTCTCCCTTATCTCAGCTTAGCACCTCCACCGCTATCCCTCACTTCTTCCTATGTTCCTTCGTTTGCCTTCACCATGGTCACGATCGTCCGTCCCCGCACACCTCTCTCTACAGTTCTAGACTTCGGGGACTTTGGGGTTCAAAAGATGGAGCCACCCTAAATTTATAGGATTTACGAGATGTGGATAGCCAAAATTCACATAATCCTTGCCACTTAGGTGGGGTTAAGGAGAAAATCACCACATGCTCGATCCGCGCACCCAACCCACATGCGATCAGCACGCCGACCGCCCAAAACCGTCGCACACACGATCCCAATCGCCGTAGTGATCGCTACCCTCGATCACGCGCCCGGGACATGACACCCGCGATCGTGTGCCCCCCGCGCGCGGTGGTAAGGATTCCGCGGTCGGACTCACGGTCAGCCGTTGCCACACCAAGTGGTCGCTCGCACACGACTGTGAGGAGAGCAGCCGGCCTCCTGGTAGGCGACCGTTGCGCCGTGCGGCCGCCCGCGAGCGACCGCCAGACCTGCCACCGACATTGTGGTTGGTCGCCTCCGCGCCACGCGGCCGGTCGCAAGCGACCGCCAGACCCTCGACCGGCCTCCCAACTGTGTGCCTTTCGTCCACCCGCAAGCAGTCTCAAGGCCCACAACCATTTGTCGTCGTGCCAAGTGGTCGCTCGCAAGCCCTGCGGCGACATGCGAGCGGCTGCTTGGCATTGCGGCGGCCGGCCTCCACGCAACCGGCCGCAAGGCGTGCGGATGGCCTCCCGGGCGGCCGTCGTTGCGCCATGCGTCCGCAAGGCGTGCAGACGGTCTCCGTTGTGCCATGCGGCTGGCCGCCTCTCCCTTCTTCCCGACCGACCTCCCGCCGCCATGGACTCTCTTCCAGTCGGCCCTCCTTCACCTTTTGATCGTCCCCACACGATCTCCATCATCCGACGCGCAGATAACCTTCGACGTAACCATCAGCATAACCACTTATCATGAGCGGGTGCAAGTAGCTGGATAAATGATGGTGTGCGTCCTGCAAAATTTTATAAAAATACGCACAAAAAACTATACTAAAATGATGTGTAATTAGCAATTTTGGTGGTTATAGTCTGTCGTCTTCCTTCATTCTCACATTTTTCTCCCCATGACTTATTCTCCCACGTACTCAGGAATTCCACCCCCCCCCCCCCCCCCCCGATCTTCGAAACTGCCCTTGAATAGCTTCAAGTACTTCGAGGATCGCTCGAATGTCTGCATCCTCCTTCTGCAATCTTTAACCATCTCTGTGTGTTTCGCTCTGTGCATGCCCCTTTGCCGATGTAGGAAACCTGCGCCCGACGTACTCAGCAATCAACATCTGCGAGCTCTCACTGCTCCAGCATTCAGACATCTGCAGAAGTCTACCTAGTCTCCAGAGCACACACATTCTCCGCCACGAGCAAGAGTAAAAATTTAGTTTCATGAGTGGTGACATGTCACCCTCCGAACATTTCCCTCTCTCTCTCTCTCTCTTCCCCAGTTGTAACTAGAAGCGTCATGTCGCCTTCGCATCCTCTAAAATGTTCTGTAAAACAACACCGAATAGTGAAAGTTTGATTGGCACCGATCCGACCACATAGTTTTTCACCATATTCACGGGTTTTCCATGTTAAAAAATTCTCTTGTCAGCTTTTTTTCCTCTGTGACCATTTGTGTGCACCTCCACCGCTATCCCTCACTTCTTCCTATGTTCCTTTGTTTGCCTTCACCATGGTCACGATCGTCCGTCCCCGCACACCTCTCTCTACAGTTCTAGACTTCGGGCACTTTGGGGTTCAAAAGATGGAGCCACCCTAAATTTATAGGATTTACGAGATATGGATAGCCAAAATTCACATAATCCTTGCCACTTAGGTGGGGTTAAGGAGAAAATCGCCTCATGCTCGATACGCACACCCAACCCACATGTGATCAGCACGCCGACCTCCCAAAACCGTCGCACACACGATCCCAATCGCCGCAGTGATTGCTGCCCTCGATCACGCGCCCGGGACAGGCCACCCGCGACCGTGTGCCCCCCCCTCCCGCGTACGGTGGTAAGGATCCCGCGGTCGGACTCACGGTCGGTCGTTGCCACGCCAAGTGGTCGCTCGCACACGACTGCGAGGCGCGCAGCAGGCATCCTGGTAGGCGACCGTTGCGTCGTGCGGCCGCCCGCGAGCGACCGCCAGACCTGCCATCGGCATTGCAGTTGGTCGCCCCCACGCCACGCGGCCGCTCGCAAGCAACCGCCAGACCCTCGACCGGCCTCCCAACTGTGTGCCTTTCGTCCGCCTGCAAGCAGTCTCAAGGCCCCCGACCATTTGTCGTCGCGCCAAGTGGCCGCTCGCAAGCCCTGCGGCGGCATGCGAGCGGCTGCTTGGCATTGCGGCGGCCGGCCTCCACGCAACCGGCCGCAAGGCGTGCGGATGGCCTCCCGGGCGGCCGTCGTTGCGCCATGCGGCCGCAAGGCATGCGGACGGTCGTCGTTGTGCCATGCGGCGGCAAGGCGTGCGGCTGGCCGCCTCTCCCTTCTTCCCGACTGACCTCTCGCACATAAAACTATACTAAAATGATGTGTAATTAGCAATTTTGGTGGTTACAGTCTGTCGTCTTCCTTCATTCTCACATTTTTCTCCCAATGACTTCTGCTCCCACGTACTCAGGAATTCCACCAGGGACCCCCCCCCCCCCCCCCCCCCCCGATCTTCAAAACTGCCCTTGAATAGCTTCAAGTACTTCGAGGATCGCTCGAATGTCTTCAACCTCCTTCCGCAATCTTTAACCATCTTCGTGCGTTCCGCTCTGTGCATGCCCCTTTGTCGTTGTAGGCCACCTGCGCCCGACGTACTCAGCAATCAACATCTGCGAGCTCTCACTGCTCCAGCATTCAAACATATGCAGAAGTCTACCTAGTCTCCAGAGCACACACATTCTCCTCCACGAGCAAGAGTAAAAATTCAGCTTCATGAGTGGTGACATGTCACCCTCCGAACATTTCTCTCTCTCTCTTCCCCAGTTGTAACCAGAAGCGACATGTCGCCTTCGCATCCTCTAAAATGTTCTGTAAAACAACACCGAATAGTGAAAGTTTGATCGGCACCGATCCGACCACATAATTTTTCACCATATTCACGGGTTTTGCATGTTAAAAAATTTCATTGTCAGCTTTCTTTCCTCTGTGACTATTTGTGTGCACGACCGTTCTTCGAGCTAAGACAGTTCAATTATTCTGGTCTACCTGGAGCCTTCAGCGGCCCGCAACAAATGTAATGTAGCTTGTTGGGGATGCTTGGTTGCAAAATTTAGGTGGGATTTAGATACACATGCTATCAGACATGCACTACTGTTTTTTGTTGCGAACGGGCTCCGCCCATCCATGAGAACTTTGAGTCTCTCGGACAATTGACACCTAAATTAGAAGTCCATGGCTTCAGGTGTACACGAAAAACCGAAATCCACCGAACGGATCGGTTCGGTTCAGTTTCGATTTTGGGTGTGTAAAAATTAAGACTATTCAATTTGATTTCAGTTTTACCTAAAATCAAACCAAATCACTTGCTGGTCTATCCATGACGTCGGCTTCTGAGCTCTGCCCCTACATCAAAAATGAGCAAAAAGATAATCATTAGCAATATTATTTTAGAGAAAAATTTAAAAAATCTTTAAAAATAAAATAAAAGACACTCTCTCTCATCTAGTCCTCTCTCTCTCTCCCCCTTGACGGAGATCCTCTCCATTTACGACCAAATAAAGGGTTCATTTCACGGATGAAATAAGAAACAATCTCGACCGTGAATCGAATAGTATTCATTTCCAATTAAGATCTATGAAAAACTTTTTCTCTTCACCACTATAGCGGCTAGACATTCGATTTTTAGTTGGATTAAAATCAAATTTTTGATGTCCGAAAAACCTTCCTTTAGATTCGCCGAGGGGATCTATTTTATTTTAAAATACAGATTGTTTAGAAATTTAAAAATTATTTTGGAACCTGTATATAAATATTTTGATTTTATATAATGTAGGTAAACTATTCAAATTAGTCCCTTAACTTTTGGCTTAGTTTTAAATAATTCATTTAATTTTTATTTACTTCAAATAGTTCCCTTAATTTTTATCTGTTTTGAAATAGATCTTTTATTTTTAATTTAGTTCAAATTAATTCCTTAATTTTGAATATAGTTTCAAATATGTTTTTTAATTTTTATTTGTTTCAAATAAGTCCCTTAAATGCATATTTTATTTCAAATAAATTCATAAAGACATAAACTAACGTTATTTGGATTATTAGGCACTGCCAAGGCGTTGAAGAATCATTTATGTGCTGATAAAATATTTTTTGTAATTATCTAAATATTTTTTAATTTATCAATCTTGCAACTATTTTTTTTCAATGCACTATAAAATTATATTCATTTATAAGAAATAAATAATATGAAATTAAAGATTATAAAAGTGAGCACTCATTTTCCATCAAAATATACAAAATAGATGTTAATCTATTATTAATAAGGCTCATTGCCCTCTCTCCGTCACGCCCGAATCCCGCCGAATACCTTCGCCCGCACGATGCCGCGTGCTGCCCTCGCCGCTTCCGCCTTTCGCTGCTACCGCGACGGATGTCGGGTCGACAGCGCCGCTCCTCCGCGTGTCGTCGCGCCGCTCTCCTCTTCCTCGCGCCACGCACCCGCCACTCCTCCTTATCTTCCTCTTCGACGACACGCGATTTCTACTCTCTGCAGGCCCTTCACCTTCGCGTCTCCCGACTGCCGCTTGCGACTTCCGGCGGCCTTTGTCACTGAAGAATCGGTGGAGGTAGGAATTAGCAATGCGCGGATGGATACCAACAAGTCTTCAAGCCGATCTTTATTTCATACCAGGACGGCAGGACAGAGAAGGGAGAGCGCTGGGAGCTATTTGTAGTCCTCCCCTGTCGAAGTCTACATGATCGCCATTTCTGTTTCCAAGTTTCTTCTTTTTTGTTTCTTCGAAGGGATTTCAAGATGACGGCAGGTTTGTTTTCCTTCAATCCTCTATTTGGGTTTTGGAAGGAGATTCAGTTTATACTGTTTAATGAGATTCAGTTCCCAGAATGTTACTTTACTGAAATAATGCAAGCCTGGTTTCTATTTTTTGTTTTCCCCTCTTCAAAGTCTGTGTTTTGAAAATTATATTGTGGAGGGAAGCTGTTCGATCTTATTACTGACCGAAATAAAATAAGAAATAAAGGTGTGGGTAGAGGCATTCCTCTTTCCCAAAGGAAATCAACAGAGCAAGCATTCTTGGCGAGATGATCTGCAGCGGAATTTGCCTTGCGGTTGACGAGGGAGATAATCAGTCTTGGGAACTTGGTCAAGAGGCTTGCCATACACTCCATTGGAGAGACCTGAGAATATACGGTTTATTCTTGAGCAAGCATCGGTTGAATCCCCCTCCAAGACTGCACCATGGCATCCAGCAATAAGTTGTGTAGCAAGAGATACGGCCGCCTTAGCTGCAAGAAATTCTGTCATGCCGACAGATCTGCTCCGATGTGACAAACCCATGACAGCAATAAGATCTCCACGGTGATCCCGGATAACCTAGCTCTTTCAGGCACTTCCTATATGTATCTCTGAACCATGTCGTAAGTACATGTGTTTCTTTTACATTTATTTTATTTGTTTGATAAAGTGTAATGTCATGTATTCATGATTCAACTTTGCAGAATTTGAAAAAAATTCGGAGTGGCAAGACTTTGGTAAACCACTTTACCGTGTTGGTAATTATGCTTAAGAATAATACAACACAAGTGCACAGGAAAATAGAGATAGAAGTTGAAGTATTTTCTTATTATTGTTCTCATTACATAAGGCCTTTTTATAGACATAAGAAGGCTGTAGATAGCTAATAATTGTTGTAGATATGTATGATTGTCTTTGAACTACAGTCAACAAGATAATTACTGAGTTATCTAAATATGTCATTCTATCTATTATAGTTACTGCTATTTATTACATGCCAGTACATTCAGGTCATTTGATAGCTGGAGTTGGTACTGAATTTGAATCTATTTTGCAAGAAGAAACATCCATGAAGTAGTGCTCATTCAGTTGTTCTGATACATCAATTATCACCGGGCATTTACCTTTGTCAGATATACAAAAGATGCAACATACATATAAAGTAATTAAAAATATATAATATTCCAAGTTTTTTTTGATGGAGGATTCCCAATAATTCTTCAAACGATCATTTGATATTCTTTTAGGTCGCACTGATGGCGAATCCTTTACAATGCTTTTGCCTTTGAAGTTGTTGTCAGGGATCCCTTTCTTAATCTTCTCATCGTAGTCCACCAAATCTTCTACACTTTTACCCACATCGTTCATCACGTTCACTGGACAGTCCTTCACCAGTTGACAATTTTCAATTCGCTGACATAAGTCATAAGTGTACCACATCATTTGATTTCAATAAAGTAGACTGGATACACAATTATAAGAGGTTGTGGACTGGCAAAGATAGATTTCCTTCTTGGCCTGCAACGTAAATCTCTTTAGAATATATTTTGTTGGAATATGCTTCGCATTCTGAATATTGTACACATGTAAAACAAGTTTGCATATCAAACTTTTTGTTTGAAAACGCCTACAAGAGCATTTTGCATAATAACACTTTGTATCTACTTTCACAATTCATTGTTTATCAACATTTGTTTCATTGCAATGTCTTATGCTATACTATTAATAAAGTTCATTGGCCTCTCTCCGTCACAACCCCTCAATCCGCCGCGTGCCCCGTCGTCCTGCCGCGTGCCGCGAACGCCGCTTCCACCACTGTTTGCGTCGCGCTGAATTCCTGAAAAAGCCCCCTCCACCGCTTCTGCTTCGTTGTTCGTCGCTCAACCCGGCGTGTGGCCCTTACACCTCTTTTTCTTCCTCCTTACATCTCATCCCGTTGCACTCCTGGCCCTGCTCACACTGCTGTTCGCCCGGCCCGCTGGCCCGCCATCCCGCCGATCTTCGCCCAGCTCTCGCTGGTTTAGCATATTTTCTTTTTCCTCGACCGATCTCTGTCGTCGCTGGTTTAGCATATTATGGGCAGCTAAATGTGAAAAATAAATAGAGGGCCTTTTTCGCTTCGGAAGGTATGTTGCTGCTCCGACTGTGGGGAAACCCTAAATCCATAGCTTTGGAGAATGATTTTGGATTTCATCGCTTGGTGCTACTCAAGAAGAGGTAACGATTGTCTTCTTCCTAACCCGTTCTCTCTCCGAGTTCTCTAACCCGAATTGGGCATTTAGGTGGGGTTTCGTTTTGCTCTCCCCTTTGATCTTGCTTTCAATCCGAATTCTGTCGCGGTAATAATCCCCACTCTATATTTGTGAAAACTTTGATTTTATACATGTCTTTCCTTTTTTCTTTCTCGGATCGAGTTTGCAATGAAATTCGAAGAAGATCTTGAATCGTCATTCTGCAGATCCAAAGGAATTTTGAGGGCTAATTTGTTCATCTCTTGCTTCGTTACTGGTTTTTATCCTCTGTTTGTAGGGGCAAGATGTTCTAAATTTCCATTTATGGGATCGGCTTTTGATGATTTGACATTTTGTGCACAGTAACAAAGTGGAAAGTATATAACTGTTTAAGTGAATCTTCGTTATCGAGCAATATTTTGGGCTTCTTTGGTGGAAATGTATGCATATATATTATTTAATGCAATGTTTTTAACAGATGTCTACTGTTTGACTATTGGCCTTTTTTAAATATCAATTTCCTGAATGATTTTAAGTTCTGTGATGGAATCTGGATATTAGACTACCACCAAAATTAGAAACAAACATTGACTCAATCATACTGTGTTTTGGTTCATGTTCTAAATATCAAAAAATTATCACCAATTTCATATTTTGTTTCTTAGGGTTATTTGTTTTCCTGGCTGATATAATTATTGCATTCTGGTGTCATTTCTTATTTTTCATGTTCATAAGGTATGCTTACTCACCTTCCTCCATCAACTTATAATTTAAGTACACCAAATATGCACAAATTTAATTCTATATATGCAGGAACATGATGAATCCTAATGGTTAATATCAGCTTTCTTAGACTGCCATTGTACAGAGAAAATGACAGTAAATTCATGTATCAATATGGTCGTACTTCTCTTCATTGATATTATCTGTATTCCTTCAGCTCTTCTTCGTGTTGGGATTAGTTCTCGACCTCTCCTTTGTGATGATAACCTTCCAGCCTCATTTGACTCCTCGCCGAAGCCTGGACGTCTCCCATGCCATTGTTGCTGGATGAGTGGACGCTTCCTCCACGCATTCTGGTGGCTGGACCTGCTGGAAAATGGCTTTCCGCCACTCCCTCATCTCCAACTGAGCTGAGCCCGCCGAAGGCAACCAGAGCCCGCCAAGTGAGGTCGAAGCCATAGGACCGACAGCACATGTCGAGCACCCTTCCACCTCCCTGTGCTCTAAAAAGTCATATATATATACGCATCGCGTGGCAGCGATTGGCGGTTGCGGCGCTGAGCCAAAGAATTGCGTGGAAGCGGGGCCCGATTCTTCGCGGCCAAAGGCCACCCAGAGGATCAAGCATAGGCGAAGCCTGGGTGCAAGCAGACAAAGCCCGTATGCAGGCGGGCGAAGCTCGCCTGATGCGGCCGAAGGCCGCCCGAGAGCATCGAGCACGGGCGTAGCCCGTGCGAAGATGCTCGTTAGTATAAATAAGTGTCATCAAAAATGATATGCTTTAAATTTCTTTTATTATTTTTGACACTTGAAAGGTAGGCTCATTTTTATAATCCTTAACTTTTTGCTATTTATTTTTAATAAATGAATATAAATTTATAGTGTGTTAAAAAAATAATACAAAAATTTAAATATAAAAAAGTAATAATTATTTTTATTAGATAATTACAAAAAATTATTTTATTGTCACATAAATGATTCATCAACGTCACGTAAATATCTCGTCAGCGTCTAGCAATATAAATAATAGTGATTTAAGAGCATATTTAAAGTAGTGTATAAAGTTACGAGTCCATTTTGAATATAGTGAAACTCTCTTATGTATGTGCGTCTTTGTTAACCGATCTAAATAAATTTTTTAAGATCTCAAAATGGTGATGTTTACTCTAGCATCAGTGCATCACCATTTTGAGATCTTTTTTTTATCCAGCTGAGCTTAATTCTATGAGTTTAAGCTGGCTCCTGGAAGAGAAGATGAGTTGAAGAAATGAAACCATGTAATTTAAAAATAAAGAGTTGGACTGTAGATCTGTTGAAAGAAAAAAATTACAGAATTTTTTAATATATTAATAGGGTTATTTACAGGGATCTCCCTTAACATGTGATGCAGAGCATAGACGAGGACGAGTTTTGGCCTGTTCGGGATTGATTTGGAGACATACCATATATGGTGTGCCCGGATCGACGATCCGACTTTGCGGATGCGTTCGGATTCGCAACTTCGGATTCGTGTTGCGAATCGATTTCATATATAATTTCACTATGTTTGCATTCATTTTATTGTATTTGGGTAATCTCACCTCCGGCTAATCATAGTTGTCGATGGTGGGATGTCATAATCTTCTCTTTATTATAAATAGACCTCTTAGGGGCTGATTTGAGGCATTGCAGAATTTGGTGAAAAAAAATCCCGAATTCCAGCGATCAAGCCATGATGTCGACTCCGTGGAACCCTACGTGATAACACCTACGTGTGTATTTTCCATCCCAAGGTTTGCCCTAACCCTAGGCCCCTTCTTCCTCCTCCCACGCCCCCTCTCTCAGCCTCCACGACTCCCAAACAGCAGCTACACCTCTCCATAGCCCTGCTGTCCAGAGAAATCTGGTTTCTAGTCCGACGCGCCGATAACCTTCGACGTAACCATCAGCGTAACCACTTATCATGAGCGGGTGCAAGTAGCTGGATAAATGATGGTGTGCGTCCTGCAAAATTTTATAAAAATACGCACAGAAAACTATACTAAAATGATGTGTAATTAGCAATTTTGGTGGTTACAGTCTGTCGTCTTCCTTCATTCTCATATTTTTCTCCCCATGACTTATTCTCCCACGTACTCAGGAATTCCACCCCCCCCCCCCCCCCCGATCTTCGAAACTGCCCTTGAATAGCTTCAAGTACTTCGAGGATCGCTCGAATGTCTGCATCCTCCTTCTGCAATCTTTAACCATCTCTGTGCGTTCCGCTCTGTGCATGCCCCTTTGCCGATGTAGGCAACCTGCGCCCGACGTACTCAGCAATCAACATCTGCGAGCTCTCACTGCTCCAGCATTCAAACATCTGCAGAAGTCTACCTAGTCTCCAGAGCACACACATTCTCCGCCACGAGCAAGAGTAAAAATTTAGTTTCATGAGTGGTGACATGTCACCCTCCGAACATTTCCCTCTCTCTCTCTCTCTCTTCCCCAGTTGTAACTAGAAGCGACATGTCGCCTTCGCATCCTCTAAAATGTTCTGTAAAACAACACCGAATAGTGAAAGTTTGATCGGCACCGATCCGACCACATAGTTTTTCACCATATTCACGGGTTTTCCATGTTAAAAAATTCTCTTGTCATCTTTCTTTCCTCTGTGACCATTTGTGTGCACCTCCACCGCTATCCCTCACTTCTTCCTATGTTCCTTTGTTTGCCTTCACCATGGTCACGATCGTCCGTCCCCGCACACCTCTCTCTACAGTTCTAGACTTCGGGCACTTTGGGGTTCAAAAGATGGAGCCACCCTAAATTTATAGGATTTACGAGATGTGGATAGCCAAAATTCACATAATCCTTGCCACTTAGGTGGGGTTAAGGAGAAAATCGCCTCATGCTCGATACGCACACCCAACCCACATGCGATCAGCACGCCGACCTCCCAAAACCGTCGCACACACGATCCCAATCGCCGCAGTGATTGCTGCCCTCGATCACGCGCCCGGGACAGGCCACCCGCGACCGTGTGCCCCCCTCCCGCGTACGGTGGTAAGGATCCCGCGGTCGGACTCACGGTCGGTCGTTGCCACGCCAAGTGGTCGCTCGCACACGACTGCGAGGCGCGCAGCAGGCATCCTGGTAGGCGACCGTGGCGTCATGCGGCCGCCCGCGAGCGACCGCCAGACCTGCCATCGGCATTGCAGTTGGTCGCCCCCACGCCACGCGGCCGCTTGCAAGCAACCGCCAGACCCTCGACCGGCCTCCCAACTGTGTGCCTTTCGTCCGCCTGCAAGCAGTCTCAAGGCCCCCGACCATTTGTCGTCGCGCCAAGTGGCCGCTCGCAAGCCCTGCGGCGGCATGCGAGCGGCTGCTTGGCATTGCGGCGGCCGGCCTCCACGCAACCGGCCGCAAGGCGTGCGGATGGCCTCCCGGGCGGCCGTCGTTGCGCCATGCGGCCGCAAGGCGTGCGGACGGTCGTCGTTGTGCCATGCGGCGGCAAGGCGTGCGGCTGGCCGCCTCTCCCTTCTTCCCGACTGACCTCTCGCACATAAAACTATACTAAAATGATGTGTAATTAGCAATTTTGGTGGTTAAAGTCTGTCGTCTTCCTTCATTCTCACATTTTTCTCCCAATGACTTCTGCTCCCACGTACTCAGGAATTCCACCAGGGACCCCCCCCCCCCCCCCCCGATCTTCAAAACTGCCCTTGAATAGCTTCAAGTACTTCGAGGATCGCTCGAATGTCTTCAACCTCCTTCCGCAATCTTTAACCATCTTCGTGCGTTCCGCTCTATGCATGCCCCTTTGTCGTTGTAGGCCACCTGCGCCCGACGTACTCAGCAATCAACATCTGCGAGCTCTCACTGCTCCAGCATTCAAACATATGCAGAAGTCTACCTAGTCTCCAGAGCACACACATTCTCCTCCACGAGCAAGAGTAAAAATTCAGCTTCATGAGTGGTGACATGTCACCCTCCGAACATTTCTCTCTCTCTCTCTTCCCCAGTTGTAACCAGAAGCGACATGTCGCCTTCGCATCCTCTAAAATGTTCTGTAAAACAACACCGAATAGTGAAAGTTTGATCGGCACCGATACGACCACATAGTTTTTCACCATATTCACGGGTTTTGCATGTTAAAAAATTCCCTTGTCAGCTTTCTTTCCTCTGTGACTATTTGTGTGCACGACCGCTCTTCGAGCTAAGCCGGTTCAATTATTCCGGTCTCCGTGGAGCCTTCAGCGGCCCGCAACAAATGTAATGTAGCTTGTTGGGGATGCTTGGTTGCAAAATTTAGGTGGGATTTAGATACACATGCTATCAGACAAGCACTACTGTTTTTCGTTTCATACGGGCTCCGCCCATCCATGAAAACTTTGAGTCTCTCGGACAATTGACACCTAAATTAGAAGTCCATGGCTTCGGGTGTACACGAAAAACCGAAATCCACCGAACGGATCGGTTCGGTTCAGTTTCGATTTTGGGTGTGTAAAAATTAAGACTATTCAATTTGATTTCAGTTTTACCTAAAATCAAACCGAATCACTTGCTGGTCTATCCATGACGTCGGCTCCTGAGCTCTGCCCCTACATCTAAAATGAGCAAAAAGATAATCATTTGCAATATTATTTTAGAGAAAAATTTAAAAAATCTTTAAAAATAAAATAAAAGACACTCTCTCTCATCTAGTCCTCTCTCTCTCCCCCTTGACGGAGATCCTCTCCATTTACGACCAAATAAAGGGTTCATTTCACGGATGAAATAAGAAACAATCTCGACCGTGAATCGAATAGTATTCATTTCCAATTAAGATCTATAGCGGCTAGACATTCAATTTTTAGTTGGATTAAAATCAATTTTTTGATGTCCGAAAAACCTTCCTCTAGATCCGCCGAGGGGATCAAAAAAAATCCCATAGCCACATATTTACAATCTATGAGATAGTTTAGATACATTTGAAACTTTTGCAACAACTTTATTGAATTTGAGAAAATTTTGGATAAATAAATTGAGAAATGTGAAGATTGATAACTAGAAAAAAAGGGAAAAAATAGAGAATCCCAACTTAATATTTTCCATTATTTATTGAATATTTAAAGAGAGATAAGTAGGATATTATGAAATTAATTTAATATCCTGCTTTAATATTTTATATTTAAAAATACAGATTGTTTAGAAATTTAAAAATTATTTTGGAACCTGTATATAAAAATTTTGATTTTATATAATGTAGGTAAACTATTCAAATTAGTTCCTTAACTTTTGGCTTAGTTTTAAATAATTCATTTAATTTTTATTTACTTCAAATAGTTCCCTTAATTTTTATCTGTTTTGAAATAGATCTTTTATTTTTAATTTAGTTCAAATTAATTCCTTATTTTTGAACATAGTTTCAAATATGTTTTTTAATTTTTATTTGTTTCAAATAAGTCCCTTAAATTTATATTTTATTTCAAATAAATTCATAAACTAAGGTTATTTGGATTATTAGGCACTGCCGTTGAAGAATCATTTATGTGCTGATAAAATATTTTTATAATTATTTAATATATATTTTTAATTTATCAATCTTGCAACTATTCATTTATAAGAAATAAATAATATGAAATTAAAGATTATAAAAGTGAGCACTCATTTTCCATCAAAATATACAAAAATAGATGTTAATTAGTATAAATAAGTGTCATCAAAAATGATATGCTTTAAGTTTCTTTTATTATTTTTGACACTTGAATGGTAAGCTCATTTTTATAATCGTTAACTTTTTGCTATTTATTTTTAATAAATGAATATAAATTTATAGTGTGTTAAAAATAATAATAAAAAAATCTATATATAAAAAAGTAATAATTATTTTTGTTAGATAATTACAAAAAAATATTTTATTGTCACATAATTAAATGATTCATCAACTTCACGTAAATATCTCGTCACCGTCTAGCAATATGAATAATAGTGATTTAAGAGCATATTTAAAGTAATGTATAAAGTTACGAGTCCATTTTAAAACAAATGGACATTAACGATCTATTTGAAACTAAGTTCAAAACTAAATGATCGATTTAAAGTAAATAAAAATTGAAGAAAATCAAAATTAGATAACCTATTTGAAACTAAGCCCAAAATCAAGAGACTAATTTTGAGTATTTTGTCAATCTTTCAAAAATTACTGAAAATTTCTGCTAATGAAGAAAAATACCAATTAAAATGAGATCTAGGGACGAGGCAAGCTCAGGTTAGCATGCCCAATGTGAGCATGCATGGTTGTTCGACCTTGCAACTCCATAGAGGGAGGTTAAAGACGCCTCGAGCAACGGGGGTGGCCGGCGAAGCGTCTCCTTCCGCCCAGCCCTCAAAGATCCATAAAATGGTGGAAATCTTCTGTCACGAAGCTCGTGAGCCGCCCACATTCAATTAATCGTTTGGCACGCCTTATCGTGACTTATTTTTTCCGGTTAAGTTAGACAAAAATGTCATTGTCATGCTAAAATCTTATGCCTCAAACTAGTTTTTTTGTAACATTTGTAATACTAAATCTACATTGTATGACAATGACGTTTTTGTCCAACCTCACCGGAGCAAATAAGTTATGATAAGCCGTGTCAAACGCAACCTAAATTAGACAATAAGGCCACATTTCTACTCTTCAAAAATAGGATTATGGCTATCAAACAAGCCAATTGAAAAATTAAATGGAGATTTAACAATACAATACCTCCCATTTAGGATCCGTTTGGCACAGTGGTGTCGGTCATGAACATGGGGGTTAAATTGTAATTCGTTAATGCCCACCTAAGGAACTTAATCCACTTTTATGTTCAAACTGATGATGTTTGTTAGGAGATTCTTCACGAATGAGGGTTTAAACCATGCGTTTACAGCTGCCGCCGCCATGCCAAACATAGCCTATGTTTCAAAGTTGATTGTCAGGCCGCGGCCGTGGTTACAAGCCATCGTTCGTGAATGCTTGACCTCACATAAGTAACTCCATTGTTTTTTATGTTTAAAATTATTTTTTTTTACTTTAGTGGCAGCCATAAGCATCATTATGTCAAACACATGTGCATGACTAACGTTTTGTCCAAGTTCACCCGAGAAAAAACAACACGCCAAACAGGTGATAGTTCATACACACCACGTTCACGAGCACCACCACCGTGCCGATCCTGCACTTAGAAGATCTTAGATTTGGTCATGTTGCGGTTTAACTCGACGTCCCGGCCGAGCAGGAATAACCTGAACCACCTTAGCTCTCGGAACGGTCGAGCGCGCACACAGTTAATAAAGTAGATCGATCGTACACAAAAAGTTTTAACGTGAAAAACCCCTTCAACCGAGTAAAAAATCACGTGACCGGATCTGTGCCAGTCAATGTTCATTATTTTCTGGCTGTTACAACTTGTTCGTCGAATCGAGGGCGACAGACCGCCTCTCGTTACAATTTTGAGGTGAGAAAACACTTAGCACAAGGTGGACGACAGGTCGTCACTCCTGACATTTGTTTACAAATCGCACTTTATGACGGTGGGCTTCCCTGGGAGTTCTGCTAGCACTAACCTGAGGAATTTGACAGAGTTTCGACCTGAGGAATAAGAAGGGTGGGAGGGAAAATGTGATAAATGAGGAGGCCAGAAGCTCCTTTTATAGCCTCCAAGAGTTGGTTATGGTGGTTACGCGGCTATCCACACATCATAACCACCCTTATAAATATTTTTGATATAGTTCAAGGGTGCGCATTATGATAATTAATCTCGTTATTTGCACACTAATTAAATTAATAATGCAATTCTCCCACTAATATGACAATTAGTGGATGGTTACATGTAAATTGGACGATGAGGAGTGACCCAAAACGATCGGACGACGGGGACGGACCCCCATGGACAGCCGGTGAATTTGTCGTCGATCTTGTCGGCGCGGGGGGGGGGGGGTGATCGTCGGCGACGGCCGGGGAGGGGCGGCCTACAAGGCCGCTCCCTAGACGACGCGTCGGCGACCGAGGAGGGGCGGCCGGCGCGGCTGCTTCCACGGTCACGCGCCGACGGCCGGGGAGTGGTCGCCGCCGCTGCTCTCTCGGTCGCAGCCGGCGGCCAAGGAGTGGCGGCCGCCGCTGTCTTGGCAGCGGCCGGCGGCCGAGGAGGGTGGCCGCTCCCTCGGCCGCGCGTTAGGGCCGAGGAGGGGCGGCCGGCTCAGTCGCTCCCTCGGCCGCGTGTCGGCGTCCGAGGGGACGGCCGACAGCGGTGAGAGGAGGGGGAGGTCGATGTCTGGGGATCACGCTGGCCGCCCGACGCCAGCGAGGTGACGTCTGCGGCGGTTCTGTCGTTGCTATAGTTCAAGGGTGCGCATTATGATAATTAATCCCGCTATTTGCACACCAATTAAATAAATAATACAATTCTCCCACTAATCTGACAATTAGTGGATGGTTACACGTACATTCGACGATGAGGAGTGACCCGAATCGATCAGACGACGGGGACGGACCCTCATGGGCGGCCGGTGAATTTGTCGTCGATCTTGTCGGCGAGGGGGGGTGATCGTCGGCGACGGCCGAGGAGGGGCGGCCGAAAAGGCCGCTCCCTAGGCAGCGCGCCGACGACAGAGGAGGGGCCGCCGGCGCGGCCGCTTCCACGGTCACGCGCCGGCGACCGAGGAGTGGCCATCGCCGCCGCTCTCTCGGTCGCGGCCGGTGGCCGAGGTGTGGCGGTCGCCGCTGTCTAGGCAGCGGCAGGCGGTCGAGGAGGGGCGACCGCCGCACTCTCGGCCGCGGCCGGGGCCGAGGAGGGGCGGTTGCGGTCGGCGGCCGAGGAGGGGCGAGATCGCGCGGGAGCGCGCGGGCGCGCGCGCCTGACCGCGGGGGCGCGCGCGCGGCTGTCCGCGCGGGCGCGCAGGCGCTTGACCGCGCGCGCGCCTGACCGCACACGGGCGCGTGCCTGACCGCCCGCGGGCGGGCGCGCGCCTGACCGCCCGCGTGCAAGCACACAGGATTGCTTGTGCGTGCACACTTGGGCGCGTTGTACGGTTTTGGTTTCACTGCGCAACGTGCCTTCATGGTCATGACAGGGGTGGAAAATTTTTGTGGATTTTATTTAAGATTGATCTTAATTTTTTATGTCATGATTAGAAGCGTACTGCGAGACCGATGCGTCGGCGTTCCTCCCTTACCGACAACCATGTTGCGATTTGGAGGAGAAGGATCGGTCTGTCTGCCGACCTTGAAGTGAAGATACTGCGTGTTGAAGAGATGATTCAAAATCCTCCTCGCGGCTGGTTGATGATCTGTGAGACCACTTTGAGATCGGGTTTCCGATTTCCCCCATGAGAGGAAGTGAACAAGATTCTGAAATTTTGCGACGTGTCGATTTCCCAATTTACTCCACTGGGAGTAGTATGTCCCATTGGATTGATTATCTTCTTTGGACTGCTTATGAGATTGGTGCGAAACTCTCTTTGAACTGCTTATGATATTGGTGTGAAACTCTCTTTGGACTGTTTATGAGATTGGTGCGACATTCGCTCTAATGGTGGTGAGCGTGTGGAAATCCATAACAACAAGAGCTGGCTTGATTTTGAGACTCGGACGGACCGTCATCACGGAAATACCCTATTTGGCTATGTCAAGAACTCTTGGGGCTTGCCGGAGCTGTGGAATGCATTGTCTGATCGTTGTCGCTGCCAAAAGGGGAAGGAGCAAGAGTTTTCCCCAGTGCTAAGATTTTCTGAGCCCCGCGAGTTGGCGAACCGGCTGTTCAACATTTCCTCATTTGTAGAAGAGAAACACCTGCTTCGGTGCGGTATTTCTTCAAATTCTGGGTGGATTACCGAGACATCTTCGGATTGGGGTCGGAAGAGGAAGACCATTGCAACCGCTCGTGGTGGCGATGGTATGGTGCTTTGTTCGGCTTCTCAGGGTAAGACCACTTCTTCTGATGGTCGAGACGGGCCTACTCCCGAGGTATAGGTGCGCGAATGTTCTGCCCCCCGAGCATTCTATACAGAAGAGGCTGCTCCGAGGTTGTCTTGTTCTTTGAAGGCGATGAATGAAGTGGTGAGCATACTTGATTATTTTCTGCTCTTCTCTGTTGTTGCATTGTACTAATATTTCTCCATCTTTTTCCTTGTAGATCGAGGTCCAGGCTTAAATTGTCGTTACTTGGAATGATCATTACATGAGCTTGAAGGACGAATATCTGGCTCTTCAGGAGAAGTTTTGGGCGTCGACGGGCTCGCTTGCCGCTCTGAGAGATGATCATGATCGGGACATTTCTCAATTTCGTCGTATTAGATCAGAGTTGAAGGCGGAATTGGAAGAGACTCGAACGTATTTGGAGGTGGAAAAATCTTTGGTGGAAAGAACTGCACAAATGCTGAAGCGTGCCCAAGAGGAGACTTCTTGTTTGGAGACAGTGCTCCATGCGGAGAAAGCCCAAGTGGAGATGTTATCTTCTGATAGCCGCGTGTCAGAGTTGAAGGCCGCCAGACTTGCATAGTACATGTAGTCTTTAGATTATATGCGGGATTGTTGTCCATATTAACGAGGAGGTTCATGATGAGATCTGGACCAAGGAGGTGGAACCTCTGATGGAGGATGTTAAGGAACTGGCACTTCGGCGTGGAGTTTCGAAGGCTTTTCGTCTTGTTGTCAGGAGCTTGGGATGCGACATATTCGTCTTTAGTTTTGACGATATCTCAGGTGATGAGTGTTCCGATGTTGATGCGGCTGATACGTAGCGGCGTTATATTCATGTATTAGTGTGTTTGCATTTTTTTCTTTTTCTTATCTGATGTCTTGTATGTTACCTTCATTGTTTGACAGTTTTGATTAGCGAATTTGCGCATGTACTTCTATGTTGTTGTGATGATAACGATCTCCTTCTTCATTTTAACTGAATGTTGTTTGACTTGCAGTTTTGCTTTGTGCGGGTTGTGATTGTGGCTTAGTTGGTTTGTGGCTGGTTTGTGACCTAGTTTGCACGAGAATCGCTCGCGGCTTAGTTTGCGTGATGATTGCTCGCAGCTTAGTTTCCACGAGGATCGCTCGCGGCTTAATTTACACGAGAATTGCTCGTGGCTTAGTCGTGAGGGGGGCCGGCCCTAACGATGTCGTGGCGTAGAAAGACAGGTTCAGTGAATAGCTTTTGTATTCAAACCAGATGCACAGTCTTACTGATTTTGTACGAGGATCGCTCGCGGCTTAATTTGCACGAGGTTCACTCACGACTTAGTTCGCACGAAGATCGCTCGCGGATTATTTTGCATGAGGATCATTCGCAACTTAGTTTGCATGAGGATCACTCGCCGCTTAGTCATGAGGGTGCAGACTCTGACGATGTCGCGACGTAGAAAGATAGGTTCGGTAAATAGCTTTTGTATTCAAACCGCATGCGCAGTCTTACCAATTTTGCACGAGGATCTCTTGCGGCTTAATTTTCTCGAGAATCACTCACGGCTTAATTTGCACGAGTATCATTCGCGGCTTAGTTTGCACGAGGATCGCTCGCAGCTTAGTTTGCACGAGTATCGCTCGCGGCTTAGTTTGCACGAGTATCGCTCGCGGCTTAGTTTGCACGAGGATCGCTCGCGGCTTAGTTTGCACGAGGATCACTCGCAGCTTAGTCGTGAGGGGGGCAGACCCTGACGAAGTCATGGCGTAGAAAGGCAGGTTTAGTGAATACCTTTTGTATTCAAACCGCATGCACAGTCTTACTGATTTTGCACGAGGATAGCTCGCGACTTTAATTTGCACGATGATCACTCGCGACTTTAATTTGCACAAGGATCACACACGGCTTTAATTTGCACGAGAATCACTCCCGACTTTAATTGACACGAGGATCACTCGTGGTTTTAATTTGCACGAGGATCATTTGTGGCTTTAATTTGCACGAGAATCACTCGCGACTTAATTTTGCTTAAGTATCACTCGCGGCTTTAATTTGCACGAGTATCACTTGCGGCTTAAATTTGGAATTAATGGGACTCTGATGAAAGAAACACAATTCTATATAGAGAATAGTTCACACAAGTTCAGGCTTGCAGTTTCTACAATAGTTTGTCGGGGAACAACAAATGAGCGAAAAACTGTGAGTAAAAAATGTGTATTTAGGAAAAAAAGCGGTGAGAGCGGGTTTGGAAGACGTTCAAGAGTGTTTGTTGAAGTATCGCAGTGTGATCAGAGTCAGCCTGGATGACAAGGAACTGCACATCATAGGTTGCTTGCTCGGGCTCTTTTCCTAGAGTGACAGGGAGGATTATGGTGCCTACGACTAGTACTGAAGTGTCCCCCGGGATGCATGCTCTAGTGGATTTCAGCTTGAGCCAACTAGCGGTTAGTTTGAGCTGAAGTAGTTGTAATGTCTGTGTCTACCAAGACTTGGTTTAGCTTGGTTGATGACTTGCCGATGCTGATCGTTATGCTTCTCGTGTTTTGAACATAAGGCTATTTCTATTTTGATAAGAATTGATTGACTGCCCCCAGGCTACCGAGTCGCTGAATTTCTTCCTTCAGCTGATTGCATTCGTCGGTGTTGTGGCCCGACCCCCTGGTGGTATTGACAGTATTTTGATGATTTTAATAGACTTCGGATGAGCGACCTGGGCTTATACAGTGTTGGGTGATGGCGAATTGCCTAAAAAATCTCATCTTGATGGGCATTCAGTAGCGCTAATTTTTGATGTCAGCGTGACTCCTTTATTTGGCATGTATTTGTGCGTCCGTTGTAGTTCCTTTTAGGCTCCTACTGCAATTTGCTCTCTTGTTTCCTCTTCTGAGGTCCGTAATTTGTTGTGTTTTGATGTCCCCATCGTGTTGTGGATCACCGAGGTAGCGATCATGCATATCTCAGGTTAGCGTTGTCGGAGTGGAGGAGCTACCGGTGCTTGAGAACTCTTTTTCTATGTCGTATTCCTTGTGCAGGGGCGACTTGGTTGTGGCGGAGAGGTCTCTTGGTGGTGGTGAGTTAGCTTGCACGAACGCCGGTGTGGAAGACGACTTTACTTCTTGACAAATGACGAGCATCATGGCTTGGAGTTCGTTTATTTTGTGTGGTGTGTTTGGCGAATAAGCCTTCGAGCTTTCCTACGGCCGCTACTTGGTCAATTTTATCCATGCGGGAGGGGGCTGACTCGATGCGCCCCTCGAGGACTGGTCCTTCAATGGTTCAGGCGTTTCGTCTTTCCATTGTCTTTAATTTTGAGTACCGCTGTGCAGGTGGTACGGTCTTTTGAGGGTGCTGGGAGCTTGATTCCCACAGACGGCGTCAAACTGTTGTGGACTAACTCGACGTCCCGGCCGGACTAGAATAACCTGGACCGCCTTAGCTCTCGGAACGGTCGAGCGCGCACACAGTCAATGAAGTAGATCGATCGTACACACGAAATTTTAACGTGGACCCCCCCAACCATGTAAAAAAACACGTGACCAGATCTATTGGTGATGATGGAGTGGCGGAAAGCTCTCTTATCAAGGTTCTGGGTTCGAGACCCAGTGACAACAACCTAGCGCTGCTGATAAACAGGCGCGGAGAGGGGTTGGGGTGCATGGCCTGCAGGCTTGAATGTGAAAGGCTGACTACCAGTGGTGGGCCCGGGTCTGGACCCTGGTAGGTCGGCGGTGCCAGCGGGTTCCCATGGGATGGGCCTGGACCGTTATAAAAAGTGCACTTTTTATTGTAAGGCCCCTAGCCAATCCAACATGACAGCGTCACGGCTCCGCTCTAGGCGACCCTACCGGGCTGCAGCCCAAGCACCCCAACCCGTCTCCATCCACAAGCGGGTTGTTGGTGGCTGCAACCTCCCTTTTATGAGGTAAACTCGATAGTCAAGCCCGCACTACGGGGACTTCCCAGTAGGTCACCCATCCCAGTACTACTTCAGCCCGAGCACGCTTAACTATATAGTTCTTTCAACTCTCATCACCAATTGAGCTGCAGCTCAACTGATGATGAGAAGTGAAGGAACTCCATAGTTAAGCGTGCTTGGGCGAGAGTAGTACTGGGATGGGTGACCTCCTGGGAAGTCCCCGTACGACCCAGCTTAACTGTCGGGTTCGCTCATCAAAGGGAGGCTGTGGCCACCAACAACCCGTCGGTGGGCTGGAGAGGGGTTGAGGTGCTTGGGCTGCAGCCCGGTAGCGTCGCCTAGAGCGGAGCCGTGACGCTGTCACGTTGGATCGGCTAGGGACGTTACATCTGTGCAGGTCAAAGTCCACTATTTCCTAGCTGTTACAACTTGTTCGTTGAATCGCGGGCGACAAGCCGCCTCTCGTTGTTGAAACCAAAATCCGGTCTCCTGTGGAGTTCGACCCTTGGGGAAGGGGTGGTCTCGTGCCTACTTTACTCCTGCGAGCAAAACAACAAAGAAAACAAGGAAAGACCGACCCAAGGGCTCGACGGGGAGGTCCCACCACACACCCGGAAGATCTCAGAGCGCTTCCCCTCCTTAGCCAGAAGCCGAGCTAAGGTACCATCATAAAGCACTTGAAAACTGGAGCAGCAAGGCACAAGAAGCCTCATTTCTGGGGTACCCCTTGGGTCCTATTTATAGTTTTTGCAATCTGAACTGCCAATAACCAAAAGAACTGACCTGAAATTACCAGAAAACCCTTGGCTGGGTCTGCCAGCAGCCAAACTCCGCTGTTTTGAAGGGCTACAGGCAGACCAGCGGGGGCAAAACAGTAAAAAGTACCTCATTCATCCAGGCGAGCTGGGGAGCTTGACCACCTCAGCAGGTCCTGCTCGCCTGCTGCTGCCGAGTTCCGTTGCGAGGGCGCGAGCTGGGACTATCTCAGCGAATGTCGAGCTCGGTGTCGGCGAATACTGATCTCCGGTCGACGAATGCCGATCTCTGGTTGACGAATGCCGAGCTCGGGCTCGGCTCTTCTACTACCGAGCTCGCCTACTGCCTTCAGCCCGATCTGTCTGGTTCCTGACGACCTTGCTCGCCGGACACGGGGTTGTACATAATCCCCGCTCTTTTTGAGCATGACAAAGCTCGGAAAGAAACATCCAACCCCGAGTGTGCGGAGAACGCGAGTTGGCGAGTTGGAGGGAATCTTTTGGTGGGGTCCACCTGCGGCTATATATATGCACTTGCTCACTTGCCTGACTCTTGCCCTTCCCTTCGCTCTAACGCTGCCAAGATGCCGCTTCCCAAGGAGATCCAAGAGCGCTTAGACCGAGCTCGCCAGGCTTCTGCAGCTCGCGTAGCCGCCCTGACGGCGGTTCCTGCCATGGTTCCTCAAATTGATTCTGCCGAGCCCGGCTCCAAGAGGTCGAAGTCATTCCCTCAGGCGGCCGAGCCCATTTACCACGACCTGAGGGCCACCCTGGAGCGCGAGACCGGCTCTTCCACTCGGACAATTCTGGAGAAGGATAGAGAGGTTGTCGTAGTCGGCGACGACCCGGATGGTCAACCTGACGACATGGGGGGTGCCAGGCCGCGAGAGCCAATACCGCGAGGCGAGGTGACTCCCGTGGACTCGCGGTTCATGGCACTGGATAACTGTCCCCAGGACCCGCCTCTTCTCTTTGGGATCCTGCCGGTGAGCTCGCAGAGGCCGAACTCGCCGGTGCGCGCCTCCTCTCCTCGGCAAACTGATGTTATCGCTGGGGAGGGTCTGGGAACCATCCCCACCCCGGGATTCGAGCTCCTCTAGCCGGGGACTCGCGACCCAGGCCGCGGGAAGGATCTGAGGTTCATCCCTCCTCGTATCTCCTTTGAGCCGCCGAGCTCGTCAGGTCAGTCTTGCCTGGATTCTTGCCCCATGAGTTTTTTTTGTGTCTCTTCTTGCTGATGCTTGTCTTCACAGCTCTCCCCAGCGAATCCGCTGCCGAGGAATCTTCGCGGGCAGCCCACTACTCTCCCCTCCCTTCCCCAAGCTCGCTGGACTCTTACCTGGGTCCTGAGGTGGATCAAGGCGAGCTGACGAGGAGGGAGGTTAAGCTCCTAAAAAAGCTGGTGTCCGGGCTGCGCGAGATGCAAGGGGTCAACGAGGATCGAGTACGAGCGTAGCCCGTGCAAAGATGCTCGTATAATATAAATATAAATTAAAAATAATATTATTTATTAGTATAAGATAATAATATAATATATTGCACGGTTTTAAATTTTTAATTATATATATATACGAGTCGCAGGCACGGGCCTCCGGCCCGATGGCTGCGCGCCACATTACCTGGCCACCGACGACGGGCTTTGCCTGCCCCGCGCCGGGCTTTCCCGCCCCCCTCCGAGCGGTCTGCTCCGCCGCTTCCGCCAGTGCCGCCGCTGCACTGATCGGAGACCCTCGTCGGGTTCGCGGGCTGTACGTGCAAGTGAATTTAAGGGTCAAGATGGTCTCAAAACGAAAAATAATCAACATGAAAGTTGTAGATCTTGGCGAGACGAACAACTTTCATGTTGATCACCTTTTGATTTGAACCATTATTGGACCTCGATTTGTGTCCCGAAATCGGCGGCAGCGGAACGGTTTACTGTAGCAGTTTCGCCGCCCCAGATTTCGGGGCCCAAATCGAGGTCTAAATTGGTTCCAAATCAAAAAGTGATCAACATGAAAGTTGTTCGTCTCGCCGAGGTCTACAACTTTCATGTTGATCATTTTTCGTTTTGAGACAATCTTGACCCTAAAATTCCCTTGCTCGTACGCCCGTATCTTAGTAAATATAAAATCAAGTTTTTATAGTCTCACACTGCTGGTAGGTTTGAACCTTTTGGATTTAAATATAGAATTCCAGAATGAATGATTGAAATTGGGCTGACTTGTGGGCTTGTGGGCTGCCTGACTTATCTTGAATTCTATGAATAAGCGGGTTAGCGGGCTGATTTTAAATTCATGGGAGTGTTGTTTTTTAAGGCCTTTTTATGTTATCTACTTAACTTTAAGATCCCTAGTAGTAGGTTTAGGACCCCTAGAAAAATCTGAAGAGAGAGGGTTGGTTTGATCCAACGATTCATGATCAAATCTCTGAAATCCGACGGCCGCCTAATTTCCTTTCAATTTCAAACTCAAGCTATTTGCAGACCTCCATATTTCTTTATAATATGGTATATATATATTTTAAAAAATGACAGTAGGCTGCAACGGCACACCGCTGCTGCCTTTTTGAGTCGCGGAAATATTCCGCGACTCAAAAACTGCGGGGTGTCGCGGTTTTCGACGGTTGTTGATGCCACCGTAGTGCCTCCAAAATGTTGTTTGGCGCGGCTTTTTAAGAAGTGGCGGCCCCCCACTCCTAAAACGCTGCGCCAAACAAAACCTAAAAATTGAATTGCTATTTGTGACCGCCGCTTTTCTTATCATCGCAGCTGTCTCAAACAGAATTTTATATAATTAAAGTAAAACTCTCTATTTGAGGATCTAGTTAAACATCAACTTAGACTCTGTTTTGGGGATTTATTTTCATCGGTCAAGAGGTTACGAGCGCATTAACCGCACCTTAATTAAGATCCGGTTCAAGTGGTCGTAACCGCTTGACCGGTGAAAATAAGTACCCCAAAACGGAGCCTTAGTCAGTGGATTTGACTAATCTTGCTGCAACTTATTGCTTGAGAATTTATCAAACTTCGATTCTCGAATACCTTTTCGAACCTTGGATTTTTTTAAAACACTCTTTTTTGGTGATTGTTATTAGCACTATAGTTTTGACTAGTCGCATTACATTTTCTCCTAATTTCTCGCGCATTTTGAAAATACGTCTTGTTCATGCATTTTGAAAATACGTCTTGTTCATGCATTTTGAAAATACGTCTTGTTCATGCATTTTTAGGAAAAATGTTCAACACGAAAGTTGTAGATCTCGACGAAATTTACAACTTTCGTGTTGAATATTTTTCCTAAAAAGCATGTTCAAGGCGTACTTTGAAAAAACACCTAGATCTCGCGCCTTTTAGAACTAATCCTTGTATATGCATTTTTAGGAAAAATGTTCAGCACGAAAGTTGTAGATCTCGTGTTGAACACATTGGAATTTTTTTCCTAAACAACATTTTTCGAATCTGAAAGTTAAAAATACATGCACAAGATATATTTCTTAAAAATACATGCACATGATAAAACACGATGCAACTAGCCAAAATTGTCGTGTTAATAACAATTATTATTATTATCGTTATTTTTTTTTATAGTGTTCAGAAAAATTCAAACATTGATATATTGTTTAAATGTTTTCTAAATTCATGAACATAACCCTACTTACAAATAAAATTGTGCAGGTGAGCGAGGGGAGATCAGGAAATGAGAAACCGAGGGAGAGAGAAAGGGCGACCGAGGGATTAGCAGAGATCGAAAGCGGCGATGGTGTCGCGGCGGCAGCTGGCCGACGGCTGAATGAAGTAAGAGGTCTCCGGCGAGAGGTTGTTCTTCTTCCTCCTCCTCCTCCATTGGAAGATTAAGGTGATTCCCTAACCCTAATGTGAATCTAATAATTTCCTCACTTGTAGAAACTTTATTAGCTTTAAATTAATGGAAAACCCCCCTTGTCTCCTTTATTGCGGTGGACCAATCTACAATATATACATACTCATCACAAATACATAGTAAATCCCTAGAATGACCTTACCGAAAAATGATCAACTTGCCTAATAAAAAATTAAACTGTGGTCTCGCGAGTTACTCTGTAAAGCTGTCAGCAGGTTGGAACTCAGAGTATAGTTGTTTGGTGATGAATTTTTCCGCTTTGAATTTGTTTGTGAACATAATGACAATCAATCTCAATATGATTCAATCTCAATATGATTCGTTCGTTGATGAAAAATGGGATTCATGGCAATGTCAATAGCCGACCCGCTATCACAAAATAATTGTGTTGGCTCGCTTTGAACCCCAAGAAAATCACTCAATGAGGACTTAAGCCAAGAATGTTCACCTCTTGCCAATGTCATGCTTTGGCATTCCTCCTCTATCGAATATCGTGCGACAATGCTCTGTTTCTTTGTTACTTAAGAAACCAGGGACTTTCCAAATGTGACGAAATATCCAGTGATCAATTTGCAGGTGATAGGACAACTAGCCCAATTTGAGTCGCAGTATGCCCTTAACTTGGAATCAATGGGTAGCAAAATCCCTTGACCTGATTTGCCTTTAGGATAATGAGATACTCACAAAGCTACCTCGAATTGACTTTTCTAGAGGTCTGTGTGAATTGTGAAAGAGAATACACATAATAAGAGATTTCCGGGCAAGTGATGGTAAAATTTATCAAGCGTCCCACGAGACAATGATATGTGGATCCATCAGTTGACTCTCCCTCGGCCAAAACAAATTATTTACTGTGCTCTATGGGTGTCTCGACCAACTTTGCCCCAAGTAGGCCCGTTTCGGCAAGGATATCTAAGGCGTATTTGCGTTGGCATAAAAATAATCTCTGAGAAAATCTTGCCACCCGATGCCTAGAAAAAACTTAAGTGCGCCCAAATCTTTGATGGGAAAGCAAGAACTTAAGTAAACGTCGAAGGATGCATAAGCTTCGGAATTCATTCTTGTGATACTTGAAAAAGGAGTAATAAACCAATGATTGATTAAATCCGTATTGATTGAGAGCAACAATCAATTTTTTTGAACTAGTTTTGTGATGCCCGTTGAATTCATAGATTGACTTGCATAGCCGACACACTTGATGAGCATGATCTGCCTTGAATCCTTGACTCCTAGTGGTGGCCTCATGTAAACCTCTTCATCTAAATCACTATGTAAAAATATGTAATTGACATCCATTTGGCGTAGTTCCCATCCTTGTGCAGCCGCGATGGATAGAAAAACTCAAACCGAGATGAGTTTTGTAACCGATGCAAAAGTCTCATGAAAATCCAACCCCCTACCTGCATGAATCCTTTAGCAGCAAGTCACGCTTTGTGCCGCTGGACGGTGCTGTCAGCTTTGTATTTAATTTTAAAGACACACTTGTAATCGATCTATTTCTTGCCTGCAGGTAATGCTTTGAGGGTCCATACTTGATTTTCTTTCAAGGCAGTGTTTTTGATGACCATCGTGTTTCGCCACTTTTCATCACGGACTGCCTCTGCATAACTTATGGGCTTGACTTGCGAGCTAACTTCCTCAAAAATTGTCTATAATGCTACAAAAAATTGACAAACGTTGTGTAATTTGCCAAGGGATAAGATGTACCTGGGGATTAGGGCTTGCGCGGTAGCTTTGCGAGGGAGTAAAAGTTTGTGCAATCATTATCAAAGGAACATTTGTGCCGATGATTAGTCCTTCTTTGGTTTTGTATAACATCATGATATACAACATAATCATTGAAACGTGGTGGTGGTTGAGCAAGACGATGCGGTCGAATAGTTTCTTCAATGTTTAAACTATTAATACCATGAGTTGAAATTGAACCTCCACTCAAATCAGGTTGGCCGTTTTGATTTTATTCTCATGTTTTGATTTTATTCTCATATTTTGATTTCATCTAAAATCGCGAGGTCTTTTTTATGCATCGTGATCAATTGATCATGTCTGCTTATGGTCTTGAATGTTTGGTCATTGTGTCCAAATGAAAATACATCATCATGAAATGACACATCTCTAGAGTTAAAGAAAGTTTGCCTTTTGAGATCATGTAGTCTCCATCCTTTATTTCCATGTAGATATCCCGTGAACACACACTTCTGACTTCGAGAACCGAATTTGTCCTTTTGCATTGATTGATTGTGTGCATAAAATAAACTACCAAAGCATGGATTTGTTGATAAGGTGTGACCCCCAAAAGGATTTTGTAAGGAGATTTTGACAGCGCGCCACGACTGACACGTGTGTATTCCCGCAGGAGGCGGTGATCCGCTGTTTAGACAGACGATCAGAGTCCGTAGTTGCGTCTAGATGATTATTCTAAGCCAAATTCATATTTTTCTTCTTTTTTGAGTTGTATTTAGTGTACGATTGATCAAAACATTATTCGCCGTCTGATTTGGGTAGTCATGCTGCGGTTTTAATTCAGGACTCTATAAATAGGCAAGCTGCCGGTTTGGACAGGGATCAAAGGTTTTCTGGAAAATTTTTTGAACCGCTCGGTCTTGGAACGGTACGACGCAGATCCTTTTCCCTCTCTTGGTGCGATTCCAGGAAGCCCTCCTCTGCTCCCTCTTCCTCTCCAACGGTAAGCCGTCCACCTCTCTTCCTCCTTGAAACAGAAACCTTGAATCCTCCACCCAACCTTCTGCCTCCCTCTCCGAGAAGCAGAGCCCGACCCTACATCCCAATCTTCCCGCCGCCAACCCCGAACACCACTCTTCTGTTAACCTAGGCCTACTTTCCAACCGTAGTCCCGCCGGCCCTTCCTTGTATCTCGTCGTTCCCTTCCCTGACATTACCCCCCTGCATATTCCTCTACTCCCAGTTCTCCACCACCTCCATTCATCTCATCCCTCCCCCCCAATAAGTTAGAAATCCCTATATCACGATTCAATGAAATCCCATTAGTCAGATCCCCTCCCAACTCCTACCCGTGCCACTACTCGATCAACACTCCTTCCCTGACGCTTCCTAAATTGCAGCAACCTTAGATGCCCCCATATCCGCTATTACTGCCGCTTGCACGCGGAAATTATGGTAAAAGACATTTCTTCTCTTGTTGTTTATTTTGGTAACTTGTACTGTGGTGGATTCTAATTTTATTGTGTTAGTACTTCATTTGTCGTAGTATTTGTGGAGTTTATTCTGTGAACGCTTAAAATTATTCACGCCTCTATCGTTTGTAAAATTGGTATTTTGTTTTCCTTTAATTAATTATTTGTGACTGCTTGTGCACATGTTTTTCAACTTATAATAATTAATTACTTGTTGTAATTTTAGCGGACCGCTCTTGCACTACATCACATTTAGGGCTGTATTTAGAGGATCCACCCCATGTAGGCCTTACCACTACATCAAATTGGTGTCAGAGCACTAGGAGGGTCATTGCTTGCTTCGTAGTGGTAGGGATTATCGTCAGTTCATGTCAAGTCACAATCACACCGACGATAGGACCGCTAGTTCATAGACAGAGATGGCACACACTGAGTTTCAGCGATTGGATCTCGACCGATTTGACCGGATGGGAGCTCAATTCGAAACCCTTAGAGGTGATATTACGCGAGTTAGCACGAGGGTAGATCAGTTAGAGACACCAAGAGGTTGAGCGACTCCTCCCCCTGATGAGGAGCCCAATGAGGGTCCACGAGACGTTACACCTCTTCCAGAGAGGCGAGGTAGAGACATCCCTCGTCAAGATCCCCCTCCCTTTGCGAGAGGGAATTATCGTCGTGGATACAAGTATAGGCGAGATCCAAAAAGGGATCACCGTCCTCCTGATAAGCCTCGTCCTCCCCCACCTCGTCGTAGAGATCGAACACAATATGATTATGATTATGATGACGAGTATGGTGATTACCGTGAGCTGCACCATGGGATTACTCCTGAGGAGGATGACATCACCCGACGTATTCGCATTGTGGGCCTTCCTTCGACGGTCACCTAGACCCGTAGGCATTTAATGATTGACTCATTGACATGGATCACTATTTTGACTGATTTGAGATGAGTGACGAGAGGCGAGTGCGATTCGCCAAAATGAAGTTGATCGGCTAGACAAAAATTTATTGGTCGAGTCTGCAAAGATCTCTCGAGCCGGATGACTACTACCCCATCACCCGATGAGATGAAATGAAGTCGTGCTTACAAGATAAGTACATTCCCGCTTCGTATCAAAATTAACTTTTAGATCAGCTCTATGCGCTACGTTAGGGGACTCTCTCCATTGCAGATTATATGTCTCGCTTTGACGAGCTGGTAGTTCGCATCGATATTATGAAGGAGCCCGTCGCCACTATTTCACGCTTTCGTGCGGAACTTAGAGTAGACATTCGCAGGGAACTAATTCCCCATAATATGGAAACGGTTGAGCAGGTCTTCCAGCTCGCGCTAGAGTACGAGCAGTACTTACGTACTGCTGGCCCGAGGCAGGTCACCACTCGATCTGACGTCACCACAACTAGGAGACCCCATCCTGCCACAACTATTGATACCCCTTGTGCAGACGCGACGGGAAAAACTATTGTTCCTGGAACCCCCAAGCCTGAATCGGGTGCGCTATCCGGGATCATAGTGGAGGCTTACTTGCTGCCGTGGGGGTCCAGCTTAGTAGCAGATCGGTTTTTATGACCGAATTGCGGGCGGCCCAAGCTGCTCTTAATCTTGCCGCGCAGCTCGACGATGCGTTCATTGGGGCAATTCTGGAAGGGGACTCTTGCGACGTCTGCACTCGGTTAAACAAAATCTTTGCTGGAAGTTATTTAGATAATTATGAAGCTTTCATAGGCCGCCTACTGCTTTCTTTCCCAAAAATAGTTGTATCTCTTATAAACCGCAAAACAAACTCCGTGGCGGACCACATAGCTAAGAATGCTTGTATTCTAGATTTTGAGTGGTTTAGAGGTATGCCTCTGACCACGTCTTTGGCGCAACTTTTGGCGCATGATGTCACCTTTCTGTAACTTTTATTTATCGCTTAATAAATATTAGGCCACGGCCAAATTCAAGGAACCCCCAAGCCTGAGGGCGTCCAATGTTATCGTGTTCTGGCAGAGGGCATTTCACAGCGCAATGCCCTATTAGGAATTTATTGATTGAGGATTCAGACGAGCCCAACACTGAGACTGAGGATGTAGCCCTTGAGGAGATTACTGCCATCGTAGAGGACGGATGAGAGAGCGATGCAGAGAGATCGCTAGAGGTAGGAGTCCTCCGACGCATCCTCCATACCCCACATGCTGAGGAGGATTGACGCCGTACCACTATTTTCTTCGCGAATTTCCCGAGTGCAGGAGGCCCCTGCAATCTCGCTATTGATAGTGGGAGCTGCGTAAACATAATTGCTAAGAAATGGTTGGAAAGGATGCAACTTACGGCCGAACCACATCCACATCCTTACCGTGTCTTATGGGTGGACAAGTTCACAATTCATGTCACACAGCGGTGTCTTGCACCAATCTGCTTAGCGACCACGGAGGACCAGGTTTGGTGCGATGTTATCCCTAATGGATGTCGCCTACGTTCTGCTCGGGAGACCCAGGTTATGTTAGAAAAATGTTTGTAAAGGCCCATTTAGAGGCCCATTATAGGTCATTTTTCTTTCTCATGTATTATAGTATTAGTCTCACATCTTGTATAAAAGGTGATTCTCTCTCTTCTCTCTATATATTTGTACTCATACTTGTAATTTGTAATTCAAGAGGTATATATAAGGTTCCCTCACTTTTCCTACATGGTATCAGAGCCAAACTGATCCTCCCGGCGGTTAACATCTTTCTGACCACCGGCCTGGTCTCCAATCCGCTTTCTGCATTCAGTTTTTTTTCCTAACCGCCATCCTTTGGGCGGTCTCTTCTTTCTCTTAACCACAATCTTTGTGCGGTCTCGTTTTTCTTAACCGCAATCTTTTGTGCGGTCTCATTTTCCCCTCCCTCCCGTCTCTTCCCCTCCCTCCCGTCTCTTCCCCTCTTCTCTCTCCCTTTTATAGGGTTTGTCTGGGCCCCACTCCTACTCTGACCGCTCCGGTCTAGTTTCTCTTGTCACGGGTTCTACCCTCTGCGGCCTCCTGCGAACTCGCGCGGTCTTCTCCAGTCTTTATCTTGCGCGGACTGGTTCTCTTCTAACCGCCGTCGACCTATCTCTTCTAATTGCGTGGATTGGTCTTCTGCTACCTACCCGTCGTGCTCAACTATTTTGATAAGACTTACATTTAGACTTACATTAGAATCACGTGCATCAAATAAAACACTTCCGCTTTCCACTGATTTCCACTAATAACATCTCTTGATCTGTCTATATCTTATAGTCTAGTAAACTAACTTGTTCTGTTTAGCTATTTTATTTGCTTGTCTGTTTTGGTAGCACCGCTTCATGAAAACTGGTAGCTCTACATTTCAGCTTCTATTATTGTTCTGTACTTTACTTTTCTCACCCTGTTTATTTCAATATTTTGAGGCTTTTCCTTTCTATTTTGGAATTGGCTTAGCGTTCGTGCAACGCCTCCAGGTCCTCGAGACCGATCTGCTTAAAGTTTCAGGTTTTATATTTACATTTCATTTACTGTCAAATATTTATTTATGTAATAATTGCAATCAGACATTTTCTCTGGTATCATAGACAACTGCTAGACTATATATATTATATTTATTAGAATTTAGTATTATTTGCATGCCTATTCATCTGAGCCTGTCATGAAATAAAAATCTGTGTCCGAAACTTGTGTTCGGAATTTTATTAAAAATACTTGTGCATTCAGATTTTCTACTATCATGTTCTAAAAGCTTCCGCATATAAAAATCAACCTGTTTTTACTTGACAGTAACTATTTTAAAACTATTTTCAGTATTCTCTGCATCCGCCTTAGCAGACATGAATTTCTTTCCGCCATGTCTGTGGCATCACGGCCCGCCCGAAGCGCACTCTGACTTTTGTCGAGACGGGTCGTGACTGTTGGTATCAGAGTCAGTTTAGTTCAAAAGATAAAGTTTTTTGTAATTATCAAATATTTTGAACTTTATTATAAAGAAAAATATACATGCATCATTTTTTCACTAACTTGTTATTATCTGTTGTTCGCCGTTGAAACACGCACACACTCACTCATAAGCATGAGTAGTATGCACCCAAATATTAAGGGGTTATGGACAAACTTAACATTTTTGTGCATATGTATTTTCACTAAGCTATACACTGTTTGCGAATATTAAATTGTATGAGCGGTTTAATATTTTCAATTGCGCTGACATTAGAGTCTTAATATGCATGACATGTTAAGTAATATGAGTGCTTAACATGACATGCGTATCCATTCATTTGTATTTATATCATAAATCATTACACAAGTATGAAGCCAAGAACAACAATAATGATTGTACACACATGAATTTACTAATTGTTTGACATCGCACAAGATCTCATGGTTGCACTTGCATGATTATTACCTAGAGTTATCCACTGAAAATGCTGTAATTATTACATAATTTATGTTCATGACAGTAGTAAATGTGTTAGAATCTCTAGTTTCAAGTTCTCGATATTCGTATTCCGTTTTTTTTGTTCTGCTTAGCTATCGGTCTTATTTTGTCCTCTTGTTCTCCTTTTAGATAGCTTCTAAGTGTCAGCAAGATATGAGTTTTTCTTGTGAATTGCTCTGCTGTATTTCTTCAGCATTGTCTTGTGATTCTCCAACTCCAGTTTGACTCGCTTATGTCGATACTTAATCGTCATTCAGCTTCTTTTTCCCGTTGACGTTCTTTCTTCGTTTCGTGCAAAATCTTTTCGCTCTCAGATTCTCGTGTCTTGCCGCTCAATTTCGAGCTAAATGAATACATTCATGTGTTTCCTGAAGCCAATCTTTTGTATTTGGCCGTACCCACTAAGTCTGAAGAGTTCCCATGTGAACTTGTATCTGACCTACATTGCAAGTATCCGCAACTTTTCTCTTGATCATAGTAAACCTTCGTGCTTGTTCTCCTTTCTAGTTAGCTTGCATGCATTGATTTGCAAATCTTGTTGGAATGAATGTCATCTGAATCTTCACCCTAAGGAGTCCCCATTCAGAGAATTCTCGGAAAGTTTTGAGACGAAACTTACTAAGTAGGGGAGAATGTAACAACCAAGGATTTTTCAAATATGGGATTGAATTCAATTTGTTTTGGAAGGGCAATTTTGTAAATAAGCCAAATCTATTTCTTTAAAAAAAACCCTAATCTCTTCCTTTTAAAAATCATGAGGCGAGCCCCCCCGATACCTCATTTTCTTTTCCCGCAGATTTCTGCCCCCGACATCTCCTGCGAAAGCCGCAAGCCGTCGCCAGTTTCCGCCTCCTGCTCCAGCGCCGACTCCCGATCCCGTCTCCTTTGCCTCATGCCGCTGTCGCTCGTGCCTCCTTCTCCTCTTGTTGTGGCCGACGACTCCAACCCTGCCTTCTGCCTTCGAGGACTCCCTCTCCTTCTGCTTCTGCCGGTACCTCCTGCTCTGCTAGGGCCGACCGCTTCCTGCAGGCTGCAACAACTTCTCACGCCGTCAGCTCTTCTTCCAAAGGCCTGCAGTGACCTCCTCTTCTCCGTTTTTGGAGGCTGACATCAGCAGAAGCTTCCCTCTCGCTCCAACAACCCTAATTTTGGCTCTTCTTCGATTTGGTCGAGATCTGCAAGAGTGCAGTTAGGGTTTTGTAAGATGGGCTCAAATTTGGCTCCTTGAACCTGATTTTGACCTCCTTGGGTAAGGAATCTCTCTCTTTTTCTCTTTTCAGATTTGTTTGAGATTGCTCTTTAAGTTTGTCTCCAAAATTGTGTAGTACTTGTGTTTCTGATTTTTGGCCCTCTCATAATCGCATAACGACGTTATGTGCGTGTTTTTCACTGCCGCTCCTCGTTTCTACTGATGGAATTCCTCCTAAGTCCTCTCCAAATTAGGGTTTTTCCATACCCAAGCGCCGTCAAGTCTTCGCTTCCACGTGGTGTCTCTTCTCCCCTCACTCTTGAGGGAGGTAAATTTCTTAGCTGCTCTTGATCTAGTTATGTATCGGATCATGCCTATGTTAGTGTGATGTTAATTTGCTATGTCGCTTTCATCATTTTTGTACATGTTCAAAATAGGGTTCCTGTTCTTGCTAGCATCGGTTAGACGGGGAAGAGAAAACCCCTAGGATTCCATTTTCATCATACTTTCAAGATATTCCAATTTCCAAATGAGATGTACGCGACTTATAATGCTTAATTTCAAAGTACGCAAGGTTAAACGGTAAATAACCTATGGCCCAAAATGCACATGTGATAATAAAAAGATAAAGTTGACGGCTACGGAACTCCCGTGCGCATTATTAGCAAACGTCTGTCATCGAGTCGGGATCCGTGTTCACATTGCCTTGGTCCCGATGTCGTCTTATGCGTTGTATCCTCGTCTTCTCGTCGCTTGCTCTTTTCCGTTTTCGTAACAATGACTCCCTCTCAAAAATTCATTTTGTCCTCAAGGCAGAAACAACTTCCTGGACGCACTGCAACAGGAATGGTGAAGGGACGAGTTGACGGCGGGGCGGGTCGGCTTGACGTCGTGCCACAGGTATGCTGCAACATCTATAGTCTTTTGTTGTTGGGGAGGATGGTGTGCAGCCAGCAGATGGTAAAAGGATGCCTCTCACGCCAAGAGGAAAGGGACCCCTTTCTCGAGAAAACCGCATCGTCATGTGTGTGCAGTTGATATCCATGTCTCCAAGGGTAAGAAGCCACGCGATGCCAAGTATGGCGTTAAGAAAACCGAGTTTAAAAGAGTAGAAATCTGCTCGGAGAGGGTAGGGGTTCATACTCATGTAGAGGTTTGTACAGAGGTCCCCAGTGGTAATGTGACAGTTGTCTCCCAAGCAAACATTGAGAGGAGGGTAGGGAAACAGGCGAATGTCGAGTTGTATCGCCAGGAACGAGGAGATGAAATTATGATTGACCCCACTATCAATCAACACCTTCAGGGGAGTGCCAGCCATGGAACCAGTGAGCGTCATAGTGAGTGGTCCAAGCACGCCAACCACAAAGCACAAAAGTTTGAGATGATGCTGACATGCATGTGGGCCCATGGTAGCAACTGAGTCATCTCCCTCTAGGGCTTCAAAATCCCTAAGGGTGATTTTCGGGTCCTCTTCGCCAATGGTGATGCAAAACTCTTTCAGAGGATAGTCATGAGTTGCGGAGTACTGTTGCTTACAACGGAAACAAAGGCCCCTGGTGTGAAGATCATGGTAACTCATGGTTGGTCATCCAGGGGCTGTTCGGTAGCTGGGGCGGTCGGGGAGGTGGTCTGAGACGCAGGGGAGCCGTGATATGGACCTGGGACTGTTGCCGGAAGGGTGTGGGACGGTAGGAAATCAATGGAGGCATAGAACTCCCCAGTGATTGACCGGTATCGATGGAGGTGACCTTGAAGTACGATTACACCAAGTGGGCTAGATCCATGACATCAGTAATCGTCCGGGGGTGGTGGGTTCGAAGGCGAGACCGGATGTGGGGGAGGAGGCTCTGCAGAAAAACCCCAAGTTGTGATCTGGCGGTAAGCCAGGAACATGCGTTTCCAAGGCAATAAATTCGTCGATGTTATTGTTAAGGAGGCCTAATTGGCAGACACCACATAAATGTTCAACTATTGTCCCAAAATAGTGAACATCATAACAGAGGATGAGGTCTTGTTGGAGTTCCGCCCAGGAGAGCGACAGGTTGTTCTGTTGTAGCCAACAGACCCAATGGCGGGTGACCTCTCTATGTCGATGAGAGCAGTAACAACCTTTTGTGACTCCGGAGTCAGATGAATGTCAAAAAATTGTTTTACATAGACAGTCCATTCTATAAGATCGGTGCCATTGAAGGAGGGAACATGAGAACGTCGAACAAATGGTGAACGAAAGGGAAGCCCGCCGGTGGCGGAGTGGAATCCCGTGGAAGGTTCTGAGGGGCACCGAGAAACAATGGAGTGTCCCCGTTGGAAGTGGAGAAACTCATGTGGCCGGCGAAGAGAGTGTCAAACTTAGCCTCCATCCACAACATAGGGGCTTGGAGCGAGGTGAACACCTCATGAGCTTCAAGGAGGCTGTAAATAACCGGATCTACGGTAGGCGGGAGCGTCGGTGTGTCGGAGGGTGCCATGGAACGGACCCGAGGGGGCATGCCCGCTGAAGAAGGCCAGTGTAGGGCAGGAGATGTGGTCTGGCACTGACAGGACTAGCCAAACCCACGTTGGTTGTCGACATGGAGGAAGACAAATGCGGCAGTTGCAATTGCGGTGGAAACCTCGAGCATGAAGGGAGGCAAAGGCGGTTTGGGACCAACGATGGCGCTGTTGTGGGATTAAAGAAGAAGGATCGACGATGTCGTGGGATCGAGCGATTGAAACAGGGGACCAACTGCAGAGAAGGATCTGAGGAGCCGTCGTTGAGTTGTCGCCGCGCAAATTGAAGGAGAAGGATCTACGTTTTCATCACGCAGTCAAGACAAGCTGGCGAAGCTTCGGGCAGTTGAGCGAGAGCAAACGTTGTGACAAGCAGTCGGGAGAAAACACGCGTTGGGAGGGGATTCACGCGAGGTAGTCGTTGAGTGCGAAAGTGCAGGCATGGGCCGGTAACAAGACTTGTAGGGGTTGTAGCATTTCGAGCGGTAGAAACCGTGGCCTGGAGATGACAGGTAAACAGGTTAGACCAAATGTTACGTAGTCAGGGGTTCCAAGATGGAGATGAGGGAAATTAAGAGAAGAGGAGAAGGAAATGGGGATGGAGAGAGAGTGATGCAAGACAAGCGTTAGGCGTCACACCTTCCTGCCACCCTGGAGTCTCACCAGGGGGCCGACCATGGCGTCACACCATGGCGACTTTATCAGGTCCGCAGACCGTACACCCCAACCCATCCCCGGCTCCATTATAGTACCGATAGGTTGTTGAGGCCGGGGCTCGATCCCCGACCTCCTTGATAAAGAGCTCTCAAGCGAGCTCTCATCACCAACTGATCCCTGGGTTGGGGTGTACGGTCTGCGGACCTGATAAAACTGCCATGGTGCGATGCCATGGTGGGCTCTCTGGTGGGTCTCCAGGGTAGCAAGAAGGAAGGTGTGACGTCCGTCCTGTATCAGAGAGCAGGCAAAGAGAAAGCCCCTTAGGGTTCCATTTTCATCATACTTCCAAGATAGTCTAAATGAGAGATATACATGGACTTATATAGTGCATAATTTTAAAGTACGATGGGGCAAACCGTAAATAACCCGCGACCCGAAATACACTTGCGATAATAAAAGGATATGGCTGATGACTTCTCAACTCTCTTGTGTGCAACTAGCAATCGTCCGTCGTCGAGTCGGGATTCGTGTCCACGTCGCCTTGGTCCCGACGTCGACTTATGCGCCATGTCCTCGTCTCTTCGTTCCTTGCCCTTTTACGTCTTCATAACATTAAATTATAGACATAAATCACATCAACCAATTCCAACTCCGAGTGCAATTTCACATGACCTACCATGGTCACCATGGCCATAAAACCATTAGGAAAGTAATTGGCGTCGGACTTGTTACTTTGAGTCCTCACAACAAATCTTTCTTATCCATCATGTGAGGAGGCGCCACTATCAAGTATCCAATTAGGTGTGTCGAAAACCTCACCAAAAAGCTTATCCAACGCTTCACTGGTGCGATTGAGAAGATTGAGTAGTTTCTGAACTTGTTCATGTGACAAACCGGTTAGGCTTGGGCTCACGCTGGCCTCAGCATGATAACCCGTGGAAGTGGCTCTAGCAACATTGGCTTGGCCACATGTGGTTGGTTGACGGTTGCCAGTCCTATCGAATTGATAGCGACCCTTATTTCCCTTGTGCCAAGTGGGGAACCATGGATTTCAAAGCACTTGTTTATCTCATGGCCCATCTTATAACAGTGGCAACCCAAATAGGACCGTCTCTTTCTTGCCGTGACATGCATGGTCATGGCCGTAGGTGCGACTGTTACTTGTTGGCCTCACACAATGGTTTGGTGTCTTTCTTCGTGAGTGATCATGACATATGCCTTGCTGACGGTGGAAGAGAATCCATGTTTTTAATTTGGGATCTGATGGTCCCGAACATGGCGTCATCCAACTCCATGAGGAATTGATGTAGTTTTTCTTCTTCTCTCACGCAAGAACTCTTTTGGCATACCACAAGTACAAGCAAGAACTTTTGAGTAGCTTCCCAATTCATCGCATAGCCCCTTAAACTTTGTGCAGTAGAACATGACATTCATTCCTCGTTGTCTAAAAGATGATGTCTCATTCCTTAATTCATACACTCTCAGTGCGTTCCCAATCACAAATCTCTCCCTGAAATCATCTCATGCTGCTTTTGCGGTTTCTACAGATACCACACTAGGTTAGATCTCCTTGCCGATAGAGTTTGTGATCCATGAGATATGCATCAAGTTGCATGTATTCCAAGTCCCAACAATCGGCCTCCGTGCTTCCAACGATCTGTTTCATCAATGTTCCATTAACAAACCAATATTAATTTTGTCCTTGAGGGCATTAACCATGACCTTCTCCCATATGTCGAAGTTATCACCATTTAGCAAACACGTGCAATCGTGTATCCCGGATTGTCCTATGGGAAAAAGAAGGGAGATGAGGCATTGATGTTGTTCTTTACAGCTGCCATTGCACGGGTGTCGCCTTGAATGTCTTTAAACAATAGAACATCCATATATACTCACGAGACCAGACCAAAGGAGTCCCGCAGAGGAGATAGTAGCGAGCACAACCTTGTCGAAGCCCGCAGTGGCAATGAGATCCTACCCACGACCATATCTGGTCCCTTTCGAGCCGATCACAAACCTTCCGACGATGGGGAGACGAGCGCGAACTTGATATCAAGAATGGGTGAAGCCTTGTCAGTGAGATCCTTCTGCGACAATGAGCCCCGGTGTCAATCCACGGGTAGGTCTACGGGAGCTGCCCTGATACCATAAAGTAATGGGAAAAACCTTTTTTCCTTGTATTACAATGAACCAATCTACAATATATATACTCACCCAAATAAATGAAAAAACTTAGTAAATGCCACAATTGGCCATTCTGAAAATACATGATATTAATTACAAACAAACAAGCTTTGCGGTATTTTGGGTTGTGGATTTTAGGAAGGAAATATGCCACCCTTCATCTCCAAAAATTACAATGATAATGGGGATATAATTAATAGCTTCATGGAAATTTATTATGGAAAATGATTATATCCCTATAAGGAAGAAGCGCGTGTAAGTTAATTTTTTGTTATATGTTTTTGTGTTGGAATTGCGTTAAAAGATGTTTTTTAATAACCTGGAAAAGATTTTCCCGTACTCTTTTGAAATAACTCGTATAATGAAAAATCAAAATCTGTCGTGTTATTTGCTATGAAACACGGATACTTAAAATTGGCTCACGTATCGACTCGAACGCAAATCAAATACGAGAAACGTTCAGCAACACGTTTTCAAAACTCGGGAAACGCAATTGGGCAGGGCAGCCCGTTGCACAAAGCATCCCAAGGGCCAGGGCAGCGTGGGTGCGGGGAAGGGTCCCACCACAAGCGTGAAATATATGCAAACCTTACCCTAAATTTTTGCAAGAGGCTTCTTTTAGAACTCGAATCTGTGACCTCAAGTTCACACAACAACACCTTAACCGGTGCGCCAAGGATCCCATTCTGAGAACACAATTATTAATAAAAAAATAGAAACCGCGCACCCCGCTTGCGGGATAAGCGGCTCCCTCTATTTCACGCTTATTAGGTTTACGGATTAGGCTTCCCACATTTCATTTCGCTCTCTTTCATTTACGATGAACCACGCTCGTCGAAAGCCCCTTGCCGCGCTATCGACCCCTGCTGCGTCGTCAATTCCTGTGCCTATGCCGTCGAAAGCCTCTTCTCTATTGTCAAAGCCTGCACCATCGTGAAAGCCTATGGTGGAAGCCTGCATAGTCGATAACTAAGCCTGTCGTGGAATCCTGCGCCATCGACGTGTTCATCGTAAGTTTTGTGCTTTCATTCGACTGCTTTCACAGTCTAGAGGCAGATATAGATAATCGGAGAATCCTAAGCCTCAAGGGGGGCTTTCATTGAAGAAAGAACTCTGGAAGTCCGAGGCAGTTAATTTATTCGTCTGCTTTCACAATCTCTGAGTTTAAGTTTTAATATTCAATTTATGTTTTTAGATATATCATATATGCATTGATAATATTATCATTCGGCTGCTTTCAATTCGGCTTCATATGGCTGCTTTCAATTTCTGTTTTTAATATTTAATTTCTGTTTTTAGATATATCATTTATTCGGTTGTTATCATCATCTTTGTCAATGCATTTATTTTGTATGACTGCTTGTGTTTTTTCTCATTAGCTTCATATGTAGGTCGTTCGTAAATAAATTTGTGCTTACATTTCTCTTGAAATTTATTTTTGCTATGCAAATTTTATAGCCAATGCTTTGTATATGTTTGTTTCTACCTTTCTCATTTTCTACTTTATTAGATAAATTCTTTTAACTTAGGTCTCATCTTATGTAACATGAATTCAAGTTGTGGTTTGAGGAAAATGATTATTTTTTTTTCTGAAATATGTGACAATTGGGAACAAAGTAAATAAAGAAGGTGACAAGGTAGTTGTGTTGTTTTCATATTGATTAATATGTATATTTAAATAAATTTTTTTGTAAAACATGTCCCTCCATGTTTTTTTGAAAATCATGTTTCTCGTATCTGTTTTATATCATATCCTGTATCGCATGCCTGTCCCCATGCTACACAGGTTATTTTCCCTACGAAGGTTTGACACAGGACGGGGCGTGAGAGGTTGTGCCGATGCTAATGCAATTCTATGCGAGCATAACGAATGGACTTGAACAAGCTTAAAACTATATGATGCGTGATTGTTTTGGCAAATTTACACAATGCAAAATTTGATTTTCCGGCACACAAATAAAATCACGTTCATCTTCACAAATGGTGCGCTCAACTACACTTTTACGAATGGACTACAGGATAACCAAGAAATGAAACAAAAGCACAATCAAGACAATATTTCGACTGAAAATATAGTAGGTTCATCCAGATATTCAATATAAAAAACAATAAACATAACATATTGATACTCACAATCATGAAAATCTGGCGGAGGCAATAGAAGGTGATCCCCGGTTGGTTGCGAGTCGGAAGCGAGCATTCTGTATTTTGTGTTTGTATTCTGTATTCTGAAATTTGGCACCCACTGTAACCGCCTCTGTTCTGAATTGTGGAGATCCGACTGCTGTTGCCCGTGGATGTAGCCTATCTTGGAGTGAACCGTGTAAATCTGTGTCATATGTGATTGTTTCGTTCTATGCTCACAATCACTTATCTTGTATTTCTGTTTCGTTCTTCACTTTTCCCGTATTTCAGCAACAAAAATGAAATCCTATGCCCCTATTTGTAACAAGAGGGGCGGTTGGGCACCCGATGTGAACCGCTATGATTGTATGTTGTGCCCGGTGGCCTAATAATGTTAAATAATATCCAAAAATAAAATAAAATAAAATACATATTGTGGATAAAACCTCAAACTTGTATATAATTTCTCAATAATCAAATACAAGGTATGAATACACATTTATAGGAGAGAAAAAGAGAGAAGAGATCCTTATACATGATGTGGGATTAAAGAGGAGAAAAGAAGAAATTAAATAGATGGGCTCCATCATGGGCCTCTTTACATGAGCTTTTCCAACACTCTCCCGCAAGCTGGAGCGTACAAGTCGTAGGCACCCAGCTTGGATAGGAACTGATAAAATATGGTACTTGGTAGGGCATTTGTGAGGATATCAACAACTTGTTCAGTACCCGGAACATGCTTCAATTCTGCTATGTGTATAGCCGCTTGGCTGTCACATAACAGGATGACATGTGAGGGAAGTTTTACTCCTAGATCGGCGAGGAGACTTTCAAGCCATGTAAGTTCAGAGACAACTGATGACATCGATCGGTATTCTGCTTCAGCTGAGGATCGAGCAACCACAACTTGTTTCTTACTCCGCCAGGTAATAAGATGACCTCCAAAATAGGTACAAAAACCACTGGTTGACCGCCGATCATCTAAGGAAACAGCATAATCTGCATCAGAATACGCAACCAATGTTGGAGTAGAGGATGAGGTTTTGTATATCAGCCCTTGACCTAGAGCTGTTTTAAGGTATCTTAGGATGCGCTCAACAGCTTGAAGGTGAGATATTCGAGGGGCATGCATAAACCGGCTGACCACCCCAACATCAAAAGATATATCCGGTCTTGTGACCGTTATGTAGAACAATTTCCCAACAAGTCGTTGATAGTATTCCGGATTTTGGAGAGGAAGATCTGTATCGGAAGCATGTGCACACAACTTATAATTTGCATCCATTGGAGTAGTAATGGGCGTGCATCCAGAGTAGCCAGCATCTTGAAGGTGATCCATGCAGTACTTCCGTTGGGAGAGGACAAGTCCATCCGGACGTCTCACGATCTCAAGACCAAGGAAGTATCGAAGATGCACAAGATCTTTTGTTTGAAAGGCGGAGCTAAAGTACTGTTTGACTGCTTGGATTCCCTTTGAATCGTCTCCAGTGATTATGATATCATCAACATATACTAATAGAAAAACCGTTCCTGTTGCCCGATGACGAGTGAACAAAGAGAAGTTTACTGAGCTCCGAGTAAAACCGACTTTCCGAACTGCCTTACTGAACTTGTCGAATCATGCCCGAGAGGATTGTTTGAGACCATAGATGAACTTCTTAAGATGACAAACTCGGGACTCCCCCGTGGTCTCAGACCCGAGAGGTTGCTACATGTAGACTGTTTCCTGGAGGTCACCGTTCAGAAATTCATTCTTGATATCCAGTTGATGTAAGAGCCATTGACGATGTACAACCACAGAGAGGAGGAAACGAACGGTGTTGAGCTTGGCTACTGGAGAGAATGTTTTCTCATAATCGAGACCTTGTTGTTGGGTGAAGCCACGAGCCATCAGTCGAGCCTTCAAACGGTCAATTGTCCCATCAGGAGCATGTTTGATGATAAAGACCCATTTACACCCAACAAGTGTCTTACCGGTAGGTAGAGGTACTAGGTTCCAGGTCTGGTTAGCTCAGAGAGCAGTCATTTCTTCTTCCATGGCCGCCCGCCAGCCAGGATGTTTGAGAGCCTCATGCACAGAGTTAACTACAAAAATCGAGGATAATGAAATGACAAAAGTTTGAAGTCGTAGGAATAGGCGATGTAAGTATACATAATTCGTCATGGGATGAGTGGTGGATTCTGGTGCCGGATCAGCAGGACGCAGAGCATCAGAGGTCGAAGCCGACTGCATTGGGGCCACAGAGCCAGGATGGCGACGAGTGTAAACACGTATAAGAGGTGGTTTGGAAATAGTGGGAGCCTGGTCAGGAATTTTTGGTGGTGGAGTGGTAACGAAAATGACAGGTCGTGGGACGAGTGGTGTTAGAGGTGTTGGATCTGGAGCAGAGAAGAAAGGAAGATCCTTCCGAAAGGTAACATCAGCAGAAACAGCCACCTTGCGGGTAGCAGGAGAGTAGCGTACGTAGCCTTTCTGAGTTCGTGAATAGCCAACAAAGATGTGTTTGGCCGCCCGGGGATCTAACTTGTCCGTGGATGGACCAAGAATGTGAACGTAGCAAGTACACCCAATGATGCTGGGTGTGAGAGAAAATGCCGGAGTAGAGGAGAACATGAGGCTGAACGGAGTGACATTGTGGAGTGTGGGGGAAGGGAGACGGTTAATCAGATAGCAAGTCGTCGAAAGCGCAAAGTTCAATAAGTTTTGGGAACCTGCGTGTGAAGCATGAAAGAGCGAACAACATCGAGTAGATGTCGATTTTTACGTTCTGCGACTCCGTTTTGTTGGGGGGTATAAGCACACGATGTTTGGTGAATGACCCCAAATTCAGAACAACGGTTTGTAAATTCGTGGCTAGTGTATTCGCGAGCATTATTAGTGCGAATAGTTTTGATGTTCGTGGAGAATTGTGTACGGGTCTCAAGGAGGAATGCCCGAAAGATACGGGAAAGCTCGGAGCGATCACGAAGTAAATATAACCACGTCATCCGAGAATAATCATCAATAAAAGTTAGAAACTAGCTTTATCCAGAAATGTTAGTGATTTTGTACGGTCCCCAAATATCGGAGTGTACTAAAATAGAAGGAGCGGAGCTCCGAGTACAATGAGATGGAAAAGATGAACGAGGTTGTTTGCCAAAAATACAAGTTTCACACTGAAAAGGAGGAAGAGATACGTTTGGTAGTGCCTTCTGGAGGACTGGTAAAGGGGCATGCCCAAGACGCCGATGCCAGTCGACGGAGGAGACGAAAGAGAGGATAGTAGGAAAGTGTTCAAGAAGGTAGAGCTCGTTCTGCAGTCGTCCCTTACCAATGATATTCCGCGTCTGACGATCCTGTATCAGAAAAGAAGATGTAATTGTTACAAAACAATTTAAATCAGCAGGGAGACGACCAACAAAAAGTAAATTAAACCGGGAACCCGGAACATGAAGAACTGCGAGTAGAGATAGAGAAGAAGTGAGAGGGATATCAGCAGAGCCAGAGACCGGAACAGTGTCCCCATTGGCCACTGTAATACGCTTAGGATGAGGAGAATCCAGGTACTGATGTGGCCGCAGGGAGGTGATGCGATGAGTGCCACCTGAATCCACTATCCAGCGCGGACTAGTGGAGAGATAAGCGATACCTTCATGTGAGATGGATGCAGCGAAGACAACAGAGGCAAGTGGGCGACTGAGCAGACTATGAAGTTGTTGGAGCTAAAGCCGGACCTCTTCAAGGTCAGTACGAGTGACAGATGAGTCGTTGGTAGCAACAACAGCCTGTGGACGAGGAGGAAGCTCATGCTTGCGATAGCAAGTGACCTCAAGTTGGTCGTCCTTACCGCAGAAGGAACACTTTGGTCGTGGACGACCTCCCCGACCTCGGCCCTGAGAACCTGACTCCCCCCACGAGCAGGAGGAGGGAGAGGCAGTAAAAGTGCAGAAGTCTGCTGAAGGAGAGTCGGTGACGGAGGTCCAGAACTGTCAGGAGGTGGTGAGACCTTGAGTAACATGGAACGCGCATCTGATAGTGGCAGAGTAGCAACAAAGGAGAGGATCTGAGCCCGAACGCTCTGAAGATGAGGTGATACACGAGCCATCATCATATCAACACCGACGACTTATTTTTGAGCACGTTGTGCAGCAGGATCCGTCGTTGGAGGTTGATGTTGAATCCATGCTTCAACCAGAGTCTTGACCCGAGCAACAGAGGAGGTGAGGTCGGCAGCCCCGCCAACATCAAGAGTCTGAAGATCAGTTATGATGTCATACTGGTGCTGGAGACTATCTTTGCAGGAATAGAGAGAATGAAGCTCATCCCACATCGCCTTGACCGTTTCGTGATACATGGTCGTGTGATAAGGTTCGCCATCAAGGGAGTTGAGGAGCCACGTCTGAACTCGAGCATCGTTGCGCAACCAGTCTTCAGTAGGAGCATCGGGAACAGCTTGTGTCAAGTGATGTCGAAAGCCTTTTAACTGAAGAACGCGGCGAACAGAGTGCACCCACTCCGCAAAGTTTTTCTTCCCGGCTAAAGAAATAGTAGTGATCCACAATTCATCCCGGAGTTCAGCGGCAAGGGCCGGCGGTCTACAGAAGAGGAAGCTGCCTGTCTGGTAGAATCAAGAGAAGACCCCATGTCCAGGCGGTCAGGAGGCTAGAATGGAGGCAAGAAGACCAGCGGATAGAGAGGAGACCGCGCGAGTAGATCGGGCGACCAAAACAACGAGCAGAAAGAGGCCGCAGGGTAAACCGCGCGAGAAGACCTCACGGTCTCGGTGACAACACACCAGCGGCAAGAAAAGAAGAGGCCACGACCAAAAAAATGCGGAGCGATTAGAGAGGAGAAGCTGCCTTGACTAGAGAATAAGAGAGGCTGCATGGTCTCGGCGACAACACACCAGCGGCAAGAGACCGCGACCAATATGCGGAGCCCCCGGCGGGTAGAGAAGCTGCAACGACTAAGCAGAGAAGAAACCTTGCGAGAAATCCGCACGGTCACGGTGAGCACACCAACGACAAAGAAAGATGTCGCGACCTAGATGCGGAGCTCACAACGGTTAGGAAAGCCGCAACGACTAAGAGAAGTCGCGGCGAGAAGAGAGGGGTGCAGCAAAAAGGCGGGTAGAAGAAGCACGTGGCGAGAAGTCGAGAACTCGGCGGGTAGACAAAGAGACCGCAGAGAATAGACAGGATGCGGGTAGCCTGGAAGAAACCACGCGGGTAGAGGGAAAAAGAGAAGGCCTCACCTGACATAAAGAGTTATAAAAGTGGGGCCAAGAGAAGAAGAAGAAGAGGTGGAAGGCACGAGAGAGAGAGAGAGCAGGAGGAGCGGTTAGAAAGAACTTAACCGCTTGGGAAGCCGCGGTTAGAAAGGGAGTTAACCGCACGGGAAGCCGCGGTTAGAAAAGAACTTCACCGTGTGGTGGACCGGTTCCCTCTGATACCATGTGGATAAAACCTCAAACTTGTATATGCTTTCTCAATAATCAAATACAAGGTATGAATATACATTTATAGGAGGGAGAAAGAGAGAAGAGATCCCTATACATGATGTGGGACTAAAGAGGAGAAAAGAAGAAAACTAAATAAATGGGCTCCAAAATGAGCCTCTTTACATGGGCTTTTCCAACACATATAAATACTAAAATGACGCTCTGGACGCGCTCGCGGTGTCGGATTGCCGATCCAATAACGTATCCCATGCAAGTACGCAAATGCGGATCTCGCCGAGTGGTGTCTCAATCTCTTTTGTTGATCACGGTCGCGCGGCTGATCCCGATCAAGGTTGCTCTGCTACCATATATTATTTTTGCTACTGCAATTCAAAAATGGTGCCATTTACATAGGCATATGAATTGTTTTTACTGTAGTAGTAGAATTGTCATGATATTGAAGTATTTGTCTTGCTGATGAAGCATATGATGCCAAATTTGGACTATTATTCTACTTATACGCTCCAGTTAGTGACCCAGAAGTTTCTACCCCATGATTCTCAATGTTTGATGTTTATTTAATAGTAAAATGAAATTATAAAGCTATATTTAAAACATGTTTAGTTGTTTATTTGAGGATAGGATTGTTGTGCAATCTCTTCCACTCCTTACACTTCCTCATTATCATCCCAGGTCATGGAGATAGGGAGCGTCCTCAGAGGAGCATGAAGATGGAGTGAGGCTCTCCTCTTGGTTTACCTCCATAGATGGTGTATTCAGTGATGCTTCTTTCAGATGATATATTCTACCTGGGAATGAAGATGAAGCTGGGAAATGCAAAGTGAGTCCTCATTTCTCATAAATCCTTTTTATACTTAACTCATAAGTAGAACTGCAATTTTTCAAGGGATAATTAGGAATCTGAGAAGCATCCCACCAAACTGTTATGGGCCTACTTCCGTAACCGTGGTAGCTCGCCGGAGTAGTGGTTGGAGGTGGAGATGATGGCGGTAGTGGGGGATACCGTGGAGCCGGAACCGTGGCTGCCTAGGCGGGGTTGCTCGTTGGAGGAGAGAGCCACCAAGATCTCACAACAAGAGAGACAAAAACTAGATTTCATTCATTCATATCCTCAACATACACTTCCCGTGCCTATATATAGGCTACAACATATAAAAAGACAAAACACTAATAATGATACCTAAAACTAGACTCGGGGCTCGAGACTACCACATAACTCATAACTCGTAACTCATAATGACACCATCATAACTCTTAACACATAACTCATAACTCATAACAAACTCATACTCATAACATCTCATCCTCCCTTGAAATCGAGCTTGCCCTCAAGCTCGAATTTCACGTGGTGACCGGAGCATCTGGCAGCTTGATTTCCCGCCAGAACAGTGCATGATATCGCGTAGCGACGTCGGCGGCGTCAGTGAGTAGTGACAGCACTGTTGGAAAGACGGGCAGCGTAAGTAATGCCTTCGGCAAGGTCGGTGGAGCGGTGAGGAGCAGCAACAAGTAGGTCGGGGAAGAGACGATCGGCAGAAGGAACGGATCTGTAGGCGGTGAAGTGACCGTTGGGGTCGGTAGAGAGGTGGCTGCCGGAGCAAGTGCTGACGAAAAGGCGGCCATGATATCTGATGAAGGTGGCCCAAGGTGGGGCGGTACCGCCACTGCATGTGATGGCGGAAGGGCAATTACCGCTAAGAGCGGTGGCCAAAGTTGTCAGGATCGTGATCCGGATCGTAGGATCGCACGATCCTATGATCCGGATTATGCATTTCGATCTGAATCGTGTTCAGGATCAAAATCAGGCCGCATCCACTTAGGATCGCGATCCGGATCGTGGAATCGATAGGATCACGATTCCTACTCGATTCCACGATCCTTGAAAGCGCTATTAAACATTCGCATGGGAACCCTAACCCACGCGACACTGCTCCTCCTCCCCACGCGACACGACTCTTCCTCCCCTCCTGACGATCTCTTTCGTCTTGACGGCTGCTCTTCCCCTTCCGGCGTACAGGTCTTTGATTTCTTCTTCTTTGATTTCTTCTTCTTCTTTGATTTCAGTCCAGAAATCATCCAGAAAATCAGTCCAGAAATCATCCAGATTACATTCCAGAAATCTGGATGATTTCTAGACTGAAATCAGTCCAGTTTACAGTCCGAAAATTCTGGATGATTTCTGGACTGAAATCATCCAGATTTCTGGACTGATTTCAGTCCAGAAATCATCCAGATTTCTGATGTGCACATTGATATCAGTTATGTTTTACATGTTCTTATCTCCTCAAGATAGCTATGTTTTTTTTCCCATCCTAACTATTGTATGTTAAGGTTTTGCATTTTCTTTTACCAGTACTTTGTCAATTAGATAATAGTATTGATGCTTATCATAATGGACCGATTTGTTTGGTATTGGAAATAGATCAATAATATTTGTTTAGAATTTAGAGAATAGAGAATGTCAGTAGTGATGATGAGGAAAATGTGACACTTGATGATGAGGACATGATCGACATACCGATTAAAGATTTGTACTTATTTTTGATGGTTTTCATTGACCATTAGATGAACCATGAACCTACTATTCGATTTGTTATTTTCTTTTAGACATTATTTTTGTATTTCCTATTTGATGTGTTGGATGACTTATATTTGAAGTGTCTGTTAATGATTTGTTATTTTTTTAGATTTTATAATTCAAATTTAACGATCTGATAGGCTGATAGCATTGTTAATTTGTCATCGTTATAACTTACAACCAAATTCAGACTTTGTCATGCAAGCTTGCAACATTCCATGATTCCATCCTAGTCAAGCAGCTCCTGATGCTTCATCATTTGCTTCTGAGGTTAGAGTGTTAGACAATTTGATAATTTCTTTTTATAATTGTCTCTGTGATTTATGTTTTCTCATTTATAAGTTCATCTTCATAATTTGGTTACTGAAGATTGTTTGAAGAAGATGAGACAACTAAGACAAAAATGTTTACTCATCTTGGCTTTAGAGTTGCTAACGTAGAGTCGGACGTTACAATACTCATGTACATTTACAACCATAACTGTTTCTTTTTGCATGTTCTTATTTTGTCTTAGACGTAGGATCTATTCTAAATTTCTAGTAATAATAGTCTTATAGTAAACAAATGGAAATTATTAATTATATGATTTTTGGTATAGATTATTTGTGTAATTGTATGATATGATTGATATCAAATTCAATTTCATCATTTAAGTATTGTTTTAAGAATGTAGTGGGATCTTACAATCCACGATCCGATCCAATCCAACCCCTTAAACGATCTCACTTCGGATCTCGATCCTGACAACCTTGACGGTGACATGTCAGCGGGCGACACAGATGGAGACTGCACAAAAGGAGACGGCGGTGGAAGTGGTAGGGACACGGGCTGCGGCAGAAAGGCGGATGTCGGGTTCTTAATGTGGTGGAGGAGTGCATCGGCATTCTGAAGGCGTGTGTCCTCATTTCTCGTCGCCCCGATTGGATGATTATTGCATCCACGACAGTTAATTTAGTGCTCCCCATTAGACGACTTGTAGCAGGAGAGGCTGGTGGAGTGAATTATTAAAGTTGGGCTGCTGTAATAATGATGGCTGGCAGAGTCTCCCAATTAATTAAGTGGCAGGGGACTTTAAAAAAAAATAATTGCCGGTAGGCGGGCTGCGGAGCTGTTGGCTTTAAATTAAAAGATAGAAGTCAGGCTGCTGCTGGTTGGGAAAAACGCGGGGCAGGCGGCTGCTGCTGGTTGGGAAAAGTGCGGGGCAGGCGGCGGTTGCTGGTTGGGAAAAGTGCGGGGCAGGCGGCTGCTGCTAGTTGGGAAAAGTTTGGGGCAGGCTGCTGCTGCTGGTTAGGAAAAGTGCGGGGCAGGCGACTGCTGCTGGTTAGGAAAAGTGCGGGGCAGGCGGTTCGAGAGGCGGAAGAACCTGCAACAACGAAAGGAGAAAAAAAGAAGCAGTCGAGCGGTGTCAGCGAAGGAGATGGAGTTGTTGGGGTGACGGTTGAGGATGTAGGAGGGCAGCGACTTGAGGATGACAGAGGTGAGGTCGATCGTTGACGATGCTGGAGTGAGGACGGGTCGGCGCTGGAGCGGAAACGACACTGTGGTTTCCGTCGGGTGAGTCGCCCGCGACTGGAGATGCGGCCAGGGGAAAGACGACGGTGAAACAACAACGACAGTAGCAACGAAAACAGGGGAGGAGGCTTCGGTCGACGAGAACAACGACGACAAGGGCAGCAGATCGAGGATTTAGGGTTTACGGAGAGCTTAGGCGGACGAGGAGATGGTTTGGCTCTGATAACAAGTTGTTACGGGTCTACTTCCGTAACCGTGGTAGCTCGCCGGAGTAGTGGTTGGAGGCGGAGATGATGACGGTAGTGGGGGATGCCGTGGAGCCGGAACCGCGGCTGCCTAGGCGGGGTTGCTCGTTGGAGGAGAGAGACACCAAGATCTCACAACAAAAGAGACAAAAACTAGACTTCATTCATTCATGTCCTCAACATACACTTCTCATGCCTATATATAGGATACAACATATAAAAAGACAAAACACTAATGATGACACTTAAAACTAGACTCGGGGCTCGAGGCTCGAGGCTCCCACATAACTCATAACTCGTAACTCATAATGACACCATCATAACTCATAACACATAACTCATAACTCATAACAAACTCATACTCAGAACACAAACCTCCATGCATGGCATCATGTTAAAGATAATTCTGTATAGTACTAACAGTGCCTAAATCCGATCAGTTTCCGTATTGTCAATTATGATCGTCGTTCTATTAATTGGTTTTCTCTTGGAGTTCTCCTAGATATGACGTCTTACGCTCCGTTTGTGGGGACTTATTTTCACCGGTCAAGCGGTCACGACCGCATGAACCGGATCATAATTAAGGCCCGGTTCATGCGATTGTGACCGCTTGACCGGTGAAAATAAGTCCCCTCAAACGGAACATTAGTTTCTATCTGTCATTGTCTTCACCAAAGTGCCGTCCTGCGGAAATAGACATGTCACACTCGTCCGCTCTCGTCTAGTGGGCCCGCAACTTCCTCCACAACAACTTCAGTTGAGCACATGTGTAATATTACTATATTAGATGCCAATATCTGCTTTAAACTGTTCTTAACCTTCTTAGCTAAAGTACTAATGTATGTTGATCCAACTTAGTAATGCGATTGTATTAATTGGTGATCATGTTTATAATGCTATTATTAAATTTATGTAGATTAATTGTTATTGACGACTTTGCCGGATTTACTTGAAGTATTTTTGGTGCAATCTGAGTTGCAGTTGCATCTTATTTTTATTTTGTGCTATATTTTATGTTATTTGATAGCGCATGTCATCATGCATGTTAATTTTCTTGTATTTTTGCGCTCGTTAAAAGTGTGTATCTTTTGTTTTGCGCAAGCTACTCGCGCAAGTTTGTTCGGCGGTTGGCTTGACCAACCAATAAGACTTTGAATGTAAAGGCCCATCAAGCTAGATGATATGATAATTAGGGCAAACAAAGAATTAAAATCTATAAAGTTATTAGTTTTGAAATATATATATATATGTATATGTACAAATAAGTAATTATTTAGTATTTTATTAATTACTTATTTTTTTTAATTTCAGAATTAAATCAATTGGAGAATATTAATGAGACTTTTGGAGTTCATCTTTATTTAATTAAAAGCCTTTATTGACCTTGACTTCATCCCTTTGAAAACTGCCAGGTCATTAAACTCTTCAATAAAACTACCTGCAGCCTTTTAAATTCCTATTGAGCTGGCCCCACTTGAAGCCTATGTGAGTAGGGATGATATCGAGTTGAGTTCGAACGATTTTGGCTTGGCTCGAAATCGAAATTTTCGACTCGAACTCGACTCGAAATCGTCTCGAAACCGACTCGAAATCGAAATCGATTTGGAGTCGAGTCGGCTCAACTCGAAATGACTCAATTCCGAGTCGGCTCGAAATCGAATCGAGTTGGCTCGAAATTGAGCAAATTTTCTCTTTACTCCTATTTGGCTCAAATTTAATTGGACAACGTATAAATTTAGCAAACAAAACACTTAAAGACTCCATTCTTTGTATTTTGATTTAAATTTTATTATTTTTAATTTAAAAATAAGAATATATCAATAAATACATAATATATTTAATTAATTCGAGTTGATTCAAATCATATTTCGAGCGATTCAGGGCTGACTCGAAATCGACTCGAAATCAGATTCAAGTCAAATTGAATCGACTAAAATTGAGTCAAATCAATTTTAATTGATTCCGATTCGACTCAATTTTCAAGCGAATTTCGAGCGACTTTCGAGTTTCGAATAATATGCTCAACTCTATTTGTGAGTCCCTCCTTTTATTTCCATTTATTACATCAATTAAAAGCTCTAAAAATATATTATTTCTATTTAACTGAAGTCCCCACCCAACGGAAAAGGAGTCTGGAAAAAGAAACAAAAACAGAGAAATAACTGAAGCCTTTGTTTTCGTTCCTTCCAGCACAGCTCGCCAGGACTTACCGCCAGTGGAGGATCCAGAGGGGGGCAAGGGGGGCCCGGGCCCCCCCAAGAATTTTGAAGTTTATGTAGCTTTAGTTTTTATTAATTATAAAATATAAGTTATGTATATAATATAAGTGATGAACTTGTTTTCAGATCCAATTTCTCTCTCATATACAGAAAGAGATCGTCTCTCTCGCTTCTCTCGTCTGAGTTGTCTCCCTCTCCCCTTTTCGCTAGGGCTGGCTGAGAGCCTCTTAGGAAGAGTTCTTCCCTCGATTGGCGATTTGGCGGGCTCCTTCGGTGGAATCAAAGTCGTATTGTGTTGTTTGGCGTGAATCCAGCCTGCTATCTCGAGATTTGGGCTGTGTTGGCTGTGCTGGGTTGGGAAAATTCTGAATCAGACTTTACCTTTGGGTTTTCTTTATTTTCCTTCCATAAATTTCACTGTAAGTTCTCCTCAGCTGCACCATTATCAGTTATACGTTCTTTCTCATTCCGATTCAAAGAACTTGTCAACAATTTCTAAACTTTGTGAGAAATTGGCCGAAACGAAGAAATCAAATACCTATTATCTTGTTGACAAGCTAATTCGACTAATTTTGACATTTCCGGTCTCAACAGCGACTACAGAACTGTCATTTTCTGCTATGAAGCTTATTAAAACAAGACTGCGCAACAAAATGAAGGATGAATTTCTGGCAAATTGTATGACTCTCTGCATAGAACGAAAAATAGCAAAGAAGATCGAGAAAGATGTGCTCATTGATGAATTCTATGAGTTGAAAAAACGACGTGCACAACTAAAATAAGATAACATTCATATTGTAATTTTTCTTTTATTGTTAATGCTAAAATTTCAAATTAGAAAATTTTTTGCTTATTATACTTTGATTCACAATTTTTTTGGGCCCCCTTACTTCGAATTCTGGATCCGCCCCTGCTTACCGCCACCGCCAACGTTCTCCTCTTTCACCGGCGAACTCTCTCCCGTGGATTCAGCACGCCGGAGACCCACTCTTGCTCTTTTTTTGACGCTCTCGACCACTGTAGCATCGGCTTGTCGTCCTAGGGGCAACCGACGCTTGATAACCTAGTGTTCGTCTTCTGAGTTTTGTCGTCGGCGTGACTAGTCCCTGGTTTCCTTCCCGCAAATCACCCTTTGTTCGACCATTCCCATTCCAGTGCTCCTGCTGCCCACTCCACTTTGTTTCCACCCCCTGCCTTTCACATATCACTCTTGACTTGGAGGTATACCTCTTACCCACCTCAGATTCATTTACTGTTAGTTTAACCTTACGCTTATATTTATTTTGATCATTGCAATCAGAGCTTACTAGTTTGTTACTACTTTCTAAAACTGGTTGAGTTCGTTTTCTTCTCTAAAATGTCTGTGGATGAAATTATCATACTGTTGAATGCGAACAAATTTTAGACATTTATGCGTGCTTGCTAATCCTCAATCGATTATTGCATGATATTTCTCGTGAAATTCTCGCTTGCACCGCATTATTTTAAAAGAGATCTCAAAAATCCTTTAAAAATTTTTGAAGGAAATATGTAAAGGCCCATTAGTTAAGGCCCATTTAGTCACTTGGCTAGGAAGTTTAGTCCCACATCTTGTAGTGGGATTCTTCTCCTCTCTCTTCCTATATATATGTGTACACTCTCAAGTTGTAAAGTATTTTTTGGATTAATAAAATTTCTACCTATTTTCCACTCTTTGTACATTGTATCAGAGCTAGATTTCCTTCTGGGCGGCTAGTTCTTCTCTAACCGCTTGCTCTTCTTCCCTCTGGACGGTTAGAACTTGTCTAACCGCGCCCTCCTTGTTTCCTCACTTTGGCGGGTTGCCTCTTTTCTATCCGCTAGAGCCTCAGCGAGCTAGCCTCCTCTTCTTTCTGTACTTCCCGCTGTTCGCCATTTTCGGTTAGCAGTTTTTTTTTCAGACCGCTCTCCTGCTCCTTTCAACCTGCAGAGATCAACGGTCTGTGTTTGTTCTAACCGCCTCTTTTCTCTCTCCCGTGTCTTCCATTTTTCTTCTTCCCCCACCCCCACCCCATCGACTTTTATACCCTTTGGTTTTCTGACCCGTGGGACCCTCCTCTCTTCTCGCCGCACGTTTTGCGGTCTCTTCTTCTCCTCCCGTCTGCTTTCTCCCGTGGAAAGCTCGAGGTCTGCTCTTAACTTACCGCTGACCCCAGTTTGTTTCCCTTTTCGCTAGCTTTTTCTTGCCTAGCCGCAAGGCTTCTCGTTTACCCTCAATCCGCTGCGTTTTTTGCCTCTGTCCGCCGCGGTCTTCTCTTGCCACCTGAGTTGTCCTCGTGTTGCTTCTGTTGTGGCTTCCTCTTCACTGCGACTTGCTCTATTTTTGCAGCCTCTTCTATTCGCACGGGCTGCTGCTCTTGGCGCGAGCTCTCCTAGTCGCCTTTCTTGCCTCACGCGTCAGCCGCCTCTCATGTCATCAGATCGACGCTACTTCTCTGGTCGCCAACATCGATTGGCGCTCTTGCTCGTCTGTGCTCATTGCTCGCGCAGGCTATCTGCCTTTGCCTCTGCGGACAACCCGTGTTGTTTAAACCGCTAGTCTTTTTGTTGCGGTCTGCCTCTCCTGGGCATTGATTCCCCTGCTGCTGCTTGCCTCTCCTTGCACCCTCTTGTTGTCGCCCTCTTCAAAATTGTGGTTTGTCTCTTTGTTCAGGTCGCTTCTTGGGTTCTCCTATTTGTGTGACTTGCTATTCTGTCCTGTTAGCCGCTCTCGGAGATCGTCTGCTCGCCGGTCTGCTCTGTCCGCAGGCATTAGTCCGCCTCTTTATATCCTCTGGTTTGCTTGAGGCAGAGCTGCTGTCTCTTGCCGCAGCTTGTTCTCTCTTGCCGCTGGTCTATTATGGCCACTGCTCAAGCCGCTCAGTCTCCTGCAGTTTGGTTTGGCTCTTTCCCAATGGCTGCTCAGTCCCCTCCAAACAACATTCAAACTGACCTTGATTCCTTGCGCTCCTAACTCAGGCAACTTTAGCAGATAATCGGTTGTTCTCCGTGCTCTGTGGTTTCTATTTCAGATGGTGGCACCTCCTGTCTTGCTCATAGCTCATCCTGAATTTTGAATTCAGGGGTCTCCCACCATATTACCTCATGGAAACCCCCACAATACTTGGACTTTGTGCATCCCAAGTTCATCACTATTGCTAGTGGAGATACCATTCCCGTTTCTGGCTCGGCAGACATTCACATTACTCCCTCCATCACTCTTTGCTCAGCTCTTCATGTTCCAGACTCTCCTTTCAACCTTCTATCTATTGGTCGTCTTACTATAAATTTTGATTGCTACATAACATTCTCTTCCAACTCGTGTGTTGTGTAGGATCGCAAGACGTAGTCTATCATTTTAAAAGGGCATTCATCGAATGGTCTCTATATCCTTGACCCCTCTCCTCTGACGATGTTGTCCTCTATTAGCTCTGTTGAATGACATCAGTGTCTTGGTCACGCTTCTCTAAACATACTCCTAAAATCTCTTCCTGATGTTTCCCTTCAAGATTTCACGTGTGAGTCTTGTATCTATGACAAACATCATCGATCTACGTTCTCACCACATTCTACTCGGAGTCTTGCTCCCTTTGATCTCGTTTACTCGGATTTTTTGGGGACCCTACAAAATCAGCAGTATTTTTGGATATCGTTACTTTGTCACATTTGTCGACGATTACTCTTGGGTGACATGACTGTATCTCCTCCGTGACCACTCTGAACTGCCTGGTGTATTTCGTGCTTTTATCATTCAAACTCGCAGCCAGTTTTCCACTACAATTAAAACTCTTCAGACCGACAATGCCTGTGAATACACTAGTCATGCGCTTGCCAACTTGTGTGCTTAGTTTGGTATCATCCATCAAACCTCGTGTGCATATATCCCCCAACAAAATGGCGTTGTTGAACGGAAGAATCGTCACCTGCTTGAGGTCACCCGCTCTTTTATGATTCAAATGAATGTTCTCAAACAATATTGAAATTTCGCAGTCTCGACCGTCTGCACTCTTATTAACTGCATGCCTTACTCTATTCTTAATTTTGCGGTTCCCTTCAATCTTCTTTTTCCCTCCAAACCTCCCTTCTCCATCACCTCTCGCGTGTTTGGCTGCGTGTGTTTTGTTCATAATCTCGGCCCGTTCACTGACAAGCTTGCTCCACGTGCCACTAAATATATGTTTGTTGGTTACTCCCGTACTCAGAAGGACAACGTTTGCTTCTCCCCCAAGAATTGGAAAGTTATTACTTTTTCTTATGTCACCTTTCTCGAATATCAGCCATATCATTGTAAACCGGCTGATTCTCCACTTCCGCCACCTCTTCCGCGGCCTGCTCTCCCTGTCACTTCAAACCTGGCACCTCTCCTTCCCATGTCAATCCCATTAACCCCACCTCTCCTTCCCATACAAACCCCACCCAAACCACCTCTCATCCGTGTGTATACTCGTCGTCCTCCTCTGTCTACTGCCCTACGGGAGATGCCCTCCTCTAATGATGTTTTACAGCCTGCAGATCCGACCAGTGGTTCTACTGCTCACCCGATGACAAACTATTTCTCTACACCGCCTCTCTCCGGAACTCCAACAAAGTGCTCTTTCTTTATCCTCTTTTACCATCTTTACTTCTGTGCGGGAGGCTCTCCAACATCCGGGGTAGCGGACAGCTATGAACGAGGAAATGTCTGTTTTTTGGACAAACCACACTTGAGATCTGGTCCCTCTTCCTCCTGGACAGACTTGTGTGGGTTGGTGTTTGCCATCAAACAGGGTCTGGATGGGATGATTCAACGTTTAAAAGCTCGTCTAGTAGCTCGCGGTTTTACTCACCAACATGATCTAGATTATGATGAGACCTTTTCTCCAGTCGCGAAAATCAATACTGTTCGTGTTTTGATCTCCCTCGTTATTCATCGTCCCTGGCCGTTGCACCAATTGGATGTCAAAAATGCATTTCTTAATGGCGATTTTCAGAAGATCGTTTATATGCAACAACCTCCCGGGTTTGAGAACACAGAAGAGTCTCTTGTTTGTTGTCTGAAGAAGTCACTTTATGGTCTCAAACAGTATCCTCAGTCATGGTTTGAATAATTCAGTAGGACTGTTAGTGTTGTTGTGTTCACTCAGAGTTCAGCCGACTTCTCTTTATTCACTCGTCATCGTCCAACAGACACAATGATTCTCTTGGTATATGTGGATGATATTTTGATTACAGGAGACGATTTTACAGGAATACATATGATCAAACAGTATCTGACGACTGTGTTTCAAACAAAGGACCTAGGAAACCTTCGATATTTTCTTGGTGTCGAGGTGGCTTAGAGTCCTGATGGGCTTGTGTTATCTCAAAAAAGTACTGTCTTGACTTACTTTATGATGCAGGCTACTTTTGATGCAAGCTTGCTGACACTCCCATGGATATCAATCATAAGTTCTATGCTCATGCCTCAGACTCTGATTTGCTTCTTCCAAACCCAGTGTATTATCGTCGTCTTGTGGGAAATCTGATATATCTCACTATTACTAGACCTGATATATCATTTGTTGTTGGAGTTGTCAGTCGATTCATGTATGAGCCCCGTATTTCTCATCTCCAAATAGTCGAGCGTATTAGTCGATACTTGAAGGCTGCTCCTTGACAGGGACTTGTATACAAACCCTCTTTATCTCCCTTATTTTCGAGTCCATATTCAGACGCTGATTATGCTGGTTCTTTGGATTATCGTCGTTCCACAAGTGGATATTGCACTTACTTTGGAGGACATCTCATTATATGGCGCAGCAAGAAACAGTCTGTTGTTGCTCGCTCATCTGCTGAGGCCGAGTATTGTTCAATGACATCGGTTGTATCTGAGCTTACATGGCCTGAGGGTCTCCTTGATGATTTAGGAGTCAAGCTTTCCTCACCTGCCACTTTATTTTGCGACAGTCAAGCTGCCGTACACATTGCCAAGAATCATGTCTTCCATGAACGGACGAAACACATTGAAGTTGATTGTCATTTCATTCGGGGGAAGGTTCAGTTGAAGAAGATAGAGTTAATGCGTGTTCCCGCTGCTCAGCAAGTTGCTGACATCCTCACCAAGGCCTTACCACGACCTCTTTACTATCAGTTCTTGTCCAAGCTTGGTGCCTACGATTTGTACGCTCCAGCTTGTGGGAGAGTGTTGAAGGAAATATATAAAGGCCCATTAGTTAAGGTTCATTTAGTCACTTAGCTAGAAAGTTTATCTCACATCTTGTATTGAGATTCTTCTCCTCTCTCTCTTCATATATATATGTGTACACTCTCAAGTTGTAAAGTAATTTTTGGATTGATAAAATTTCTACATATTTTCCACTCTTTCTACAAAAATTAATATCTAGATTTTAGAATACATCAATTTTGGAAACAAGAATGATGCATGAATGATGCATTTGATGAAATTAAATAATTAAACACCTTATGGCAATTGAAAACCTCATCTATGCATCTTCAAACTACGGCAATAAAAATTTCTGATTTTAAATGATAAAATCAAACATCATGCTGTGAATTCTAAACAATCAAGTAAAATTCCACAAATATAAAAGACATCATCAATTCAAATCCTAAAATTCTGAAATTAAACTCAATATTATGTTGAAAAATCTATGATATAACATATTAATAGAGTTACTGACATCACATTCCTTATGAATCTTATGCTTTTTATGTGCTCTGCTCCTCTCCTTACTTTTCCTAAGCTTCTCCTAGATTTCCCTCAAAACATTATCTCTTATAAAGCCTTTCTTACAATTTCCCTTGCTTTAGAAATATCGTGCTCCCTGGTCTCAGTAGTTGGAGCAAAATATTCTGTTCCTTGATTTATGTTTATGGATTTTAGATTTAAAGATGCCAATTTATCTGACAAACATACATTAATCTTAAAGCTGAATTGACACCAATATTATATTAATATATATTTAGTTTTCACTAACCAACTCTAGAAAATAATCCTCATAATAGAATAAGGCTCCGTTTGGCACGGTGGTGGCGGTCATGAACACGAGGGTTAAATTGTCATTTGTTAACGCCCACCTAAGGAACTTCATCCACTTTTATGTTCAAACGGTCGATGTTTGTTAGGTGATCCTTGGCAAATGACATTTTAACCCATGTGTTTACGACCGCCACCACCATGCCAAACGGAGCCTAAATCCCAAAGCATTATAAAATTCTGACTTTGATCATCTTGATGATTCTAAATCTTCTATATTTTTCACAAGTGCGCTGAAAAGCCTCATCATTTATGCTATTTTTTTGGTTGAAATATCTCGATAGCATCCATGATATATGAGCACATGGTTCAACATAAATTAGGTTGTTGACCCACCCTAGAGACTAACATTTGAGGAGGAGATTGCTGGGTTAGTCATACATCGTATGTGGAAGTGTGGAACTAGTTGTGGGTTTGCTTATTGAAAACGAGTGAATACAAAGCTCAAAGTTTTTTTATTACTACCACTATTTTCCTTGCAAAACAAGTATTTGTACACATATTTATAGGATGGAGGAGTGAAAACTTAACTCCAAATTAAGATGTGAGACTAATCCATACATGAAAAAAGAGACTTTACATGAATCTTGTACACTCCCCCGTAAGCTGGAGCATACTGATTGTAGGCACCAAGTTTGGAAACAAATTGTCGGTTTGGTGAGCGTGGTAAGGCCTTGGTATGGACATAAAAAATTTGCTCGACAGTGGGTACATATCGCACATCAGTTGGCGAAATTGAATTTTCCCCCCAATAATATGACAATTAACTTCGATATACTTCATACCTCCATGAAAAATGGGATTCTTGGCGATATGGATGGCAACTTGACTATCGTAGTAGAGAACAGACAAAGATGAGAGTTTTACACCGAGATCAGTAAGAAGACTTTTCAACAACATGAGTTCAAAAACAACAGGCGTCATCAAACGATACACAACCTTTGCAGAAGAGCGTGTCACTACCTTCTGCTTCTTGCTTCACCAAGTGACCAGGTGTCCTCCAAAATATGTGCACTAGTCACTCGTAGATCAACGATCATCGAGGGAGCCGCATAGTTCGCGTTAGAATAAACAATTCATTATAGAGAAGAGCATGACTTATACTATACACAAGCCCTTATCCTAGAGCATTTTTCATATAATGAAGGATTCACTCGATAACCTGAAGGCGAGATATTCGAGGAGCACGCATGAAGCAGCTGATCATCCCAACAACAAATGAGAGATCGGGTCATGCGACAGTCAAATAGATAAGCTTGCGAATAAGGCGATGATAGTACTCCAAATTAAAGAGAATCAAATCAGAGTCGGATACATGAGCACAGAGCTTGTGGTTGACCTCTATTGGTGTGTCAGCGGGCTTGCATCCCGAGTAACCTGCATTGTGAAGAAGTTCAAGACATTATTTTTGTTGCGACAAGTCAAGTCCATCTGGTCGACGAGCCACCTCAACACCCAAGAAATATTGGATGAGACCCAAATCTTTGGTCTGAAAGTGTGAGGACAAGTGTTTTTTGATCATAGCTATACCATTCAGATCATCACCCATGATGAGAATATCATCAACATATACAAGAAGTATCATCGTGCTTGTGTTACAGATCCTCGTTGGGGCAAGACGTACATGCGCCGCAAGCCTCGCGCAACAGCCGCTCAGCCTGTCGCGACATATCATTTATATTTTATTTTCATCCAAGTATTTTGATCCTCATGTTTTAAGTCTTATGAGGGGGCATTTTAGTAAATTGGCTGAACCCGTGCTTATTCCCCTTTATAGGTGGGGCTTTGGTTTTGAGAAGGCAAGAAGGAAATCAAATTAAAACTATCTCTCTCTCTCTCTCCCCCCCTTTCTCTCGGTTAATCCCGCACCTGCACGGGGTCCGCAAAGCCGAACCCTAGCCGCCGCTCGTCCGCGTCCGATGCCCTCTCTCTCTCTGTGTTGTAGTTCCGTCGCTGGGGTCCTCCATCTCCACCATGGAGCCCAAGGGATCGAGGAAAGGATCTTCCTTCCTCCTCCGTGATCTTCCTCTCCACCGGCCACTCACTCGCTCGCAATCACTGGAACCTAACAGCTTGTTGGGCTGTGACGAGCTATGTTGTCATGATGCGCCTGAGGCGCCGGGCGCAATCCACAGCGCCTTAGAACGACTGAGGCTGGCAAAGTGCCTCAGGCGTGCCTTGTGTGCCATCCAGGCGCACATTAGGTGCGCCTGGGAATTTCCGGTCTGATTTGAGCCTTTGTTGCCGGTTCGGTTTAATTAGAGGTTAGGGATTTCCGGTCTCATAAGAAGTCTAAAGCTCATTTTTCCATTTCACGCATGCGCCGTTAGCTCTCACTCTCGCCCGCTGCTCGAAATTTGTCGCCCTCTCCTCTTCCGTTCGAAAGCTAGCCGGCCGCTGCTCCTCTTCCGTTCGAAAGCTCTCCGGTACAGGTATTCTTGCTATCATCTAATTTTTTCCATGCTTCTTTTCCATTGCTTCATTTCCATTCTTCTAATTCTCTTCTGTTCAAAAGCTCGTCAGAACCTAGCTTTCATCTGCTTAAATCTACATTTGTTCAAGAATAGTCTCTAGAAATGAAGAAAAATTAGCAATGTGAAATATTTGTATTTGTCAAGTTTTCTTATTCTGATGAGAATCATCAAATTTCTGGCAAGGCATTTGTTTTCTAGGCTTATATTGTTAGGTGAAACATAAAGTGATGTACACGGGGCTTCAAATTAGGTTTTGAGCTTGGCTAGTTAGTAAAATAATAATGGAAGTATGAAAGCTATTTCTGAATTCTACACACACACTGCACTAGTTCCACTCACTGCTTAGCCTTGGACCTTCGCAAATGCAAAGCTTTCATCTTTTTCTTCCTCCATGTCTACATTTTATTATTTGTCAGTATGGAAAAATGTGATTCTTTGTCTATTGTATTTGGGTGTTGAGCACATATACCTCATTTAGTATGAAGATTGGTACTCTTTTTTTTCTTCTCTCAGGTAGCTTATAATTTTTTCAATAGTATTTAGTCATTTTTTTTTTGCGCATTACGTGCCTCAGACGCGTGCTTGCTCCTAGGCTTCAGGACCCTTGTGCGCCTTGGTGCGCCTTGCGCCTTTGATAACATATGTGACGAGTGATTAAGGAGAAGTCTGTTGAGCTCCGAATGAAGTAAAAATGTTGAACAACCCGACTAAACCTGTCAAATCATGCCCGATGGGACTGCTTGAGACCATATATATATTTCTTAAGGTGACATACAAGAGACTCTGCTATGTTTTCGTATCCAAAGTGTTGTTGCATGTAGACAATCTTTGTTAGATCACCATTAAGGATTGCATTCTTGATATCAAGTTGATGCAACTGTCAATGACAATGGACGATCAAAGAGATCAAGACTCGTACAATATTCAACTTAGCAACTAGAGAGAACTTTTCTTCATAGTCGAGGCAATATTGTTGAGTTAAATCGCGAGCCACAAGGCAGGCTTTGAGACACTCAACTACCCCATCAGGATGATGCTTCAACGTAAAGAATCATTTACATCCCACATGTAGTGGCCAGGAGGAAGGTAGATAGGATCCCAAGTCTGATTGGCCTATAGGGTAGCCATTTCCCCGTCCATAGCGGCTTGCTACCCCGGTTGCTGGAGAGTTTCCTGCACAAAGGAGGGAGTGGAAATAGAAGACAAGGAAGTTGTAAATCTTTGAATTTATGGGGATAAGAGGTGAAAGGAGATATAATGAGAGAGAGGGTGAGCGGTAGAAGAGACTGCATCTTGGGAGGGAGTTGTACGCAAATCAAATGGTTGTGGATCATCATCAGTAGGAGGCAACTGTCTCCGGGCATTAAATCGAGGACGACGACGAGTGTGCGCACTAAAAGGAGGCTATGGTGTTGGAAGCGCCGGAGGTGGTGGGTAGGGATATTAGAATGCGGGATAGCAGGTGGAGAGGTATTGTGAGGAGTCAAGGAGTATAATGGTTTATTCTCAAGAAAGGTCATATCAACGGATGTAACCTTTTTTCCATCAGTGGGGGAGTGACACGCATAACCCAGTGGGGGAGTGACACGCATAACCCAGTGGGGGAGTAACACGCATAACCCTTCTGTGTGCAGGAGTATCCAATAATGATAATTTTTGTAGCACGAGGGGTCAGCTTACCACATGTAGGACAAATCAGGTACACCCAAAATTACTAGGAGGTATGATGAAGGGAGGTGTGGAAGGGAACATGATGGAGAAGGGAGTAGAAAAGTTGAGGACGGTCGACGACATGTGATTCATTAAATAGCACGCGATGGTAATACCAAAGTATCAATAAATTTTTGGAACCTGCATTTGAAACATAAGGGAGCATGCAATATCAAGAAAGTGTCAATTCTTCTACTTGACCATACTCCCTTGTTGTGAGTAGGGTTCCTGAACAATTCAGGCATCGATTCACGAAAATTCGATTAAGATTCATTTTCTCCCGAATCCGAATAATATTATCTTTGTTAAAAGGATTCACGAATAGTTTGCGAGTAGTAGAAAAATATAATTTAATAAATTTTATATAACTAATTAAATTTTTGTAACCATAAGATAAGTTATATATATGGTATAATATATATGCCATAATCCGAATTCGATTCCGGATTCAAATCTAAGATTTTGGGACAAATCCGAACTTGAATCCGAATTCAAATATTTGAACGAATCCGAATCCAAGTCTGAATCTCTGCATTGTATCACAATTTTGGATTTGATTGATGTGTTGTTCGATTGATGTGTTATTCGATTCAGTTCGTGGACACCCCTAGTTGTGGGGTATAATCATATGAAATTTAATAGATAATACCCAAGGTATTGCATGTCTCCTGAAATTCATGACAGGCATATTCACGAGCATTATCAGTTTGAAGAATTTTAATAGTGCTTGAAAATTAAGTACGAGTTTCAACGATGAAGGAGCGAAAACAACGCAGTAATTCAGAGAAATCACATAATAAATACACCCACGTCACGCTAGAATGATCATTAATTAAAGTAAGAAAATTACGATATCCAGACAAACTCGCATTTTTATACAGACCCTAAATGTCAGAGTGCATTAAATCAAATGGAATAGAACTCCTAGTACAACTAAGGGATACAGTAGAACGATGTTGTTTCTCGTAACTACATGATCACATTTAAATTGAGAAAATGAAAAATCAGGAAGAGCTTCCCAGGGTATACGAAGAGGAGCATGACTAAGGCCAACAAAAGTAATAAAGGATAACGCTGAGGTGGGAAGGTCCAGAGTATAACAACACGCCCATTTGAGAGTCAGGCAGTATTAGTGATATTCCACTTACATCAATCCCGCGCCACAATAACGAAAGAGGTAAAAGTCCTGGAGAAGTCATGATCATAAGTAGATTGACAGTGAGAATATTAAGAAGATTCATTGTGGTCTGAATATCGGATTCAGGGGGTGTACTGTACTTTACAGTGTAGTGCACAATCCAACGGTTGTGGGTGCATCTCATTGCGATCTGAGATGTGCACGCATCTCTGCGCGAGATGTAATGCACTCGTAGTCATTGGATGACTGCATTGCACCGTAAAGCGCAGCATCTGCACTTTACACCCCCCGTTCCCCTGAATATCATGCTGGATAAGGCTTACCGACTAGCTAATCAAATTTCTTCCAAACGTTGGCACAATCACCTTCCAGGCTTCCATAACAACAAACTTCCAACCTATGGAAAGTGCCAAATCAAGTGCATCCGCGACGGTGAATCTTCAACCGTTTTGGCTCGGAGAATGGAGTGTATTGTGAGTGAGCCCAAGCAATACATGAACACAATCTTACACCAGAATTGAAGAAAAAATTGGCTTAAACAATACCCCCAAATATCAAAAATTCAGTATGTCTCTGTCTCCTGCAGCCCGTTGTTCTCCGCTGCCTAACCCCGCCGGCTTCCTCCACTGCCTACTGCAGTAGCCAGAACTCCACGACATTCTGCAGCCGCCAGTATCCATCCCCAATCGGTGCGGCTCCTGTTCAGAATGCTCTTGGTGCTCCTCTCAACGTTGAATGGATGGTGCTATCGTCGATTCCTGCTACCAGCTGATCTTCTGCCGCTCTCGTCTCTTCTGCCATTCATTCAAAAAAAGGATTGCTGGAGGAGGAAAAAAATAAATCACCCCTCAACAATTTATGGAGAAGGAAGAATGGGGATGCTTGCCTAAACTTCAAGATAAATCAACCATAAAGGAAGAAATGAACCAATAAATAAAGGACAATAAATCACTCTTCCACAATAGATAACCAAAAGAGATCAACAAATAAACACATAAATCGGATTTAGGTAACAAACCTTTGGAACTGCAGCGTCGGGAAGGGGGCAAAACTTTGAATGCGGCGGGTGAAGGCTCGATAATCAGGTATGTGGCACCAGAGGATTCAAAATAGGATGGCGGTGACATAGCTCCTAGTCTCGGTCAGCGGCGGCAGTGGAAGTAGGCAAGGGTGATGTAATCTGCGGGTTTTCGGTCAGAATGCAAGAGTACTCTGATGGCGTGCGCTTAGGTTTAGGGTGGGTGGGGTTGAGAAATAGACTTATAATGCTGTTTAATTTGTGATTTTGGTGTGCATATTGCTAGACATGATGTGCATGTAAGATTGCCCTAAATAAATTCACAATTACTTATAATTGTTATATTAATTATAAATAAATATTTCATTTATTTTTTTCTCTCATATTTACTTTTATTAATTATAATTTAAATATTAACGAAAAGATCATTTAAATCACATAGATTTTAAGTAATACATAGAATACAACAAATTGCTGATTAAAAGATCATGATATGCTCTTTTTGAGACGGCTGTGACTGCAGGGAAAAATAGGGAAGAAAAATCATTTGTGGGATCTAGAAATCTCAAGTAATATATATCTTACTATATATATAAAGAAATATTTTTCGGTCATACCGTGTGTAGAAGAATTGAGTGAAACTTGCATATATTTCTTGAATTGCAAATTACAAGTATGAGTACAAATATATAGGGAGAAGAGAGAGAATCATCCCTTATGCAAGATGTGGAACTAATACATGAGAAAGAAAAAAGACATATAATGGGCCTCTAAATGGGTCTTTACAAACAGTTTTCTAACACTCCCCTGCAAGCTGGAGCGTACAAGTCATAGGCGCCAAGCTTGGATAAGAACTGATAGTATAACGACCGAGAGAGAGCTTTGGTTAAGATGTCAGCAACTTGCCCTGTAGCGGGAACATGTTCCAATTCTATTTTCTTTGATTGAACTTTTTCTCGAATGAAATGATAGTCAACTTCAATATGCTTTGTTTGTTCATGGAAGACTGGATTCTTGGCAATATGTATCGTTGTTTGACTGTCACAAAATAAGGTTGCCGGAGATGAGAATTTGAGTCTCAAATCATCAAAAACACTTTCAAGCCAGGTTAACTCAGATGCAACATCAGCCATAGCCCAGTACTCGGACTCAACAGAGGATCGAGTAACAACGGTCTGCTTCTTGCTACGCCAGGTTATAAGGTGTCCATCGAAGTATGCACAAAAACCAGTTGTGAAACACCTATCATCCAGAGAACCTGCGTAGTCGGCGTCAAAACACACAACTAGAGATAGAGAGGTCGATGGTTTATAAACAAGTCTTTGTGCCGGAGCAGTCTTTAGATATCTGAGGATGCACTCAACGGCTTGGAGATGAGATGTCTGAGGAGCACGCATAAAATGACTCACAACTCCCACAACAAATAAGAGGTCAGGTAGAGTAACTGTAAGATAATTCAGCTTCACCACCAAACGTCGATGGTACTCTGGATTTGTAAACAGTTGGTCAGAATCAGAACCATGTGCAGAGAGCTTGTGATTTACATCCATAGGGGTGTCCGCAGGTTTGCACCCTAAGTAGCCAGCATCTTGAAGGAGGTCAGTACAGTACTTCCGCTGGGATGAGACGAGTCCATCAGGTCGTCTGGCGACCTCGAGCCCAAGGAAGTGGCGAAGATTTCTCAGGTCTTTTGTCTGAAATGCTGAGTTCAAATGTTGCTTGATTTTTGTATTCTTGTAGTCGTCGGCAGTATTTATGATATCATCAACATATACAAGGAGAATTACCGTGTCTTTTGGCTGATGACAGGTGAATAAAGAGAAGTCAGCCGAGCTTCGTGGAAACCAACTTCACGAACAATCTTGCTGAATTTTTCAAACCAAGAATGTGGGGACTGTTTGAGACCATATATTGACTTCCGGAGATGACATACATGAGACTCCCTCGTGTTCTCAAACTCGGGAGGTTGGTGCATATAGACAGTTTCCTGCAGATCACCATTGAGAAAGACATTTTTAATATCCAACTGATGGAGGGGCCACTAACGATGGATTGTCAAGGAGATCTGGACCCGAACAGTATTCAACTTGGCAACCGGGGAGAAGGTTTCATCATAATCAAGACCTTACTCCTGAGTGAACCCCCGTGCCACAAGCCGAGCTTTTTAGGAGGTCAACGGTCCCATCTGCAACATGTTTGATAACAAAAACTCACTCGCAGCTGACACAGGACTGCCTGGGAGGAAGAGGAACCAAATCCCAGGTTTGGTTAGCCCAAATGGGAGTCATTTCATCCTTCATGGCCGCCCACCACCCCGGGTGCTGAAGCCCTTCCTGCACAGAGTTAGGGAAAAAAATGGAGGAAAGAGAGACGACAAATTGGTGGAGTGGTGGAGAGAGGCGATGTAGAGAGACATAAAAATGGAGGAAAGAGAGCCGTTGAGGTTGATAAGGATCAGCAAGCCGCGGGATGTCATCTGTAGAGGGAAGCAAGCTGCTGCAGGGAAGTACTCTTGGACTTACGACGAGTATAGACATAGAGAGGTGATGGAGGTAGAGAAGGGACCGGGAGTGGTGCACAGCCGAAGACACGAGGTGTGAGAGAGAAGGGGGTCTTGGAAGGAAAGAGGAGACTAAATGGAAAGGCGAAGTTGAGGACGGACGAAGGCATGCGGTTGATGAGATGACAGGCAGTAGAGACCGCAAAGTTCCAATATTCTGTGTGCACCTGTATTTGAAACATGAGGGATCGGACGACATCAAAGAGGTGACAATTTTTCCGCTCGGCCACACCGTTTTGTTAGGGAGTATGAATACGGGTTGTGAATACCTGTCGCGCTACTGTGCTAGTGGAGCTTAAATTATATCTGACGTATATTGCTGCTACTACAATTATACCATGTTACGCCTCTTTTTATGGTTGCTCGTAGCTTATATATGAAATGTTGTACTAACTCTTTCTTGATTCAGCTATCTACTTATGTTAGGTGTGTGTGCTCGTCCTCAAGATATGGATCCGGAGATGAGATTTGTTTCCACTTAGCTCTGCGACTAACGGTTATTTTTATAACCATTCACAGGAGATGAAGCACCGTAGCGACCAGCTGCTGTAGGACGATACAACAGTGATAGGACTACCCGAGCAGAGGCACCTCTGTCATCTCCAGAGTTTAGAGACGTGAGTACTAGCGAGCAAGATTGAGAGAGTGAAGAGTTGTTAGTTATAGTACTTTGTAGCCTACGGGCTTCGTGTATAAACAATGACTACGGTGTTTTGCATTTCTTTTTAAATATATACTGTTATATATATATTTGTTGTGGCTTCCTGTTAATGGTTCCGCTAAAATCTGTGATGAGATGTGAATGTTGTGATTCAAGCCGAGCAAGACAGTCAACCAGTGCTTAGTAGAGTGGGTCGTTACCCATTAAGGAGCACTGTGTGAACGTCTTGGGCAAGTAAGATCCCCTCTGGCCCGACCCGGACAATGGTTGGGGAGGGGGGGGGGCTTATAGTATAAGCACACGAGGTTTGTTGTATGATGCAAAACTCGGAGCATAAATTGGAGAAGGTACGACCGGTATATTCACGAGCATTATCGGTGCGAATGATTTTTAGCATAATGGAGAATTGCGTACGCGTCTTAGTTAGAAAAGTACGAAAACAGATGTTAGTTCAGTACGATCATGTGGTAAATATAACCAAGTGTGACGTGATTAATCCTCAATAAAGGTGACAAAATATTGATAGTCAAACACACTTGGAACTTTATAGGGGCCCCAGATATCAGAATGAACTAAAGAGAACGAAGTATCACTTCAGGTACATGTAGGAGGGAAATAAATATGATGATGTTTGTTGTAGATACATGATTCACATGTAAACTCTTGCAGGGAGATATCAGGAAGAGCCTTCTTGAGAATCGAGAGGGGAGCATGCCAAGGCGGTGATGTCATTCAACAGTGGAGACAACATGGAGGATGGTGGGTGGAACATCCAATAGATACAACCCATTCGACAACCGCCCTTTACTAATGATACTTCGCGTGCGGCGATCCTGCACAACAAAAGAGGAAGGAGAAAATGTTATGCATCGGTCAAGTTTTTGAGTAAGACGACTAACTGATAACAAATTAAAGGGGGATCCCGGAACATGGAAAGCTGAGGAGAGAGGGAGAGGAGTAAGTCGAAGATTAGCCGCGCCAGCAACCGGAGTGGTGTCGCCATTGACAACAATGATGAACTTGGGATGAGCAGACTGTATATACTGCAGTGGTCTCTGGGATGTAATACGGTGATTAGCACCTGAATCCACGATTCAGTGGGAGCTATGGGAGAGACAAGATATACCTTCAGAAAAAGATGCTACCGAGCTAGATGAGCGATAGATGATGCCTTGGAGTTGTTGAAGTTGAGTGCAAAGAGCATTGATATCTTGCCGGGTAGATGAATCAGAATCCTGCAAAGCACTTGTCGGAGGAGCAGCTGTAGTCGAAGCAACAAGGTGTGGAGGCAGACCATGCTTGCGGTAGCATGTATCTTCAAGATGATCCTCTCGACCACAGTAAGTACATTTGAAATTAGAGCGCCCAACACATCCTCGTCCCCGAGACGTGTGGCGACCTCCCCTAGTTGAAGAGCCACGAGCTGGAGCAGGAGTGGGTAAGTGATGCAGGACGGCGCGTAGGGTTTACGCTCATGTCGGCTTTTTCTAGGAAACCCTAAATGCATGCGATTCTTAAATTAATTTTGCAAAAAAATTTAGAGCGGGCGCAACACTTAAGAAATTACACAACTAGATTTTAAAGATCAAAATCAATATTTTGTTTTAAAAATGATTTCTCTTAATAAAAGTAGTTCAAGTTAAATCCTGGGAAGAAAGCTCGCAACTTCGTTCCGTTCCACTTGTCGCAGCAAAACGGAAATCGTGAACTACAGATACGTTTCCGTTTGGAGTTTTCGACGTAGCGTTCGCTGACAAAATTCGGCGAAAACGCAGCAATGAGTCTAAAAATCCAAAGAGAAAATGAAGACACACGCAAAGAGGGGATAGAAGCAAATTACCTACGGAAAGAGCCGTCTTTCCGTATCCGAAGTCGATGGCGATCACGCGAGAAGTTACTCGTCACCTTCGATCAACGCTCCGAGGTCGGCCGCTATCGCACACGGGCACTAAGGAGTTAAGTCACTCCCTCACACGAGGTGGTTCCACGGAATCACTCAACAATGTAAGAAGCCACAAGCCAAACAACCTAAATTCACTCGCTCTCACACTAGTGGTTCCACGAAATCTCAAACACTTGCGGTGGCTCCACGAAATCTCAAAGCACAATATTTTTTCGCTCCACTATTCATAGAAGCACCAAGCTAACCCTTCCTATCTTCTCCCTCAAGGTGGCTCCAACGGAATTCAATACTAACAGCAAACCTAATTTACTCCTAATCTCACTCACAGCAAGCCTGACATTCAACTCACAATTTCATTCCCTCACAAAGGAAGCAGCTAGCAACCAAAAAAGATAGTGAAACCTTACTACTCAGCAACTCTTCACACGGATGCTAGACACAGCAATAGAAACTATTCACCCCCTATCTACCAACAGAAGAGGAACAAATCGAAGGAAAGCAAACCTAACAGCAACTACAAAGTTGCACTGTTCATCTTTCCCAAGTTAAACAACAGCAACCATATTACATTCTCACAAGAAATCAATAACAACATTCCACCTAACACCTAACAGCAGCGAAGAAACAGCCTGTGAAACCTTTCACAGTACAGTTCACCTTCTCCAGGGGAGGTAATGGCAGCACACACCTAACACCTACAATTCTCAAAATTTCCTAACACCTACAGCTCTCACCAAAGCTTCAATCGCGCTTAATTTCTAACAGGAGCACGCAACAACTCCACCATCGGAAATAGCCTTCCGGCAAGCAAACAACAAATCAATTTCATTCATTCGTCCATCACCGACCAAAACGGAATACAACATCCCTTTATATAGGGTTACAATGAAAACAAAACTGTAAAAAAAAAACTAACGGTATGCAGGTGTCGGCCATGACTGGAGTCGGCATAGAAGGATCATGGGCTTCGCCAGTTGAAGGAGGTGTCGTGGGGCAACGGCGTGTGTGAACCCGAGCTCGAAAACGGGCTGCCGGCTGAAATAGTGGAGGAAATCCTGCGCTGGAAGAGGGGTGGGGCTGAATCCGCGGCGTCGTGCAGTTGGATCTGGCGGAAGACGTGCGGAAACGGTTTGCGAAGGCTCTGCTGGCTCGTGGGTAGGAGTTGAGGCGAAAATCCCGTTGGATCTCTGCGCAGGGAGGAAGCCCTATTTCACGCCATGGATGAATCCAGAACTGTAGCCGCAGCTTTGATCGTGAGAGGAGAAGTACAGGGCCGAACCGGGCTTCTTCATAACCTACAGCCCGCGTTATATATATATATATATATATATATATATATATATATATATATATATATATATATATATATATATATAGGGCCATTTACCGGGACCTCCCCTCTAACTTTGTTAAATTACTGACAGCACCCCTCTTATTTTCGAAATTACAAAAACTTCCCCTAAAGTTTTCATTTCATTACAAAAACCTCCCCTGAAGATTTAATTTCATAACATCCATGCACAAAAACACCCCCTCGGTGAACAGTGTCCAGGGGGTATTTTTCTTCATGAATGCAATGAAATGAAAAGATCAGGGGAGATTTTGGTAATGAAATGAAAACTTAAGGGGAGTTTTTTGTAATTTCGAAAATAAGAGGGGTGCTCTCACTAATTATGCTAGTTTACAGGGGAGGTTTGAGTAATTATATATATATATATATATATATATATATATATATATATATATATATATATATATATATATTGGTTTTTTTTCACACAAATTACAACACAAACACAAATACAACTTGTAAATTCAGAGCCGGTAGAAATCCCCTCGAGTGTGTTTCCGGGCATTTTTTTTCAACCTAATCGGGGTAGGTCTCCACCAGTAAGAGTGGCTGCTGAATGAGAGCCGGTGAAAAGTTTGTAGGGGCCTCAGAAGGAGGCGTGACTTTGAGCAACATAGAGCAGACATCGAACAGAGAGGGCGTGGTGGAGGAAAGAATTTGAGCCCGGACACTATGTAGGTGAGGAGGAACTCGGACAATCATCATTGCAATCCCAACAGCCTCCTTTTACGCCCGTTGTGTAGCAAGATCCATGGAGGGAGGCTGATGTTGTATCCAGGCCTCAACCAGAGTTTTGGCATTGACAACGAAAGAGGTCAAATCACCTGTTGTCTAGGGATCCAGAGCTTGAAGCACAGAGATGATATCAAACAGATGTAACAAGCAGTCTTTCGCACGGTAGAGAGAGTGAAGCTCCTCCCACATTGTCTTGGTCGTCTCATGATACATGACCATGTGGTAGGGCTCGGTGTCCATGGAATTGAGAATCCAAGATTGCACCCGACCGTCATCACGCAACCATTCGTCGGTAGGAGCAATAAGAACGTCCTGAGTAAGGTGATGAAGAAGTCCTTTAGTTTGTAGAATACGACGAACAGAATGCACTCATTCCACAAAGTTGTGCTTCCCACTGAGAGAGATGGTGGTGATCCGATGCTCATCACGGACTTCAGGAGAGGGAGTCGCGGCACGAGTGGGAAGAGAGGAAGCCGCTGCGGAGTCCATATCAACAACAGGAGGGCGGCAAGAGATGCCGCAACAACTAGAGTTACATGTAGAGCAGCAGGGAGAAAGCAACAAGTCGTAGACGATCAGCTAGAGGAGCAGGGGTCGGTGAGCAGAGGGCAAAGGTGACTAGGCCGCGCGAACAAAGAGAGAAGACCGTGGCGGTTAGGGAAGCAGACCACGGCGGTTAGAGAGACAGACAGCGATTGTTATAGAAGCAGGCCGTGGCGGTTCTAGAAGCAGACCGCTGCTGTTAGAGAAAGCAAACCACAGAGAGCGGTCTTCAGCGGGAAGCAGCGGCTTGAGGAGACAAGGAGGGCAAAAGAGGCTAGGACTACACCGCGCGACAAACAACCCACACGATCAAAAATAAGGAGCACGTGATATGTGGAAGAGAACAGGGCCAAGCCCGCAGCGGGCAGAAAACCAAGTCCAGAGCGGGTAGAGAACACGGCCAAGTCCGCAACTATAACGGGGCCAAGTCTGCAGCGGGTAGAAAACCAAGTCCGCAGTGGGTAGAACAACAACAAGCCCGCATAAGCCAGAGGAGAGGCACAACGGGTAGGGAGCCAAAAAAAACCAGACCGCGCAATAGAAAGGCTGAAGAAGACCGTGCGAGTCCGAGGAGGCCGCAGCGGGCAGGAAAGAATCCAACAGTCCGCAGCGAACAGCAAAGGGAGAATTAGTCCGCAACGATCAGAGAGGAGCAGTCCGCGGCGAACAACGGAGAGAAACAATGCACGAGTAGGAACACCCGACGAGCGAACAGAGGAAATACAAACTGTGCGGGCTGAGGCAAACCGCGACGGACAGAGTCAAACCTCAGCGGCAAAGCGAGAAGAGACGACAGCGGATTGAGTCGAGCAAGAAGCCCCCACAAAGCAGACCGCAACAGACAAGGGGAAAGCGGGCCCCACTGTCCAGAGAACAAGAGCTATATAGTCAGAAAGAAGGGGAAAGGTGAGGTGGAACCATGGGAGGGAGAAACCGGCGGATAGAAAAACGGAGTCCGCACAGCAAAAAGACCGCAAGGTGCGGGTAGGAAACCTGCGGTTAGAAGAGTCTGACCGCCATGGGAGAACAAGATGCGATTAGGAAAGACACTATCCGCCTAGGTTGATCGGTGACTCTGATATCATGTAAAAGAATTGAGTGAACCTTGTATATATTTCTTGAATTACAAATTACAAGTATGGGTACAAATATACATGGAGAAGAGAGAGAGAATCATCCCTTATACAAGATGTGAGATTAATACATGATAAAGTAAAAAGACCTATAATGGTCCTCTAAATGGGCCTTTACAAACAGTTTTCTAACACCGTGTAACACTGACATACCATCCAATCAATCCGTAGCATTCAACCCTTCTGGATCCTAGACCTACTATAGGGAGAAGTGAGAGAGAATCATGCTAACGAATCAGGACCGTCCGTCTAAATTTTCATAAGGCTCCTAGACCTACAATAGTAGGGTGTCCTAAACCTATAGTTTTTTGTAGGACTCTTAATATACAATGTGAAATTACACTCTTACCCCCTGACTCTGAAAAAAATCCCATGAACTCGACTCCGAGCAAAAAATATTGCGGTTCAAATACCCGCAATTACAACATTTTTCCCGGTCGCATGCAGATATAACTTATTTCAACATAATAGGCGGTCTGATATTATTTATACCCAAAAAAATCCTTCAATCCCACTTTGTGGGACTAAAGATTTTGCCCGTTCGCCTTACTATAATACCCCCGGCTCACTGGGGGCGCGCGAAGCCCGCCACCTCAGCTCAAGTCAGCTCAGGTACTGTCTCACGGGGCGGGACCCGTGCACTGTCACTATCGTGCTATATATATGTATAAAGCAGAAAGTGGGCGGGACTTGTCACCACCCCTGAAGATCAGCCAATGCTTATCAACCTGTAGTCATGGCCGGTTTGTATATATATTACCAACCACTTGCAGGAAAAAAATGTAACAAAATGCATAAGACAGCATAGCTAGCTAGATACCAATAATCTGTGTATATCCATATTATTATTATTATTACTATTATTATTATCAGCGTTTTCATAATCGGACCGGCCGGTCGGACCGTGAACCGGCCCCATGTCCGATCCGGTCAGGCCTCTAAAACTGGCCGCCTCTAAAACCGGCCCTGTTCAGAACCGAGTAAAACCCGGAAAACCTGCCGGTTGAACCGCCCAACCGTAAATCGGGCCGATTTTCCTAATACCGGGCGGGCCATGGAGCCCAAAAATTAATACCGAAAATGAGGGGCGGCAGGTTTTGAACCCATAACAATTCAAAATTAAGCAAGAAAACAAGACACTTAGCCAATTGGTCATTAATGATTGCTTTTAAAATATATTATATACATATAAATTAATACATATTTATAAAAAATAATCTATATAATAAAAACACATGCATATAAATGTATAATTGACAACCAAGACAGACGTGTGACGGTCATATTTATCAAATATTATGACAATTTCTCTCACTTTTTTTCCTTTTTCAATTATATTTTTTGCGTACAAACTACAAATTATGTTATTATTTATTTATTTTATGGCCGGCGAGTCTCGCACGTACATTTGGAAATACGCGTTACACGTATTTCCATTATTCCGATATATTATATATATAACGGTTCAACCGCGGTTAAACCGGTTAGACCGGTTCAATCTTCAACCTCTTCATCCACCGGTTCGATGCCTGGTCCAGTTTTAAAAATCTGGATTATTATTATAAAATAAGTTCTTTTTTGTCAGTTTTGATCGGTTTCTAATTTGGCTCTCATATTGCAATTAATTATCATTTAATCACAGTTCCAACTCGCAAGAAGATGAAGGCTCCGTTTGGGGGGACTTATTTTCACCGGTCAAGCGGTCATGACTGCATGAACCGGACCTTAATTAAGTCCCGGTTCATGCGATCATGACCGCTTGACCGGTGAAAATAAGTCCCCCAAACGGAGCAGAAGTAATAAAATGTTCAATATTTGTTATGAATAGATTTGATAAGTAAATATCCACATACATGTCACCATCATATCACATCATCACACCAAACATCTGACCGTGATTACTTCCACGGATCTTCAAGCACCAACCCACTGTGACCCAAACTCCACATTCACGACACAGTGGCATCCAGTTACACATGGGTCGACTGACCTGTAACCATTCATTGAGTGGTTGCACGAACGTGATAATCTCTTTACAACACGTCACATATTATCCCCCGCTTCGGGACACCCATAATTAAAAGACTTTCTCCGCTTTCTAACTCTTTTCTTCCAATTTGACTTGGAATCTTCACGTATTCTTCCAATTTAATTCTTTTTTGAATAGGTAAGTACTTCAGAAATCCTCCCGGCTTTTGGCACTTCGTCTTCAGCAAGGCGTAAGTTTGGCACTTCGCCACGTAGAGCGCCACATCCTTCTTCAAATCCGGCCACCAAAACAGTTTCTTAACGTCGCGGTACATCTTTGTGCTCTCCGGGTGATTCGAGTACTTGGTATGGTGCGTCTCGTACAAAAAATCCACCCGCAAATTGCCCACGCTTGGGACGCAAAGACTCTAACTCCCTGATTGGGACGCAAAGACTCTAACGTCGCCTTCATCTTTACAAAGCAATCCATCTACAACAGGTGTCATTGTAATATAATGGTTTACATATTTTTTGTACAATGTTGGGTGTAAGAGTACGAGTCTCTAACTCCCTGATTTTATGTGTATATATATATATATATATATAGATGTTACATCCTAGAATATTATAATCATGCCACATTAGCAAATTGTGATAACTCAGAACATGAGAAGGCGTTATTCTACAAATTCTTCGTGTCTTACAACCTTACTTAGGAAGACTATTTGAATGAAGCTGCAAAGGTGTAGGTGGAGAAGCAAATTAAACTCGCTAGCACAAGTCCAGGCCAGTTTTGAATAAAGTTGCAAAGGTGTAGGTGTATTTGAATGAAGCTGCAAAGGTTTAAGTGTATTTGAATGAAGCTGCAAAGGTGTAGGTGTATTTGAATGAAGCTGCAATGGGTATACTGAGGGTATACTCCTTGAAACTACAGCTCATTACTCACCCTAATCGTGTGACATTGTTGAACGTAATAATAGAACTTTAATAGAGATGTTGAATTTTATGCTCATCACAGCTGACATGTCCAATTTCTTTTGGGGAGAAACAATTCTAACTACAAATCATATTTTGAATAGAGTGTCATACTCTCGGCTGACTTCTACCACGTATGAGTTGTGGCACAATCATTCTTGTAAATATAGACTTGGTGTTGTATTGCTTATGTTAGAATACAAGACTTTAAAAGACAATCTGTGTCTATCTAGGTAGTGCAGCTGACATGTTTTTGAATTTATCCTCTAATACAGTGATAGAGTGTAGAGATGCTATATATTTTGAGCATATCAAAAATTACGGTTTAACCGTTTTCGGGTCTACTAACCTGATTTTAGAATCTACTGTAGAACTTAAAGCTGACCCCTCTGACACAACTCCCCAACCTTTAGAGGTGAAACCTGTTCCTGTCAGAGCGTGTACAAGAGATAGAATACCTAAGAATTTTAGTATACAAGAGATAGAATCCCTAATAATTTTGGTGAGAATTTCATCACCTATCACTTAGATGATAATCTATTTTGCTATTAGGAAGCAATACGATTTAGAGATTCGTTAATATGAGCAAAAGTTATTAATGTTAAAATGACTTTGCTGCTACAAAACAACACTTGACATCTATTTTACCTGTCAAAAGAAGCTAAAGTTTTATGATGCAAATGTGTATTGAACAAGAAATTACATAATGATGAGTGTATAGCCAGATACAAAGCATTCTAGTAGCTAAGGGTTATAAACAATATGAGGGAATTGACTCTTTGACGTCTATTCACCTATATGTCACATATCGACTATTAAGATTCTTTTTGTCTTAACTTATATCGAGAAATTTATAGTTCATCAGATGAATGTAAAAACAGCTTTCTTCAATTAAAAGATTGATGAAAAGATTTTACATGACACAACCTAAAAGTTATGTACATAAAAATCTGAACGAAAACTTGTGCAAACTAGATAAATCAATATATGAGTTTAAATAAGCACATAAGATGTGATATATAAAATTTGACCAAGTGGTAAAGAACGTTAGATTTCAGTCCAATCTTTCCGACAAGTGTCTCTATCACCGCTCGATGTCAAATAAAACAGTCATCATATGCTTATATATGGATGACATGTCGATTCTGGGGTCGGAGCTTGCTGTCGTGATGGATAATAAATTCACTATCACAAAAAGTTTTGACATGAAGAACTTTGGTCCGGTTGATACTCTTTTAGGAATGAAAGTTAGACTAGACAATGGTCACGTTACTATTAGTCAAACTCATTATATAAAGCAAATTTTTTTCTACCAGGGGTTATAAAGACTTTAGTTTTGTAGAGACACCATTTGATTCTAATATCAAGTTGAGTCTGAATATAGAGATCAGCATTGACCAAGTCAAGTACTCGAAAATCATTGGTAGTCTCATGTACGGCACAAGCTATACTAGAGCAGACATTGTCTTCTCCGTTGACATTCTAAACGCTTTACCAGTAGCCCAGACAAAGAGCTATGAGAAGCCCTAGACAAGCTGATGAGATACCCGAGAGGTACTAAAGATCATGTTATGTGCTACATTGGTTATCCTTCTATTGTGGATGAATACTCTGATATCTCGTGGTGTTCAGAAGCTGATAATAGTAAGTCCACCAGTGAATTTATATTCACTATAATTGGAGTTGATGTTAATTGGAAATTTAAAAGACAGACTTGTATAACTTTGTCGTCTATGACAGCCGAGCTGTTTGGCTTAGCTTCGGCTTGTGAAGAGTCAGACTGGATCAAAAATTTGATTCTAGTCATTCTCTTGTTTAGGCTAGAAGTCAATTTTTTGAGTTTGTACTGTGATAATCAAGCAACAGTTCAAGTCGTTATGATTGTTCTTTTTAATGCTAAGAGAAGACATGTACGATTGAGACATGCTCTATTGAATTATCTAAAAAAACAAGACATTATCACTTTGATCGATGTGTGATCAAAGGATAATCTGGCTGATACATTGATGAAAGGAATACTCAAAGACCGATCAATCAAAATAGTGAGGTAAATGAAACTCAATGCGATTTAGTTTAGCCTAAGTTCAAGGTTAGGCGATTCAGTTTAGCATTAGTCCAAATGTTTTGATTTTTTCACTTTTTTTTGTCAAAACAAGCATGTTGTGATCCGCTGATGTTCTTGATTGCTGAGTACGAATCTGGTGTGTTGTTGCATTCCAAATCTGAAGTTAATAAATTCACTGAGATTCAATTCGTTTACATTATCTTGGAGTGTGTTATTTCAAATTTGATAACATAATCTGACTCGATTTGACTATTTTTATGTTGATTGGTTGCATTTCAAACTTAATGAGTTAGTTAACCTTAGAAGAACAGTAATCATGACATTCCAAATTGGATCACATATGTAGCTGCAGTGTACAGAAGTATATAGATCGTTTCCTTGAAAACAGATAGCGGATTCTGAGATTAAACCTATAATACTATGAATAGGTGTCCTCCTACCTTATAAGTGTTACGTTTTTACAGTAGAACTAGATACATGTACATTTTCAAAGGTTTGAATTCATTTTTACATAAAATTCTTTCTTGAAATTACAAGAGGTGCTAAAGATGTAGGAGCACTTGATGTTTATGATCCTGATGAGGATGTCCTGTACATCTGAGGACGATGACATCTTGTGTATTATTGTGTTTCTTTTATCTCTGCTTAGAGCACTGTGTAGCTCTTCCTTTGTGCACCTGTGGTCAGACTATTCTACTCACTGTTGATTTGAGACAATAGGCTTATAGGGCATGTGTTCTAATTGTACTGAAAACTATGTTGTGATGCGGCCGAGTTTTATTTTACTTATATGTGCATATTCTTTTATGTTTAAGTTTAATATGTTCAACAGGTGCTGAACATGGTTGTGAATAATTCACGTTTTACTGAACATTGCACAAACCATCTTTTTTCCGACGTCGGGTTTACGGCGGACATAAGAGGAGATTGCTAGGTACTAGGTTGTATATCCGCGCTTGTCGTCGGTGTTGAGACCGAATCAAAATGATCCAATGAGTTTCGTGTCATTTTAGGGCAAGACTTTACGTTGGAGATACTATAAATAGTCATTCCAAACTTAATGAGTTGTTGTGGACTGTCTTGATCTGAATTTCAACAAAAAAAACTTAAGTGTCAACAAAAAGACAAGAACCTCAATGAATATGATGGACGTATTGTTATCTTTCCTTATTAACTGTAATGAGCACTACACATCGTTAATTACAATTCTAATTATGAATTATTACTTGCTAATCACAAACTAATACACCCCCTAATATGTATTGAAATGAAACGGACTCAGCAACAGAGCGGCTCAAATTATCCATTAAGTCCACAGTATTGTTTAGAGTGGGAATATCCTCAAACTACACGCCGCCAGCCTGGAGCATATATATATATATATAAGGCCATAATTTAATCAGTTGACTCTTTTTTTGTTTGTTTGTTGTAGTTGAGCAATGTAACTTGGAAATCATGTTAACCTTAAGCATCTTCTGATATAAAACCAACGAAAGGGTCAAGGTTCAAGGTCATTAAATCGGTGAAGCGAAAGGTTTAAATCAGTGAAGCGAAAGGTTCAAGATTCAACCGGTTCAACCGGGGTCGAATTGGTATATATAAATATATATATATATATATTATTACAAATATATTTGAAGTATGAATATGTATATTATATATTTGAAAAGTATATATAATTTTATACGGTATATATATTCATTATTGCATATATTTTTGAATATGTTTGAATGATATATATTATATATTTATTTATATTTTTTAAATTTACAAATATATTTTAAATGCATCATAAATTTTTTAAAAAAATTTATCATAAAATTATAAATATATTTATATTTATCATAAAATTATTTTAATGAAATTAAATATTTAATTTAATATTAGTATGTATATTTATATAATATATTCCAAAAAATTTCATCAAAGTTCAATTGCTCTATTGGTCTTCAACCTTACTTGAGCTGGAGGTAGTTCGGGTTCAAATCTCAGTCAGTTCATTTTTACATGCATTAATAATTGGACTTCTGACCCGCCCGGTTCCACAAAATCATGCCCGGTTTCCGGTTAGCCGGTCCGCCCGCTCGGTTTATAGGTTCTTGGGCGGTCCGCTCCCATACCGGATTTTCACCCTTGACCGGACCGGCCGGGGGTCCGGTCGGCGGTCCAACCGGTTGAACCGGCGGTCCGGTCCGGGTTTAAAAGCTTGATAAAAACAGTAAATTGTATTGATATTTAAAATATCAATACAATTTATTATCAAATTCGGCATCAGCTGCGGCAGCAAAATGACACAACATCCAGCCGCATAAATTGAGTTTTTTATTGTCTTAAAATTTTGTGTCGCATCCGTTCATCTACATATAAAATCCCCATGGCTTGATAGCTTTCATATGCATATTAGCTCGGTAGCTCAAACTTGGGGGGAGAGAGAGAGAGAGATGATGATGGTGTTGATGCCTGCGCTGGTTCTTGGAATGTTTGCTTTAGCAGCTGGAATCCATAGAAGCCAATTTCCTGCTGATTTTCTCTTTGGAACTTCCACTTCTTATTATCAGGTAAATTCATCAAATATTTCACTAGAATATTGAGAGAGAGAGAGAGAGAGCTGCAATGCTCGTGTTTCAGGGACCCAAAGAGACTTTTTTAGGTGTTTATCATTGATTTTAGCTAGTCTTCTTCTTCCTTGAAAATGGAAAAAAAGAGAGTAAAAAGCTGTTTTTTAATGATAATTGTGTGGGTCGCTCGAGCTCTTGTTGACCGGTCGAATTGAACCGTTGCAGTTTGAGAGGGTGCTGAGCGCGCAAATAATTACAGAGAAGACTAACAGCTGACAAGGAGACTTTTAATGTGGAAAACTTGGGAATGGTGAAAACTATGGGGCCGGATCAATGGCGACCAAGATGCACTATTTCTCTGAGTGTTGCAAGTAGTGGAATTCTTGAGGGTGATTGGTTACTGCTCGTTATGATAAGAGTTTAGTAGGATGGGAGGTGAGATCTTCGAGTCACCTTCAATGGAGGTCTTCGAAAGAGATATTTGAGTGGTGAAGTGAGATCTTCAAACACCGAAGGAGAACTTTGAACGATTTTCGAAGGATCTCTCTCTGGTGCTAAAGGCAATGTCCTTTTAAATGATTGCTTAAGGTTCCTTTTATAGCTTTTGAGAGGGGCGTCTCTGTAATTGTGTCGTTGTAACCACCATACGGCTTAATTGGAACTCTTGATCATCTGGAGCGCATGGATCGCCATTTTTGCAGATATGACGGTTTTGCCCCGGGGCAGTTCGGATAGTTCGAGCAATTTGAGTATGACTGGTGGCGGCGAAGACAGTGACGAAAGCGACATGTCCTATCTTTGTGGACACGAGAAATAAAGAAAAACTTGGGCGCGCGTGCGACAGAAAATTCGCACGCTCGCGAGAGTAAGTTCTCCCGCAGAGGGGCGTCCAAGAAAGGCACGTACTTGGCTGTCCGGAGGCGGTTGCGCAGGCCGGATGACACGGTCAAGGATACACACGAGGTAGTGCGGCAAGGGCAGCACGACCAAGGCCGCGCGGCGGGCGCCGTGCGGCGGTTGCGGCATGGTGGTTGCCGCGCCCGGGTTCCTCGCCGTGGCTGTGTGGTGGTTGTCGCGTTGTGGCCATGCGACGGATGCGGGGAGGCTAAAGTGGGCCGTTTGAGTGGGGGCGGGTTAGGCGGTTTTCTCCTCCACTATGAGCATTTCTCATAATGGACGGGGCTTTTTGGCAACTCCATTTTAAAGAAGAATGTGCTTTTCAGTGTCCAAAGACTCCAAACAGCAAGATTTTCTAACCTCAGATGTTCGTGACTGTAGGGTTCGTTCGGGGTGGCATTTTCACGCCGGTGCGGGCGCAGACGCCGAGGGACTGTGGGAAAACAAACGGACGGCGTCTGCTGCCGCCGCACCCTGAGGAGCAGAGAAAAATGGAACGTTTCGAATCCCTACCTCCCTCCTCCAGCTCCAAACTCCTGCCGCATCTGCGTCTGCGCCTGTGCGCCCTCTCCCGCAAAACCAAACTAAGGCTCTGTTTGAGACAGCTCTGGCGGATTGAAAAGCTGATGTCCGGATAGAACTGTTTTAAAATAGATCTCTGGGGAGCAGTTTTGAAAAGCTGCAGAGTGTTTGGGTGTTCTGTGCAGAAGTGTGCTCGGAATCGCCAGAGGAAGGACGTCAGAGGCTCGGAATCGCCGGAGGAAGGCCGTCCGGGGCTCGGAATCGCCGGAGGAAGGCCGTCCGGCCTCTAAGCATGTTCCAACTGAAGAAACCATTAGATTTTCAAAACCTGTGAGAGAGAGCTATTTTGCAGGAGCAGAAGCTAGTGGGGGGGAGAGATTTCTGAAAAGCTGCAAAACAGCTTCAGATTTTTGAAAATCTCTTCACAAGGAGCTGTCTCAAACACATATAAAGCAGCTCTGGCGGTTGGAATAGAGATTTTTTAGGCGGCAGAGCTGCGCCAAACAGACCCTAAGTCTAAAAAAAACAAATATTTGATGCCTAAACACGAGCGTCCGACCAACTATATAATATACCCTAAGTTTTGAAATATTTACTTGAATTTTTTACTTTTAGTATGAAATAATTATTGAGCTTAATTCGTTGAAGTGTTTAACAATTTTAGATAATGTGGTGTTGTTCTGACAGTGATGTGTTGTTGTTGTCATGGTGATGATGATATGAATATTTATTATTAATAATATATTAAATAATAATTAAATATAATTAAATATTATTATTCTATGTCTAATTAGGACCCTATAATTTTAACATTAATAATAGTAAGCTATTTTTTAATAAATTAATAATACTTAATATTTAATATTTATGTCGGCTCCACATCACCTCCCCAACAGCACCATTTGATCTAAAACAATTAAAAATTTAACTAAAGTGAGTTCAAATTTCTATTTCGAACCTATGTTATGAAAAAATAAATGTGACTTATTTTAAACTTAATATTTTAGAGCAACGAATCTCATCACTTCAACACAAACTGCACAAAAATACACGCTAATTTTATTCTTTTTTGTCTTCTTGTGAAAAAGCATGAGAAACGCAGTGGTATCAGGTATGTTTGTTTTAGTGGTTTTGCTCCATCTTTGCTTAAAAAAATGCCGCTTCTAAAAAACATTTGTTTCCCAACCTCCCATTCTCACCCGCTCAAAAATATCATTTTGACATATTTTTAGATTGAACCACTCTAGCTGTCACAGCTAAAATTAAGTCTTGAACGCTGTGGTAATGTACGGTCGTCGTTCATGAACACCCTGACTCATCTAAGGAACTTCATCCACCTTTATGCTCTATACTGTCATAACCGATGTAATGCCAAACATACAATTCTATTACAGTGTTGTTTTTGTCCAAACTCATCGGTTCAAGAAAAAAAAATGCGCAAAATGGAGCCTAAATCAAGAGGGAGTTGGGGCATCCTAAAAAAAGGTGTTTCCTTGAAGCTGGCGTTAGCATATATATATATATCAAAAATAATAAAACGATTACATGGGGACGCTATTCTTTGAGAGGATGAAAGAAAGAGCTTGGGTTAGGGGCATTCCCCTTTCCCACAAAAGATCTGAACCCCAAGCTATATTCGCCACATTGTTAGCAACTGAGTTGACCCTTCAATCAATATGTGAAATCATAATCCTTGGGCAATCCTTCAATAGGCGCTCTAGCTTTTCCTCAACTTCCCCATCCCAAAGTCTCGATAGAATGCGATTCAACGTGGCGCATGCAAAGGCCGAGTCTCCTTCTAGAATTAAGCCAAGTGTTGTTCTCATAAAATCCTTTGCAAGAGTGATGCCCAGTAGGGCACTTCTGACCTCTATCATGTTAACCGATCGGCTGTGAATGCGGACCCCCTTAGCAGAAATAAGGATCCCATCATAGTCCTGGATTGAGCAACCCAGCCCGACGAGGTTGTTCGGGTGAACAGACCCATCGAAATTTCCCATGTCAATTCTCTGCTTCAACAGAACTATTTAAAATGATGGTGAATGAGTGTCTAATTTGCCCTGCTTTGGCAATATTGGTGTTGTCAATAAGGTTTGGCGTTGATGGCGTTGTGCTCGATGCTCTCGGGCGGCCTTTGGCAGTATCAGGCGGGCTTCGCCCGCCTGCACACGGTATTCGCTTGCTTGCACCAACGCTTCGATTGCGCCTGATCCTCTAGGTGGCCTCCGAACGCAAAGAATTGTCATACGATTCAACACAATTGAAAGTCTCGGTGCCACAAAAGTAAATCGCTGCCACTCGGCGCAGCCTGAATGCACATGATATTCGCACTTTTGTGAAGGAGGGGCCCGCTGGGCGCTACCTCTCAGCCCGACTGCAGTCGGTGCACTCCAACCCGTCTCCTAGTGGCGGACCTAGCTGCTCGCAGGGGTGTTTCACCCAGGATCCATAGCCGGCCCCACTGGCGGGTTGTTGAGGTCAGGGCTCGAACCCTCGCCCCTCCTTTATCAGGTACTTATCTCAAGTCCTGATACCCAACTGCGCTGCAGTGCAGTTGGGTATCAGGACTTGAGATAAGTACCTGATAAAGGAGGGGCGAGGGTTCGAGCCCTGACCTCAACAACCCGCCAGTGGGGCCGGCTATGGATCCTGGGTGAAACACCCCTGCGAGCAGCTAGGTCCGCCACTAGGAGACGGGTTGGAGTGCACTGACTGCAGTCGGGCTGAGAGGTAGCGCCCAGCGGGCCCCTCCTTCAACAGAATCAAATTCAGATTTGTCATGAAATGTTAGATTCGAATTTGGGTTCGAATTCAGATTTAAATTCGGATTTGAACATAAATTTGAATTTGAATTTTATTATATTTAATAATATATATTTTTAAAATATAATTACAAGTAGTATTTAATTACATATATTAATTTTTTAATTATATATTCAAGTATTCTACTATTCGCAAGCTATTAGTGAATCTTTGAACATGAATATAATTATTCAAATTTTGATTTCAAAACTATTCGAATTCAAATCCAGATTAAAAAAAAACAATTTTAGTCTGAATTGGAATCCCGTTTCGAATTCAAAATATACGAATCCTTCCTCTGGAAGCGAGTAGAGCATGAAAAAAAATATTTCTTTTTTCACTAGCTCTTGGAGCTTCATTCTCCTTTTTCATAACGGAAAGGACAAGGACGCCAACAGTGTCCCCTTGTGCAAAGTGGTACCGTACAAGTCCAGAAGTCTTAAGACTCAACTTGTGCAGATCCACTAAATAATATTTTCCAATCAAGAAACATGCGTTACGGTTGGTAACACGTTATTAATTACTTGGGCAATTAGCTCTATATTAGAGTTACCTTAATGAGCTGGTGGGTTGCATAATTAAAATATGTTATCTTTCCAAATAGATTCAAATTTTAAATTGCAATGTTGATGACAATGTTTATGTAGCTATATGGTTTCTTGTTGAGTATGCGTCAATGATAGATACTGTTCAACTGTTGTGGTGCGTTTAAACTTAGGTTCCGTTTGGTTGGACTTATCTTCACCAGTCAAGCTGTTACGACCGCATGAATCGGGCTTTAATTAAGACCCGGTTCATGCGGTCGTAACCGCTTGACCGGTGAAAATAAGTCCTTCCAAACGGAACCTTAGTCTATGTTTGGCACGGTGGTGGTGGTCATGAACATGTGAGTTAATTATCATTTGTTAACGCCCACCTAAGAAACTTCATCCACTTTTATGTTCAAACGGATGATGTTTGTTTGTTAGATAATTTTTAACGAATGACTGTGTAACCCATGTGTTTACGACCGCCACCACTGTGCCAAACGGAGCCTAAGAGCGGGACACAAATTCAGGACACAATTGTAAGTCCGAATATTTGTTAGTGTTATATAATTGCTTGCTTGAAAAGTAATAATGTTTATTTTCAGATTGAAGGCGGTTACTTGGATGGTAACAAAGGCTTGAGCAATTGGGATGTGTTCACTCACATACCAGGTAAACTACAATTTTGATTGAAGAACCTTCATCTTTTATCTCCAATGGACTCTTTGGAGATCGATCTATAATATATGATTATACATTAAATTGGATTCCTAGATCATCCCAAGGCCTCATTTGATCTTATTGGAGTGCCCGGCTAGCATAGTTCATTGTTAATAGGGTTAAAATTGAACGGTCCACTCAATTAAAGGGTTGAAATTGTAATTTTTTGAAATAGTAATAGCAAAGAGGAAATTTCAATATTCCATCGAAGAAAGTTTTTCCCCTATCAATATTATTATATATATAGATATATACAGTAATCAAATTATGGCTACATAATTGAACCTACTTGTTGTTAATGTTGGTGTGTTGTTCCAGGAAAGATAAAGGATGGCAGTACAGGAGACATAGCTGATGACTACTATCACCGATATCAGGTCCCCCCTTATTGAACAAATTTCATTTTACTCTTAAATATTATGTAGCCCATGCCCTCTCTAAAGTCTAAACTATACTTTAAGTCTGACGAAGAGGCAGTCTCTCTGCACCAGGATGACATTGACTTGATGCATTCTCTTGGAGTCGACTCCTACAGGTTCTCCGTTTCATGGTCAAGAATTTTACCCAGTAAGTTTATATGTATATATATATATAATCATTAATTTACTTGGAACTCTCATGTATGTTTGAAAAACTATAAATTGTACCTCCTCTCTTGAAATTATATATATATATATATATATATATATATATATATATATATATATATATATATATATAAACCTCCCCTCTCAGTTCCATTTCATCCCATACATACATGCACAAAAATATCCCCCTAAAGTTTAGGTTTTTGTGTGTGTACACATGCTACAAAATATTGTTGAAGTTTGTCATGAAGGGGGAGTTTGCCATTCTTTAAGAGGAAGGAGATCGAGAGTTTCTTAAGACTGTGAGAGGTTGTTCTCACTGTAAGTATGTTTGGCGGGAGTGGGTCATAACCGTTGTCGTGCCAAACATACATGTTGAGATCGTGTCACCTCAGTGATCTGTGTGCCTATATGATTCCTAATCCGGGCTAATCCTAATTTATGAATAGCTTTATGAGGAAGATATTATCTAGGAGTTGTTTTTCCTATTTGGCTGAGCCCTGATTTGGCAATCTCCTTAATATGAGATCATCTTCTTATATTGTTGATTCTTGATCCTATTATAAATAGGAGTCAGCCCCCTAGCCGGAGAATATAAGAAATCAGAGAGAAATTCATTCCACCGATTCCAGAGAGGGCAATCCCGATCTCAGCCATGTGCAGCGGCGGTTCCGCGTGAGCGTCCTCGGCTCCGGCGGACAGAGGAGCGGCGGCCAATTCCAGGCGGCCGAAAGGTGTGCAGGCGGCGTGCGGTGGCGGCGGCATCCAGTCGGTCCAGTCGGATCGGCATCAGGTCGGGCTTCATCCCAGCGGCCGGCCTCCAGCAGTGATCTCCAGGCAGCGGTATCAGGCGTGCAGCGGCGGCAGGGCTTTGTCCAGGCGGCGAACTTGGTTCGCATGATATCGCCTGGCGACATCACTATCGCCCAGCGATAGTTTTTCAGTTTTGGGTTTTTCTCTTTATTGCTCGACCTTACGGTCTCTGTTGTAATCTGTAACTCATCGTCATTATAGTGGATCTTTTCCGACGAACTCTCCTCGTGGACGTAGGAGCTCCTCGCTGAACCGCATAAATTTTGCTTGTCCTCGGTGTGTGCTTGAAATCTCGCTTTGTTTATATTTTGCGTTATTGCTTGTGCTCGATTTATTCCGTTGTGCTACCACGGTACTCGGTCCGTTTGCACAATAATTGGTATCAGAGCAGGTTCCGCGGGGGTGATCGTGTGGACGTTTCGGTTTTAGATCTGGGTCAACGGTAGGTGACGACATCGGTCCGCTCCCTATCTTCTCAGATTTGGTCCGCGAACATTATTCAGATTGTCCAGTAGCTCTGCGAACAAAACAATGGCAGCAAAATTCGAGATTTTAAAGTACGACGACAAAATCGACTTCGCGTTATTGCAAAAGCGGATCAAGGAGGTTCTCCTTCAGCAAGGTTTCCACAAGGCGCTCCTCGACAAGGAGAAGTCCGGAAAGAAGGATGACGAATGGGAAGAACTGGATCTGTAGACCATCAACACGATTCAGTTAAGTCTAGCCGATGAGGTCATGTATAACGTAGTCGACGCTGAGACTACAGAAGACCTATGAAAGAGATTGGAGGAACTGTACATGTCTAATTTTCTCACGAATAAGCTCTACGTGAAGAGACAATTATACAGTCTGAGGATGTTCGAGAGCAATCAGTTGCTAGATCACTTGAATACGTTCAACAAGCTCATCTCTCAGCTGCGGAGCATGGACATGAAGGTCGAAGAAAAAGACCAGACTCTTCTATTACTATCATCTCTACCAAAGTCCTATGACCATCTGGTCACCACCACCCTCTACGGAAAGGACACTCTTAAGATTGAGGAGGTGATGATGATGTTGCTCTCAAATGAAACGAGAAGCAAATCTGGCCCTAGCACCAGCGAGGGTTTGTTTGTAAAGAACAAAGAACCGGTCAGAGGGAGATCGAGAGACAAAGGGAAGAAAGTTAATCGACCTAGGTACAAGTCTAGGGACAAGAAGAACCAGTGTCACTACTGCAAAGAAAAAAGACACTGTAAAAACAACTGTCCGAAGAAAAGCCGAAAGAGAAGAATCAGGCACCACAGCAGGCGACTGCGGCTTCAGACCCAGAGAGCGATGCTGACGCACTCCATGTTCAATCTACCCTCGACTTCACCGACACTTGGATCATGGATACGGGATGTTTGTATCACATGTGCCCGAACATATAATGGTTTACTAGCTTCAGGCAATGTGACGGTTGTCGTGTTTTGATGGGAAATGACTCAGAATGCAAGACGCACGGGATCGACAGCATCCGAATAAAAATGTTCGACGGAACAATCAGAACCCTTACAAATGTAAGGTACGTGCCCGATCTGAGGAAGAGTCTCGTTTCCCTTGGTACTCTGGAGGCGGTCGGATACTGTTACACCGGCGAAGACGAATATCTGAAGGTCAAGAGAGGCGCTCTAGTGGTTATGAAAGGAGATCGCTCTGGTACTCTCTATAGACTGATCGACACCACAATTGTCGGTGATGCAACAGTTGCTGTGACGTCATATGAGGACTCGTCTCTGCTGTGGCATGCCAGGCTTGGCCACATGAGCGAGAGAGGACTGTTGGAGCTTCACAAGAAGGGCCTACTGAAAGGGGTCAAGACGTGCAAGTTAGACTTCTGCGAGACCTGCGTTCTCGGGAAGCAGTGCAATGTGAAGTTCGTAACATCAACAAAGCGGAGTAAGCAGACACTGGAGTATATACACTCAGATGTTTGGGGGTCTGCCTCAGAGCCTTCGCTTGGAGGCGCCAGATATTCGTGACCTTCATCGACCACTTCTCAAGGAAGGTCTGGTTTTATTTTCTGAAGCATAAATTTGAAGTTTTCGAGAAGTTCAAAATCTGGAAGACGAAAGTGGAGAAGCAGACCAGCAAGAGAGTGAAATACCTCAGATCTGACAATGGCGGTGAATACACCTCAGCGGAGTTCCAGACATACTGCAATCAGGAGGGCATCACTCGCCATCTCACTATTCCCGACACACCGCAGCAAAACGGCGTCGCAGAAAGAATGAATAGGACGCTGCTGGAGAGAGCTCGGTGTATGTGTCTATTTGCTGGCCTACCTAAGTCTTTCTGGGTCAAAGCAATTAATGCGGCATGTTATCTGGTGAACTAATCTCAATCGATATCACTGGATCTGAAGTCTGCACAGGAAGCTTGGTCAGGTACTTCTACTGACTATTCTGATATCCACATCTGTCCTGTGTACACACTTGTACGGCACTCTGAGAGGACGAAGCTGGATGCTAAGTCCAGATGGTGCATCTATCTGGGCCGAAAGGCCGGGACGAAGGGATTCAAGTTGTGGAACCCTGGCACTAAGAAGGTGGAGGTCAGGCGCGACGTGATCTTCGATGAGGCTTCTATGCTGAAGAAGTCTCAGCCTCAGTCTAAAGAGGTGGAGAAGACTCCAGTCACACCCCTGGAGGTGGAGCTGGAAGGAAGTGACCAGGCTGACGACCATGGTAATTCCTCCGACCCGGAGGATGCTGATGTTGTGCAACCAACTGAAGTGGAGTCGTACTTTATTGCCAGATAAAGGGCAAGGAGAGAGGTCAGACTGTCTCTCAGGCTACAAGACACTATAGCATATGTCTTTCAGGTGATCTCTTCAGACCCTGGGTCTTATCAAGAAGCTATGGAGAGCAGAGACAGCTCTCAGTGGAAAGCAGCTATGTTGGAGAAGATGGACTCACTTCGAAAGAACTAGACTTGGGATCTGGTTAGCCTACCGAAAGGAGCTAAGGCAATCAGCTCCAAGTGGGTGTTCAGGAAGGAGTCCAAATCCGGGAAGGACAAGTGGAGGTACAAGGCCAGATTTGCAGCAAAGGGGTTTGCACAGAAGAAAGGAGTTGATTTCGTGAAATCTTCTCACCAGTGGCGAAGCACTGTTCCATACGGGCGCTACTTGCTATGGTGGCGATGGGGGACATGGAGCTAGAGCAGATGAATGTGAAGACGACATTTCTTCACGACAACTTAGAGGAGGAGATCTACATACTGCAGCCTGAGGGGTTCATCCGACCCGGTGACGAGAAGAAGGTATGCAAGCTAAAGAGATCTATTTGCGGAATAAGAGGTTCGACACGTTCATGACTTCACACGGTTACAACAGGAGCCAATACGACAGTTGCGTCTACTACAAATTTCTAGCAATCAGAGATATACTGATTCTGATCCTCTACGTCGACGACATGCTGATTACTTGTAAATCAGCTCGGGAGATTCAATTACTGAAGCAGAAGCTGCATGCTGGGTTCGAAATGAAAGATCTCGGTCATGCGCAGAAAATTTTTGGGATGGAGATCAAGTGGGACAGAAAGCGCGACATACCTTGGCTTTCTCAGACCGGATACATCAAGAAGGTTCTGGAGAAATTCAGTATGATGGATTCCAAGGCAGTCACGACTCCTCTGGGACAGCAGTTCAGATTATCATCTCAACGGTGTCCAAACACCGAGGAGAAACGACAGAAGATGCTTAGCGTACCGTATGCCAGTGCGGTAGGATGTTTGATGTACGCAATGATCTGCACTAGATCAGATATCGCTCAAGCTGTGAGCGTTGTCAGCAGATACATGGGGAATCTAGGGTGACAACATTGGGAAGCCGTCAAGTGGATTCTAAGGTATTTGAGAGGAACTCCAGATGTCGGATTAGTATTTCAGAGGAGTAAGGATTTCAGTGCTCTAGAGGGCTACGTTGATTCCGACTACGCCGGCGACCTTGATAGGAGAAGATCTACTTCCGGGCATATCTTCCTTCTAGGTGGAGGTCTCATCAGTTGGAAAGCTACTCTTCAGGACATCGTAGCTCTATCTACAACGGAGACGGTGTTAACCCAAAAATCGGCGATCCTTCCCAAGGTAGTCAGCTGGCTAGTCGCGACCTTCAGATTCTCCATGATGTTCGCGACAAGTCCAAGTGTAGGCGGGCAGCTTTCCCTGTCCGCCTAGGTCGCCTAGCAACCGCATGTCCTGCGGGGCGGCGGGCTGTTCCCATAGCTCACCCTCGCAGGCCATGCGGTTAGGCCTGCTAACCGTGCAGCATTCTTCCTTGCAGGAGGCAACCTACAGCAACAAGCGGCGATCTGTACGATCTATCCCTTCGGTCCGACAGGTCGCCCAGCCAGCGCCAACCCTAGACCAATTCAACCGTCGCGGGCTCGGCGGACTCACACCCCGGCTCGCCATCAGATGGTTTCCTCCCCAAGAGGGGCAACCTGCCCCTCAGGCCGCCTCTTCTGCCTGCCCAGTGGCAGCCTGCTCCTCCGTCCGCCACCCAGAGGCGGCCTGCTCCTCAGACCGCCCCCTCAGCAGCCTTAGCGGGCGGCCTGCTTCCCAGGCCGCCTCCCTTGCTGGCCCTTTGGCGGCCTTCAGTTCCCAGGTGCGGCCTCCCCTTGCCAGGCCGCCCACCAGGGGCGGCCTCCCTGCCAGGCCGCCCACCAGGGGCGGCCTCCCCTTGCCAGGCCGCCCACCAGGGGCAGCCTCCCTGCCAGGCCGCCCACCAGGGGCGGCCTCCCCTTGCCAGACCGCCCACCAGGGGCAGCCTCCTTGCCAGGCCGCCCACCAGGGACGGCCTCCCCTTGCCAGGCCGCCCACCAGGGGCCGCCTCCTCTTGCCAGGCCGCCCACCAGGGGCAGCCTCCCTGTGCCAGGCCGCCCCCCAGGGGCGGCCTCCCTGCCAGACCGCCCACCAGGGGCGGCCTCCCTGCCAGGGCGCCCCCTCTGCTCAATCCTTGTCCGACGAGTCCGCGCAGGTCGTCATGATGACGTCATCGGACCCCGCTTCTAGTTGATCTTCCTCGGGCCTATAAATAGCCCCCAATGCCTCTCATTCTGGAAGGCCAGAGGAGGGGACAAGGCGCAGGAGGAAAACTGTAGCTTGCCAGCAGACTCTGCGGACTCAGTTTTCCAGTCCGCCACAGCTTGACTGCAGCTTGCCAGCAAGCCCTGCGTACTCAGTTTTCCAGTCCTCCCAATCCTCCACAGCTTGCCTGCAGCTTGCCAGCAGACTCTCCGGACTCAGTTTTCCAGTCCTCAACAGTTGCTGGCAGCCTCTTTTCCTTAGTCTCTGGCAACTCCTTCCTTAACCGCCAGCTTCCCCCTTTGTACCCTTTAATGGTTTTTCATGTAAAGGTGCACTAGCAAGTTGTAATATTGTTTCTTGATTAGAGGAAAGTCTGTCGCAAAAGTGGCATTTAAGCCGCGACGGGCGAAGTCTGTTGTTGCCGCTGCTAGCGGCCCCCTCTCCTCCTCTCTGCTCAGCAAGCCTTGCTCTCTGCTCAGCAAACCTTGCTCTCTGCTCAGCAAACCTTGTTCTCTGCTCAGCAAGCCTTCTTCTCTGCTCAGCAAGCTTGCTCTCTGCTCAGCAAGTCCTTTTCTCTGCTTAGTCAGCTTGCTCTCTGCTCAGCAAGCTTGCTCTCTGCTCAGCAAGCTTTTTCTTTGCCAAGCAAGTTCCTCGCTGCTCATTAAGCTTCTCCGCTGGTCGATCGTCATAGTAACTTTCTGCTCGACAGCTCCTGATCATCCTCCTCTTCTCATCAGCCTTCCCGGCTGCTCTCGGCAATCCTCTCCTCTATCCCCGCAACTGCTTGAACAAGCTGCTTGCTCCACTCTCGAGCACTCAAAAGCCTCCTTTCTCTTCCTCCGCAACCTTCATCCTCTTCCTCTCCTAGCTTGTGAGACTGAACACGCTCCCCTCCGTGTTAGCTGCCCGGTGTCGTTTCCGCGCATCAACAAGCGGAGTACATTGCAGCAGTGGAAGCAGCAAAGGAAGTCATCTGGCTCAAAGGTCTCGCCAAAGAACTCGGAATTTCTCAAGAACCGGTGAAGTTGCACTGTGACAGTCAGAGTGCTATCTGTCTGGCCAAATCCCGGTCTAAAATGCCAGGACAAAACACATCGACGTGCGCTACCACAAGTTGAGAGAGTTCCTTGCTAGCGGAGATATTCAGTTACTGAAGGTGCCTACGGAGGACAGGACAGGAGTCAAGTTCAAGCACTGCCTTGACTTGGCTCATATTGGTGCATGCTGATTGGGGCGACCCCAGGGAGTGGGGGTAGTTTGCCGGAGGGAGAAGATCCTAACTGCAGGTGAAGCTTATCGTATGAGGCGTCAAGATAGAGATTGTTGAGACCGTGCCACCTCAACGATTCGTGTGTCTATATGATTCCTAATCCGGGCTAATCCTAATTTAGGAATAGCTTTATGAGGAGGATATTATCTAGGAGTTGTTTTTCGTATTTGGCTGAGCCTTGATTTGGCAATCTCCTTAATATGAGATCATCTCCTTATATTGTTGATTCTTGATCCTATTATAAATAGGAGTCAGCCCCCTAGCTGGAGAATATAAGAAATCAGAGAGAAATTCATTCCACCGATTTCAGAGAGGAGCAATCCCGATCTCAGCCCTGTGCAGCGGTGGTTCCGCGTGAGCGTTCTTGGCTCCGGCGGACAGAGGAGCGGCGCCAATTCCAGGCAGCCAAAAGGTGTGCCGCCCGTGCGGTGGCGGCGCCATCCAGTCGGTCCAGTCGGATCGGCATCAGGTCGGGCTTCATCCCAGCGGCCGGCCTCCAGCGGTGATCTCTAGGCAACGGTAGCAGGCGTGCAGCGACGGCAGGGCTTTGTCCAGGCGGCGAACTTGGTCCGCACGATATCGCCTGGAGACATCACTATCGCCCGGCGATAGTTTTTCAGTTTTGAGTTTTTCTCTTTATTGCTCGACCTTACGGTCTCTGTTGTAATCTGTAATTTTTCATCATTATAGTGGATCTTTTCCGTCGCGCTCTTCCTGTGGACGTAAGAGCTTCTCTCCGAACCACGTAAATTTTGTTGTCGTCTGTGTGTGCTTGAAATCTCGCTCTGTTTATATTTTGCGCTATTGCTTGTGCTCGATTTATTCTGTTGCGCTACCGCGGTACTCGGTCCAATTGCACAACACATACATTATATGAAAATTGCGTTTTTGTCTATAATATCAAATTAGAGTGGGATCGGTCTGTGCAAGCTGCAATTATGCTCGCTCCTAGAGAAAATTTAAATAATTAACAATCTATATTTGACAAATATGCATACATTTATATCACTCCCTTATTCAGAGGTGCGCCTTAATTTAATTTCATTTTGGGAATTAGGAGGGCGATTTGGTGAGGTCAATACCGAAGGCATCTCATTCTATAACAAAGTCCTTGATGCCATATTGCTGAAAGGTTGAAACTTTCCCTAAAATAGTGACTTTTTACTAATCCCAGTGTATCTTCCACACATTGCTTCTCTGATTTATTCCATGAAATCCATCAGGAATACAACCATTTGTGACGTTGAGTCATTACGATATTCCTCAAGAACTAGAAGATCGATATGGCGCTTGGCTGAGCCCGCAGATACAGTATGATTCTCTACATTTCTGCTCTTCCATTGAGAACTTGAAGACTAGGAGAAGTTGATCAGTTGAACTCGTGCGTGATGATTTCCTCCCACTTCCCAACAGAGAAGATTTTGCGTATTACGCGGAGATATGCTTCGAGGCATTTGGCGAAAAAGTGAAAAATTGGAGCACATTCAATGAGCCAAACGTCATGGTAGATCATGGTTACAAGTTGGGTCTTTATCCTCCGGGCCGCTGCTCTGAACCTTATGGCTCCTGTTTATCCGGGAATTCTCACACAGAGCCTTTTATTGCCGCGCATAATGTCATATTATCCCATGCTGCTGCCGTCGATATTTATAAGAATAAATTTCAGGTGTTTGTGAACAAACTTAACTATTGCCTATCACATCGCTGCAGTGATTCAAATAACTGAACCCCAGTTTGTCTCTTTGACAAAAGATTTCTCTTTTAAATGATACTACATTACAATAATTACATATTATTTTGTTTCAAGGAAAAACAAGGAGGCTCCATTGGCATTGTGATTTCAACCACTTGGTTTGAACCCTATACGGATACTCCAATCGACCAGCTGGCCGCTGATCGAGCTAAAGCTTTTCAGATGGCATGGTACTTATTATCAATCTGTCCTTTTGAGCTTCCCAAAATATAATTTCTTACATATTATTATTATTATTATTCATAGTTATCTGAATTAATTATACTGATCTATTGTGAGTTTTGAGTAATTATTGGGATCTCCCTATCACTTGGTGGAGGGGAGACCTTGATAGTTAGGCTCTGTTTGGTGCGGTATGTGTTTTTGCTCCGGTAAGTACAGACAAAAACGTCATTTTCATAGAATGTATGTTTGGCATGACAACGGTTATGACCCCCCGCCAAGAAAAGGAAACTAATTTTCAACATAAATGTGAATGAAGTTCCATAGGTCATGAGGTCGGTGTTAACGAACGACTGTTCATAACCACCGCGTTCACGACCGCCGCTGCCGTGCCAAACGGAGCCTTAGAAAAACTCAGATGGGAGGTCGGTGTGATTGATGTTTTACATTCCACATTCGATTCAGCCAATATAGCTATCAATTTAGTACAGAACTGATATCTTCCATCTTTTTGCAGGTTTCTTGATCCCATAGTTTATGGTGCTTATCCGCCAGAAATGAGCCAAATTTTAGGATCAAGATTGCCAATATTTTCTTCCAATGAGAAGAGGAAATTAAAAGATAGCTTGGATTTCATCGGAATTAACCACTACACCTCTCTGTATGCCAAAGATTGCATGTTTTACGCTTGTGATTTAGGCTCTTTTGGGACCAGTGGGTATGTGTTTCGTGCTGGATACAAGAATGGGGTTCCCATTGGACCTGAGGTTGGTAAAAGTTCCTAGAACATTTGTATACATGTAACATATTTGTATAATTACCGGGACCTCCCGTGCGTGTTTGCCTAATTACAGGCTGCACCCTTCTAACTTTCAAAATTACATTTACCTCTTCCGTTAGAAATATGGATGAAAATCAGCTAAGTTATTATATGATATTTCATTTTGTCTTTTTATGATGATAATGTAACACACCCTTTTCAATGTACAGTTATTACAAATGATAAAATTTGAATATCTTAAAATTATTTGACATATTTGTTCACTTTCCATCTATATTTATAAAGGAAAATGTCACACCTTCCATTGTTGAGTCATTCTAAAGAGTAAAATTGAATATCATAATATAATTTGATTGATTTTACCATTTTTCATACATATTTCTAATAGAAGGGGCATTTTTGTAAATTGGGAAAACTTAGAGGGAAGGTCAATGTAATTTCAAAAAATAGAGGGGTGCAACCTATAATTATGCAAACTCCCAGGGGAGGCCCGGTAATTAACCCCATTTATATATGATGATGCATGAATCATTTTCCATTGAAATTGTAATGTTTATCAACTTCTTCTGAACTCACAGCATTTCTAATTGTCAGTTCTCTTCATTCAGACTGCAATGTCAAATTTTTATGTTACTCCCGATGGCCTCGAGAAGTTAGTTTTATATGTAATGGAAAGGTACAGAAATGTGCCTATGATTATCACAGAAAATGGTAAGAGTGAAGGTGGAGGAATTGGGCTGTGCTCTAAATTGTGGAAAATTTCTATTTTGCAACAAATTTTCCAAAATTAATGGGAGTTTGAATGCGTGCAGGCTATGCACAGAAGAGCGGAAGCAATCTATTAGCTGAGGACTTTGTTAATGATGAAGATAGAGTAAAATTTTTCAGTTCCTATCTTACATCACTATCTAAAGCCATCAGGTAAAACTACATCTAAAGAACAACCAAGTTATTTCTTATATATCATTTCTCCCTTTCCCCTTCATTGCCTTAATAAATAAACAATATATTTACAATTGTGAAACAATATAGTTACAATTGTATTGTTTAAATATTTGTAATTGCAGGAAAGGAGCTGATGTAAGAGGCTATTTCATATGGTCTGTTCTTGACAATTTTGAATGGTTGTATGGTTACTCAATGAGATTTGGCCTATACCATGTAGATTATAACACAATGGAGAGAACTCCAAAGCTGTCAGCCAAATGGTATCAGCAATTTCTTAAAGGGCCCAACATCACTAATGTTGTGTCTACTATGTTAAAACCAACGCGATTGCTGAAGTAAATTGATGGAACAATCACGAATCCTTTAAACTTTGTCCATTATATAGCTTGAATCGTTCTAGCTGTTCTCAACGCGATTCTCAAATTTTGCTATCGAAGTCCATCTTGAGATATCAGATGAAAATGAACTGTATGTGTTCATTTGGAATGGACGTAACTTATATTAAGGTGAACCATGTAAAATTTGTGTTTTCAGTGTTGTTTAATTTCTCTCATTGTGCTTGATATCCTAACAGACTCTTTGATATTTTAGGGTATCTGGCTTAATATGAAGAAGTTAATGTCTTCAAACAATTTGTGTTGTAATCTTAACACTGGAAAATATTGTGAAAAGTACTCAATTGTTCATCTGGTGTTCACTTTTGCAGATGTGTTCTCCATGTTCTCATGCTCTGATGTCTGTTGGTAGAATAATTTATTTTTAACTACCAAAAGAGTTAGCATAATCTCCACCAATTTACATTAATCAGGTGAAAATGTATAAACCATGATTGCTTGAGTTTTAAGATAAAAATCACGTATTTAAGAGATTTGATTGAGGTTTAAGATTGAAAAATAATTTGGTTAAAGAAGGTTTTCTTAGCAGTTATGGCTCAAGGGCTTTGTTTTGCTCGACGGTGAGGGTCATGAACGAGATAGTTATGAACCGTCATTCGTCAATGCCCGACCTCACCTAATTATAAGGAACTTCATCCACTTTTCTTTTTTTGGTGGCGGTCAGAACCGTTGTCATTTGTCTATGCTCACCGGAGCAAAAACGCCACACGGAACGGAGCCAAGATAATACAGTTTTGTAGGGTTATTTAATCCACGGAGGCTCTGAAGTTAAGAGAGTATGAAAGAGGTCTGATGAACATGTGGAGAGATCACACAATTAATGGTATAATATCTCAATGGAGGTGCCTTAAAAAGAGGAAAGAAACCCATCTTCAATCCTTTGGAAAATCAATAATATTGCTATGGTGGTCGCACCTAGTTATCTTCTATGTGCACCTTTTTTTTATGTTAGTTGTTACTGGTTAGGTAAGCCGTCTTTATTATGTTAGTACATTAATAGTTTGTTGAATCATATACTTATTATTGACCGCGTCATGTAAGTGCTAGTTGTTTAAGTGAATGAGGCAATGATTTGAATTTAAATCTCCCTTTGCGATTAATGTGATAGCTCTCTCCTTATAAGCACACAATGCTAAGACGTCCCCATGGCCTCCATATTCATCTTCGACAAATATTTCTACAAGTTACGGCCTGGTTCAAAATAATTTGGTATTAGAGACACTTAAACCCTCTCCACAACATCAAAAATCCACTCCTGAAATATGTGATACCATTGTTCTAGGAAATGGACCGTAGATTGAAGGATCAAGTGAGTCGCATTTGGTCAGTAAAATTCAAATTATTGAGGCTGAAACGAATGATGCAAGGAAAGGACCTTTTATCAACATGAGCTCAAAAGAAGCATATCAAAGTCCGTCCAAAAATCAGGTTACCAAAGCAGAAGCAACAAAGGAATACAGAAATGGATGTCTTGGCCAATTACTACCTTAGAACCCCTTTGCGGATCTATGGTGAACTAGGATTTTGGGGCCTTGATGTTGCATCCTATGGGGAGAATCAAAGGGGTGTGGAGGAGAGGACGGCGACATGAATGAATCGTCGATCTGCGGTGCACATGTGACAATTAGATTCAGATCGACAGATGTCAGACAATTTCTTGCCGTGAGTGGGCCTCAATATCCTATATCTGATAATTGTGGTCCAAATATAGTGGTGAGTGTCTTTAGGTGATGAGTGTCTTCTAAAATTCTTCTAATATGATAAAATTCTATGAGAAAAGAGGTGCACGAATGAAGTAAAATACAAATTAGAATTGTATAAAAAATTGTTGGATTGAACTCTTGAAAAGTACTCGTGGTTCACCAACAAAAAATGATAAAATCGTTATGTCACAGGCAAAACCAAAGCAGACAATTCCACAAATATTGTTGGTTAGATCATTACAAATGGTATCACGGCAAAACCTTTTGAAGTGTGATGCATGTTTTAGGGATTAACATGACGAAATTTGGTGGACATGTAACATCCCGAATTCAATTTGGGCAGCCCAATGTGGGTGAGGAGTGCCTCTGAGAAAGTGAAGTCTGGAAAGATGGAAATCCCTAGCAAGCTTCTAGGATGTTCGACTTCTAAACGAAAGGTGTCAGTCATGAACTGAGTTACACATCGGAATAAGTGAAAGAGCTAACAAGGTTATGTAATAATTTGGACTCCGAAATATTGAAGATGTGCTTTCAGAGCAAGTGGAAAATTTATTATAGAAATTTCACAATTAAGTGAGCTTCAATATGAGTAGTTTTGGGATGAGTGATCTATTGAAAAGTGCACATAAGCCACCTATTGAAAAAAATGTAAAACTAGGAGGCTCAACTTAGGTTCCTGTTTGGCGCAGCTTAATTGTTTCGGTGAGGTTGGACAAAAATGTCATTGTCATAGAATGTATGTTTGATATGACAAATGTTACAAAAAAAACTAGTTTGAGGTATAGAATTTTGGTATGACAATGACATTTTTGTCCAACCTCACCGAAGCAAATAAGTCGCGATAAGTCACGCCAAACGCAGCCTTAATATGGGATGAGTTGAATCAAAACATGCAATGCCTCAGATATTATTGAGGTCAGGTCTGTGCACATTTCACATCCCACATAGCAATGGGACGCATGCAATAGTGGCTTATGCACTTGTTCTGTCATTCCATAGTTAATCATATATAGAATCATCTGGGACTTACATAAGTTGAACACAACTCCATGCATGCTGACAACTGAATTTATCTTGGCTCCTCTAATAGACTTTTCATTCAAAACTTTGTCAATTTCAATGAAGTGAGATCCACATGCAACACCTTTATAAATTTTGTTAAGCATCCTGAAGAGTTAGGGAAACTGTTGTAACTGAAAAAATTGTATTAGAAGATTCACACCTAGGCCAGCCATGCCCGTGGTGTTTTTAATCTCCCCTTTTCGAGTTTTTCCACATAAAAATCTTGCTTTCAATTCCACATTTTTTATTGTGTGTGTTTACTTCATGACTATCAGGCAAAGAAAATGTGTTCTACCAATTCAGCAGGTATATATATATAAATCTAGACTGCAATAATATTTTTGTAAGGCTTTTATTGAAAAACAAGAGCATGATCAATATATGCAACATGATGCATAGCACCAAGAATACAAAAACTAAAGGGGAGGAGAACTACTACTACTCCCTAACAAAAAGAAAACATGGAGCACTACTCCATACAAGCGTATTCACATCACAAATCCAGGACGTATATCACATTATTACATATTAATTTCATCTTTAAAAAGTCGAACAATTTGCACGATTATTTTATCCATTTACATCAGTAATCGCCTTGGTTTTGACATATTAGACACGACGGTGGTAATGTTGGGGCCGCCCTTAAGAAATTCGCTATACCATTTGGCCGATAGCTTTGGAGTTCTCTGCATCGTGTTATAGTCGACATGGTAGAGGCCGAATCTGAGCGAGTAGCCGTACAACCATTCAAAGTTGTCAATAATAGACCATATGAAGTAGCCTCTTACATCAGCTCCTTTCCTGCAATATTTTCAAATATATAAACATGTATTAACAAATATAATATTGCTTTATAAAGTTTTGAGGGAAAAATGATTTGAATGGATAGTGTAGCTAGCTTTACCTAATGGCACTAGAAAGTGAAGTAAGATAGCTAGTAAGAAAGTGTATTCTGCCTTCATCATTGACAAAGTCCTTTGCTGATAGATTGATGCTGCTCTTTTGTGCATAACCTACATGTATATATGAATCCAATTCATTCACATTAGTTTTATAAACATTTTCATGAGAAATTAAATGCATAGAAAATCTACTCCATATATATATATATATATATATATATATATATATATATATATATATATATATATATATATATATATATATAAAGCAAACCAAACTTTAATTTCCTTCCTTCCTCTTACCATTTTCTGTGATAATCATAGGCATGTTGTTGTACCTCTCCATAACTTGCAAAACAATATTTTCAAGGCCATATGGTGTAACATAAAAATCAGGCATATCAGTCTGCAACCAAAAAAAAAATTTACAATTATAATTAATGAATGCTCTTAATAAATAATAAAAGACCATGCATAATATATAAGCATTAACAGGGGCGAATTCATAGGGAGATACTGACACCATCATTTTTTTTACTATTTCTTATAAGCATACCAAAATTTGGCTATTCGTAGACCGAATTTGATTATTTGCAAAACAAATTTGGCTATTCACAGACCAAACTCAGCTATGTGTATTCCCCAAATTAAGTTTCAACTCATGACTCCCCGCTCAATGAAACATTTGTTTTTTTATGTACTATTGTGTTTAGAAATTTTTGAATGCACCCTCATTTATAATTTTATGAATCCGACACTGTAAGTATATAAATGTTGATAAGATTTTATACTAACCGTTGGTCCAATGGGAACACCATCCCTGAATCCAATACTAAGAGTGTACCCAGTGCTCTCATAATGGCTTAAATCATTACATAATGAGAACTTGCAGTCCTTGGCGTACATAGCGGTGTAGTGGTTAACGCCGATGAAATCCATGGTTCTTCTCAACTTCAACTTATCGTTGGACGAAAACGCCGGCAATTTCGAGCCTAAAATTTCGACCATTTCAGGCGGGTAAGCTCCGAGAATAATGGGATCGAGGAACCTGCAAAAGATGAAGTTGCGACTAATGATAAAAGCGATTTGGGGCGGAGGGGCCCTAATCTACACCAAGTGCACAAAACTATGCGAGTTGTCGAGGAATCTATACGTACCATGCGAGTTCAAAAGCAGTAGCTCGTTTTGCCGCCATCCGGTGAATTGGGGTATCCATATAGGGCACAAACCAAGTGGTTGACATCACAATGCCAATAGAACCTCCTTGTTTTTCCTACAAACCAATAAAAATAGGCAATTACAAATTTATTTGAGCTAATGATGATTAATTACATTCTTTTTTAACTTTGATCATAATTACCTGATATTTATTTTTGTAAATGTCGACGGCATTCGCGTGCGATAATATCACGTTGTGGGCGGCAATAAAGGGCTCTATGTCCGAATCCCCAGCCGAACAAAAGCCGTAAGGTTCGGAGCACCGACTCGGTGGATAAGTACCGATCCGATATCCTTTATCAATCATGACATTTGGCTCATTGAATGTGCCCCAGTACTTAACTTTTTCTCCAAATTCCTTGAAGCATATCTCTGCATAATAAGCAAAATCTTCTCTGTTGCAAAGATAACAGAAATTATGATCAGTTCAAATGAAACTATACATAACAATAATAAATAATATTATTAAAAATACATCATATAAATAATAATCATACTGTATCTGCGAATTCAACCATGCGCCGTATCGATCTTCGAGTTCTTGAGGGATGTCGTAATGACATAATGTAACGAATGGTTGTATTCCTGATTGCCAAAACATAAATAGTGTTAGATATTAAAGTGCAATCTATGGAGCTGTTTTCCTGTTGAGAACTTTGCCAAAAGATTTCCGTTGCTTTAGGCCGCTCCGTTTGACACGGTGGTGATGGTGGTCGTAAACTTAACGTATGGGTTAAATCGTCATTCGTTAAGAATCACCTAACAAACATCATCTGTTTGAACATAAAAGTGGATGGAGTTCCTCAGGCGGGCGTTAGCGAATGACAATTTAACCGTCACCATCTGAAATTATATAAACCAAAGCTAAATCAATGAATGGTCTCTTCCCCGCTCAGATTATAAGAGGTGATGTTAACACTCTTATAATTTATAAAGGAGATCGGCAGTTTGATGCTTGACCTGAATAACCCACCACAAGCCAGTATGAGGTAAGCCCGTTAAGCCCGGGGAGGGTATGGGCTTCACACGGTTGTGGAGAGGAGTTGGGGCAGGCGGACTGTAGTCCGGATGTGGTGGGCCGGGCCCAATTTCAAGAGATTTTGATTATGTGTCCTCCTCGATCTTGGGTGTGATTTCTTTACAATTAGTAGGTAATTAAACATAATAAATTAAGTCAAGATAATATTCTATATATTTTTTTTTCTGATAGGAATAAGATTTGAACCTTTCAGCAATAGGGCATCAAGGAGCTTGTTATAGAATGAGATGCCTTCAGAATTGACCTCCCCAAACCTGCCTCCTAATTGCCAAAAATTAAAATTCATAAAATAGTTATTTCCTGCGACTAATTCATTCACCTTATATGTATAAACGTATTTATTATATATGTATATATATATATATTTGTTTTAACTTACTGGGTAAAATTCTTGACCATGATATGGAGAATCTGTAGGAGTTCACGCCAAGCGACTGCATTAAGTCGATATCATCCTGTCGCACACACTGTCTCATTAGAATTGAGTGATGTTATATGCAGGTCATTTTTGGTTATGTGCAGTCCAAAAATAAATGCAGGTCAAACTTAAAAAAATCATAGGAAGTTGTGAATATGTCTAGGCCGTCATGAAATTGCATGCCCAGCACATAACCCAAGTTGGTCTAGATATAGTTATTGCATATATGAATATATATATAGAAACTATAAAAACTTGATAATATATATAGGTTGAATTCGTTACGGCCTAACTCATTCTTTGAATTATTGAGAGGAAATTTCGTACAAATTCGCACCATGTATCGATGATAATGGTCATCGGCCATGTCACCGTTACTGCCATCCTTTATTTTTCCTAGCACAAGGAAGTTGAAATAAGTTAGAAAGATTTTTAGGATAATTAAAACATATAAACACATGCACACACAAGCTAGGAGCATGCCATGATCAGTTATAATTAATTATGTAGCACTCTTCAAAGTTCAAATAGGAATTAATCCATTTTCTAAAAGATCCTGACTTTAATTTGTGCTCAATTTGGTGAGTCGTCCTAGCTAGCTATATCGTTTCAACGATTTATGTTGTGTTGAAGGGAATATTATTATTAGGGAGTTAATTACTGGGACCTCCCTCTGGAAGCTGAGTTTGCATAATTATAGATTGCGCCTCTCTATCTTTCAAAATTATATTTATTTTCACTCTAAGTTTTTCTAATTTACAAAAATGTCTCTTTCATTACAAATATGGATGGAAAACGATAAAATAAGCTAAATTATTTTATAACCTTTCAATTTTATATTTTTATAATAATTCTATATTGATTACAAAGGGTAAAATTTAACACAGCGTTTTCAACGTAGGGTTATTACAAAGGGTAAAATTAGAATATCATAAAATAATTTGACATATTTGAACACTTTTCATTTATATTTCTTAAGAAAAAAGGTCATATATCTTTCAAGGTAGAGTCATTATAAATGGTAAAATTGAATATCATAAAATAATATGACATGTTTTATCATTTTTCATTCATATTTCTAACGGAATGCACATTTTTTGTAAACTAGGACAACTTAATTAGAGGGGAGGTAAATATAATTTTGAAAGACAGAGGGCCAGAGGGGTACAAAATTAAACTGGCAGGGGAGGTCCCGGTAATTAACCCTATTATTAGAGGGTATTTTTGGTATTTGTAAAGATTATGTTTGCGTGGGAAGCCGGGCTCAACTTTTTTGTTATTATTTCCCACACTCAACAACACAGAGTCTCATGAATTGAAGTGATAAGAGAAAAGGCGATGGAGAAAGAGAATCAATATTATTGTATTACATTGAAAACAACGATGAGAAGGGCTTGCCAACGAATCAGGTAAGAGAGAAGACTTGATCACGCGTACACAATATAAAAAATATTGGTGGGTGGAGTTTGGTGAAGGCTTGCATGCAGCTACATTCTAAGATGGAAAACATATGAAAAAGCTAAGGACTGTATAGTAGTTGTGACAGATTGTCTTGCAGAAGGAGACGGCCGCATGCGCGCCTTTTAATTTGGTGCATAAAGTCTTAGTGCTACATGGACGCACTATATATACGTGCTTTGTACGTGTTTGGTTGAAGGTGTTTGTTTGTTGAGTCTGAATTTCTGACTGTTCTTAGGCTCTTTTTCGGCCTAGGGTTTAATGCTTTACCGAGGGAGAGACGAGAGGAAGAAGGGGCGGCTCCAACGGAAGGATGAATTATTTGTATTCTCTACATTCTTCATAGTGGTTTCTTTGGCGCAGGTGCAGGGGCGGATTTAGAGGGGGGCCCGAGGGATACTGACACCCCCATTATTTTTAAAAATGGTTAGTGTATTGTATTTCGATTACTCTCGTCGAGGCAATGAATTTTGACTTCTCATACCTCAAAAATGTTTATCAGATGAGGGAGAAACAACTTCGATAAGATGGAAATATTCAAAAAAAAAATTTGAAAGAATTTCATGGCTGGCCCCTCGTGTTAAAATTTTTAGAACCCAACAACGCATTTAAAAAAAAATTTGTGCATCCTCATTATCAATTTGTGCATCCCCATTATTAATTTTCTGGACCCTCCACTGCGTGGATGGATCGTGGGGTTTTCCCCTGATTTGAATTTTTCCACGTTAAATACTCTTGTTTCTCATATTTTTGTACTTTCTTTTTTGCTCTGCCTGAGTATTCAATTCTCTACAGAAAAGAAATATGTTGTAAAATTTGAAACAAAGAAACAGTGAAATTATAAAGTTAAATGTTTAAGGAAATGATAGTTTTTTTTCTCTTACATAATAGTGGGTGTGTATTTATACAAACCGTCAAAAATATTTGACTCGTCATAATCCAAAGCTTAATAAAACTCAAGGGAAAAATATGTAACTTTTAAAATGAAGTTAAAAAAAGTACAAATTAAACCCTATGTAAAAAATTGTAAAAGTAATAATAATGAAAGGACAAAAAAGAAGATTAATATTTTACTAATTAAGGGGCATTACTGAGGCGAGTTAGGGGTATATATATATTCATTTACTTAATTAAAAATGAATAATTGTACATACCTGGTATGTGGGTGAACACATCCCAATTGCTTAAGCCCTTGTTATCATCCAAATATCCACCTTCAATCTGAAATTGAATATATAATTAAATAATAATTTTCATGAAAACAATTATAATTATTAATTAACAAATTTAGGCACCGGTTGACACTGTATTTTTGCTCTTGGTGAGTTTGGACAGAAACATCACTCTCGTAGAATATATATTTTACAGGACGATGATTATGACCGCCATCAAAAAAATTAACATAAATTGAACATAATTCCTAAGATGAGATCGGGCGTTTAGCCGATACATAATCACAACGTTCACGGCTGCACTCTAGTATATTGCCAAAAGAAGGCTTAGGCTCCGTTTAGGGGGACTTATTTTCACCGGTCAAGCGATTACGATCGCATGAACTGGGACTTAATTAAGGCGGTCGTAACCGCTTGAACTGGTCTGATTCATGCGGTCGTAACCGCTTGATCGGTGAAAATAAGTCCCCCCAAATGAAATCTTAGGCTCCGTTTGGCACGGTGGCGGCGATGACGAATATGTAGATTAAATTTTCATTCATTAACGCTCAACTAAGGAATTTCATTCACTTTTATGTTCAAAGGGTGAAAGGCATAACTCTTGTTAGGTGATATTTAACGAATATCGGTTTAATCCATGCGTGTATGACCGCTACCACCGTGCCGAACGGAGCCTTATTCAGTAACCTTTTATAAAGAACATTTTAATTGACGCCCTTTAATATTCTTTTTCCTTTCAATTAAATATGCAAACAGATCAACTGCTGCAATTATGTGGTTTCTAAAAGTGTATAATGAATTAATATTAACACAGGCGTGTGGTCCCCACAGATATTATCCGATCGGTGCATCGGATTTATTATTGAGCCCGGGTTAATAAAATGATCGTTACTATGATTACTAAAATAATATTTATGATAAAATAATTATGAAAAAATATATATTCATTTAATAACACGCTAAGGCTCCGTCCACTTGGCACGGCCTAGCTGTCTGTTAATTACCAACTTTACCTAAAAAACATAACAATTTTTGTTATTTTGTGCAGTCGTCTGGAGTACTGGGCACTCGCCACAATTTTATTCGTCTTGTTTGTAACGTTTATAAAGTCCTATTTTGGTCTAGGGTTGTGTACGCGTATGCAAAAACTGAAGAAGAAGACCGGCGGAATAGAAGCAGTGTACTCTTGGTTTCTTTCCTAGTGGATTTTTAGGGTGCGGGTGGTTGTGGTTTTTTCCCCGATCTTGAGATTTTTCGACGTTAAATTCTTGTGTGTTTTGATTGTTAATTTTTCTTTAATTTCTTGCGTGTTCTCTAGATCTTGTATTTCCTCACACTTTTACGTTATCATGCCAAACATACATTCAATGGTGTTTTTGTCCAAAAACTCGCCGTTAAAAAAATGTCAGCCACATCAAATGAGAGTAAGGCTTTATTTGTTTGGGCGTTTCACTGCTCCGTTTTGGGCAAACGCCGCCGGAAAGAGGGTAAACAAATGAACCTCCGGCGGCGTTTGCTCCGTTTCCACCCACTCGCCTGCCTTGAGAAACGACCCAAAAAGCTCCGTTTGGAGCAGCCACCTCCCCCCTCCGTTTCGAACACTCTGTTTCCACCCGCCGGATCGACCCGCCACCGCCGAATCAAATGAAGCCTAAATTTCTCATAAGCTCGTCGCATCATGAGCATGATGCGTTGGTCGTCCATTTTAACACAATCGGAAACAAAACATAATTTTACAACTGTAATTTTAGGCAAAAAAAAAGACAGATTATCGCACCATGCATGCACATGATGAGCGTATAATCAAACAGAGCCCAAGTTTTGAAAGAAGATGCGAAAGGTGGCATCATATGCCGAAAATTAATTAATATTTGCTCTACTTGGTTGTTGGGGACCCGGTGAAATGACCATCCTGCCTCTGCTTAACGATGGCATTACTAGCAGGGCAAAACTGTCTTTTCATCAATCTTTACAGGAAACATGGCATCTTTTTTGGACGCTTTTGAGTTTTGATCCGCTCTTCCTCTTGGAGAACAAAAAAATTTGTAGGAATTTTTTTATTTGTTATTTTTTAAAAAAAAATGAATGTATGATGATTAATAAATGCCCCCACACTAATAGAGATGGGATCCTCTACATTTCTAACAACAGAGACTTTCATTTTGTGGTTCAGATTTTTCTGAAGAGGATCTAATGGATGGGTTCACTAATCCCCAATGTTTTATATTTTAAAAAATAAAAAAAAGTCTGCACCTTTAGATTTTTTGGAGATAAATTTTGGCCATTAGATGAACAAATAAATTACTTCCATTTCGTCAAAAAAGGAGAGGAACCGGATCCCACTAATAGGAGTACTAGGATCCTTTTCATTTGGAGTGCATGGTAAAGATATATTTCTAGAGGGATTCATTAATCTCATTCTTTTAATCAAAAAATTTTACACCATCAGATCAAATGAGAATGCATCTATATCACGAAATAGACCTCCGTTTAAGTTCCCAAATAAAGAGAATCCTGATCCTAGAAATATATGAGAAAGAAAAAAAAAGGAGTCATTTTTCTGCTCTCCTCTCTCCCGTCCTGTATCTTTATCGAAAATTCACTTGGATCCGGCAGGTGGAAACGGAGTGTTCGAAACGGAGGGGGGAGGTGGCTGCTCCAAACGGAGCTTTTTGGGGACATTTCTCAAGGCGGGCAGGTGGAAACGGAGCAAACACCGCCGGAGGTTCATTTGTTTACCCGTCTTCCGCCGGCGTTTGCCCCAAACGGAGCAGCGAAACGCCGCGAAACCAAATAGAGTCTAATGCTACAAAAAAAAAGTCATGGATTATACCTGATAATAGGAAGTGGATGTTCCAAAGAGGAAATCTGGAGGGAATTGGGTTCTATCCACTGCAGCGGCTAAAACCAACATTCCAAGAACCAGAGCCAGCTTCTCCACCCAGTAGTAATTCTTCTCCATTATCACCAAATCTCATCAACTGCGAACAAATCTCTCTTTCTCACTCTCTCTGTGTTTCTCTGCGAGAATTGAGGGGTTATATATAGAACTGGCCCAGAAAGTTGTGTTCTTTATTTGAGGGCAGCTGCGGCTTTATATAAAGATGGAAAGAGAGAGAGAAGATAGATGAATGCAGACTCGGATCTGATGGATGGATAATCACACAATTCTTAAGACCAATTCTTTTTAAAAAAATATATAATTTTGCAGGGGAAATTTGCTCTCTTGGCAAAATTAAAAAAAAAGAATTTAATTAAGTTTCCTAATTTAGATGGTTAATTAAACACTCGCACGTGGAAATTGCTGCCGTTGAATATTTAAAAAGTGGTGGTTGTTCAGCGAAAGTTGAAGAAAGATGCTTCGATCTGCAAAGAAAAAGAACTCCAGATCGACCAACACAATTTACTTACTTGTTCAACGACTCTGCTAGCTAGCTTCCCCTTCAACGACGACTCTGCACAACTGTTATTTCTATGTGATTTCGCAAGGCCGTTATAATGTCGCGGTCGCGCATCTATTTAATTATTGCCCGTTGGTGTCTGCAATATATGGCCAAGATGTTAATGTTCTTCAACAAGAAAGTAATGGCTTGGGCTCTAGTGTGGATACATAACAGTCATGGGGTCATTGGGATAAAGTACATAGCGGTGGTGGTTAATTGACAACTGTCTGTGATATATTGCATCAAAACTTCCTGGAAAACATTGCGTAAAGCATGAAGGGGGTCTTAGGTTAGGTTGTTCTTTGGCGCCGCTTATGAGTTCGGTCAAAAATGTCATTGTCATACAATGTATGATTGACAAGACAAAGGTTATGACCGCAGCTATCAAAAAAAATTAGTTTTGAGCATGAATTGCATGAATTTGTTTAGGTGAGGTCGGGCGTTCACGAATGACGGTTCATGATCGCCGCGTTCATAACGAGGAATTGTCCTCAAATTTTTGAATATGAAAAAAAATGATTGCCTATTATGTTGGCTCCCCGCATCCCCATGGATTGGCTTTGATCTATAATCCACTAAATCCAAATTAAGGTTATCGATGTCACCGGCCCAATCAGCATCACAGTTGGTTGTTAGATAAAGAGAGGATGCAGCTCAAAGACGTATGTCTGTTGAGATTATGACACCTCATCGCCAATCTCGGACTGTCAGGATCGCATCATCTCATCAATCTGTGTGCCTCCATAATTCCTAATTTTGGAGGAGTCTTATATTTGGAATATCTTTATGACGAGGAATAAGGCAATCTCCTAAATAGTAGATCATCTTCCTAATTTGATATTTGATCTTGATCCTATAAATAGGAGCCCGCCCTAGCTGTTTCATTCAATTAATCAGAGAGAGAATCCAGAAGATCATTCAGCACTAGGGAGAATTCAGAGAGAGAGAGAGCTTTGAGCTTTTCGGGCGGTTCTTCCGGCGAACGGCAGCAGCAGCAGGCGGCATCTGGCGTGCAAGGTTGCGGCGCTTCTGGTCACCTCAGGCGAGGCGACATCCGGCCGGCCTCCGGAAGTTGACTCCAGGCGTTCGGCGGCTTCAGGCGGCTGATCCAGGCGGGATCGGCATCAGGCGGCGGAAGCAGGCTGTGATTCCAGCGGGGAAGATAATTCGTGTCACTGTCGCCCGGCGACATCGCTATCTTCCGGCGACAGCGTTTATTCAATTATTCTGTTTTTTGTTTCTCTCTCAGTTTTTATCTTGTAACCTCATCAGTTTTATAGTGGATTTTTTTGGCGCGCTCTCCCCGTGGATGTAGGAGTCCATCTCCGAACCACGTATATTATTTTGTCGTCTGGTTGTGCTTGTTTTGAATTCAATTTTTGTTTGTCATTTTATTGCTCAAATAATCTTCCGTTGCAAGATCCGCGGCGAACCACCGTAGTCGCGGATCCGGTCCCAATTTCATAACAATTGGTATCAGAGCCAGGTTCGACCCTTCGGACCCCGGTGAGCAATATTGACAGCGAAATTTGAAGTCTCCAAGTACGACGGCAAAATTAACTCTGGTATGTGGCAGAAACGGGCCAAAGCGGTTCTTGTCCAGCAAGGTCTTCATAAGGCTCTCCTAGGAAAGGAGAAGTCCGGGAAGAAGGATGACGAGTGGGATGAGCTAGATCTGAAGGCCGTCAGCACAATCCAGTTGTGCTTGGTCGATGAGGTTATGTATAATGTAGTTGATGCTGAGACTACAGCGGATCTGTGAAAGAAGTTGAAGGAGCTTTATATGTCAAAATTCCTCACGAATAAGCTGTACGTAAAGAAACAATTTTACAGCTTGAGGATGTCGGATAGCACTCCGCTTCTTGACCACATGAATGCATTTAATAAACTGATTTCTCAATTGCGTAGTATGGACATTAAGGTCGAGGAGGAAGACCAGACTCTTCTCCTGTTGTCATCGTTGCCGAAGTCCTTCAATCATCTGGTCACCACGATTCTGTATGGTAAGGACACCCTGAAGATGGAAGAAGTGATGACAACGCTGCTCTCGAACGAAACGAGAAGCAAGTCGAGCCCTATAACCGACGAGGGCTTATTCGTTAAGAGCAAAGACCCCACCGGGGGTAGATCGAGAGGAAAAGGGAAGGAGGAAGACCGACCTGGGTTTAAGTCCGGGGGCAGGAATACGAAGTGCCACTACTGCAAGGAGGAGGGGCGCTGGAAGAATGAGTGCCCGAAGAGGAAGTTTAGAGAACAGACGCATGAGCCACATCAGGCTGCAGTGGCATCCAAGGATGAGAACGACGCCGACGTTCTTCATGTTTCACCCAGCGGTGAGACCACAGACTCCTGGATCTTGGATACAGGATGCACATACTACATGTGCCCGAACAAAGATTGATTCTCCAGTTTTAGGCAGTGTGAAAGTGGTCGTGTGTTTATGGGGAACGAATCAGAGTGCGAGATTTTGGGAGTTGGTAGCATCAGGATTAGGATGTTCGACGGAGTGGTCAGGACACTCACCAACGTTCGGTATGTGCCCAGTTTGAGAAAGAGCTTTATCTCTCCAGGCAATCTGGAGGCCGCAGGGTATTCTTATACCGGAAATGATAGATGTTTGAAGGTCAGAAGAGACGCGTAGGTAGTCATGGTAGGAGAGCATTCTGGTACTCTGTACAGATTGATCGACACATCGATTGCGAGTGGAAGGGCGAGGAGAGAGGTCAGACTGCCTCTCAGGCTACAGGACACGGTAGCATATGTCTTTCAGGCTAGTTCCTCAGATCCTGGTTCCTATGGAAAAGCTTTAGAGAGTAGAGACCGCTCTCAGAGGAAAACTAGGAAGGACCAGTGGAGGAACGAGGCAAGATTTGTGCCGAAAGAGTTCGCGCAGAGAAAGGGCCTTGGCGAAGATAAAGTATTTGCAGCCGTGGAGAAGAAGGGTAGAGTGTCGTCTCAGAAGTGCCCAGCCACCGCAAGGGGAGCCATCTGGCTCAGGAGTCCTACCAAGGAACTCAGGTTTACTCAGGAGAAGGTGGAGTTGCACAGTGCTAGCTGTCTTGCAACAGACATGGTCTATCGTACAAGGACAAAGCACATCAGAGTGCGCCACCAGGAGTCGAGGGAGTTCGCTGGAGGTGGATGTAACACCCCCACCTGTCACATGACATATAACGGTGGGTCCGGTCGGGGCCCCACGCCAAGGTGGTGGCGTTACAGTGGAGGCATGAAGTTGCAGAAGATCTCTGCGGAGGATATCGATACGAACATGCGGACGAAATCCGTAACAGGAGTCAAGTTCAAGAACGGTCTTGACGTTACTCATTCTGATGCATGTTGATCGAGGAGGACCCCAGGGAGAGGGGGCTTGTAGTCGCCAATAGGGGAGATCCAGTTTGGAGGTACAGATCGTTTGTTAGGCTTCGAGGTGGAGTTCGTTTGTGGCGTGAGGCGTCAAGGTGGAGTTTGTTGAGATTATGACACCTCATCGCCAATCTCGGACCGTCAGGATCGCGCCACCTCATCAATCTGTGTGCCTCCATAATTCCTAATTTTGGAGGAGTCCTATATTTGGAATATCTTTATGAGGAGGAATAAGACAATCTCCTAAATAGGAGATCGTCTTCCTAATTTGATATTTGATCTTGATCCTATAAATGGGAGCCCGCCCTAGCCGTTTCATTCAAGCAATCAGAGAGATAATCCGGAAGATCATTCAGCACTAGTGAGAATTCAGAGAGGGAGAGCTTTGAGCTTTTCAGGCGGTTCTTCCGGCGAACGGCAGTAGCAGGCGGCGGCATCTGGCGCGCAAGGTTGCGGCGCATCTGGTCACCTCAAGCGAGGCGACATCCGGCCGGCCTCCAGAAGTTGACTTCAGGCGTTCGACGGCTTCAGGCGGCTGATCCAGGCGGGATCGGCATCAGGCGGCGGAAGCAGACTGTGATTCCAGCGGGGAAGATAATTCGTGCCAATGTCGCTCGGCGACATCGCTATCGCCCGGCGACAACGTTTATTCAGTTTTTCTGTTTTTTGTTTCTCTCTCAGTTTGTATCTTGTAACCTCATCAGTTTTATAGTGGATCTTTTTGGCGCGCTCTTCCCGTGGATGTAGGAGCTCATCTCCGAACCACGTATATTATTTTGTCGTCTGGTTGTGCTTGTTTTGGATTCAATTTTTGGTTGTCATTTTATTGCTCAAATAATCTTTCGTTGCAAAATCCGCGGTGAACCACCGTAGTCGTGGATCCGGTCTCAATTTCATAACATATGTCGTGGTGGATAGTTCCTTTAAGGTACCAAAGAATTCGTTTAACAGCTGCCCAATGATCGGTTGAAGGGAGTTGCATGAAGTGGCATACTTTATTGACACTGTATGCAAGATCAGGCGACATACTTTATGTTAGGAATATTGGGTTTATGTCCGCTCGTGTCAGGTCCGACTCGGAACAGGTTTTTTGGGTTCGTGTCGCTCTAGGGCTTGGCTCTACGCTGGAGGTACTATATATACCTATTCCAAACTTGATAGGCAGATGTAGAATACTTTGAGCGGCCAATCCCTCACATTCTCAAAGTATTCTAGGGTTTCCGCCGCTCTACGCTCTGCGATTTCGCGATTCCACCGCAGCCCGCTCCCGATCGCTCTCATCCCGTCCGTCGTTCGCTCCCTAACTCTCCCGAGGGGAAATCTTCTCGCAGCCGCAGTTCACGAACTTCACGTGTTCTTCCTCCCGTCGCAAGGCGCTGCAGTTTTGCCGATCAGGATTCTCGCCGCCTGTAGATCGTCGGTGGATCGTGCTTCCATCGTCGCCCACGATCTGAAGAGGACGATCGACCAAATCCACTGCAAATCTAGGCGTTGATCCCAGCGCCAAGCAGATCGCGTCTCGCCGCTCTAGCAGATCGCGTCTCGCTCGCGAAATCGTTTGGAGATCGGAAGGTCGCCGTACTCGTTCTCACGATTTGCTGCAAGTTTCCGCCGCAGGAGAGATTTGCGATATTCTTCCCGCCGCAGGGGAGGTCTCCGATTGAGATCACCGGGATTTCAACAGAGCTCAGCCGGGATTTCTTCTCGTCGCCTGCAGAAGAAGCCGGACGCAGATCTAAGTTCTGTTTCGTTTTTTTTTAAGATCTACTGCGGGATTCGGATCTATATCTACTTCAAGCGTTGATCTACCTCACTGTAGATCCCGATCCAGAATAAGAAGAGGTTTCCGATCCCATCTCTATCACTGTTCCAAGTTGGTATCTCTGTCACTGGTGCCGCCTGGAAGATGAGGTTTCCGATCCAGTTGCAGTGTTCAGAACCGGAAAATTTTAAGGTTGATAGCTGCAGATCCAGTTACATCTCCACCTCTTGAGGAGTTACAATTCCAGAGCATTCTTACTGGAACATCTTTGGCGTTTTCAGTCGGAGAGGAGAAAATTTTTTTTTCTCTGGATTGGATCCAAAGTGTTGGACTCGTCTGCACACGGCTCAGGTGACCTCGTTCTAGCATTTTAATTTTTTGTTTAAATCTAGTACGATGTCGAAGAAAAGCGCGCTCGACACAATAAAATTGCAATCGTTCGACGCCTCCGATTTCCTCAGTTGGAAAATTCAAGTCCAACTAGGAATGAAGGAATGCGAGATATTCTATACTGTTCAGAGCGATTTTGCATCCACCGTCGAGAACGTGGACGAGTACCAGTGGAACAAAGATGAAGATTTCTGCAGGGATTACCTGTTGAATTCTCTGAATCCCCGGCTCGCGTTGACCTACCACGCGTACAAATCTGCAAAGGAAATATGGGATCGCCTGAATGCGCATTTCCAGAAGGAGGAAGGATTGTCGAAGTCGCTCATTGGAGAGAAGTTCTTCAACTTCAGATTCAAAGCGGGCGTGCCTATCACTTCTCAACTTTTGGAGCTGGTCAACCTTCGTCAGAAGCTGGATGATGATCATTCGAAGATGGACGACAGCCTCTTTGTGTATATGATACTGAGTAAACTGCCTCCTGAATGGCTCTTTTTCAAGACCGAGATGCACCGACTGAAAGAGAAGATTAGTTTGGACGAACTCAAAAGGTTCATCCATATTGAAGACCAGAATATTGCTGGGAAGAGTTTGGAGCAGGTTGCGCAGCCTTCACAGGCTGTCAACTTCGTTTCACGTCCTAGTAAGCCCTCTCGGAAGCCCCCGGCACCCAAGCGTGACACTCCAGCACCGTTGGCGGTCAAAAAGCCTTCTCTCAAAAGGAAGAAGGGCAAGTGCCACAACTGCGGCAAATGGGGTCACTGGGCCGCTGATTGCAGGGGTCCGAAGAAGGTAAAGGAGGATGCCCCACAAAATGTGGCGCACATGGTGGTCGATAACTCCGATCCTAAGTCCTTCGTGGCTATGATTGGGAGTAGTCACCGCAGTGCGTCTTCTGAGTGGTGGCTGGACAGTGGCGCTACCTGTCACGTCACAAATGACAGGAGTCTTCTTTCTAAGGTGACAGCGGTCAAGGACAGAGTCGAGAACTGCAATGGAGGAGCGACTGATGTTACTCATGCTGGGACTGCAGAGTTTGTGCTCTCTTCAGGTAAAACTTTAATTTTGCAAAATGTTAAAGTAGTTCCAAATTTAACTAAAAATCTGATTTCCATAAGCTTATTAGATAAGGCTGGGATGACCTTCACTACTCAAAACGATAGAATGACCTTAATGGTCAATTCACATTATTTTGGGTGTGCGTTTATGATCGATGGAATGTATAGACTTAGCCTAAATAACGATAGCATTAACCAAGTGAGTTCTAACCTCCTTGATCCCAAGTTGTTGCATAACAGACTAGGACATGTGAACTATAGAAAAATGCTAGACCTAGCTAAGAGTCAAAACATTCCCTTAGATCTGTCTATTCGATTTGACAAGTGTGAGGTGTGTGCGCAAACCAAGATCACTAGAACACCTTTCAAGTCGGTGTCTAGAAGCACACAACTTCTGGAATTGATACATTCAGACCTTTGTGATTTCCGGAGTCATATCACTAGAGGGGAAAGAAGTATCTAATTACCTTCATAGACGATTTTTCGAGATATTGTCATGTATTTTTGTTGAGATCGAAAGATGAGGCCTTTGAGACTTTTAAAATTTTTAAGTCTCGTGTGGAAAATCAGTTGAACCTTAAAATCAAGAGACTCAGAAGTGATCGAGGAGGAGAATACACTGCAACTGAGTTTAAGGAATTTTGTGCCTCTGAGGGCATAATCCTTGAAACCACAGCTCCTTACTCACCCCAGTCTAATGGCATTGCCGAGCGTAAGAATAGAACTTTAACAGAGATGTTGAATTCTATGCTCCTAACAGCTGGCATGCCCAACTCCTTTTGGGGAGAAGCAGTTCTTACTGCGAACCACATTCTGAATAGAGTGCCTCACTCGAAACTCATTTCTATCCCGTATGAGTTGTGGCATGGTTATCCTTGTAGGTATGATACTCTAAAGACTTGGGGCTGTATCGCGTATGTGCAGTTACAAGACCTTAAGAGACCTAAGGTGGGACCTAGAACGACAACATGTGTTTATCTAGGTAGTGCAGAAGATAGTGCAGCTGACAGGTTTCTTGATCTATCCACTAATACAGTGATAGAGTCTAGAGATGTTATTTTCTTTGAACATAAATTTATCAAAGATCATGGCTTAACCGTCTACGGGTCTACTGACGTGATTGCAGAATCTACTGTAGAACCTGAAGCTGGCCCCTCTGGCACTGCTCCCCAACCTCAAGAGGTGGAACCTGTTCCGGTTAGAACGTCTACAAGAGATAAAGTCCCTAAGAATTTTGGTGAGAATTTCGTCACCTACCACTTAGAGGACGATCTATTCTCCTATCAGGAAGCAATGAGATCTAGAGATGCGTTAATGTGGGCAGAAGCCATCGACGATGAGATGAACTCGCTGCTACAAAACAACACTTGGCATTTAGTTGACCTGCCGAAAGGAGCTAAAGTCTTAGGATGCAAGTGGGTACTGAAGAAGAAATTGCACAGTGATGGGTCTATAGCCAGATATAAAGCACGTCTAGTAGCTAAGGGTTATAAACAACAGGGGGGAATTGACTATTTTGACATCTATTCACCTGTGTGTCACATATCCACTATTAGGATTCTTCTTGCCATAGCCTCTATCGAAAACCTTATAGTTCATCAGATGGATGTAAAGACAGCCTTCTTAAATGGAGAGCTTGATGAAGAGATCTATATGGCACAACCTGAAGGTTATGTACATAAGGATCTAAGAGACAAAGTGTGCAAGCTCGACAAATCGATCTATGGGCTTAAACAAGCACCTAAGATGTGGCACATTAAATTTGATCAAGTGGTAAAGAGCGTTGGATTTCAGTCCAGTCTCTCAGACAAGTGCCTCTACTACCGCTCGATGGCAAATCAAACAGTCATCATATGCCTATATGTGGATGACATGTTGATTCTGGGTTCAGATCTTGCTGCAGTGAGGGATGTCAAATCCACTCTTGCAGAAGCTTTTGACATGAAGGACCTTGGTCCTGTGGATACCCTATTAGGTATGAAAGTTAGAGTTGACAAGGGTAGAGTCACCCTTAGCCAGGCTCATTATATAGAGCAACTACTTTCTACTTGGGGATACAAAGACTGTAGGCATGTTGAGACACCGTTTGATCATAATGTTAAGTTGAGTCCTAATGAAGAGACCAGCATAGATCAATTAAAATATTCTAAAATAATTGGTAGTCTCATGTACGCCACAAGTTGTACTAGACCAGACATTGCCTTCACGGTTGGCATGCTGAGCCGTTTTACCAGTAGTCCAGGCAAAGAGCATTGGGATGCCCTAGATAGGCTGATGAGATACCTGAGAGGTACTAAAGATCATGCCTTGTGCTATACTGGTTATCCTCCTACTGTGGATGGATTCTCTGATGCCTCGTGGTGTTCAGAAGTTGGGAACAGCAAGTCTACCAGTGGATATATATTCACTTTGGGTGGAGCTGCTATCACTTGGAAATCCAAAAGACAGACGTGTATAGCCTTGTCGTCCATGGAAGCCGAGTTGTTTGCCTTAGCTTCAGCTGGTGAAGAGGCAGATTGGATCAGGAACCTGATTTTAGACATACCCTTGTCTAAGCTACAAGTCAACTCGTTGAGCTTGTATTGTGATAATCAAGCAGCAGCTCAAGTTGTAAAAAATGCTCTCTATAACACTAAGAGGAGACATGTACGACTGAGACATGCTTTGTTGAATTATCTAAAAGAACAAGGAATTATCACTTTGGTCGATGTGCGTTCGAAGGATAATCTGGCTGATCCATTGACGAAAGGAATGCCCAAAGACCGGTTAATCAAAACAGTGGGGGAAATGGGACTAAAGACGATTTAACTCAGTCTTAGTTCAAGGTTAGGCGATTCAGTTCAGCCTTAGTCCAATTGTTTTGATTTTCACATTTCCTTTGTCAAAGCAAGCATGTTGTGCTCCGTTGATGCTCCTGGTTGCTGAGTTCGGATATGGTAAGTTGTTTCATTCCAAACTTGATGCCAACAACTTCACCTGGATTCGGCTATCTTGTCGTGGAGGAGAGTGTTATTCCAAACTTGATAACACGATCCGACTTGGCTTGACTTTTCTCTTGTTGATTGGTTCCATTCCAAACTTGATGAGTTCCAGTCAACTCCAGAAGAGCAGTAACCGTGACATTCCATATAGGAACACAGATATAGCTACGGTGTCCAGAAGTCCGTAAATCGTTTCATTTGGAAACAGATAACGGATTCTGAGGTTTATCTATAATACTCTGTAGAAGCGTCCTCCCAGCCAACTCTAATAATAATAATAAAATACTACGTTCTCATGGTAGAACTAGATATTTGTACATTTTTCAAATGTTTGAATTCATTTTAAAATGAAATTCTCTGTTGGAAATTACAGGGGCTGCTGATCTAGGAGGAGCACTGGTAGACTGGGACCCTGATCATGATGATCTTCTGGACTCTGATAGTTAGAGTATTGTTAGACTTTATTGTTGGTATCTCTGTTTCAGAGCACTGTTTAGCTCTTTACTTTCTTTCACCTGTTTGTTTGGACTTCTGTTGCTCTCTGTTTGATTTGGGACGCTAGGCGTTAAGGGCCTGTGCCCTGATTGTATCTGAGACATGATGTGATGTGGCTGAACTCTTGTTCTGTTTATGCATGCATACTAAGTCTTGTGTTAAGTCTAATAATGTTTTAACAGGTGCCGGACACGGTTGTGAATGATTCACTTTTGGCTGAACATTTCACAAACCACCCCCCTTTTCCGACGTCGGGTACACAGCGGACATAGGAGGAGATTGTTAGGAATATTGGGTTTATGTCCGCTCGTGTCAGGTCTGACTCGGAACAGGTTTTTTGGGTTCGTGTCGCTCTAGGGCTTGGCTCTACGCTGGAGGTACTATATATACCTATTCCAAACTTGATAGGCAGATGTAGAATACTTTGAGCGGCCAATCCCTCACACTTTATTGTAGCGATCCAACGACACTACGGTAGAGAGTAGGATTGTTGTATGGGATCCCATCCCTGGAAAGTTTTGTTCCCGCGGTTGAAGGAGAGGGGCACGGGGTATAAACAATCATGTTGGTTTGATTCAACAAATTTGAGATATACTTAACCTGCATCAAGTGCATGTCGGAGCTAGTAGGTGCAACATTTACCCCAAGAAAGTGATGCAAAGGTCTGAGGTCTTTGAGAGGAAATTGTACTGAAAGAGCGGTGACAAAGTGTTGAATTTTTGCTGTGATAGTGCCAATGAGAATCACATCATCCACATAAATAAGAAATAGAAGAACATCCTCACTCTTACGATAAAAGAACAAGGATGAATCAGCCCTGCTATTTTTGAAGTCATAGGACAACAAGAAGTTGCCTAATTTGTGGTACCATGTGTGTGGGGACTGCTTTAACCTGTATAAGGCTTTGTGAAATTTGCACACAAATGCCAATTTTTTAGTATCGACAAAACCGGGGGGGGGGATTGCATGTAAACGACCTCGTGGAGATCTCCATTTAAGAAGGCATTGTCAAACTCCAGCTATCATATATTCCAGCCGAGAGTGAGAGCTAGAACAAGGACGAGCCGAATGGTGGCCAACTTAATAACAGGAGAATATGTTTCATGGTAGTCTAGCCCCACTTGTTTAGTGTAGCCACGAGCTACAAGTATTGTCTTGTGGCGAGAAATATTTTTCTTTAAAACTATGCTAACTCTTATGGAAATGTGTAAAGTCGGAAACTTGTTTTGTTATTCTCCACTTTCTGCACTCCGAAACGTACACGTTATTTGTCACAAATATAGGAGGAGATTGTTAGTGTATATTTGGACTAATAACGGGTTCGGAGGCTTAACGGGTCAGTTAGGGTACACGGTTAACCCATACTCATAGTAACTCCTAAGAGTTTACTACGGGTATGTGTTAACCGTGTACCCTAACTGACCCGTTAAGCCTCTGAACCCGTTATTAGTCCAAATATACACTAACACTTACAACTGACAATATTAGTATCCATTGGTGGTGGGACAAGGGTCCAAGTGATGTTTGACTTGAGAGCATGGTATTCACTATTCATGGCTTGAACTCATAAGGGATGTTTGGAAGCCTGAAGGTATTTAGTGGGGATGTGGAAATTGGAGGGAAAACAGTGATATGGTTTGTGTGGAGAGGATGCAAATATTCTTGGCTTGAGGTGTCCTGTTTGAAGCCTTATAACCATGAGATGTCTGTTTTCAGGGGCTTGGATAATGATGCTCCGGGTAGTATTGCGCTGCACACGCACACGGGAACGCTACCGGCCGCAACCCTCTTCACATTGGATGCTATGCCACCCCGCCACTGCATTCGAACACCCACGCCACCGGCTACACACGCATACCACGGGAGAAAGAACAAAAAGAACGGAAGAAGTACTCCCTCTAGAATTTTCTTAGCTTCAATTCCAACCACCCAAAACAAAAGAGATTCCCCAACAAAAAGCCCAACACAAGGACAAAAGAGGAAATAAACAACTTACACATAAAAGACATTTAAAAAAAAACATATTAAAAGGGCATCACTGCCTGAACCACCCAGGAGTGGGTGCCTCCTCCTCCGGTTGTTGTGCTTCCCGCGCACGCACATTAGTTCTTCCTCAAGACGTCCTGCATCATCCTCCCTAGGTGAGAAAGAATTCGCCCTCGAATTCGGAGCCACGTCTGCGAGATTTTTGCTCCGGGTCGCACGTTTTCCGCTCGGCCGCGCGTTTTTCGCCCGACTGCGAGATTTTAGCCCGGCCGCGTGATTTTCAGACGGGGACACGTTTTTCGTCCGGACGCTCGTTTTTTCGTCCGGGCACGCGTTTTTTGTCGGGGCGCTGGTTTTTTTGCCCGTGCGCGCGTTTTTCGCGTTCGGGCAAAAAATGATGTTTAGGCGAAAAATTTGTGTCCGGGCAAAAAAATTCTGGTCCATACGAAAAAAGCACCTCCGGGTGAAAAATACACGTCCAGGCAAAAAAATGCGTCCAGGCGAAGAAATCGTGTCTGTGCGAAAAAATTGTGTCGGGGCGAAAATATCACGTTTGTGCGAAAAAATCATGCCCGCGCGAAAAAATGGCGCTCGGGAGAAATAACGCGGCGGGGTGAAAAATTTGCGTCGGGGTGAAAAAATCGCGCTCGACCGAAAAAATCGTCTCCTGACCGAAAAATCGCCCCCGGCAAAAAAAAATTGTGGCTCAGCGAATAAATTACGTGTAGGCGAAAAATTCTTGTACGGTCAAAAAAAATGATAAATTCCACAATATTCACCACTATTATTTATTAGACGAACAATAGAAGTGGAATTAGTCACCAATATTCAATTTCGCAATATTCACCAATATTAAATTTCAATGTCGAATTTCAATTCCATGCAAACGAACGGACCAACAATTTCTCTTGTTTGGACTTTGATATTGAAGATATGAATGTCATTTTTCTTGTTCGGACCAACAATTTTAAAGTAGAATTGGCTTTATGATGGAAAGTCGTCGATATTCGCCATGACATAAAAACTCATTGATCCAATATCTCTCTCCAGTGGCGAATATTCACATCACTAATTCTGGTTTTTCAAAAGAAGAGCATTTTTTCGGCCGGAATGTGATTTTTTTCGGTCGGACGCAATTTTTAGCTGGGATGCAACTTTTTTCTCTGACGTTTTTTGTTCGCCAGTGCGTTTTTTTTTCGCCCGTACGCATGTTTTTGCCATGACTCATTTTTTTCGTCCAGACGAGTTTTTTCGCCCGAATGCGATATTTCTACCTGAACGCCATTTTTTTGCTTGTACACGTTTTTTCCTTGGGTCGAATTATTAGCCCGGATTGAATTTTTCGTTCAGACGTGATTTTTTTCGACGAACACAAATTTTTCGTCAGGACGTAATTTTTCCGCCCGAGCAAGATTTTTTTTACGCCCAGAACTCGTTTTTTTTCACTCATGCGATTTTTTTTTCGCCCGGACGTAATTGTTTTTCCTGACGCAATATTTTTCCCCAGAAGCGATTTTTTACCTCGAAAACAATTTTTTTTTTGCTCCGATGCGATTTTTTGTCCGGGTGCGATTTTTTCTCCCGAGCGCGATTGTTTCTCTCGGACGTCATTTTTTTGTCGGACGCGAGTTTTTCTTCCACACGCCATTTTTTGTCTGACGCAATTTTTTTCGCCCGGACATGATATTTTGGGTCTGACGCATTTTTTTTTCCGGACGCATTTTTTTATCCCCGGACACGATTTTTTGAGGAACGCATTTTTTTCGCCCGGAAGCGTTTTTTTCGCCATGACACATTTTTTTCGCACGGACGCATTTTTTAGCCCAGATGTTTTTATCGCAGGGACGATTTTTTTCGCCTGGAAGCGACTTTTTCACCCGGACGCGATTTTTTTCTTGGGACGTGATTTTTTCGCGGTCACGCGGTTTTTTTCGCCCGGACGGGATTTTTTCGCCCGGACGCGATTTTTTCAGCCTGAACGTGATTTTGCCGCCCGAACGCAATTTTTTTGCTCAGCCACGATTTTTTCATACAAACGCGATTTTTACACTCAGATGCTTTTTTTGCCCAAACACAAAAAATTTTTCGGTCCGGGTGAAAATATCGCGACCAGACAAAAAATTCGCATCATGTAGAAAAATTCGCATCCGATCGAAAAATTCTTGTACGGGTGAAAGAATCGCTTCTGGGCGAAAAATCGCATCCGGACGAAAAATTTGCGTCTAGGCAAAAAAATTACGTTGAGGCGAAAAAGTCGCGTTAGGGTGAAAATTTATTGTCATGGTGAAAAAGAGTGTTCCGGGTAAAAAATAACGCCCGGACAAAAAATTCGCGTCTGGGCGAAAAAAATTGCATCCGATGAAAAAAATACGTTCAGACGAAAAAATCACAGCCGGGCAAAAAAATGCGTTCCAGCGAAAAAAGCGCGCACGGACAAATAAATCACGCTTAGGCAAATATTTTATGCCCGGGCGAAAATTTCACGTCCGGGCTAAAATTTCGCGTTCGGGTTGAAAAAAAATGAGTTTATGCGAAAAATTGCGTTCGGGCGAAAAAATCGCGTCCGGGTGAAAAAATCGAGTCCGGGTGAAAAAATCGCGTCGGGGCGAAAAAATCGAGTCTGATCGAAAATTTCGCATTCAGGAAGAAAAAATCGAGTGCTTGCGAAAATATCGTGACGGACGAAAGTATTGCATCCGGGCAAAAAAGACGCGTCAGTGCAAAAAAATCGCATTTGAGCGAAAAAATCACGTCCTCGTGAAAAGATTGCGCCGTGCGAAAACATCGCGATCGTGCTAAAAAAATTGCATTCGTGCGAAAAAATCGCATCCGGTCAAAAAATCGACTCCGGGCGAAAAAATTGCGACCGGTCGAAAAAATAATATCAGGGCGAAAAAATCGCTTCCAATCGAAAATTTCACGTTCAGGCCGAAAAAATTGAGATCGGACGACCCTGACGAAAAAATCACGTCTGGATGAAAAAATCACGTCCAAGCTAAAATTTCAAGTCCGGACGAAAAAATTGTCTCGTGATTCTTTCTTAGTTTCTTTTGAATAGGTCAATGAAGGGAGGGCGTTCTCAATGGGAGATCACGGCCCTCCTCACAAATTTCTCAAGATTCCAACATTGGTTCCTCGCTCCAAGGATAACCCACTCTTTCAGATCAATAGGATTCGTATTTTATATTTATTGTACCATGGATGATTGGGGAATTAAGCCATCCATGCAGATGGGCACATCACAAAATACAATGTGAAGCAATTAAACAAGCGACATTAGACATGTCCTAAGCTACCACAAGCCTCCCATAGTACTCTTATGACACAAAATTGGGGTATGCAAACCCCCTAACACAAAGTGAGCATGCATTTATGTGTGCCCCAGGCCCCCAACTATGGGAAGAATTTGGTGAATGATATTTTTAGGCCAAAATATAATCATTTTTAAAAAATAAATCACAAAATATTAAACTATGTACTGTAAATTAGATCTCATATGTATATATTTTGGGAAAAAAATTAAGTACATAATTATTTTATAGGCAAAATTATATTTGTAATTCCAGAAAAGTTACAGTTCTAATTTACAGTACAGAACTATTTTAGGGTCGTAAATGACGTTACAACTGTAAATTTGCCTACCAAAAATGTCCCGCACCTACACAATCAAACGTTACACGTACAGAAAATTTCAACCCAAATTGACACTCTGACCTGTCCCAATTGCCACTTCGGCCCTCCCATCATATTGCTTCTTGGCATGTCTTATCGATCACATATTTTATTGATCAAAAACTCCATCAAGTGAGAGTTCAGGTGCTCTGTGTTTCTTCGGTGTCAGCGCACATCGAAGTTTCAGGATCAGTGAGCACCGATTTAAAACCTTGGCGGAGGATGGTGCAGCTCTTTTATTCAAATTTTATTGATATCTTGTTTGCTAGATCTGTTATTCTTTCATACGAGGTTTTCAAAAAAAGAAAAAAAAATTAAAATAGATGAAAATATGAAATAATATTTTATCAATTTATGCACCATGAGCCCCACTATTTTCCTTATTTTCATTGATCTTGGACCTCTTCTATGTTGCGGACGGTAAAATTTTGCGGCGAACTTGCATGGATTTTTCATGAGCAATGTGGGACGACAACAACCCTCATTGCTGCTCGATCTCTTGCATTGTATATGGAGAAAAAATAACTTGCAGGGCCATTAAGGCTTTGTTTGGGCTGGGGACTTATTTTTACTGATCAAACGGTTACAACCGCAATTACGTTCTGATTCATGTGGTCCTAAGCGCTTGACCTGTGAAAATAAGTCTCCCAAATAAAACCTAAATTGTTAGTTAAATTGTTAATATTATATTTTTGTTTCTAATAAAAAAATCCCTAACCGGCCAAAACTGAAAACATTAACTATTAAATAGTTAGTTGACCTTTAACTTTTGATAATTGATATTATTAATTATTAAAAATAATAATTGATCGTACATTCCTAATTTATATATATAATAAATTTAAGGTGTAATTACAGACCTAAAATGGATAGTTGCACCTCATAAAATAACCCTAACTATTACAATATAACTTTAGAAAAACCTATATTTGCCGCCCCTTTCTTTCCTCCCGTCTCCTGTTTTCATGATACCGCCACCCCACTTTTCTCGCTTTCATGTGCCCGAGACTGGCTCCCCCCTTCCTCGAATATCTATGTTGTAATTGTGGCCTACTTGAAGAAGGTTGTATCTATTATGATCATTTTGGGACAATGAATCATCTGTTATCTATTACTCGTTATTACGATATGATATTTTGTGATTTGCTTACACGCTTAATTTATGGATATTAGCTCATAATTTTGGCTTATAACTCAATTTCACAAATTTACTAGTCTAATGTCAATGTACTTTCTAAGTGCATAAGAAAAAATTAAACATATTTTATATTTTTTAAGTGGATTTCAAATATTATATTGGACTGCAAATATTATATTGGACTGTAAATATCAATATGAGCACTGCAATTATCGTGGGACTGCATCTATCTGTTTGGGCCAGCAAATATAATTTACCTAAATTTATTTTCGGGTCCATTGTATTTTATTTCATCAGACTACAAATAATATTGGTCGTTATAATTTTTATTTCTATTTTCCTTGCATCTTCTATCTTTATATATTGCATTTTTAAGTAAATAATATTTGTCACCGTCTTAAACACAAAATTCATCGATTTTCCTTGAAATCAAATGGTGAACATGGTCGCACTCCAAAAAGCGGGGAATTTTTCTGTCCGGGTTTCCGGATTGAACCGGAACCAATAGAAAGAGGTGAATGCATGGGGCCCGCGCAAAAGTGTATGTCACACTCCCAAAATGCGTGGGCCTACATGCATTTTAATGATGATCCATAGCTCCCGGACCTAGATTTTCATACGGGCTCCGGACCTAAACATCTCTCCCAAAAAGCGCTACGCTCACAAGAGCTTGCCCCCGTGCTCCCATGCGCACGCCCATGCATCAAAAAACCTACTTAGAAAAAGATTGGCCAACCTACTTATAATTTTTTTTTGTTATTCTTAAAAAAATGATAGTGTACTTGATTATTTTTAAAAAAAAACTTTGATATGGTAGTCACACCTAAAAGTCACGGTTTATAAAATGCGTGAGGAAGCGTCCTACACTACCTCAGAAATGGCAAGTCTTAAGACTTAATTAACCCGTCTTATAAATAGATTAAGCCAATTTTAATACTATATTAGATTATTATCTACTATATATACGCAACTAGAATATATAAAAATAATTAATTAAGCAATGCACGTGGATAAACATTATTTGGAGATAAGGAGCGCCCAAATGATACACACGTAGATGGGGCGTCCACGTCGGATGGTTAACTTCCCGTGTCAAATTACGCAATTGGCACGTTCTAGGAAATAACGCCCGGTCGTCGGATCTGGAGGACAGTTGAACCAACGTGATCTTGCTACACGTGGCAGCATGGTCTGATTCACGGGTGATCCGGACTGTCATCCGTTTCCCCAACCGTTATCCTTACATTTCCCAGTTAGACATTTTCGAGAAAGAAGCTTACTTCTACCCAAGTTCCCATGACGCATTGTATATATATTTATTTACAAGCAGTCGTGCACGGGGGACTCCGTGCGGGCAACATTCGTCGTGGGTGCGACATTTGTCATGGGTGCACCATTTGTCGAGGGGACGACATTTGGCTGAGGCGACAACATTGGTCGTGGGTGCGACATTTGTCGAGGGGGCGACATTTGTCGTGGGAGCGACATTTATCTTGGGGGCGACATTTGTCGTGGGAGCGACATTCGTTCTCAAAATCTACCATCTGTCGAACATGGTGGCTAAATCAGACTGAATCATTTTTGTCGTCTGCGAGTTGGGTGATTTTCGACCGCATCTATAAGAAAAGTTCTCAAAGTATAAGAAGAAATGACTAAAAAGACCACTGAAGATCCGGCTCAAACAAATAAAAAGGAGGGGAGAGCTCTTGGGTGGTCTTCGGACTCATCTTGGCGCGCTTCGCCCGCCTCCGCACGGGCTTCGTCCGTGCTATATGTGTCGCTGCGGGCTATGCCCGCAACATATACATATGAGTACTCAAAATGACCGTAAAAAAATCTAAATCACGATTATATTTTTTACTTTGTAAAAAAACATATGTTTTCACATACAAAAAGACCCAAATAAATGAAAAGGAGAGTTGATTATATGAGGGGTATTTTGGGAATAAATGTTACACCATTATGGAGGGTATTTTGGGCATCCAAATGTTACATCATGTCTCTTTTGCTCTTTGCTTATAGTATAAAGATATATATACGAACATTTTCGCACGGGCTATGCCCATGCTCGATGTTTTCAGGCGGCGTTCGGCCGCATTCATGCAGGCAACTTGCAGACGCCTCGACACGGGCTTTGCCCGTGTTTGATGAGTCTGCAAGTTGCGTCTGCATCAAGCCAGTTTATGTCCGCAACATATACATATGAGTACTCAAGATAATCGTAAAAAATATACAATAATATTACAATATTTATATTGTAAAAAAATTATTATTTGACTTTAAAATATTATTTTTGCTCTCTCTTTCTCTTCCTATCTATCTCTCTCTCTCTCGCTCTATTTCTTTCTCTCCCACCTCTCTCTCCCCCAACTCTCCCCCCATCTCATGCTTTCTCTCATGATCCAATGGTTCTTGTTTGATCTATGGTGTGCCTCCAAATACCTATATTATTTTATATAATAAGATATAAGTGACAAGCACGGGACATTATTTCGACCATGATATTGTCCCGGTGGAACGGTGGTCCCGCTGCCCGCAAGCATCTGAGTGTTATATTGTGATCGTCGCTCGTTTTTGTGGCGTGCACAAGAGTTTGCGAGCCGCGGAGAGCACATTTTTATCGCAATTGAAGGACTTTGTCTATACAAGAGCGCATTTTTTTAAATTAAAAAAAATCACATAAATTTCTAAATTTGAAATTCTTTTAATATAGAGGGGTAAAATTAGAAATTAAAGCTTCGCTCAGTTCGGCGTTTTGCTCAGGCGGCGGGAGGAGAAGGTGGGATGCTGAAACCGGAGGGGGCGTGGTTGGAATCCTTCGTTTTCCTCCTTTTCTCATGGCGCGGAGGGTTGAAACTGAGTAAACGCAGCTGCCGGCCATTTAGTTACCCGTCGTGCGGCGGCGTTTGCACCAAATGAAGCGCTCCAAACACTGCGCCCAAAGGATGCCTTAAAAGTGGGGTCAAAAGGTGTTTTTCCCCTTTTTATAGGCATATATCAGAAACATATTAAATATATTACTTTAAAGTCATTTGAAAATAAAATATGAAATTGTTAATGCACATCAAAAAGATTGGCCATGGACCATATTGTAATTTAAGTGAAAAGTAACCCAGGCTTCCTTATGCGCAAAAATATTCTTTTGGTTTGACACGTGGGCGCGCACACACACGCACGAATGATAATGCGCGCACTTGAGACCATCGTGCGGCACTGATTATGCCCTGACCCTAAAGATACAACGGACCATGCTTGCTTGTTTTTAGGTGCAGCTTGTGCATGATGGTACTCTAGTAGTTGGGAGCCCCCCAAGGAGCCAAGTGTAGTAGTACCCATCATCCCCTTCAGCTATAAATTTTCAAAATTCTGAAATTGATTGATTCGAGATCACAGCTAACTCTAATATCATGAATGTTAGATGGATTGGGAGAAGTGGGAGAACAGAAAGGGGAGAGCTTAGGGTTCCATGGAGGAGATTTTACCAATCCCGGAGCTTGTTAAAATAATGTATTGTGGGGTCAGACTCAGGCCGGACGGACCCATATTATACGGTGAATACATGTGAGGTGTTGCACAGAGCATGATATGGCAGAGAACGTGTATTTCAGAAACTACTCTTATTATCGGACTAATCGGTCATAACACAACGAGGATTGAAGATACATCTCAGATTCTCCTTGTGTTAATTCAAGATTGCTGAGGTCTCACTCTGCTCTTTGCCACGTGCCTCTTAATCTTTTTCGGTTAGTAGAAGCTACATCGGATTGGGCTGCTTATAGCGAAGAGGAGGAGGAATGAGTGGACATGACTCCTGAACACCGCAATAACATGGCTACTGAACCGGCGACAAATGTAATATTTGATAATGAAGGGTCCGAAGATCATAGATGCAGAGGCACAATTGGTCTGAGAAATCTCTTGATTTCGCTAGCATTGATTCGGAGTTCTAGATCTTGATATTATCTGTGTGTCTTTTGGTAATGAAGTTTTTTCCTGAGACTTTGTTCGTTTCGCAGCAATTGAGATGCATGAATTGGAATTGAAGTTAATTACAGTCTTGTTGTTAGGCTGAATGCAGTAATTCTATCATAGAAATTGAAATTAGTAATTTCACTGTTTGGCTGCAAATTAAAATTTTTTTCTAGAGCGCGCATTTTTCGCCCGGGAGCGCATTTTTCCGCTCGGGTACGAATATTTTGCCCGACGCGCACTATTCGCCCGGACGCGCATTTTTCACCTAGTGCACATAATTCCGACCTCGCGCATTTTTCGATCGGGCGCGCATTTTTTGGCCGGGCGCGTATTTTTCGTCCAGGCGTGCATTTTTTTGGTCGGACGCGCATTTTTCGCTCAGGCGCACATTTTTACGTCATATATCGACTAACCTGACCCACAACATAGACAATATTTGATCTTGTAATTGTCAAATATATAAGGCTCCCCAAAAGAGCCCGGAACACCAAGGGATCTGAAAGAATCCTTCTTTCATCACGCCGAAGTTTCAGACCAACCTCCAAAGAAGTAAAGATGTTCTTCCCTTCCTGCATGCTGAATCGCTTAATGATTCTCTCTGCATAGCCCTTCTAGGAAACTAGCACGTCATTCTTCTTCCTCTCCACCTCGAGTCCAAGGAAATAGTGAAGCTCCCCAAGATCCTTCATCTCAAACCTGATAGCAAGCTCAGCTCTGAGCCTTACTACCTCTTCATTTGGGTTCCCGGTGACGATCATATCGTCAACATACAGCAGTACTAGGACCTGAAGCTCCTCATATTCTTAACAAATAGACTTGAATTTGAAGCAAAATAACCGCAAAACTAGAGGTATTTTGCGATCTTCTCATACCAAGCTCGAGGAGCATGCTTCAGACCATAGAAGGCCTTCTTCAGTTTACAGACGTGTCCTGGATGATTTTCAGATACATAACATGGTGGTTCAACCATAAATATGCCCTTGTCAATCTCGTCGTAAATGAATGCATTATTCACGTCGAGTTGTCAAATCATCCACCCTTGGCAAGCCGCTAAAGAAAACATCGCCCGAACTGAAGTCATCTTGTCCATCGGACTAAACGTCTCTCCATAATCCTCTATGTACTGCTGTGAGAACCCTCGAGCAACATAGCGAGCCTTGTACCGCTTGATGCTCATGTCAGCCTTCTTTTTCAGCTTGTAAACTCACTTGCATGTCACAGGAGTGATGCTTTCGACCTTGGGCACAAGTTCTCAAGACTCGTTCTTCCTGAGAGCGGTCATCACCTCATTCATAGCATCTTCTCACTCCTTAATGTCAATGGCATTTTCAAAGCTTGACGGCTCCTGCTCATCCAAGAGACCTGCGAATAAACATGAGACGAAACTCACCATGTTCTTGTCCCTATACCTAGTCAGTGGAATAATGGTCCTTTTGGACCTCCACAGGGCTTGACTCTGATCCACCACTCTCGTTGCTTCTTCTGAACTAGCTCTGCTCTCGGGCACACTAGGAGCATCGCTCCCCTTACTTCCAGATCCAGAAGCTTTCACTCAAGAGCTAGATGAAATCGGAGCACCTGGTGACAGACAACTTCACCAGAAGATCTCAAGCAGCTTGAATCTGCCCTCTGTCAGACCTGCTCTCTTGTAGCTCCGCGGATGAACTATCTTGGTATGACATCAATTCGTCAAATACCACTTCCCGGGAGACAACGAACTTTCGTGTCTCTGGATCCATGCATTTTCATCCCTTCTTTCTTTCATCGTATCCAACGAAGACTAGCTTCCTTACTTTCGCATCTAACTTCGTTTGGAGAACGTCTGGAACATACACGTAGCAGGTTGACCCGAACACCCGAAAATGTTCCATACTGTGCTTCTCCTTGAACATTAGCTCATGTAGAGACTTCATATAGTTCGGACTGAGGGGCATCCAATAGATGACATACGCCGCGCAGGTCATTACCTCCGCCCACAAGGCCTTAGGAATGCCTTTGGTGTGAAGACAACACTTGCAGGTCTCCATCAAATGACAAATCTTCTGCTCTACAACTTCATTCTGTTGTGGAGTATGCGCAAGTAAGCTCCCTTCGAATTTCAAGCTTTTTGCAGAAGTTGTAGAACTCATTTGAGTTGAACTCTCATCTTTTGTCAGTTCTCAAATTCTTGATACGCAGACTAAGTCGGACCTCCATGAGCTCCTTGAACTTCACGAACTTCCTGAACGTCTTTAACTTCTCCTTCATGAAGCATACCCAAGTATACCTAGAAAATTCATTAACCAGAACAAGCATATATTGGCTACCGTTAAGACTGGGGTGACGGTGAGTCCTGTCAAATCACCATGGATGCACTTCAACGGTGTTTTGCATTTGGTCTGTGACTTGTCAAATGGAAGGCGATAAGTCTTTCCATACTGACATCCCGCACAGACATGACCATGTCTAAAGGATAAAAGACTAGGCAGGTCATGCACCAGGCCTCTCATTGTCATAGATTTCAGCTTATCCATCTCAACATGCACCAGCCTCTCATGTCAGATAGCAACGCTGTCATTAGTTCTCATCTTATCAACATAAGAACTTGTCGCTAACACGAACAAGTTCTCCACTCTCCTTCCAACATGAGTGACAGCAGCTTTCAAAGCTGACATATTCCGAAGAAACTCCACTTTTGTTGGGCCAAACAGAACGTGATACCCAGTGTCAACAGTGTTGGTCATTGATAAGAGGTTTTTCTTCATCCACAGCACGTGATACACACTCCTTAAAATGAGTGGCCCCCGATCAGTGCCTAAAGAAACTGTCTCCTCCTTCTCTACAGCTAATAATGGCATAGTTACATTTATAGTCCTGTAAAGAAGAGAATTTAGACTCGTCCCCGGTGATGTGATGGAGGAAAGTGCACGAGCACAAGTGCTCGTCAAGAAGGCACTCCCCCATCCTCCTTCCTCAGCTCTGGACTCAGCCTCCTCCTTCCCTGTAACATACCCCGATTGAAGATTTACTCTGCAGTCCTTTCGGATGTGACCAAGCTTGTTACAACTGTAGCACAGAGGTCGTCCACGCTTCTTCTCGTCATCTTGCTTAGGAGCATTGCTCCTCTCCTGCTGTGATAAAGAGGACGGATCATCGTTAACAGATTTCTTCTTGTCTCATCTCTTCTTCTTCCCAAAGATGAGAGCCTCGACATCTCTCCCTGAGATCGAAACTCCGGTCATCTGCCTTGTCAAGCTCTCCTGTGAAGCCAACAGGTTCTCCAGCTCGAGCAAAGATGGTTGATTGGTCCAGCCCTGCATAGAAGTTACAAAGGCCACATACTCCTTCCGCAGACCGCGGATGATGTGTCTTTTCAGCTTCGCATCTAAGATATGCTCTTTTAGGTCCAACGCTAATATCTTAGTGTAGAGGTTCTTCATCTTCAAGAAGAAGGATGAAATAGACAGATCTCCTCAGGTGGCTTTAGCCAACTCATTCTTCAAGAAATGTAGTCAAGCTACATTCTTCTTATTAAACAGGTCATCCAAGATCATCCAGATTTCAGCTGCTAACTGACATCTAATGATGTGGTCAAACAACTCCAGTAAGATTACCCGCTTAAGAGTAAACTCTGCTTACGCATTCATCTTCATCCAATCTCTCACCGCCTCAGCATTCCCAGCAGCAGCAACCACCTCTTGCCTGTCATATCCACCGACGACATCCCAAAGGTCCTCGCCAATCAGATAACTCTACATGCAAGACCGTAACTTCTTGAAATTGGTCTGCATCATGAGCTTAATTTCAAGACTTTTTACATAACCTACTTCCATTGCTCAAAACTGACTTACTTGAACGTTATGAAAGAATAACAAACTTCTGAGTTGATCACCTGCTTACTCCTCAACACCCCTCTGATACTATGTAAAATTTCAAGGAAGCCGAAAAAGAGGTCGCAGAAACACTCAACCACAACCAAAGCCAAACACAATTCAGCACAATAAAAGCACAAGAGTCTTAATCTGAGTGTATAACCCGTAATTCGTCGAGACCAGAAGTACCCCAGCAGACGGCTATTCGCAGACCATTAGGCGAGCTTGGGTGAGCAGAGGCGAGCTTGGGCGAGCAGAGGCGAGCTTGGGCGAGCAGAGGCGAGCTTGGGCGAGCAGAGGCGAGCTTGGGCGAGCAGAGGCGAGCTTGGGCGAGCAGAGGCGAGCTTGGGCGAGCAGAGGCGAGCTTGGGCGAGCAGAGGCGAGCTTGGGCGAGCAGAGGCGAGCTTGGGCGAGCAGAGGCGAGCTTGGGCGAGCAGAGGCGAGCTTGGGCGAGCAGAGGCGAGCTTGGGCGAGCAGAGGCGAGCTTGGGCGAGCAGAGGCGAGCTTGAGCGAGCAGAGACGAGTAACTCGCGAGTGTGGTCGAGTATCCCTTGGAACTCGCTGACAGAAGATGGATACTCGCTTATACCCCCCCCCCCCCCAGGATTTCTCTATAAATAGCCCCCCAGGGTAATAGAAATGACACTTTTGGAAGAAGTTGAGGTCACCCCCAAGGGATACTCGTCAAGCCCATGATTGCCTAGTACCTCGTCCAGCCTTTTGGTTGCGGAGGGGAAGCTTCTTCTAAGCTTCCGGGTACGTGGTGGGAGCTCCCTGCTGGAGCACGTGGGGTGTGCTTATAGATAGTTTCCTCTCTCTCGTGTTAGCCACTTGATATGTGACGTCGGATCGTACAATCAGTAACCTTAGGTTGCCTTGATCAGATTTCTGAGGTTGGGAATTTTCCTGGCTTAACACTGGGATTCACAAATCTAATTTACATAGCGGGGCATGGACTGCGAGACATGATTTGTAATGTACCCAATGAAAACAGAAAATTACAAGCAAGAGTGTGCGAACAGAAAAGAGCAGACCGAAAAATTGGAGTAATGTAAACTTTATTATCCAAAAAAGGTATCAATTACAATGGTATAGTCTACTTTTTATAGAATGGAGGAGATGAGAGAGATTACAATTAAGCAATGTGGGACTAAAAATTTACAAGTATATGCGGCTTTACAAAAGGCAAACCAGACAGGCCGTGCGGTTAGACAAGCCGTCTAACCGCCCGACAACCAACAAGAGGAGAGAACAAGTGGCACAAAGATTAAGCCGCCACGGAGACCGCTAGACCGCCCGGTCTACAAGTCGTCTGAGACAAACCGCCAGACCGCTGGAATACCAAACAGCAACAGCCTGGCAGACAGACCGGCCAGGATAAACCGGCAGACCGTCCGGTCTTCGAACAGCAACAGACCGCCTGACCTCCATATTGCAATACTCCCCCTCAAGCTGAAGCATAGATATCAATCATGTCCAGCTTGTCGCAAATGTGGAAAAAGGAAGCGGACACCGGCTTGGTGAAGATGTCCGCCAACTCGTTGTCTGAAGTGACGAACGGAGTACAAATCTGTTTCTTCAAGATCTCCTCCCGAATGAAATGACAGTCGACTTCTATGTGCTTCGTTCTCTCATGAAAGACCGGATTTTTGGAGAAGTATATCGCGGCCTTATTGTCACAGAACATAGGAAGAGGATAGTTGTACACCTCTCCTAAATCAAGCATGAGAGCTCATAACCATTTCAACTCACATGTGGTCGATGTCATACTGCGATATTTCGCCTCTGCACTGGACCTGCAGACCACAGACTGTTTCTTGCTCTTCCAACTCACAAGATTGCCTCCAACAAACGTGCAGAAACTCGATGTCGACTTGCGGTCCTCTTTGTCATCAGCATAGCTTGAATCAGAATACACTTCAACCCTTATGTGACCATTCTTCTGAAAAAGAAGTCTTTTCTCTGGTGCTGCTTTAATATACTCTAATATTCTCAGGGCAGATTGTAGATGACACTCTCTAGGAGCTTGCATGAACTGGCTCACCTTGCCAACAGCATAAAAGATGTCGGGTCTGGTTACCGTGAGATAAATGAGTTTGTCCTCCAGACGTCGGTACCTCGTAAGATCGGATAGAAGAGGCGAGTCATCTGTCAAAGTTTTGTATTCTCCAATAGCCATGAGAGAACGGGCAGGTTTAGCACCAGTCAATCATGTCTCCTTTAGAAGATCAAGAGCATACTTCCGTTGGGAAAGAACCATGGAGTTGGGCTTCCTAGAGATTTCAATTCCCAAAAAGTATTTCGGGGAGCTCATATCCTTCGTGACCAGGTGCTGACGGAGGTGTTTCTTTGTCAATGTTACCCCATCATGGTCATTGCCAGTAAGAAGAATGTCATCAACATAAACCGCAAGGACTACCAGACCAGAGGCAGTTTTCTGAACGAACAAGGAGTGATCGGCTGAGCTTCTTGTAAAACCAATGGCCGCAACAATGCCGCTAAACTTGTCAAACCAGGCACGAGGACTTTGCTTGAGGCCATAGATAGTCTTATTTAGCCGGCATACTCGTGTCTCCCCCTGAGCAACATACACAGGAGGTTGCTCAATGTAAACATCTTCCTGAAGATCCCCATAAAGAAAGGCATTCTTGACATCCAGCTGTGAAATGGGTCAATCCCTGTTGACAGCCACAGAGAGAAAGACCCTAATAGTGCTGAGACTAGCAACTGGAGAGAAAGTGTCAAACTAATCAACCTCATAAGTTTGGGTAAAACCCTTGGCAACAAGTCGGGCCTTGTAACGATCCACACTGCCATCGGGAAGGAACTTTACCACAAAGACTCAGCGACAGACAACAACATCTTTTCCGAAAGAAGGAGGAACTAGGGTCCAGGTACTCCGTTCAGTGAGAGTAGCAATCTCCTCATTCATGGCAACTTTCCAATGAGAAATAGTAAGGGCCTCCTGGTAGGAACGGGGGGTGGCAGTGGCCGAGATAGCCAGCGCAAAAGCTCTGCGAGAAGGGGTAAGACGATCATAAGAAACAACTGCAGCAAGCGGGTGTTGGGTACATGCCCGAACCCATTTGCGAAAAGCAATGGGGAGATCCAAGGCAGTTGGTTCCTCAGTATCCGGAGCGTCCGTGGTGGAGAGAGCTGGCCAGGGAGTAGAGAGAGACGGCGGCGGAGTGGAGGGAGAAATCGCAGGAGGAGAGGGTGGAGATGGTGGAGAGGGTGGAGATGGTGTAGATGGTGGAGATGGTGGAGATGACGGAACGTCAGTAGGAGCAGAGGGAATAGATGGGTTGGTTGGAGAAGTAGGATCAACAGGAGTAGCGGAGGAAGCGGGAGAGAAGTAAGATGCATTTTCAAAGAAGGTAACATCCGCAGAGATAAACTGTTTGCGGGTAACGGGGTCAAAGCAACAATAACTTTTCTGAGTACTAGAGTACCCCAAAAAGACACATTTAGTGGCCCGTGGTGAAAGTTTGTCACGGGTGGCAGCGGGAGAGTGCACAAAGGCGGTGCACCCAAAGATGCGCAGAGTAAGAGGAAAGGGATTCTTGTTCGGATAAAGAATGTAGAATGGGGTGGCACCGTGGAGAACTGTGGAGGGAATGTGATTGATGAGATAACAGGAGAGGAGGACAGCATAGCCCCAATAGGAGCGGGGAACGTGCATTTGGGTCAGTAGAGTGCGAGTGACATCAATGAGGTGACGGTTTTTGTGTTCCGCCACCCCATGTTGTTGTGAGGTGTAGACACAACTAGTTTGACGAATAACACCATATTGCATACAGAAAGAGGAGAAATCATGGCTAAGATACTCCTTAGCATTGTCAGAACGAAGAATTTTAATAGACGTATCAAACTGAGTCGTGATCATAGAATAAAACGATGTCCAGACAGAGAACGGTTCGGAGCGATCATTGAGAAGATACACTCACGTACACCTAGAGAAATCATCAATAAATGTGACAAAATATGAAGCACCCCGACCGATGGTGAGGGTAGGAGCAGGACCCCATACGTCAGAGTGAACGAGGTCGAACGGACGGGAAGAGCCACGACTTTGCGTTGGTGGGAAGGATGAGCGGTGATGCTTGCCGAGCTGACATGCATCACAGTTGAGAGGAGGATGATGAGGAGGGAGGTGGGGTAGAAGCTGACGCAGAAGCCTGGGAGGAGCATGTCCAAGGCGAAGATGTCATTGGAGAAGATCTATAGAGGAGGAGGAGAAGGCGGATAGAGAGGAAACGTTGTCGAGGAAGTAGAGGTCGTCGCTCTCAGTCCCAGTAGCAATCGTACGTTGGGAGTCCGGATCTTGAAAAGAACAAGACGTAGGAGTGAATGTGACGGAACATCGTATTTGCTTGCATAGAGAAGTAACCGATAATAGATTGCAAGGGAACTCGGGCACATAGAGGGTATCTGTCAGGCGAAGAGACGGAGTGACTTGAACCACCCCCGTCTCATTGACCGGTGATGAAGAGTCGTCCGCAACGAAGACCAGAGGCAACCGATCATGTGTTTCGAGAAGAGAAAAACACTGAGGATTGCCGGTCATATGATTGGTAGCACCAGAGTCGATCAACCATCGGTCGTGAGTAACAACGTGGGCACTAACAGAAGATGTGACCACCGAGGCGGACTGCGTGGATGAGATGGAGGCCATAGAAGAGAGGCCGCGCGATCAATCAGGGAGGCAGCGCTAGAAAAAGAGGTCGCGGCAACAAGGGCAGAAACACCAAGCCGGGCGAACAGCAAGCAGGACGTGCGGCAAGGAAGGCCGCAGCAAGGAAGCAGAGCAAAGTAGAGGGAACGAAGTCGCACGGCTAAAGAGAAGGTCGCGCGAACAGGAGAGAGAATACCACGCGAACTGGGAGAAGGTCGCGAGAAGGACAAACAGGTCGTGCGGACAGAGCAGAGACCGCGCGAACAAAAACTGACCGCGCGAAGAAAGAGAGAGCGCGGGGAGAGAAGAGGCAAAGAAACCGCGAAAACAGGTCGCGGAGACAAAGAAAGAGACAGGCCACGCACACAAAGGGCAGCGACTAAGAGGAGAAGGATCAAGCCGCGCGGATAGGGCACGCGGAAACAAGTCGCGCGGAGGAAACAAGTAGCGAGAAGAAGGAAACAGCAAGTCGCAAACAAGTCGCGAGAAGAAGTCGCAAACAAGTCGCGGAAACAAGTCGCGAGAAGAAGGAGCAAGTCGCGCGGACAGGTCACGCGGAAGAGGAAGCTCACAGAATCAGGAGGAAAAGATCGAGTGCCCTGATACCATGTGCGAACAGAAAAGAGCAGACCGAAAAATTGGAGTAATGAAAACTTTATTATTCAAAAAAGGTATCAATTACAATGGTATAGCCTCCCTTTTATAGAATGAAGGAGATGAGAGAGATTACAATTAAGCAATGTGGGACGAAAAATTTACAAGTATATGCGGCTTTACAAAAGGCAAACCGGACAGGCCGTGCGGTTAGACAAGCCGTCTAACCGCCTGACAACCAACAAGAGGAGAGAACAAGTGCCACAAAGATCAAGCCGCCACGGAGACCGCTAGACCGCCCGGTCTACAAGTCGTCTGAGACAAACCGTCAGACCGCTGGAATACGAAACAGCAACAGCCTGGCAGACAGACCGGCCAGGATAAACCGGCAGACCGCCCGGTCTCCGAACAGCAACAGACCGTCTGACCTCCATATTGCAACAAAGAGTAACCGCGCGGTCTGCAAACTCTAACCGCCCAGGCAATACAACTGCTAACCACCAAAAACAACCCGCCAAAACCGCCAAGCTGCAAACCGCAACAAAGTCGTGCGGTCTGTCTTTATTGAATGCTGATGAACTTGAACAGAACCCGTTGATAGGTCGGACGAACTGCTCGACTTAACCGCAACCCCGAGGAAGAGACTTCAGGCTGCTGAGACCGCAACCTGCTGTATACAGCTGACTGTTAACCGCGAACTACTTCACGCCAAGCTTTCCACTAATTGCCAAGCCGTCTGATGCTAACCGCACAGTCTACACAGAGTCAACTTCACTTAATTGCGTCGGTCAGAAAACTGTAAATGCAGGATCAAAGTGTGAGCTAAGTTATCTCTGTTCTCGTTCGTATTTCTTGTTTATGACGAGCCGGGGACTCATATTTATAGGCGCAAGTAGGAGTGTAGTCACCACATAGCGATAGGATAACCGCCCATCAATCCGCGACTAGCAACACCTATCTGCACAAATGCGGACACCGGTATCAATCTGCCATAAAAAAACCATCTATCCACATAGGCGGAAAGAAGGACCGGTCCGCCAAGCCGAGCGGACAACATAACCAGTCTGCGTGGACTTGGCAACTCAGTCTTGCGTCTTGATTCAATCACGCCAGTGGCGGACTGCCGGACTCGGCCACCAGACCGCACTGTGCAGCGGACTCCCCATCCAGTCTGCGTATACCGCACTGTGCATCAAACAACTAGAGCATAATCCGAGCCTAGTCGAACTGCCAAATTTGGCGAACTCCAGAAGCAGACCGCACAACCAGGCTGTCTCGGCAAACTAGGCAACAAACGTAGACTTCTCACAGACTCGTGACGAACTCCACGACATCAGCGAACTCTGGCTATCAACCTGCTCGAGAAAGCTTCAGTGAACTGTGCGGTTAACCTTCACAGACCGCGCTAACCTTCTGCCTTCTTGCGAGCCAGAGATACTGATAAGCTCTAAGCGGACTGTGCTGTCTCACAATCCAGACCGCAACAGCTGCGGTTTGACAAGGCTAACCGTCCGGTTACTTCTCCAGGGTGCTTGCTGAACCAGACCGCAGGAAAAAAGAATAGAAGCTGGAACCGGCTAACCGCCATCTCCTAGCCGCCAGTCTGCGGCGGTCTCTGCGGTTTATGCGGTCTGTCATATCAGACCGCCCCTACTTCACTTCACTCACACTTCAACAATTTCAACAGGAGGCATGGTTCGGAGGGGTATTTTGCCAGTTCACGCAGTGAAATTGCTTGGGGTGCGAAGGGAGACCCAGAAGGTGGCAAATCAAATGAAGAAGCACGAAAGGCAAACAATACTTTCCATGACGGATTGGAAGAGAAGAATCCACATACAATATCACAATTCTAGAAAAATATTATATCATTAATTTACTTCAGTAACTGCCTTGATTTTAACATATTAGAGGCAACTGTCGTGATGTTGGGGCCGTTGAGAAATTCGCCATACCATTTGGCTGATAGCTTTGGAGTTCTCTGCATTGTGTTACGGTCTACATAATAGAGGTCAAATCTTACAGTGTAACCATACACCCATTCAAAGTTGTAAAGAATAGACCATATGTAATAGCCCCTAACATCAGCTCCTTTCCTAAAATAATTGCAAATACATAAAATTTCAATATATAAATTTAAAATTTAGCATAGAATAGCAACCAGAATATCTTCATTGCATAGTTTCTGTCATTAAGGTTTGAAGAATGCTAATGAATTTGATCAAGAAACACTGAACATAGGGTTAAGCAACATTCAATTTATTTCATAATTTCAATGCGAAAATACATCAAAATCTCAAAGGAGAGAGGGAAAAGGATTAAAATAAGTTGTGCAGATTTACCTAATAGCATTGTATAGAGAAGTGAGGTAGCTAGTAAGAAACCCTATTCTGTCTTCATCATTGAGGAAGTCCTTGGAGGATTGACTGTTATTGCTCCTTCGTCCATAACCTTCACGAATATATTCAAGCATGCATTCACTACATTAAATTGTTAGATAACTACAAATTACAAACTAAACTCGAACTTTTTCCCCGTCTTACCATTTTCTGTGATAATCATAGGCGGATTATTGAACCTCTCCATTACTTGTAAAACAATATTTTCCAGGCTATGTGGTGTAACATAAATATCAGTAATTGCAGTCTGCAAATGATAAACTTTACAATCATAAATGCTCTCAAATTTAAAAACAAGTTAATAAATATTACAATGTCAATTGGAAATGACCATACATCATATACATACACACAAATATATGCACAACCAAATATATAAATAATTATAAGTAAATAAATATAAACACAAATATGTATAAACTAACCGGCTGTCCAATGGGAACGCTGTCCCTGTATCCAACAGTAAGCACATATCCGTTGCTCTGGAAATGGCTTAAATTGTTACACAAGGAGTACTGGCAATCCTTGGCATACAAAGAGGTGTAGTGGTTAATTCCGATGAAATCCAAGCTACTTTTCAACTTCAGCTTATCATTGGATGAAAATGTTGGCAATCTTGATCCTAAAATTTCGCTCATTTCAGGAGGATAAGCTCCAAGAACTATGGGATCGAGGAACCTACAAAAGAAGAAAATGCAGCATATTAGTACTATAATTGAACTACATGCATCAGCTTTATATAATAACTCATGGGGGGCAAGACCACAAAGGTTGTAGGATAGACTTGAAGCATGGCAACATTACTATGTAAACAAAAAACTATCTTCACGAAAAAACTAACAAAGCCCGGTTAATGTAATGTTATCTTAGAACATTGTATCCAACCAAAAATAAATTGGGATCAATATCAAGTCTGCAAGACTATGTGACAACTATCGGGAAAAAAATAAGATTTGCATATGTTGTTTATCGATCTTGAAAAAACTTATGATAGAGTTCCAAGGGAGGTTTTATGGAGAATTTTAGAAAAGAAAGATGTAAATATATCATACATTGACGTAATCAAAGACATGCATACAAATTTAGTGATGAGGGTGGGGACATCTCGAGGATTAACACATAAATTCCTTATCACCGTTGGCTTACATCAAAGGCCAGCTTTAAGCTCTTATCTTTTTACCCTTGTCTTAGATGGGCTCACCGGACATATCCAACACGCAATATCTTGATGTTTATTGTTTGTAGATAATATTGTTTCAATCCTTACCTGATATTTATTTTTGTAAATGTGGACGGCTTTAGCGTGCGATAAAATCATATTGTGGGCGGCAATAAAAGGCTCTACGTCTGAATTCCCAGCTGAACAGTCTCCATAGGGCTCAGAACAACGGCTCGGTGGGTAAGTGCCCGGCAGATATCCTTCATCAGCCATTTCATTTGGCACATTGAATGTGCTCCATTATTTTACTTTTTCGCCAAATGCCTCGAAGCATATCTCTGCATAATACGCAAAATTTTCTCTGTTGAGAAGACGAAGAAATCATCATTCTTCCTAAAAATAATAATAAAACAACATATTGATCAATTTCTATAAATTTGTTAATGAAAAAAATGAATTTTTTTAAGAATCTTACTGTATCTGTGAACTCAACCATGCTCCATATCCATCTTCCAGTTCCTGAGGAATGTCATAATGGCAAAATGTAACTGTTGAAAGAGCTCAAAAACTTGTATGTATTGCTTGTGTATATAAATACAAGGAGAGAATACAAATATATAGGAAGAAGAAGAGAGAAGAAAATCCTATACAAGATGTGGGACTAAAGGAGGAGAGAAGATAAAACAATAAATGGGCCCAATAATGAGCCCTTTACATGGGCTATTTTAACACTCCCCCGCAAGCTGGAGCGTACAAATCGTATGCGCCAAGCTTGGACAAGCATTGATAGAAGAGTGTCTTGTGAAGACATCCGCAACTTGTTCCGACCCTGGGACATGCTTTAGGTCAAGCTTCTTCATTTGAACCTTTTCCCGGATGAAGTGACAATCGACCTCAATATGCTTCGTTTTTTCGTGAAAGATCGGGTTCTTTGCGATGTGTATGGCGGCTTGACTGTCACAAAGGAGAAGAGCCGGTGATGGTAATTTTACACCCAGATCAGTAAGAAGACTCTCAAGCCATGTCAATTCTGATACAACTGATGTCATTGCCCGGTACTCTGCCTCGGTTGAAGATCGAGCAACGACCGCTTGCTTCTTACTACGCCAAGTAACAAGATGTCCTCCAAGGTAAGTGCAAAAACCACCCGTAGATCGTCGGTCATCGAGAGAGCCAGCGTAATCAGCATCTGAATATGCCACCAATGTTGGAGCAGAAGAGGAGGTCCTGTAGACAAGTCCCTGACCAGGAGCGGTTTTCAGATACCTGAGAATTCGTTCCACTGCTTGAAGATGAGATTTTTGAGGAGAGTGCATGTATCTGTTGACAAAACCAACAACAAAGGAAATATCTGGTCTGGTAACCGTGAGATATATCAGTTTTCCAACAAGACGTCGATAATATTCAGGATTCTGGAGAAGGAGATCGGAGTCAGATGCCTGGGCACACAGTTTGTGGTTCACATCCATAGAAGTATCACTTGGCTTGCAGTCAGACTGACCCGCATCATGAAGAAGGTCAAGACAATATTTTCGTTGAGAGAGAGTGAGCTCATCCGGCCTTCTGGCAATCTCAAGGCCCAAAAAATAGCGAAGAGGTCCCAAATCCTTTGTCTGGAAGACTGAGTTTAGATGGACTTTGACTGCCTGTATCCCTTGAGAGTCATCTCCAGTAATGATAATATCGTCGACGTATACTAACAGAATAACCGTTCTTATTGGTTGGTGACGAGTAAAGAGCGAGAAGTCGGCCGAGCTCCGAGTGAAGACAATCTCACGGAGGACCTTGCTGAATTTTTCAAACCATGCCTGTGGAGATTGTTTGAGACCATATAGAGCCTTTTTAAGATGACAGACCTGAGACTCCCCCGTGGTCTCAAACCCGGGTGGTTGTTGCATGTAGACAGTTTCCTGGAGATCCTCATTCAAGAAAGCATTCTTGATATCCAGCTGAAAGAGAGGCCACCGGCGATGGACAGCAACAGAGATGAGGACGCGAACACTATTAAGCTTTGCTATCGGAGAGAACGTTTCCTCATAATCTAGCCCCTCCTGTTGAGTGAAACCTCTAGCCACAAGACGGGTCTTTAGACGGCCAATTGTCTCATCGACGGCATGTTTGATAACAAAGACTCACTTGCACCCAACTGGTTTCTGGCCCGGTGGAAGGGGAACAACAGATCATGTCTGGTTAGACCAGAGAGCAGACATTTCTTCCTTCATGGCCGCTCGCCATCCTGGATGTTGAAGCGTCTTCTGCACAGAATTAGGAATAGCAACCGAAGAGAGAGAAGTAGTCAAAGTGTGTAAAGGGGGAGAGAGGCGATGAAGAGAGATGTAGTTTGCCAGCGGATGAGCAGTGGAAGGTGATACCTGATCATTTGGACGCGGAGTATCCATGGTAGAGACCGACGGCAGAGGGGCAACGGAAGTGGTAGAGCGACGAGTGTCGACGCGGATAACTGGTGGTTTGGAGGGAACGACAGTCGGTTTAGAGGGAACGACAGTCGGAGGAGTAGTTGCGGGAATGACCGGGCGTGGGATGGATGGAGGAGTAGGTGTGGGTGGTTGATGGTAAGGTAAGGGAGCAGAAAAGAATGGTTGATCCTCGCGGAAAGTGACATCAGCAGAAACGGAGATCTTGCGTGTAGCAGGAGAATAACAGACATACCCATTTTGGGTGCGTGAATAACCAACAAAGATATGCTTGGCTGCTCGGGGATCCAACTTATCTGAGGAAGGCCCCAAACGGTGGACATAGCAGAGGCTACCAAATACACGAGGTGGGAGAGGAAAGGCCGTAGTGGAGGGAAAGAGTATGCTAAACGGAGTAGCATAGTTGAGAATAGAGGAAGGGAGACGGTTAATGAGAAAACATGCGGTCGAGACAGCAAAGTTCCAATATGGTTTAGGGACATGCATTTGAAGCATGAGGGAACGGACAACATCGAGTAAGTGACGATTCTTGCTTTCGGCAACACCGTTTTGTTGCGGCGTGTAAGCGCAGGAAGTTTGATGTAGAATCCCGAACTCAGAACATAAAGCAGTAAATTCGTGACTCGTGTACTCACGAGCATTGTCAGTTTGTAGTACTTTGATGGTCGTGTGGAATGGCGTACGGGTTTCGAGGACAAATGCCCGAAAGACACGGGGAAGCTCGGAGCGATCACGAAGTATAGCCAGGTAGTGCGAGAGTGATCATCAATAAACGTTATAAAAAACCGGAAACCGGAAATACTAGTAATTTTAAATGGTTCTCAAATATCTGAATGCACTAAATCAAAAGGAGTAGCGCTCCGAGTACAATGTGAAGAAAAAGAGGAACGAGTCTGCTTGCCGAGGATACATGAGTCACATTGAAAGGGGGTAAAAGAAACATCCGGGAGAACCCACTGGAGGACTGGTAGAGGAGCATGCCCAAGTCGACGATACCAATCAGTTGAAGAAACGGATGAGAGGATGGTGGGAGAGTCGTCGAGAAGGTAGAGCTCATTTCGCAGCCGGCCTTTACCAATGGTAGTCTGCGTCCGCCGATCCTGTATAACAAAAGAAGAGGAAGTGAATATAACAGAACAATCCAGATCATTAGTAAGTCGTCCAACAGAAAGTAAATTGAACGGGGAACTCGGGACGTGAAGAGCCGAGCGAAGGGAGATGGAGGAGGTGAGAGGAAGATCTGCCGAGCCGGAGACGGGAACAGTGGCTCCATTGGCCACAGTAATAGACTGTGGATAAGGGGAATTCAGGCACTGGGCAGGTCGATGTGGAGTAATGTGATGAGTAGCGCAAGAGTCCACAATCCAGCCCAAGCCGGTGGAGAGACAAGCGGTACCTGTGTTAGAGACGGAGGAAATGGAGGCAGATGGTGGGTGGAGCAATCCCTGGAGATGCTGGAGCTGAAGACGGACACTTTCAAGATCAGGAGGACCAGCATCGGTAGCAACAGAAGCCGTCGGGCGAGGAGGATAGTCAACTTTCTTGTAACAGGTTGCCTCGAGATGACCATCTTTCCCGCAGAAGGAACACTTCGGCCGACCCCGGCCACCACGACCACGGCCGCGAGATCCCGAACGACCCCCCCTCCCCCCCCCCCCCCCCCCGAGTAGAAGGAGGAGGAGGGAATGGTAGAAGCGGAGGTGCCTGCTGAAGAAGGGCTGGAGGAGTCGTAGTATCTAGAGGAGGTGATACTCGGAGAATCATGGAGCACACATCAGAAAATGGTGTGGTAGAGGAAGCCAGGACCTGAGCACGAATGCTTTGAAGGTGAGGGGGAAGACGGGCCATGATGATGGCAGTATAGGCGGCTTCCTTCTGAGCGCGCTGAGCAACAGCATCATTGGTGAACGGCTGATGCTGGATCCATGCTTCAGCAAGAGTCTTCGCACGAGCAATAAAGGAGGTCATATCCGAAGCCCCTCCAGCGTCAAGAGCAAAGAGGCCAGTGAGGATGTCGTAGAGATGCTGGAGGCTGTCCCGTCCAGAATATAAGGAGTATAGCTCAGTCCACATATCTTTGGCAGTCTCATGATACATAGCCATTTGATATGGCTCACCATCTAAAGAATTCAAGATCCAGGTCTGAACTCAGCCATCATTGCGGAGCCAGTCATCGGTAGGAGGGGTGGGAGGAGCCTGAGTAAGGTGAGGGAGAAGGCCCTTGGCTTGAAGAACTCGTCTAACTGAATGTACCCAAGGGACGAAGTTCTTCTTTCCAGAAAGAGAGATGGTAGTGATGCGCAGCTCGTCACGGACTTCTGTAGTGCAAGTCGGGCGGTCAGTCGGACAAGCCGGGCGGTCAGCAGGCGGGCTGGCCGTCGAGCCAGAGGAGTTACCGGAAGAGCCCATAAGGGCAGACCGCAGAGGCAGACAGCTGAGGTCGCTGCGAGAAGGGCAGGAGGCCGCTGCGAGAAGAGAGCAAGATAGCGGCGAGTAGAGGATAAACCGCCTGCGAGAAGACAAGGAGGCCGCCGCGAGAATGACTGAGGAAGACCACGACCAGAATGCGGATAGGCAGCAGTCCGCACGGTCAAGTCGGACACCAGCGAGTAGTCAGTTCGCAACCAGAGGGCAGAAACAAAAGAGAGACCGCCCCGGTCTAGGTGAAGCCAGCAGTGGTCAGAGAGCGGAAGGAAACCGCGAGAGATCACAAGCGAGAAGAAGGAAGCAGAGAGAAAGCGGATAAGAGCAGCCTGCAAGAGAGAACCCGCAGCGGGTTGACAGAGATCGCGGAAAGCAAAGGGGAGACTGTTGTCTTGCAGCGGACAGAAGGCAAAGCCGCAGCGGACAGAAGGCGAAGCCGCAGCGGACAGAAGGCGAAGCCGCAGCGGACAGAAGGCGAAGCCGCAGCGGACTTGCAGCGGACAAGGAGGCAGAGGCCGTGCACAAGAGAATTGAGGCAGAGGTCACAGCGGGAAGGCGAGGTCCGCGAGAAGAGGTTCTCGAGCGGACAGAAGAGGAGACCGTTAGAGCAGAACGCAAGCAGCAGAGGAGAGGAGCTTGCAGCGGACGGGAGAAGAGCCCGCAGCGGACAGAAGAAGAGCCCGCAGCGGACAGAAGAGAAGTGGGCCCCACGAAGCAGAGAGAAGGTGGCTATAAGAAGCCTGAAGAGGGTGGAACCACGGAGAGGGAGAGGAGAAGCGGATGCAGAGTTGCAAACCGCAGAGCCCGCGCGGAGAAGGGCAAGAGCGGACAGGAGACCGGAGCGGATAGGCTTCCAGTCCGCAGGAGACAAGGTCGCGGATAGACGCGGGTAGGAGAGGAGGCTGCAGAGAAAACTGCGGACCGGGAAGGGGGGGCGGGCTGGGCGGTTAGAAAAGGGGAAACCGCAGGTGACGGACCGCTCGCTCTGATACCATGTTGAAAGAGCTCAAAAACTTGTATGTATTGCTTGTGTGTATAAATACAAGGAGAGAATACAAATATATAGGAAGAAGAAGAGAGAAGAAAATCCTATACAAGATGTGGGACTAAAGGAGGAGAGAAGATAAAACAATAAATGAGCCCAATAATGGGCCCTTTACATGGGCTATTTTAACAGTAACAAATGGCTGCATTCCTGATTACCAAATCATAATTAGCAATTAATTAAGCTTACGCGGAGTAAACTAAGTAAATTATAATATTTTATTTATTTTCCTCATGTTAAGAAAACATTGCACCTTTCAGCAATATAGCATCAAGAAGCTTGTTGTGGAATGAGATGCCTTTAGAATTGACCTCCCCAAACCTGCCTCCTAATTGCCAATTAAAATGTATAAAAAATTGTAGAAGGTAGAAATGAAATAGAAGGTGCGAGTTTTATTCATCCACATAAGGGCAATATATAGGATCACAACACGACACCCAACACCGATAGGCGGTGTGGGACTAAACTCAATAACATTAAAATATTAACTCTAACACTCCCCCTCAAGCTGAAGGGGAACCCTACAGCTTGAACACAACATAAAAAGGAAGGTAAAAGAAGGTTGACAACGTGAGACAAAACAACAGTCACTGAGTCTCAACCGCGTGTCACCGGGGATACTTCAACCGGGCAAAGGCCACACGACGTTGGTCCGCAAAACCGACCATGACCACGCTGGATACACTCGGAGCGGAAACTAGGTCAACCACGCAAGACCAAGTCAACCCTACCAAATCCAGAGAAAACGACGAGGAGACACAAACAGCATATGAAATCAACCTAGGGGCCATGTGTGACTAAGGCAGGAGTCGGGAAAGAAGTATCTGAGTCGCCGTGATTACAAACACTCCCCCTCACGTGGACCGTGTGCAAGAAGACATAGGTTATACCTAGGGGCCGGGTGTGACTAAGGCAGGAGTCGGGAAAGAAGCATCTGAGTCGCCGATATCACAAACACTCCTCCTCGCGTGGAATACGTGCATGAAGGTATAGACTACGCCTAGAGGTCGTGACGTACACTCCCCCTCACGTAGATCACGTGCAAGAAGGAGGAAATCATAGAGACGCAACACAAAAACCACAAACAACAACTTAAAAAAAAAAATTAAATTTTAAACCCTACGGGCCGGGCTGGATCTGAAGAAGAAGGAAGCATCCGTCGGCACGAAGGAGCAGCACGGCAGCAGCGGAGGAGAAGCACGACAGCAGCGGAGGAGAAGCACGGCTCGCAGAGCAGCCGGAGAAGAAGCAGTTGCGGCAGCAGCAGGCCGGAGAAGCAGCGGCAGAGCAGCATCCAACAGCGGAGAAGAAGAGAGTTGCACGGGCAAAGGCCAGAAGCCGGAGAAGAAGAAGCGGTTGTAGCAGCAGGCCGGAGAAGAAGAAGCGGCAGGGCAGCATCCATGCCGGAGGAGGCGTCGGTGTCGATGAAGGAAGCCGGAGGAGGCGTCGGTGTCGATGAAGGAAGCCGGAGGAAGCGTCGGCGTCGGCGATGCAGATGGGAGCCGACGGGATCGTCGATGTCGGGCACGAAAGCCGCACAGGGCAGCGGCGGCGAAATCTGTCGTCGACACGACGGGAGAAGGTCCCGCTCCCGTCTCGGAATCAAGCGACGATTCCGTCGACGGGAGCGAGGGGGAAAGGACTTCCCGTGAGCCCTAGCAGCCGGAGTCGCGAAAGGATGGGTCGGGGAAGAAGCACGGGTCGGGACCGGGAGAGGGAAAGGGGAAAAAAATTTATTTAGGTATTCAGAACGTTCGCTCTGATACCATGTAGAAGGTAGAAATGAAATAGAAGGTGCGAGTTTTATTCATCCACATAGGGGCAATATATAGGATTACAACATGACACTCAACACCGATAGGCGGTGTGGGACTAAACTCAATAACATTAAAATATTAACTCTAACAAAAATTATTAGTGCAATTAACAAGGGCCGGTCTCTAAATATATAAGAGAGTGATATAATTACCCTGTCAATGTTGGCATTTGATAACATCCATGCACAAAAAGTCTCCCCTGAAGATTTACTTGAAGGAAATACTTTTGGGCATGAATGTTATGAAATGAAAACTTACAGGAGTGGTTTTTGTAATTTCAGAAGTAAGAGAAAAGCAAACTGTAATTACTCAAACTTTGAGGGGCATATATATATTTTAACTTACTGGGTAAAATTCTTGACCAATATGGAGAACCTGTAGGAGTTGACTGCAAGAGAATGCATCAAGTCTAGGTCAGCCTGTTGTAGAGACAACCTTCTCAGATATTTGTTTATACTATAAAGACTTACAAATTAATATAGTGTGCACATGGCATGGGCTAACTCTTTTGTTGAATTTATAAAGAGGAAATTTCGTAAGCACGCGCACCATGTATCGATGATAGTGGGAAATCGGCAGTGTCACCATTACCACCATCCTTTATTTTTCCTGGCACAAGGAAGAACATATAATATACCACGGGAGAACAGAGCGAGCGGCAGATGTACTGTCGAGATCGAGGCACACGGGATATTACATAATGCTCTGTTTGAGAAATCGGTGCCGGTTTAAAAGGGAGCAGTTTGAAACTGAGATTTTAAAACTGCATTTTCAAAACTATATTTTCAAAACTGAGAACTGTTTGGACAACCTCAGTTTACAATCAGTTTCAAACCTGTAAAACAATGTATCTGTTTGGAAAACTTCCCAGTGGTGGTTTAAAATGAAATATTTTCAAATTGCTGAATTCAAACGCCGATCATTTGAAACCAAATGTTGCCAAACAGTGTGATATCGTTTCGTTTAGAACGGAAAGGAGGGAAAACGGGTTCTCAAACATAGCCTAAATTTGTATTGATAGTGTTCGGGAATGAAATACAAAATTATTATGGAGTTTGATAGTATATGCAGCAGTAATATGAAAAATTGAAAACTGAAACTTAGACGGAAGAAAGTGAGAGAGAGAGAATAATAACTGGTGCAGCAGTCAAAATAATTAATATGGCTCCGTTTGTTTCAACAGTGGTGTTTTGAAGCAGTGAGATTGAGAGCGATAAGAATGGAGCGGTAGGAATGGACTATGGAGGGAGGGGGCTGCGATGGCTTTGAAGATCAAAATTGACGTTTCGAAACGTTGAGAATGGAGCATGAAGGTATATCAAATAGGTATTTTCTCCCACGGAAAATAGAGAAGAAATGCCAAAACAAATAGAACCTAATGTAGAACGGTAGCTTACGTCCCAGTAATCTCCCAAGTCCCAACAATGGTATTTTTTCTGAGAAAACAGAGACTAAACAAAAGAATGAGAGAATGATTTGAAATGAGAAATCCTTAACTGGATTGTCTCTCATGTATTCTCTATTTATAGATTTACAAGGTACAGATATTTTAGGTAATTACAAGTATTTTTGGTTTACATATCTGCTTTAGGAAGGAGGTTAATGGCTGGTAATATACAGCCAGACGCCGGTTAATGGCTGGTAATATACAGCCAGGCGTGATCCTTGGCAAGGCCAAGGCAGGCAGGAGTTTTGGCAAGGCCAGGCTGGACTTTCCGCTAATAGCCTCCTTGATTTGCATAGATCTCGCACATCCCCCCTCAAGCTTACGACGGATGAATCCAGAAGGCGAGTTTGTCCCTAAGCCAGATAAACCGAGGACTGGGAAGGGATTTTGTAAAGATATCAGCCACCTGGTCGCGTCCCGGTATATGAGAGATAGTAAGATCACCACGAAGGACATGGTCTCGGATGAAATCTACGTCTATGTCAATATTCTTCGTTCGGCTATGAAACACGGGGTTCTTGGACATGTGAATAGCACTGACGTTGTCGCAAAGAAGAAGAGAAGCAGATGAGCGGAGACCAAGAAAACGAAGCATATGACGAAACCAAAGAACTTCGGACGTCGTGGAAGCCAGAACGTGATATTCAGCCGCAGCGCTGGACCGAGAGACAGTGGGCTGCTTCTTAACTCCCCAAGAGAGAAGATTTGGCCCCAGGAAGACAGCATACCCCGTTGTTGAACGCCGACTGTCGGGACAGCCGGCCCAATCGGCATCCGAAAAGGCGCGAAGATGAAGAGAATCCGATTTAGAGAATTTGAGACCAAACTGCAGGGTGTCTTTGACGTAGCGAAAAATCTGTTTGACTGCAGCAAGGTGAGAGGAACAGGATTTTTGCATAAATTGACAAACATAATTAACGACATAAGCCAGATCTGGACGAGTCATAGTGAGGTACTGAAGAGATCCGACCATCTGCCTGTAGGTGGTGGGATCAGGTAGGGGATCTGGGGAGTCGGCAGGGAGTTGAAGTCCCGCGACAAGAGGGCTCTTGATTGGTTTGGAACCGTCTAAACCAAACCGACTGAGCATATCAAGAGCATATTGGGTCTGCGAGAGAAGAAGCGAGTCACTGCACCGGTCAACCTGTATACCCAAAAAGAAATTCAGGTCGCCGAGATCCTTCATATCGAAGTCGGAGGAGAGGCGACGAATGAGGCGAGAGATTAAATCAGCGTTGTTGCCAGTGATGATGAGATCGTCAACATAAATCAAGACGATAATAATGTCGGGGCCGTGACGTCAGAGAAACAGCGAGGTATTATGCAGGCAGATGACAAAGCCAAGAAGAAGAAGCAAGTTTGCAAATTTGTTGTACCACGCTCGAGGAGATTGGTGAAGACCATAAAAAGCTTTATGCACGAGACAGACGGGCTTCGGCCGAGTGGAGTCAATAAACCCGGGCGGTTGCTGGAGGTAAACGGTCTCCTCTAAGTCCCCGTGTAGGAACGCATTCTTCACATCCAACTGGCGCAGACGCCAGTCACGGGAGAGAGCCAAGGAGAGAACAAGACGCACAGTGCCTGATTTGACCACCGGACTGAAGGTTTCGGCGTATTCAAAACCTTCGCGTTGATTGAAACCTTTTGCCACCAAACGAGCCTTGTAGCGTTCGATGAAACCATCTGCCTTATACTTCAATTTGTAAACCCACTTACAGCCGATAACCTTCATTGACGGAGTGAGTGGGACAAGAGTCCATGTCCGGTTGCGACGTAGAGCAGCAAGTTCCTCTTCCATAGCACAAACCCAGTTGGGATCAGCGGTCGCCTGCTTATAGGTAGACGGTTCGGGTGGATGTCCTGGTAGCACTGAAAGTAGAGCTAAGGGGATAGGGTGGCGGGAGGCATAGAGCGCCCGGGAATGCTGGATGTCGGCGCGGGAGCGGGTCACCATGGAGTGAGTTGAGGACGGACCAAGCGCCTGAGAATCGAAGGGCGCAGCACCGGGGCCGCCGCGAGAGCCTCGAGGACGATGAATGGCGGTATGGGCTGGCCACAGAGGAGGCGTGATGGACGACAAGACAGGAGCACTGTCACCAGGGGCTGGAGGAAGTCCGGCCAAGATGACGCCGTCAGCCGGAGCTGCACCAGGAGGACTATCCGAGAGAGCAGTGGAGACGGGATCCATGAGAGCAGGAGGACCGAGAGCCCGACTTGGAGGTGCAGCGAGCGCTGGATCGTGTTGAGAAGGACGAGCAACCACCGGGGAGGTGGATGGAGACCGGTTAGCGCCGGGTGTTTGGTGCGGGAGAGACAGCTGCGGGAACCTGCAGCGAGTTAGGAATAGGTTGAATAGAAAAATGATCTGAAGGAGAATCCCAAGTTGAAGCGGTCCCTGCGGAGAATGGTTGAGCCAAGGGGAAGCGAGTCTCATCAAACGCCACATGACGAGATAGATAGACTCGTCCCAAAACTGGATCAAGGCATCGATAACCCTTATGGTGCGGGTTATAGCCGAGAAAAGCGCATTCCACCGACTTGAAGTCTAATTTTCCTCGTCCAAACGGGGCTAAAGCAGGAAAGCAGGCACAACCGAAAGTGCGCAGATGATCATAAGACGGGCGATCACCAAACAAGGCTTCAAATGAAGAGTGTCCGTTGACCGTGGTAGTTGGCAACTGGTTGATCAGATACACCGCCGTGGGGTATGCCCATGAGCCATAAGAGTAAGGCCGGTTTCAACAATATGACGATGTCTGCGTTCCGCTAATCCATTTTGTTCAGGTGTCCCTGTGTTGTGAAATTGGGACCGGATCCGCGACTACGGTGGTTCGTCGCGGATCTAGCAACGGAAGCTAGTCTGAGCAATATAATAATAAACAAAATTTAAATCCAAGCAAACACAACCAGACGACAAAATAATTACGTGGTTCGGAGTTGGGACTCCTACTCCACGGGGAGAGCGCGCCAGAAAGATCCATTAAAACACTGATGAGGTTACACATATACAACCAGAGACCAAACAAATACGGTCGAACAACAAAAGAAAACCAAAGAACCCAAATCCTGAAGAACCGATACCGTCGGGCGGTGTCGATGTCGTCGGGCAACAACCCTTGTTCTTCTTCCCGATGGATCCGTCTGTTCCTGTACCGTTGTCGCCGCCTGGAGCTCCCTACCTCCGCTGGACAGAGTCGCCTCCACCTGAATCCTCCTGCTACCGCCGCCTCCTGGAGCTGCCTGCCTCCGCTGGAAAAAACCGCCTCCACCTGAGTTGAGCCCGATGCGCCACCTCCGCCGCAGCACGCCTGCTGCCGCCGCTGCCACCGCGCCTGGTCTGAACAGGAGCTATCGCCGCTGCCGCCGCCTGAACACCTCTTGATGCCGCCTGGAGATCGCCGCTGCAACACGCCTGTCGCCGCCTCTGATCCTCCTGCACTGACGAGGTCCGCTCGCTGTCGCCGCCGTCGGGAACCGCCTCCACAGAACCTGCTCTCACACTCCTCACTGGTGGCCGAAAATGAGGTGGATTACTCTTTGATTCTTGCTTGGTGGTTGACGGTGGTGATCCGAAAATGGTTCTTCTATCTGTTTGTAGCAGCCCCCCCCCCCCCAAGCATTTATATAGGAGAATACCTCCCCTCTCCTAACAAGGAAGGAGAGCGCCATCAATGGTTCTCATTGATGGCGCCGGCCAAACAAAGAAGGAGGTCAACCGGCCATGAATGGCCTTTGCTAAAATAGATGGGATTCCAAATTAATGATCGGATTAGATTAGGAATAATCCATAATCCCTCCCAAAAAATCAGCCCTCTCATTTAATGTCATTTTCATAATAAGAGGTGGCCATGGATCGCGGACGTGGCGCGATCCGGACGGTCCGAGTCCATGCGTGAGGTGTCACAATCCTAGCAATCTCCACCTTGACGACTCATGCCACAACCGAACTCCACCTCGAAGTCTAACAAACGTATCTGAACCTCCAACCTGGATCTCCCCTACTGGCGACTACAAGCCCCCTCTCCCTGGGGCCTGACACGATCAACATGCATCAGTCTGAGTCAAGTCAAACTTGACTCGCCTCACTGATTTCTCCCGCATGCTCGCAACGCATTCCTCCGTGGGAATCTCCCGCAACATCACGCCTCTACCTCGAGCGAACTCCGTCAACTCCCGGTGACGCACGTCGACGTGCTTCATCCTTGCACGATAGACCGGGTCTACTGCAAGACGAATCGCACTTGAACTCTCACTGTGCAACTCCACCTTCTCCTAAGTGATCCTAAGTTCCTTGGTGAGACCTCTGAGCCTGATGGCTCCTCTCACGGTGTCTGGGTACTCCTGAGATGACTCTCTACCCGTCTCCTCTACGGCTGCGAAGATTCTACCTCCTCCAAGGTCTTCTCTCCGTGCACACGCTCTTGCCATGAATCCTGCCCCGCTCCTCCGCTGGTCCTTCCTAGCTTTTCGCTGAGAACGGTCTTTGCTCTCTAAAGCTCTATCGAAGGAATCGCGATCTGAGGAGATCGCCTGAAATGCATATGCTACCGTATCTTGTAGCTCGAGAGACGGTCTGACATCTCTCCTCGCATTTCCCCTGGCAATCGTGGTGTCAATCAGTCTATAGAGCGATCCGGAACGCTCTCCTCTCAAGACTGTCTGCGCGCCTCTCCTGACCTCCAAATATCCGTCGTTGCCGGTATAAGAATACCCGGCGGCCTCCAGAGTGCCTAGAGAAATCAAGCTCTTTCTCAACCTGGGCACATACCGAACGTTGGTGAGTGTCCTGGTCACTCCGTCGAACATCTCAATCCTGATGTTACCAACTCTCAACACCTCGCACTCTGAGTCATTCCCCATACGAACTCGACCACCCTCACACTGCCTAAAGCTGGAGAACCATCCCATGTTTGGGCACATGTGGCACGAACATCCTGTATCCATGATCCAGGAACCTGTGGTCTCAAGACTGGGTGAAACATGAAGAACGTCGGCGTCGTTCTCATCCTCGGATGCCACCGCAGCCTGATGTGGCTCATGCGTCTGTTCTTTAAACTTCCTCTTCGGGCACTCATTCTTCAAGTGCCCATCTTCCTTGCAGTAGTGACATTTCATATTCTTGCCACCGGACTTAAACCTAGGTCGGTCTTCCTCCTTCTCTTTTCCTCCCGATCTACCTAGGGTGGGGTCTTTGCTCTTAACGAATAAGCCCTCGTCGGCTCTAGGGCTCGACTTGCTTCTCGTTTCGTTCGAGAGCAGCGTTGTCATCACTTCTTCCATCTTCAGGGTGTCCTTACCATACAGAATCGTGGTGACCAGATGATCGAAGGACTTCGGCAATGAAGACAACAGGAGAAGAGCCTGATCTTCCTCCTCGACCTTAATGTCCATACTACGCAACTGAGAGATAAGTTTATTAAACGCATTCATGTGGTCAAGAAGCGGAGTGCTATCCGACATCCTCAAGCTGTAAAGTTGTTTCTTTACGTACAGCTTATTCGTGAGAGATTTTGACATATAAAGCTCCTCCAACTTCTTCCACAGATCCGTTGTAGTCTCAGCATCAACTACATTATACATAACCTCATCGGCCAAGCACAACTGGATTGTGTTGATGGCCTTCAGATCTAGCTCATCCCACTCGTCGTCCTTCTTCCCGGACTTCTCCTTTCCGAGGAGAGTCTTATGAAGACCTTGCTGGACCAGAACCGCTTTGGCCCGTTTCTGCCACAGACCAAAGTCAATTTTGTCATCGTACTTGGGGACTTCAAATTTCATTGTCATTATTGCTCACTGGGGTCTGAAGGGTCGAACCTGGCTCTGATACCAATTGTTATGAAATTGGGACCAGATCCGCGACTACGGTGGCTCGTCGCGGATCTAGCAACGGAAACTAGTCTGAGCAATAATATGATAAACGAAATTTAAATCCAAGCAAACACAACCAGACGATAAAATAATTACGTGGTTCGGAGTTGGGACTCCTACTCCACGGGGAGAGCGCGCCAGAAAAATCCACTAAAACACTGATGAGGTTACACAGATACAACCAGAGACCAAACAAATACGGTCAAACAACAAAAGAAAACTAAAGAACCCAAATCCTGAAGAACCGATACCGTCGGGCGGTGTCGATGTCGCCGGGCGACAACCCCTGTTCTTCTTCCCGATGGATCCGCCTGTTCCTGTACCGTTGTCGCCGCCTGGAGCTCCCTACCGCCACTGGACAGAGCCGCCTCCACCTGAATCCTCCTGCTACCACCGCCTCCTGGAGCTGTCTGCCGCCGCTGGACAAAACCGCCTCCACCTGAGTTAAGCACGATGTGCCGCCTCCGCCGCAGCACGCCTGCTGCCGCCGCCGCCGCGCCTGGTCTGAACTGGAGTTGTCGCCTCCGCCGCCTGAACACCTCTCGATGCCGCCTGGAGATCGTCGCTGCAACACGCATGTCGCCGCCTCTGATCCTCCTGCACTGACGAGATCCGCTCGCTGCCGCCGCCGGGAACTGCCTGCACAGAACCTGCTCTCACACTCCTCACTGGTGGCCGAAAATGAGGTGGATTCCTCTCTGATTCTTGCTTGGTGGTTGATGGTGGTGATCTGAAAATGGTTCTTCTATCTGTTTGTAGCAGCCCCCCCCCCCCCCCCCCTCAAGCATTTATATAGGAGAATACCTCCCCTCTCCTAACAAGGAGAGCGTCATCAATGGTTCTCATTGATGGCGCCGACCAAACAAAGAAGGAGGTCAGCCGGCCATGAATGGCCTTTGCCAAAATAGATGGGATTCCAAATTAATGATCGGCCTAGATTAGGAATAACCCCTAATCCCTCCCAAAAAATCAGTCTTCACATTTAATGTCATTTCCATAATAAGGGGTGGTCATGGATCGCGCACGTGGCGCGATCCGGACGGTCCGAGTCCATGCGTGAGGTGTCACAATCCTAGCATCCCTGGACAAGAGATAAGATGAGAAATACCATGGGATAAGAAGAAATCTTGAAGAATGTGGCTCAGAAACTCCCTGCCACCATCGGTTTGGACAAATTTGACTGTCTTATCGAGTTGCTTTTCTATGAGTTTAATGAACTGTATGAAGAGAAGTCCAACTTCAGATTTGCAACGAAGCAGAAAATACCACGAAAACCGGGAACATTCATCAATGATTATGAGATAAAACCGAAAACCATAAATAGATGAGGTAGGTGTTGGGCCTCATACATCACTGTGGAGCGTATGAAGAGATTGGGTAGAATAAGACTCTCGACGAGTAAACGGCAATTTGGACGCTTTGCCCAACTGACAACTGCGACAAACATTTTCTTTAACCAAAGAACTAATGTTTAACAATGGGTACAAAGATTTCATTAAACGAAAAGATGGATGTCCTGGACGAGCATGTCAAGTTTCCTCGTCTGTCTTATTGGTGAATAGGCTGACTGCAGATGATGATGTCCCCATATGTATTGGATAGAGTCCTCCTTGCCTAGTTCCTTCCAGCACTGTCTGACCCGTCTTCAAGCTCTTGATGAGGAAGCCCCATGGATAAAAAAATAAAACAGCAATTATTATCGCGAGTGTACTGGGAAACGCTTAATAAGTTCTTTTTCAAGTGTGGAACAACGAACACGGTCGAGATGAACTGATGTGCGGGGAATGGAGACCTTAGCCACATGAGTAATAGGTAAACCAGACTCATTTCCGACCATTACCAAATCAAGACCAGAGTATGGGGTCATACCTTCAATTTGTGCAGTGTCAGCTGTCATATGGTTTGTTGCTCCAGTATCAGGGTACCATGCGTGATCAACTTGGTCAGATAAGTTTATGGCGGCAAAGGATTGAACCTGATTGGAGATAACTGAATCTGGGGCAAAGCAATTGTTGGCTTTGTGATGGGGATGGCCACATCGGAAGCACACCACGTTGGGATCATCGGCTGTGTGAGGCGCACCTTTAAGACGGTGCCCTGGTGTTCCACGACCACCGCGGGTTGGTGCAGGTGAAGGAGGTCTGCGGTTGTGGCTAGCTCGACCGCCATCGCGTCCGCCACCAAAGTGCCCGCGACCACGAGCACCGCGATTTCCAAAGTGGGATCGGCCACGGCCTCGAGCAGAGTACATCGCCGTGGGTTGATCAATGACTCGTCGGGTTGTTTGGAGTCGGACCTCGAAATCAAACAATAGGACGGTGGCTTCATCCACCGTGGGAGAGTCTCGGGCGAGGTTGATGGCTGTAACAATGGGATCGTACTCAGATCCAAGGCCGCGAAGAAGCCACATGACAAGATCATCCTCGTCAATGGGTTTGTCGGCGCTTGCAAGGTTTTGGGCGATAGATTTAACCCGCTGGACGTAGTCGGCCATAGAGAGAGCCCCTTTGGACATGGACTGAATCTCTGATTTGAGCTGGAGAATGCGGGATCTTGTGAGAGTTCCATACAGCACCTCCAAAGAGTGTCAAACCTCAGCCGAGGTTGCCCAGATGCCGATCTGAGTAACGGTTGTCTCAGAGAGAGAGTTGGTGAGTCATGCCAACACCATCTGATCCAGGCGATGCCATCGGACAGCGTTTGACGAGAGATCGTCGGAGTCAGGAGGGGTTACAGATCATCAATGAACCCGATCAGCCCAAGCGAACGGAGGACAGGAAGAACCTGCGTCTTCCATGGAAGGTAGTTTGTCGATTTGAGCTGGATTGACACATCCTGTCGGATCGACTTCACGGTAGGTAAAGTGGACTCCAAGATGGTGGTGGTGAAGTCGTGAGTGGAGGGAATATGGACAGAGGTGGAGGTGGATGTGTTTCCGGCAACAGGAGTCATGGCGTTTGGCTCTGATACCATGTGAGAAAACAGAGACTAAACAAAAGAATGAGAGAATGATTTGAAATGAGAAATCCGTAACTGGATTGTCTCTCATGTATTCTCTATTTATAGATTTACAAGGTACAAATATTTTAGATAATTACAAGTATTTTTGATTTACATATCTGCTTTAGGAAGGAGGTTAATGGCTGGTTAATGACTGGTAATACACAGTCAGGCGTTGGTTAATGGCTGGTAATATACAGCCAGGCGTGATCCTTGGCAAGGCCAAGGCAGGCGGGAGTTTTGGCAAGGCCAGGCTGGACTTTCCGCTAATAGCCTCCTTGATTTGCATAGATCTCGCACATTTTTAACTTTTCAATTGCCCGGTCCACGGCCAAATCATTCATTGCCACAACTGAATCCGTAGGAGTAACATTATGGAAAGCATAAACACCATCCAGTGTCGTTGCCATAGTGGCTGGGCAAATTGCCGCCTTCCCCCATCGCTGCATCACCCCTTCGTTGGTGCATTTCCACAGCGTCTGCAGCAGGGTCAACCAGGGGATGGTCGAAAGACAGATCACAGTGTGCAGATTTGGTTGAGGCATTCAATCGAACATCTTGTCTGCGGCCATCATTCCGAACATTGCCCATGCGCCAATATTGGGCATTGAGCATTCCCCCTACGGGAACATTCACATTGGCATCCATTACAAGATACACCACACCATCCACAAGATTGGCACTATTACCTGGCCGTTCTTGGTGTTTAACCTCCTTCAGCCCTTCATGATCGCATCAACCCCCACCTTACCTTCCCCGGACGACAAAGCAGGAATGTTGCAGTCACTGACTCGATCTCCTCAGGTTCCATCATGTGCAAATGTTGTTTCTTCCTGCTTATCTCAGTGCTCGCTGTGGTCTTCATGATCACATCAGCCTCCAGCCTCCAACGCTCTCTCCGCATTTGGTGATAAATAATAGTTGCTTTCATGGAGGAAGAAACGTCATTTGTTGCGGCATCACTGAGGTTTTGCTTGGTGGCCAAATGTGCTTGCCGAAGACCCTCCATTCCGGACGCGGATTCAATCTGTGAGATCGAGTCATGTGCAAATGTAAGAAAATCAAGAAAACTCTACCCGAAGTTCAGGTTCGGTCTCCAATGGATCTGCAAGCTAATGACAGCGGTATCTCAACTATTTCTCTGCCTCATTAATGTGGAAGAGACTGTGATTGTGGCTCCATCATATATTGAGTTTCCTCCTGTGGTGGTGGTGTGGCTGGTGGCGGTTGGCCCATCTATGGCTTCACCCCTAATGTGGTGAATCAGATTGTGGATTGGGATGGCTCCCCTAATCTTTTGGGTTGAGGACAACAGCTATGGGGAATGGGGATGTGTGTTTTGCGAGGACTTGCAAAAAAAAAATCCTGGGATCTCTCTTCCTAGAGAAAGGAGCGCGGGTAGCGCAGAAGTCCCACGATGAAGCTTTGCAAATCATACATTGCATTGATTTTTTTTTACTTTGTTTTTTCGCAACCGCTCGATCAAAAAATAAACATGCTGGATTTCACCTGCTCTCACTTTATGGAACGCGGCTTCGGATCCTCTGGAGTCTGGAGTTCAGGAGGAACTTCACAGATCCAACGCGCGAGATCTCCCGAGCTCCACAAATCCTATGACTAAAAAAAATTAGTCACTAAAAGACAAAAAAACGTAAAGTAAAAATAATCTTATATCTAAAAAATACGGGTGTTCTCGCGCATTGGATTGCGCGTGAGAACCCCCAACTCCACCCTGAAGTTGTCCATACAAACTCTAGGAGATCTGAATTCATCAAACGCTATCCGTACCTGATTATTATTTCATCTATGGAGATGTGGTTTTTTGGACAGGCTTGTATCAAAGTAATGCATGCGGTGAATTTATAACCTTTGTGGTCAATTATTTAAGTCATTTATATCTATATTAAAAATCAATAAAAATATTATATATATATCTATATTATATAAAAAAAAAAGGTAAAAACACTTTCACTAAAACAATGGATTTCCAATTTTATCTCATTTTTATAAAAAGAATCTCAATTTTAATAAATTTACTTCTTTTTTATTTTAAAAAAGTATGCTCACATGTAAATAAAGTCCTCTAACTATAATTAAAAATGAGTTCTTCATGCCACTCGCAAATTCCCGTGCACATCACAAAAATGAGTGACAAGCGAAGTATAACACTCGAGGGCTTGCAAGCGGCAGGAGCATCGTGATGTTGGGACAATGTTATGGTCGGGATAATGTAACAAAGATGAACTGTTGTGTTTTGCAGTAGGGACGGAGTCCCGTGCCTATCACTCATGTGTGTTGACTCATTGTCTGGTATTATATTAAAAGAGAAAAACACGGAGCCCTGTGCCGTGTGTTTTGTAGTAGGGAGGGAGGCGACCGCCGCACGCGCGATCGGCACACGCAATCGCGCGCGATCCCACTCCCGGTGGCCAACCAGGGTCGGCTAGACGATCGGCCCCTCTCCTCTCTACAAGCCGACCGGCCCAAGCCGACCGGCCCAAGCCGACTCGGCTTCCGGCCGGCAAGGAGGTCGCGCCTTCCGGCCGCACCTCTGCGGCCACATGGCGCGGCCACCCCGCCGGTCGCCCCGACCGGCGGGGGCGACCCCCTCCCACTGTAACACCCCAAATCCCCATTTGGGTTCTGGTTGGGCTACACGGCCTGGGACACGGGCATGTCCCCGGGCGTGTCCTGCTCGGGTTGAGCAGCTTGTCGAGTGCTCGACGAAATGCACTCGACGAAGTTTTCGAAATGGAACATGACATGTGACACGAGCGTGTCCAGGGGCGTGTCTTGTTCGACGAACTTCACTCGAGGAAATGCGCTCGACGAATTCTCGAGAGAGAGGGCACACGGCCTGTGACACGGGCGTGTCACATGGTCGTGTCCTGCTCTGTGTCTACTCGAGTGGGGTCTCGAGCAGGTCTTAAATGTCTCGAGTACGGGTGTGGCACAGGCGTGTCAGCCATATGACACGGGCGTGTCATGTCCAACTACTCTAGTAGTTCTCTCGAGTAGGTCTCGAGAGGTAGACACGGGCGTGTCAGCCATGTGACACGGGTGTGTCACATGGACGTGTCCTGTTCTGGATAAGGCGGTTTGTGCGCCGCTTAATGGACACGACCTGTGACACGGGCGTGTCACAGGGCGTGTCAGGCCCGAAAGAGCCATTTTTCAGACATTTTCTAGTCGTTCATTTCCTTCCTCTGGGATCTGATCGCTTAGGTTTCTCCTTGCTGCTTTAAGGCTGAAAGGGAGAAGATAATCCTCATTCCATCTTTAGTCATTCTCTTTCTAAAAGAAAGCTAGAAAGAAGGGAGAGCAAGGAGGAAGAAGGAGAAGGAATCCGGCTGCTGGATGATCGTTATCGTGCCAAATCGGGATCCGAGTTCAGATTCATGGAGTCAAGGCCGTGGCGGTGATTTCCATCTGGCTAATTCATGGCTCCAAAGCGATCGTCAAGGGTAACGATCTCCTTCTTTGACATGTGAAGTCCTTTCTTTATGCATGAATATGGAATCCTCCACCAAGCAGTGGAAATCGCAAGTGATTCCAATGGGTTGATAGTTGATATCCCCGATTGAGTCTGCATCTAGAGCTGGAAATTGATGCCTATGAATTATGAATGTGAGCTCCTTTTGTTGTAAGCTCGACGTAAGTTGTAGGCTGATCTTGGATGTTTTGCGTAAGCTCCTTGTGGTTGAGTGATGTGGGCGCTATTTTCTCTGAGAGAGCGGAAAGCTGCGGCTAATCAGGAGGGAAAGCCAACTCGCATCATGTGGTGCGCTACTGACGTTTGAGCAACGGGAAAAGGCTGACCTGCCCCTGGTTATTTTGGGAGATCGATTGGTGGCAAGGCTTGGGAGGACGCGAGGCAGACCCGGCTTGCTGCACCACTATAGTGGGTCAATCTCAATGCTCAAGTTTGTCGTGAGGTTCATACCTCTGAGTGGTTTGGTCGGAATGTTCCCAGAATGCGTGTTGTGGTAACTAGGATCGGCCAGCCAACATGTTAATAACCTCTGATCGGTGGTGTTGTCACGGAGTCCGGTACACCGTAATGTGCCCTGAGTGCACGGAGCGTCTGGTGGAGGCTGGCGTTTGTGATGTGGTGCGTGAAAGCACTTGTTGTCGTATATAGATTGTGATTGCAATGCATACAGGGAAGGCACCACTGCCCCGGGTAAGGGGTAGGGTCGTTATAATTGGTCAGCTAATGCTGACTGTTGCTTTGTTTACCGCTCTTGGGTGAATGTCTAATTACAGGTGCTGATGGGTTGAATTAAATTGAGCGGAATGAAGCCTTTGCTGCTTAAAGGCCCTTGAAGGTCATGCGAAGAATTCTTGGATTTCATGTGCGGCCGGTCTGTGTGCCGATGTACGAAGCTGTATATTTGTAAATAGTAACTTGTATGGCCTTAAGGCTATGAGCGTTGTGTATTTGTATACATTCCTGGTGTTATATATAAAAGGGTGGTTTATATATTTAGTGGACATTCATGCTAATGAGTTCTTGCAACGTAAAATGTTTTCGCTAGAATGCTCTGAGCTAGGATGCGAATAGAACGTGATTTTGATATTCATAAGTAATTCCACCGTTTGTCGGTGAAATATGGCGTGGGGCCCCGGCCGGACCCACCGTTATATTTCATATGACGAACGGAGGCGTTACACCCACGGGCCGTCGTTGCGACCGTGGAAGGTCGCGGGTAGTGGTCGACCGCGCCCGATCCTCCGGCCAGGCACGCTTGGTCGGTCGCGCCATGCGCGCCCCGGCTCCGGCCGACCACACCTTGTGGTCGGTCGGTGCCGAATCCTTAACCGCGTCGGTCGTGCAACCAACAGTCGGCGTTGGGCATCACCCCTTCCTACACCATCAGATCGACTTGTCGAAGTCGTTACTGTCCGTTGCGCGGGTAACCACCCGCGCAACCACCATTGTTAGTGGCGGAGCCATGATTTTAGTGGCAGCCTGCATTTAGTAAATATTATGCACTCTAAAATATGTTAAAAATATTAATGTGAGTGATTACGATGCACAAATAAACACATAACTACCGTAACCACCTCTTGTATGCTATAAAAGGAGCCACGAGCCTCCTCATTTCTTACATTTCTCCTTTGTGCTTTCTTCTTTCTCAAGGCAGAGCTCTGCAGGAATTCTCCTACGAGCCATCACTCCTCCACCATAATTCACCTACGAGCCATTGCTCCTCCACCAGAATTCTCCTACGAGCCAACGCCACTCCACCTAAAATTCAGCTAAGTCCGCAGCATAACCACGAAAAAGATGTTCTCCTCGTTGTAGGAAGAAAGCCTCGTTCGCATACAACCTCCAGCAAGCCCGCAACAACCTCATTTTATGTGTTCTGCACCCGTCCTCGCACTAAGATAGTGAAAGCTAAGCCTCGCGTGGAGCAGCTTGTTGCCCGTCGAGCGCCAAAGATTCTTTCTCACCTCCAAAGTGTAACGAGGAGCGTCCTGTCGCCCGCAATGCTTTAACAGATCTATAACTCGAAACTTATAGTGGAGTTTGACCGATATATACCCGGTCGCGTGGTTTTTTACCCGATTGAGGGGTTTTTCTACTTAAAATCGTCTTGTGCACATGTTTTCTTACCCAGTGATTGATTGTGCGCTCGACCACTCCTGAGCTAAGCTGGTCACAACTAGACCGGTTTAGGAGAGACGAGATAGACCATAATAGTTTGTTGTCATCTGTGGGAAGTCGAATTCCCAGCATCCTCATAATATAGTACCCTCAACTCAGCAGTACTCTAGGACAGCTTTAATGGCAAGTATAAATGTTCAAACTACTGAAGGATTCGTCCTAAGGGGACGCATTGAGTCGACTCCCTCTCATTCACTCATCAATGTGTCACTTGAGGCGGAAGTTATATTTGCACCCATTACGACTTTGGAAGACGTGTACGACAAATTGAGGAGCGGCAGACGGAGATGCTAGCTCTCATCAGGAATTTAGGAGCGCTACCCACTCCTCTTCAACCGCCAGCACCAGACAACCTGTAACACCTCCCCTGTAATGACCGTATAATATGGGTCCGGCCGGAGCCCCACAACATACAAACGCCACAGCTTCAGTATTATAAGATGATACAACTACCCAAACTCAAAACTCATAACACAACACAACGGAAACAACAAGCAAGACTAGAAATTATCCACACCTACAAGAGTAATGAAATGACCTTATGGCCTTACAATAAAAGTGAGTCCAAACTCGAATAATACATCAGTCATAAAAGTGCATAAGCACTCCTAGTCTACCTCGGCATGCAAGTCGGTCAACATGGGCATCAAACATACAATGGCATATAAAGTAGAGCCACAACAAAGAGGTAACACTTCTTGAGGGTCAGGCCTTTCTGGCCGGTGAGCTAGCTCCCGCTTGCGATCCTGGCCCTGTAAAAAATATTAGTAACGTGGGTCAGCAAATGCTGACCTCAAACTGTTTAACCAACACATCTCCTCCCGGCCGCCCCTAACGGACCCCGGGGTACTCCTCCAACCTGCAAGTTAGCACTTCGTATGCAATATTCATAAGCAAGAAAAACAACTAAGGAAACATGCTTGGATGTCTCAAACATCATACATGTTCTCTACTGTTGAGCATATAATAATAGGGCCTATTATGCACATGAATGCAACACCCGGGCTTCACCCAAGGCATCATATAGCGTATGCATCTAGCACAACATCACATCGTTTGGGTACTCATCATTTCCTCATTGGAATAAAGCCACAAATAAAGGGGAACCACAATCCCCCAACGGCATACAAGCCGCCACACAGAACTCTTGTCAAGGCCCCACCTGCTCACGGTCGTAGACCTGGGCTTGCCGGCAAACTCTGACTTCTTATGTCAGGATTCCGTCCAACACACTGACCAATTCTAAGAACCCTTGCTGCACCCCACCGGCTCATGTCCTCATTGCCCGGGCTTGCCCCATGCTCGGCGTTCTCGTCAATCTCACAAAAGGGGACTAGTCTCGCCGGGACACTTTCCACACATGACTTGCACGTCACGGGATATCCAGCCGACCACGGAGACACGGCCACGCCTTGGCACATCACAATCCAAGATAATTCCACTCAAATCCCTCATTCGTACTACAGCATTCCCGTACACCAGGGAAACCATCTACCACCCATGCGGAGCTAACCTTGTCCACCAAGGAAACCATCTACCGTCAATGGGGAGCTAATCTTGTCTGGTACCGACCACACGTACTCACGCAAGATAAAGGGAAGAACACCACAAACATCACACAAACATCACACAAACATCACACATCACAAGCGGCCTCTTGCCGCAACGGATCTCTACGAATCCTTAAACCTCGTATGCAACATCACCGAGTCGGACTAACAGTCGCGACTACGGCTTCACCCACCATGCCTAATCTACTAATGAAGCGGATCTCTAATGTAAAAACATGTCGGGGATGGACTCAATCGACCCGGAGGTTCCTCTTGAACCTTGGCGACCCAAACCCCTCTCATTTGAGAGTTTGGTGCCCAAAAACTAGAAAATAAAAGATGTTAAAACATGCATCTTAAAACTAAGAGGAGAAGTGTCGTTACCCTCCGACTCCTCTTCCTAGCCATGGAAAAAATAACAAGATGAAAACCTTCGCAACGATCTAGCCTCCACGGATCTGGACTCGGCTCGCAATTTGGAGCACCGAAACCTCTCTAACAGCCGGATCTCCTCTTCCTCCTTCGCTCTCCCTTCTCTCTAGAACTTAGACAGAGTACCAGCGGCAGGAGAATAAGGGTGTTGAAACCCTATACACAGGTATATCCCAATCGGATTAACCACCAGCCGTCGATTCCCACAAAAGGGAAATGCACGGCTACGATCCAGGTCTGACCTGAACAAAAGGGGCTGAACACCGCACAGTTCACCAAACCGGAGCAGGACACGTCCGCGACCAATCAATTGTGTCGGGACATTTAGTCAAGATCCCGCCAAACACCCCTATGTCGACACTCCGCGTCGACAGAGTCAAACACGCCACAATCCGCCCCGCGCTCGACGATCGTTGAGCCAAGATTGTCTAACGCTGCCAAATCGTCGAAGGGAGACTTTGGCAAAATCGTCGAACGCAGGGAAATCGTCGAACGCAGATCGCTGGGGAAATCGTCGAATGCAGGGAAATCGTCGAACGCAGATCCCTAGCAAAATCGTCGAACGCAGGGAAATCGTCGAACGCAAATCGCTGGGGAAGTCATCGAACGCAGGGAAATCGTCGGACGGCCCTGACACGCCCTGGGACATGCCCGTGACCCAGGCCGTGTACCCCTACTCGACGATCGCCACTCGACAATCGACACTCAACGATCGTCGAACCGAGGGGACATGCCCCCTGTCACGCCCGTGTTCCAGGGCGTGATCTCCCAAACATTTCGTCGACCGAAATTCGTCGACCACGCGCCCACCCAAGCGGGAAACGCCCGTGACCTAGGCCGTGTGACCCCCAACTAAGACCCAAACTTGGCCAAAAACGCGATCGATCGTCCCTCTTTCAAATTTTGGGGCGTTACACCCCCCCCCCCCCCGCTGTTAGTGCTAAATCACGCTCTGCCCCGCCAGTTCCCCACAAGAATAATATATATGAAGAATTATCTAACGCCGCCAGCTCCATGCACCTTGCCTATCGGGGCACTGGGGTGGTCGTTGTCGCCACGCGAAAGAAGAAGTTTGTGCATTGCTAGACGAAAGACTCACTCGTGAAGAGATATGGGAGGTTATTGCTCGAGAGTATGGACATGTTGGGCGTCGGGGTGCTTTCGCCCGCCGTCCTCTACAACAAGGCTCCCCACTCGTGCCCCAAGTTCTTGTTCATCTGATCCCGCACGACTTCAAGCTCTCAATCATAGAGACGTTCGATGGAATGGAGTATCCGCTCGAACATATCAACCACTTCACTACCATCATGAGAATTTACAATGTTTCATATCAGTTGTTATGTCAGGTGTTTCCAGTAGCATTGAAAGGCCAAGCCCGGACTTGGTTCCATTCCTTGTAAGTTGGGGGGCATTGACAACTTTGCAGAGTTAGCATGTCAATTCGACGAGCAGTTCGTGGCTAACTGCAGAATAATTCGTGATCCCTCACATCTATCAGAAATTCGCCAGAATGTAGGGAAGGCCCTGAAGGAATTTTTTCGCCGGTTCACTACTGAAGGACCATAAATTCTGGGAGTGGATCCCAAACTTTCGAGGGGTGTATTCCTTGGAGGCCTCCATCCAAGTGGTTTTTATTCTGCCCTGATGAGAGAAACCGTGTTAAGTTACCCGGACCTCGTACATCGAGTTGAGGCCCAAATAGTCATTGATGAAGCTATCAAAGCGCACCATCAGCAGTTTGAAGGAGGAGATAAGAGGAATAGGGGGCGGGAGCAGGCCCCCCATAAAGAAAATAAGAGCAACGCAATGAAGGACACTATAATACAGAGCGTCGTTGCGACTCCCAAAATGATAGAGGGCAACGACCACTGCAAGAATACACTCCGTCGAACACTACACTGACTAATGTACTATACGCAATTCAGTACAATCCAACGTTGCGTCGATCGAAAGTGCAACTGCCAAAACTGAGGAATGACCGGTCAAGATACTGTGAGTTCCATCGTGGAACTGGGCACACCACAGAATAATGTACCGGGCTCAGATATGAAATTGAACGCCTTGTACGACTAGGACTCCTTGGGAGATTTTTGCAAGAGTATGTACTGGAACAATAGGCGCCGCCAAGGCAAGTAAGATAACAGCAAAATGCATCGCAGGGAGCTGCCGACGGAAGGCAGATGATGGGCAACATCGAGACCATTATCGGGCCCCTGATCCCCTCCTCCCAAATATTCTTAGTTAAGTTGGCATTCTAGAGAAGAGTTATGAAGTTAAGGGGCGTAGTCAAGGCACCACCATCACAATCGGAGACAGAGATCTTGAGGGGTTGTGGTCGCCTAATAAGGACACACTTGTAATCAGTGCAAGAATCAGAGATCCATGTTATAACATCAAGAGGACCCTAATGGATAACAGGAGCTCCATCAGCATATTGTTTTTATCTACCCTCAAGAACATGAAACATACAAACAACACCTCAGTCCCACAGCAGAACCTGTTTGCGGTTTCGATAACTACCCTGCCCTAGTTTAGGGGACAATCACCCTACATGTCACAATGGGTGAGTTCCTGAGGTAGGCTACACACAACATTCATTTCGTCGTCATAGATTCAAGATCAACTTACAATGACGTCTTCAGAAGGCCAGTTCAGTGTATCTTCGGAGCAATCCCGTCAACCCCTCACCTGTCAATGAAGTTTCCCACCTCTTGTGGAATTGGGGTCGTTCGAGGGAACCAAGAGGAAGCCCAAGCTTTTTCCTCAAGGCAAGCTTAGCCGGCAGTTGTGACCGCTTTCAACATCGACGGCATAGACCCGCGCAGCAAAGCAAATATACAATAAGGATGCTCTTATTAAGAAGGGAAGGCCCTTTTTCACATGTGGAATGTGTCTGGTCTATGCCACTTTATCCTTTATTTCTTGTTTCTTGTATTCTCGTTTTCTTGTATTCTATTTTTCTTGTTTTCCTGTTTTTATTTCCTGTTTTTCAGTTTCATGTTATAAAAAAGTCGTGAGTTATGACTTTGCATGAAGTTGAATGAGACAGTTCCTCACTGACCCTGCCTTTCTACATTAACATCGCTCAGGCCTTCCCCCTCGCGATTAATCAAAACTCAATTAAGTAAGGTTGCATATGCGGTTTGAATGAGACAGGTATTCACCAACCCTACCTTTCTACACAGACATCACTCGGGCATGCCCTCTCGCGATTAATCAAAACTCAATTAGGTAGGACTGCATATGCGGTTTGAATGAGACAGTCCTTTACTGATCCTGCATTGCTACGCCGACATCACCCGGGCATGCCCCCTCTTGATTAATCAAAACTCGATTATGTAAAACTATGCATGCGGTTTGAATGAGATAGCTCTTCACTGACCCTGCCTTTGTACTCCCGACATCGCCCAGGCCTGCCCCCTCACGATCAACGCCAAATAAAACTTAATTAAAGGAGGCCACACAACTAGGTTGAGCAAGAAAATCTCTCTGTCGTACTTACGAGTCTGTATTTATATAGCTACCAAAATCTATACAACAAATGCAAGAAGAAAGAGAAAAAACATCATACAAAAATAAACATAAACGCGTCGCCAATAACCACCAAAGATTGATGAAAAACATACATCAAACTCAACTGAAGAAAGTACCAACATACAAGAATAAAAGGCTCAGGCTACTACTCATTGGCTGCATCTGCATCAGAATTAAGGCTCGAGCTCTGGTCATCTAAGATATCATCGAAGCTGAGGCTGTATGCATCACACTTTAAGCTCCTAGTGAGCAAATGAAAAGCCTTTGACACTCCACGTCTAAGTGCAAGCTCGCGAGCATCTTCCATATGAGGGTTCACCTCTCTGGTCCAGATATCCTCACGGACCTCCTCGCCAATCAAGCTACGATCGCGCATATAATCCAAAGAATTCTTATACTCGGCAAGTCCAGCGGCCTCCAGCACTGATGTCCATTCCTCTGAAGAAAGTTTCTCCACTTGAGCCTTCAAATCCCCGAGCTCTATCTCCAGACAAGAAGTCTCCTCTTGAGCGGCCTTCAGCAACTGTGTGGTCTTCTCCACAAAAGATTTCTCCACCTCTAATGTCGCTCGAGACTCCTCCAACTCTGTCTTCAGCTCTGATCCGATCCGTCGAAATCGAGGTACATCTCGATCATGATCCTCTTTCAAAGCAGCAAGTGAGTCCTCCTTCATCCAAAGCTTCTACTAGAGGGCCAAATATCCATCATTCAAGCTCACGTAATGATCGTTCCACGTGAATGCAATATGAGTCTGAGCTTCAATCTACAAGCAAAAAAGAATGGACTCACTATGACACAAAGCAACAAATTAAAAACCCAAAACAAGCAAGCTCACTTACCACATCGCTCATCGCATTTAAAGAAGAAGACGCTGGGAGAAAAGCCTCTGAATGAGGCGCTCCGGTGTAGAGGACCCCAACACCTCCACATCAGGGTCAGCAGAAGTGGTCTCATCTCGGCAACCAGGAAGAACCGCCTCAACATGTGAAGCTTTTTGCTTCTGAGGAGATGGAGGCTCCATACCCACATCACTGCAACTGGCTACTGTAAGCTTTCTTTTTTGATCACGAGCTATAGGCGTCTCGACTGCGCACTTAAGATTGACAGATACCCCGAACTACAGCAGACGTCTCTCCTGCACGAACACAGAGATGCTAAATAAATGATTGACCAACTCCCGAGGCTCGGTAAATCCAAGCATTGGGGAGAACTCCCGCTTTTTCTCCTTCTAGCGATGACAACGGTCACGCAGTACATTCCATAGCTCCGGTAAGCCCCAAGTGTTCCTGACATATCCAAACAGGGTGTTCCTATGACGACGATCCATCTGGGTCACAAAGTCAAGACAACTTTTATTGCTGAAGATCTCAACACGGCCGCCACCATCAACGTAGACATCACACCAATCTCTCAACCAATTCAAGGAGAATTTTAAACCACACTCTCTAAATGATACGACCAAACTCATAAGGCACATCATCCCATGCGACGTGAACTGGGACATCGGAACACCACAGAACTTCAGAATATAAATCATCTCCTCGTATGGTGGAAATAGAAGCCCGACCTCAGAGTGGTCTCACAATATGTTAACCATCTTCTTGGTGGATTTTGGACCCTTTCATCAACGCGTGGTATTATCACTTCAAGATCTGTAGGTAATTTGTATCTCTTCCTCAAAATCGCAATTTGATCAACAGAAAGTGACGAGCGCAGACACATAGGTCTCGCTGGACATTTTGAAGCCTGAAGTGAAAGAAAAACAAAAGTAAAATTCAGCAATCGGAACGAGAACGTTCAATTGAATGGCCAGTGGTCGTGCGCGCCTTCAAGCGCGCGTGCCCGCAAGACCGTGCTTTTCTGGGACGCGCGCGTACGACCATGCACACCTTTGGACGAGCGCGCACAGGAGACCGTGTGTAACAGCCTGTCCCGCTAAGTAGCATAGTGCCGCTGGCCTACTAGTGGCCCTGGTTTAGAGCTCAGAGGCTATCACACCCTATCATGGGCCGCATAGCGTGTCTCGCCCCACGACGCCACGGTAGTCAGCCCAAACATCAAGGCCTGCAGGCCCAATGCACCCCAACCAATACCCGCGCCTGTTTCTTAGCAACGGTAGGGTGTTGCCACGGGGTTTCGAACCCGCAACCTTGTTAAGGCTCTCTTCCACTAGAGCTCATCACCAACTGAGCTGCAGGGTGATGAGCTTTGTTGGAAGAGAGCCTTATCAAGGTTGCGGGTTCGAAACCCCGTGACAACACACTGTCACTGCTGAGAAACATGCGCGGGGATTGGTTGGGGTGCATTGAGCCTGCAGGCCATGATGTTTGGGCTGACTACCGTGGCGCCATGGGGCGAGACATGCTATGCGGCCCATGATAGGGTGCGGTAGCCTCTGAGCTCTAAACCCAGGCCACTGGTAGGCCGACAGCGCTGTGCCACTTAGCGGGCCAGACCGTTACACCGTGCACACCTCCGGGTGCGGGCATGCGCGCACACGACCGCGTGCACCTCCCACGGTCGACGGTTGGCTGCTGTTCGGTGGTTGGCGGCTCGTCGGTGGTTGGCGACCGGTCGACGCCTTGCTGGTGGTTAGTGGCCGACGAAGGAGCCAGCCGCCTCCCTCACCCGTGAGGGGCAGCTCTCTCGTTGACCGCGATACAACGCCCTCCTCTGTTGTCTGATCTACTTAATGCGGTCGCGACCGTCCGTTGTGTGGGTAACCACCCACGCGCGTAACCATCGTCGTTAGTGGGGGGAGCCATGATTTTAGTGGCGGCTTGCATTTAACAAATATTATGCACTCTAAAACTATGTTAAAAATATTAATGTGAGTGGTTACCGTGTGCGGTAGTCGCATAACTATCGTAATCACCTCCTGGAAGCTATAAAAGGAGCTCAGGGCCTTCTCATTTCTTACCTTTCTCCTTCGTGCTTTTTTCCTCCTCAGGTCAGAGCTCTGCCGAAATTCTTCTACGAGCCACCGCCCCCACTAGAATTTGTCAACAAGCCTCCTCCTCCACCAGAATTCTCCTACGAGCCACCGCCACTCCACTATAAATTCAGCTAAGTCCGTGACATAACCACGAAGAATATGTTCTGCCCGTTGTAGGAAGCAAGTCTCGTTCGCGTACAACCTCTAGCAAGCTCGCTCCAACCTCATTTCACGCATTCCGCGCCCGTCCTCGCACTAAGGCTTCATTTGGTTCGGCGGTGGCGGATGGATCTAGCGGGTGGAAACGGAGTGTTCGAATCGGAGGGGGGAGGTGGCTTATCCAAACAGAGCTTTTTTGGGGCGTTTCTCAAGGCGGGCGGATGGAAACGGAGCAAACACCGCCGAAGGTTCATTTGTTTACCCGCCTTCTGGCGGCATTTGTCCCAAACGAAGTGGCAAAACGCCGAACCAAATAGAGCCTAAGATAGTGAAAGCTAAGCCTCGCGTGGAGAGCCTGTTGCCGACCAAGCGACAAAGATTCCCTCTCACCTCCAAAGTATAACGAGGAGTGGCTTGTCGCACTCGAATCTTCAACATATCCGTAACTCGAAATTGATAGTGGAGTTTGACCGACATAAACACGATCGCGTGGGTTTTTACCTGATTGAGGGGTTTTTCCACGTAAAAATCGCCTTGTGCACCAGTTTTATTACTCAGGGACTAATTGTGCGCTCGACCGTTCCCGGGCTAAGACGGTCACAACTAGACTAGTTTAGGAGCGCCGAGTTCGACCGCAACAAGTACACACACACGAGCATCTACGCACGGGCTTAATTCGCCCATGCTCAATGCTTTCGGGCGGTCTTCGCCCGCCTCCGCACGAGCTTCGTCCGTACTCGATGCGTCTACTCACGGGCTTCGCAGTGTGATGCTCGTGTGTGTGTGTGTGTATAAATACGAGTGACGGTATAAATTTTTTTTTTCAAATGATACCTATTTAAAATTATAATATATATTTTTAGTTTTTTTTTCAATTTATTATATATATTTTTAAAAAAATTAATTTTAAAAATATAAAAATAAATCCCAGATCCACCGGTTGGGCAGGCAACCTGGAGCGTGCCCGGAGGCCACTGGCGGGCCGCCGGCTGCCTGCTAGGAGCCCTCTGGCGGGGATGCCGGACTCCGGCAAACCGCCGGGGGTAGTCCGGCGGATCTCCGTCAGGGCCACCGGCGGGGTGGCCCTGACCGTAAGGTCCGGACGAATGCGAGGTTCAGTCCGGACCTCACGGTCAAGTCCACCACCTGCCAGAGCGACGCTGGTACGCCGTCAGACTACCACCGATGGGTTCGCCGGGATTCGACTTCCCCGCCCGTGGGTTCTGTGCAGGTCAATGGTAGCGAGCAGTGACCTGTTGACCTCGATTTCACCGACAATCTATGAACAACCACTGATAGTAAAGTTTGGCTAACATCAAACCGGTCACATGATTTTTGACCAAGTTGAGAGGTTTTTCCACATTAAAATTGTCTTGTACAATTCATTATTTACTTTGTGATTATGCGCACTTGACCGCTCCGCGAACTAGGACGGTCTAATTTATTTTGATCTACCGGAGCGTTGAGTTGACCGCAACAACATTGTATAGACCTCCTAAGAATGCACAGTAGAGAAAACAACATTCACTTTTTCCCGGAAAGAATGCAGTAATATAGATAAAAGAGAATTTTAACCACAGATCGAAATGGCTATTCGCAAACCAAAAATAACATTTTTAAAAGCGTTAAATATTTCCCTTATTATTTCAAACTCCTTATTCACAAACCAAACCCTAATTCATTTTCCCCTTCCCAGCCACCTACCCGATCCCACACTTCGCATCTTCCCCTCTCTCGCTCTTGCCGAAGTCGCCCGCTCGCTCGCCGACGTCGCCGCCGCCCGACTCGACCGTCCCTCCCCCGCCCGCTCGCCGCCGACGGAGAGGGCAAGGGATCAAGAGGCCTAGATACGAGTTTTCTTCATCATCGGTGTGGAGGTGAGGGGGCAGATAAGGATGGAGGGAGCAAACAGCTATTGCAGCAGCAGCTGTTGCAGCAGCAGCTGTTGCAGCAACATCAAAAAGCGATTTCGCCCAGATTGTTGACTTTGCCGACAGTGCTCACGCTTGGGAGGGTTGTGGCCGTCCCGCTTCTCGTGAGCAATAGGTCTTGAGCTTTCTGGCTTTCCCCACTTGCATCTCTTTTATCCTTGCGTCTAGTTTCAATTGATGCTTGGCGTTAATTTGAGGGAAATTTACTCGAGGCGCTATCTTATTGTCATTAATTTTTTGTGGAGTGTCTTATTCCTTCGATTGTTGTCCTGGGTGAGATCTTTACTTGTTTAGTCTAATGTTGATAGGGAAGTGATCCAAAGTATGAGAGTTTGATTTTTTTCCTTACTAATATTAGGCTCTATTTGTTTGGACGTTTCAGTGCTCCGTTTTGGGCAAACGCCGCCGGAAGGCGGGTAAACAAATGAACCTCCGGCGGCGTTTGCTCCGTTTCCACCCGCTAGCCTTGAGAAACGCCCCAAAAAGCTCCGTTTAGAGCAGCCACCTCCCCCCTCCGTTTCGAACACTCCGTTTCCATCCGCCGGATCCACCCGCCACCGCCGAAACAAATGAAGCCTTAGTCCATTAAAGTTGCTTTAATTTTTAATGTTGTTTGTAGTTTCTAAATTTTATCACTTAGGTTGTGTTTAGGGTGGGAGTGGCGGTCATGAACGCGGTAGTGAGAAATTGTGATCGTGAACGCAGTGGTGAAAAATTGTGGTGTTGATGTTTTAAATTTTTTGATGCATGTTATATATATTTTGATGTAGTCTTCAATTTTGATGGTAATGAACTATGCCATTACTGATATTTGTGGTGCTGGTTCATTTCTTGATATATATTTTTATTTTTAATGCTGATTTGCGAATAACAATAATTTTCGTAAATAATAATTTTAAATATTTTTTTTAATCTGCGAATAATAATAATTTAAGAATAGACATTTTCGATCTGACAATAACAATCCCTAAAATAAAAAAAAAGACTTTTGTCCAAAATCTCATCATTTGATTTTTCAAAAGGTGATTGTTAACCGCAACCCGCAATTTTACTTGTCGCACCCCAAAATTATCTAATTTTTCGCGCCTTTTTGAAATACGCCTTGTACATGCAATAACAGGAAAAGTGTTCAACACGAAAGTTGTAGATATCGACGAGATCTACAACTTTTGTGTGATCACTTTTCCTAAAAATGCATGTACAAGGCGTACTTTGAAAATATGCTCAGATTTTGCGCCTTTTCAAAATACGCCTTGTACGTGCAATTTCAGGAAAAGTGTTCAACACAAAAGTTGTAGATCTCGTCGATATCTACAACTTTAGTGTTGAACACTTTTCCTGAAATTGCACGTACAAGCTGTATTTCGAAAAGCCGCAAAAAATTTAAAGATTTTGGGGTGCAACTAGCCAATTACGGGTTGCGGTTAACAATCACCTTTCAAAATAAAGGGGTCCAAAATATTTATTTTCACACAAGACGAAATGTGTAAGCACCAACAAATTGAAAAAAAATGGTTATCAAAAAAAATTTTGTGCTGCGAATACCACGGCGTGCCGTCCTCGACAGTCCTCGCCTCCTTCGTTTCTTCCGCGCGACCTAGCGCCAGATCCCGCAGAATCGCTTCAGATCCCGCCGACGAACACAACACGCCGGAAGGGGTTGTTCCGCTGCCACCCAGCTTCCTTCTCCGCTGAAAAAATTCCAAGTTTGCAGCCGGATCTCCACCCTCTTCCTCAGCCAAATCCCTCTCTTCGGTAACGCCATTTCAACATCGAGTTATTTTCAGCAAAACCCTGCTTTTTCATTCGGATTATGGTGTTTGCTTCATCCACTTTTTCAGCAAATTATTGGTTTACAGATTTCAAGGAGTTGTGTTTTCAGCAATATTTGACTAGTAACTTTAGAGCAAAATTTATTAATTTGATTAGTACCAGCATTATTTTCTGTATGTATATGATTTTGATCCGACCAGTTTCTGCAACCACTCTACCAAACAACTGACTATTCACCACTGCTTCTCCAGGGCCACTGCAGTTGAGCCAAACTGAACCTAAATTGTAAGAAGTATGGCCAGGGGTTCGTTAGGCAAGCTCTTGTCTCAATCCCTATCGCTTGCCGGAAAATGGCAGCAGCAGCAGCTACGGCGGCTCAACATCCATGAGTATCAGGTTAATCACTATCTTATTTTTCTTCCGATTTGGATCTTGTTAATGCATACCCTTCCGCGCACAATTTATAGCGGGATGGCATGTGCAAATTGCAGTTGGTGTAGGTGTTGTCCATGTGACTGTCAGCAACTGCGGGGTTGGTTCAGTGGTGGAACAGGGAGAGGGAAATGGAAAGTTTTTTTGGGGCAAAACAGTGGGCTTGCCGGGGAGGACAATTGACGGAACTCGAATACATCCTCGTCAATTGGGATACTCAGGTGGAGGGGATGTAGAGAAGATGGGTCGGACGGTTCCGAGGATGAGATGGAGGGCTGGGTAGAAAGGCGCAATTGGGATTCTCCCATATTTCGTGATATAATGGACCCTGGCGATGTTCTGTCATTGATCATATGTGTCTTGTTGTAAGCAGTAAAGTGGACTGGAGTTCTGAGCATGTGTATGTGGTGGCGTATACCATCCTTTGAGAAAGGGTGGTAGTGAATATTGTGGAGGGGGCGGCGGCAGCGGCTTAGAAAGTGGGGGAAATAGTTTGAGGTGTTGGTGGGGGCGTGAGGGAGGTTGTGAGCGGTTCGTGTTGACAGTGGTAGTGATTGTGGGTGCCAAATTGAAAGGAGGTAGGGTGTTGATCTTGAGTTCGAGGCTTGTGGAATCTTGGAAATATGGATCTTCTGGTATTGTGGGACATGGACGTGGGTCGGAAATTCGATGAGTTATTGTATTGGTTTTGGTGTAGTGGTAGTATGTTGATGATATGGGGTGGTAGTATGTTGATGATGTGGGGTGTGAGCGAGATTCTTTTTAAAGACGGCGAGGGGAGAGTGTATATGATTTTTTTTGGGAGGTAGCATGTTCAGCGAGCACGCGGAAGGTTTTGGTAGGCTCACGAGTATTAGGAGAGGTAGCATGGTGATGTGTGTTGGGTTATTTATGAGAGGGATAAGATAGGTGACAGATCAATGTTCACTGGTTACCTGTGATGATTGCATTACGTGTTAGGTTAATAGAAACATGAAGGAGCTAGAAAATTGACTGGGTGTGGCTCGAGGGTCACGTGAGATGGCAGACTGGTGTTAAGTGTGACAGGTCGAGGCAGGGAAAAGGATTTGGCAGAAGTGAGGTCAAGGAAATTGTGGATGGATGAAGTTGTAGCTGGTGAGTAAGTTGTGGTGATGGGTGTTGGATGGCGATAGAGAACACAGTGAATGTTATCCGTGTGTGGGCAACCCTAGTGGGTCACCATCAAGTAAGTTGCGCTTGGTGTCATTATTGGCGGTATGGTAAATTTCAATGTGGTCGGAATACGAAGGGGAGGTGGGGTGTTGTGTAGGATGGTTAGTGGGATATGTGTGGGCAATGTGTAGGGTGGTGGAGTTGTTGCAAGGTGATGAGCAGCTCTGCTGATGAACCGGCAAAGTGCTAGATGCACAAGCGGCGAATGTTGTCCATGATGACATGATTGTTTTGAATGGCCATATCCGGAGGAAGAGCCACCCCAATGCCAAAAATAAGACCAGAATTAGATGGGTCATGGAAATAAATCACTTCATAGAGCTCAGCAAGAAAAAACCATTGTGAAGGAGAAGGGCGTCTTTCAACGAGGAATAGGGTTTGAGGGGTGATGTAATAGAGATGACAGCAAGAGGGAGGAAAACTCGAGAGACAATAGCAATGAGAATATTAAGAGTAACAGTTCATTTCATTGATGAAATGCCCACATATTACAAAGATCTATAAAATAGTCCAAATGTACAATTACAATCATGCCCTTACATAACATTTGCAATAGGTTCTTTATAATTGGGTACATAACAGATTGTTAGTTTTTCTTTTGTGATTTGATCTCTGCAGGGTGCTGAATTGATGAGCAAGTATGGTGTAAATGTTCCCAAAGGTGTAGCTGTGTGCTCTATTGACGAGGTGAAGCAGGCTCTCAAGAATGTTTTCCCCAATGAGAAGGAGGTATAAAATTTTCCAGTGAAGTACAAATTGATTTGACGCCTGATTTGCATTATAAATATCAATCATATATATGGATTAATAATAGAAAAAATAACTAAGCTTGTTTACATTTGCCAGTTAGTCGTCAAAAGTCAAATTCTTGCCGGTGGAAGAGGCCTAGGCACCTTCAAAAGTGGTCTGAAGGGTGGAGTGCATATTGTCAAAGCTGAGGAGGTGGAGGATATTGCTGGTAATAGATCTTTATTACCTTTTATTTAAAATTTTGAAGATATTTAAAGCATGAGTGGGATTGGGTCCACACCCCAATTTATTTGGCAAAAGTATATTGTTTCACCCATAGTTTTGATTATGAAGTGTTCTCATTTTATACATTGGTTACAATGCATTTTATTTTAGATAAGTTTTGCCATCCGATATCACTATTTTGTCATATATGAAGAAAACAATAACAACACTCAAGCCTTTATCCCGTTATAGTGGGGTCGTCGGCTATATGGATCCTTCGTTGCCATTGTGCCCTATCTTTTGTCATAATCTCACTAATGCCTAAGTACATCATGTCTTTTCTTATAGTTTCATTCCAAATCTTTATTGGTCTACCACTCCCCTGTTTAACATGCCTAGTGACTAAACTCTCACGACACCTAATAAGTACCTCTAATGGTCTCCTTTGTATGTGTCCAAACCATCTTAGTCAAGTTTCTTGCATATTATCTGCAATTGGTGACACTCTTGTCTTATCCCTGATACATTCATTCCTAATTTTATCCAGCCTCGTGAGTCCACACATCCACCTAAGCATTCTCATCTCCACAACTCCCATTTTTTGCTCATGTACACAATTCACTGCCCAGCTCTCAGAACCATAGAGCATTGCTGGTCTAATTGCAGTACGTTAAAATTTACCTTTATGTTTTAATGGTACTTTACGATGACATAAGATCCCCAACGCGCCTCTCCAGTCTCCACCTAAACCAACTTGCTTGAAGAAAATTGAAATAATTATCATCATGAAAATTACACAGTAATATCAAAGTATCCTTAGTTCGACTAAATTGCAAGTTACATTATAGTTGTAAATTTTTTTTAAAAAATTGTGGAGTACCATCTTTTGAATTATTGAAAGTATAGTATTTTAACATACAAGTACGTTTATTTCCACATTTCTATCATAAAATGGATGGAGCTATCAGCTATGTTACTATTTTTTCATCTCATGTCTCCTAAATACTAAAACAAATGAGCATTTTTAATTTCCTTCGTCATTTATTCCGCATCTTCATCATCGTAGACACATGGTTTTCTACTAGCAATTCAAGTTGAGCTGACTGTCATATCACTTGTTCTCATGTGTCATGCTATTGTGAATCTTTTGACAAACTATTGATATTTGTAATACGTGTAAGCTTTTGAATTGTGTTGTTAAATATGTCAGAATATGATTTTCAGAGACTGATAAGTTGTAGCATCTTCCTTTATATTATATTCTAAGAAGGCTAAATCCCATTCATATTGTCTATTTCAATTCAAAATAAATAATTTTCAGTAATCCAATCAAATTAGTTCATCAACCTGAAACATCAGATTAGAGTTCATCAACCTGAAACTTCTAGTGATCTTTTCCAATCAAATTAAACTTTTCCAACCATTCGCTGAGTCCCACGTCCTCCAACCATTCACTGTGTCCTACATCATCCAATCATTCATTGAGTCCTACATCCTCCATTCACTATGTCAATTATGCACCTTAGTTTGTTTAAATAGATCCTGTTGCATAATCTATAGTCATACCACCTTTTGATTTTCTTTACCCTATTTCCTTCTTTTCCTCTCAATTTTTTTAATCTATCTACTTGTTAGTGCATCTCTTATAATCTGTTTATGAGAAAAGGCCAAGATACTTTAATTTCCTTTTAATTTCCATTTTATGAAAATTTTAGATTAATATAAAGATCTTCATTTTTATTTTTATAAATTCTTTCTATTTTCACATAGAAAAAATATGATTAATTATTTAGTAAATTCAATTGATTGATACAAATTGTTTTTTTGTTACTATAGATCGACGAAATAATAGCTTGCCCAATACCTGCTTCAGCATCCGCAATGGCTTTAACAAAGATTGTGAACATTTCTCCTTTTAATTACCGACTAACCACGCACGTTATATCCATTAACATTATCTTTAATAAGTAGCACTCCCAGCATCTCTTTTGTACTAACAGTGCTTCCTCTTTATTAGTAATCTATTATTTATCTTTTTTTTAAATACTTTTTTCACCTTTTGAGGTCAATATTTATGATTGAATGATTCCCTTTCGAACGACTAGGCGACTTTTAAATTAATAGAAATACGAGCACTAATGTGTAGGACACAATCACATACATCTCAAAGTACTTATTGGGATCCACAAATCTAGAAATGCTACTATCAATATTAAGATTATTTTATGTGACAACAATATAATAAAATATTGCTTGGTAGACAAAATTGTTCTTCATGAAAGTTAATTGTTTTGTTTTGATTACTTTTTGAGGTTTATTTTCCTTGTTATTTTGATGGAGATTGATCGTGCCGTAATTGGGAGATTTACGAGATCGACATTCTGGGATCGTCAGATGGATGATCTGAGTCCGTGATCACGCCGGGCTCATTTTTTTTGCATTTTTCATGTATTGTTTTTAATTTTCCGATATGTATTTTGGGAATTTGGTCAAGTAATCTGATCTTTCGATTTGAGCCATCAGATAACCTAACCTAATTCCACCCCCCTATATATTATTCCACCAGCCAGTTTACTAGGTATCAACGATTTTTTTCCAAAAGAGTGGAACTTCGGTCTTGAGGTGTGACCCCTCTCTCCCTCTCGATGCGACGTCGAGCGGTTCCCCCGCCTTCACCGCCGCCCTCACCGCCGTCCCTCCCCTTCCTCCACCGCCGGCCCCCTCTCCGACCTCCAAGAGCCTCACCCATCTCCAAATTAGTACTCTCTCGCTCAAATTCTACTCCCAGGTTCACGTTTCAACCCCTCCCAGCATTAAACTGCCTACACCCCCCTAATACTCATGTTCCACTCTTCTAAAGTCCAAACCAACAACTCACCTTACTCTGGAATTCCGAGAACGGCTGGTCTACGCCTCCCATTCTCCATCTCAGCCTAAAACTACCCTGAAATTTAACTTTCAGCCTTCTAAAGTGCATTCCAGGTGCAGCCCCAACCCCAAAACAGCGAATTAACTCCTGCCACAATTCAACACACAAGCACTCTACAACCATTATCGCCCCTATCCAGCCACCCGAGGCTACTTTACAACACCTGAACATTCAATTTCTGCCCACTGGATCTCCTCCAAAGGTCCACATTTAGTCCACTATTGTTTCCGTGGAGTACCCGCATCACGTTTGCCACTGCTGGATTTTCAACACCTGCCTACGACCATTTATTTGATGAGATCCACATTTACTTTCATTCTTTTACATTTGTACGGATATACCATGTTATTTGAAGTACGGTTTTGCTCAATTTAATGTGATTGTTTCTCTTTCGGTGGACGTGTAACACCTATTCGCCCCGCATTTAATTTCAGTGCAATCTCAATTCGTGCTATTATTATTTACTTGACTTGAACTTTTTGTGATCAACAGTGACCTTTGCGTGTAATTTTAAATTCGCTTTTTAATTAATTTATGCGTGGGAAGCAATCTTGTGTGATTAAGGCTCTATTTGTTTGGGCGTTTCGGAGCTCCTTTTTGGGCAAACGCCGCCGGAAGGCGGGTAAACAAATGAACCTCCGGCGGCGTTTGCTCCGTTTCCATGAGAAACGCCCCAAAAGCTCCGTTTGGAGAACCTCCCCCCTCCGTTTCGAACACTCGTTCCACCCGCCGGTCGATGAAACAAATGAAGCCTAACTCATTTGCATTGCATTAGGACCGTGGTTAGCTAGTACTTTATTTATTGAATTGTGTGCATGCTTTCATGTCATTTCTGGGTTGTTCATAGCTTCATTTGCGCCTGTCGTGTGTTTGCTCCTATTGCATTTAGGGTTAAGGCATAGCACGTCCGCCGCCTATAGATTCTTCCTGCTTCAAATTGGTATCAGTGCCCCAGGTTCGAGCTTCATTTTGATACGTGATAGTAAAATATATAGGTTCCTTCATGATTTGTTATCGTCGTTGTCATTCTCCTCTATTTGCGAATCTCAAGTATATCTACGCTCAAGCCTATAGAGCCCCTTCAAGAGATCCTCATGTTACTACGATGATTATTCTCGATTACAACACACCACTTTCAGAGATCTTGTTGACCCCTCAGCACGATCCTACTATACTGGAGGCGATCATTTTGATGATTATCGTCGTCCCTATTTTTGCGTTCGGGCGGATCATGTTGATCCTTCGACACAACTCGATTATTTTAGAGATTATTATTATGAGGATCATCATTTTGAGAGAATCTCGAGTGTAGGTTTCGTGTTGGCCCATCTTTTTGACGGTTCGTCGAGTCCCGAGTCCTTCAGTTATGACAGTCCTTCAGTTATGGCTCGCGGACATGAAATGTTATCTTAATCATTGTATTATTCGGTGATCGAAACATTAAATTGCGAAACTTAGACTTCTAAGTCAGGCACGAGTATATTGGTCTGACATTGAGAGGACCTGCGAGCGAGATCATCTTCACCGCATCATTAGTTGGGTAGAGATGAAACGAAGGTTGTGTCAGAGATATCTGCTAACATCATATTAAAGTTGCTTGCTCGATCAATTATTTAACCTTCAACAAGGATCCCTATCTATCGTTGAGCATAAATATCGTTTTGATGAGTTAGTTGTGAGGAGTGACATCCGAGAGGAGCCAACTATGACCACTTAACGATTTCGTTCTGGGCTTCGATCTGAGATACGTACTGAGTTGTCATATCACCGCTTAGAGTTCTTCTATCAGACATATCAACTCGCCATTCACTATGAGCAATTCTTGAGATCCCCTAGAGTTACTCGACTGTATTCACGCCGTGACCATCCCGCCATGAGTCCTCCCTTGTTCGAGGTCACCACCCTGCCTGCTCATTTTCCTTGGACACGAGTGACATGATTGATGGTGCGGAGTTATCCCACTCCAGTGAGATTCTTTACTCGATGGGTGGTATGTTATTGGATTTTGACTCATCTCTTGCGACCTCGAATGAGTGCGAGTAGGAGTGATTCATTGATCCTGCAATTCACACTTCCTCCCCTATCCCTATGTGTTGATTTAGATACTTCCCGAGTCATCGACCCATTTTTAAGTACTTGTTCATCAGGGCTGCATGATGTGGCAGTGTCGAGTCATATTATAAGTGAGATTTGTGAGCATTATATTAACTTTGTGGTATTTGCTTCAGCTGTTTAGTGTCATTTTATTCCTAATGACTTTATCATTGTCAATGATTTTCATTTGGAGGATGATCCCACTTTTGTTGACCTCCGCGATGAGTCCCTCCTCGAGACTTAAGGAGATCCATTTGATGAGTCTCCTTCACTGGGAAGCATTTGCCCTAGTATGCATGACTTGGGACCTCATTTGGCCGCATTCACTATAAATTTGCTGACTTACCACCCGGTGAACCTCTTTGGTTATGTCCTTATGTCACTATCGTCGACTTTCCATCGGGTGATTGCATTCATGGTGAGTTTTTCTATCAACCACCTGAAGAGCCCCCTGATGTGTCACGTCTCTAGTTAGACATTTGACATTTCATGATGTTGTGTCTCATTGCCAATGTCTCGGCCACTCATTTGGGTATTCGACATACACTCGATGAATATTTCTACATCCCGCTTAAGGAACCTCATGATAAGCCACTCATCTTTATCGACTTCCACCATTACGTATAGTCTGCATTTAGTGAGTCTGTTGGGTTCATCATTCATCATTTGCATTTGTTGCATGATTTGCATATCATTTTATCATAAAATTATATTAAATAATTAACGTTTTAATACTTGCTTGAGTAATTACATGAGAGAGCAAATGTTCAATGAATGTGATTCGCACATTATTTCAAAGGTTCCCATTGGGGGAAGCTATAAATCTAAGTGCTAGGCTAATAGGCCCATTTACTATCATGAGAGAGTCGGAGTCAAATTTCTTCGAGCGTGATATTATTAGGAATGTTGATGTTCATCTTGCACGCAATGTTATGGACTTGATTCTAGATGTGAAACGACATAGTTTTGTATCTTCAACCTTCCCTTTTAGATTCAGTTTCCACCATCACCACAACCTCTCTTGTACCTCCTATCTCCACTATAGTCTTGCCTGCCATCCTTGTGTCCCTACCCTTTACCACTATATTGGCTTGTTTCGCGTGTTGGACTCTTGAAGACTTAGCATGATGACGACCTTATGCAGGGACAATCTCTACTAGGAGGGACAAAGAGTCGTACCCGTTGCTTTGGCGGCATGTAGTCTTCATTCATCGAAGATGAATGTTTCTGAGCCCGTGAGATTGATGGAGATCGATCGCGTCACATTTGAGAGACTTACAAGATCGACATTCTGGGTTCGTCGAATGGATGATCATTCCGTGTTCACATCGGGCTCAATTTTCTGCATTTTTCATATATTTGTTTTTAATTTTCGGAGGTTTAGTTTGAGAATTAGGTCAAGTAATCTCATCGTTCGATTTGAGCTATCAAATCACTTAACCTAATTCCCTCCCCCCCTTATACATTACTCCTGCAACTGGTTTACTAGGCATCACCAACTTTTTTCCAAAGAGGAGAGGAACTTCGGTTTTGAGAGGTGCGGCGTCTCTCTCCTGCTTTCATGCCATTCTAGGATTGATCATAGCTTCATTTGCGCCTATATGCTCGATTGTATTATATTTAGGGTTCGGGCATAACACATCAGCCGCCTATTGATTGGAGAGCTATGAGGCCCGCTTCCACATGGTCAAGTAGAACGATCGTCAGCTGGCGATAAACAACCATCGCCTCCAGCTCGTTCTCGACGAGCTGGCCGACATTCAGGCGAGTATGGGCTCCGTGGGGAGATTGACGAGGATGGAGGAGCAGCTGCGGCTTGGCGACGACGCAATGTCGGTGGCTACAGAGCATTACCGGCGGGCGCGCGAGATGTGCTGGGTCGGGCGACATCCACATCCTCCAGAGCGGCCGCCTAGAACTTAGAATTCTCTTTCTTTATTTGAACTCGCCGTAGGCGATTATTGTAATGAACAATATTATATTTGTAATAAGCGAGTTTGTATCTCGTTCTTGATTTCTGTTTCTTGTTCTTTGTTGTTTACTCGTTGCCTTTCTGCGATATGCCGAGTTCATTTTGTAGGTTTTGGGGAAGTTGCGAGATTTCTTGCTGCGCTGTGCGAGATGAGGCTGATGCCGGGGATCTGCTTATTCGTATACGTCGCGACTTAGGATGATACTCGCCAAAGCAGATATATACCCCCCCATTCCTTTGCCTTCGCCTATAAATAAAAGGGGTAGGTAGGCCATAAGTACGCTGCTGCGATTTTCTATCTCCAACTCACGAGTATCTTTTCTTGCTCGTGTGTCTCTGTCTTCCTTCTCTTCTCGCCTTTCCTTCTCTCCTCGTTAAGCGAGCTCGCTGAAAATGGTTGGGGACGATGCTAACGCTCGCCGACAGGCTCACGCCGCCAATTTTGCCGACGCGGCTTTTAAGAAATCCGTCACAACAGAACGAGATCTGGAGGCGTTCAGGGAGCGACTTCTGCCGGATGGTTACTCGACGAGACTGCCTACTCGAAGCAAGCGACTTAACACCTACATCGAGGGTGCTATGGTCTTGTCGCTCCGTCATTTCGACACCGGCCTGCGACTTCCCTTCTGGCTAGAATATCGCGAGATCCTGCGGTATTCTGGGATCGTCCCCGCGCAAATCAACCCCAATGGAGTGGCGATCATTGCGGGGTTCCTTTGCTACCCGCGGGAAGAGAGGGTTGCCTTCAACCTCTCGTTTTCCGCAAGATATTCGCATTCGCCGCGACCGCCGATGGGTTGTCTACTTCAGCAGCCACATCTGCACCTTGGTGGGGACGACGAACAAAGTCCATAGGTGGAGCGAGCAACTAGTCATCGTTCAAGGCGACTTTGAGGGCATTCTGTGGAGGCCGCACCAACCTGCCGATGTCGCCTTCCTCCCGCCGATCTTGGAAGGTGTTCGCGAGCAACTGTTCGAGTCCTTCCAAGGTCGGCGTTTCGACGTCATCCATTGACGGCTCAATGTCAACACGCTCCTAGAGATCCATCCCTGTGAGGGTAAGATTGAGCGAGAATTACACCTGCTTGCATGCTCGCTCCCATTTTTCGAAGCTCAGTACTAATGTCTTGCTCGACATTTGCAGTGGCTTGCGAGCTTACAGAGAAGCCGCTTCCTCCGGCGAAGGAAGTCGCCTCATCCTTCCCGGAATCCAACCCTCCGCCTGACGTTGGCGAGAAGAAGAAACTTGCCAAAGGGAAGGCAAAAGTGAAGTTGCCTGGCCCTGCGAGTAAGATGATCAAAATATCGTCTCCTCAGTCCGGCGATCAAGAGTCGCCGCTTGATGCTCGGGCGCCACACTTCCACCCAAATTTCAATCTTGGGCGAGGGGCGTGGATGCTTATGGTCGCCCGCTGGTGACCTGGTCTGAGGACGAGCACTCGGTGACGCTGAGCACCAACCTCCCCTCCTGGTCAGCAGATTGAGAGGATAAGGGGGAGGCCTTCGCCGTCCTCCATGCTTTATACAGGTGAGTTGACACCGAGTCCCTGCTGGAGCTCAGCCCGGAGGAACTCGCCCAACAAACCTCATGCTTGCTTGCGCGGACTGTCGAGCTAGGGCACTACTCGGCCAGGAAGCTACTGGAGATGCATGAGGCTCTAAAGACCGTCACCAAGAAGGCCATAGATCTCAGCATGCAATCGGTTCGCTGGAGGGACTATGAGGTAAGTCGCCTCCCTGCGTGCGACATGGACGATCTGGACTTAGATTTATTTTGCTGACTGACTGTTATTTATCGCAGGTTGCCGAGTTTGAGGCCGCGAAGAAGCTCTCCGAATGCGAGGAGAAACTCGCCAACTCGCTGGCCGAGCTGGAGGCAGCACAGGTTTGCGCCGCCGAGATGGAAACTTGCCTGGTCGCCGCCGAGGGACGCGAGCTCTTCAGCTCCCTGCCCCGATGCGCCGCGACCGGAGGATGACCCGCATTGGGCGGTTAAGAGGTCCCGCCTTCTTTGGAAAGAGAGGTCGTCAGTCCGCCGCGAGATAGCGCGAGCGGCTGGGAATATTATGCTTGCTCGACTTAAGATCAATGGCCAACTTGTCGAGGGGGATAAGCAACTCACTATCGACGAGCTCGTTCCTGAATTGCTTGCCGAGGAATCTACCACGCCCGATCGCTCACCCACGTCCAGACCTGTTCCTGATAGTTCCTCCAATCAGAGGAGAGATGCAATCGGGGGTACCTAGGCCGACATGCAAGGGGGAAACTGATCTCGGCCGTCAGTGCAGAGGATCGGTCTTACACGAGCGCTTCCCGAGGCATCGTCCCATCATCCGCACTGAGCTATTTACGAGGAACAGGTCGACAGCCGGTTTCTCGGATCGAGCATGGACCTGAACCCTCCCTGGCGGTGACGAGTTTCATCATTCCTTGAGATATCATACTCGCTCCACTGGCGAGTATCTCGGTATCTCGCTGGCGACATTGGATCTCAGAAACGGACCCCTTGGCTGCCCGTCGGATGATGCCGCGACGGCATCGGTCGCTCTTCTCTTGCCCAAGCGGGCTCCTTCCCAGCTCGCCTCGGCGGCGCTTCCTCATCCAGCGATGTCACGCGACGGGGGGAGGTCGCCGTGTCATTGGGGTGATGAGAAAACCCGGCGAGGATGGTCTTCTCAATTCTCTTCACGAACTCCTCGAACGCAGCAATGGTCACGAACTCGCCACCTCGCGCGAGATCACCAGCTCCCGCCGAGTTACCGACCAGCTCTCCATGCTCGCCATCATTGGCCATCTTGCTAAACCACCAAACTTTCCTCCTTGGCTGCGATCCACGATCACCGCACAAAGTGTTGAAGCCGGGAAAAATCCCAACCTCAGAATTCAGATCAAAGCCGCCTAGGCTTACCGGTTCAGGGGTAAGACCAGACGGCTAGGATGATTAGGATGAAGAACGCGGGCAAACAGGATCCCAGATGTTGCGGCAGGAAGGTCCCACCACGTACCCGGATACTCGAAAGGAGCAGCCCCTTCTCAACCAAAAGTGGCCGAACTAGGTACGAGGGAGACTAGCTGACGACTAAGTCGCAAGTCCGCGACTTGGTCTCTTAGGAAAAAGAATCCAAAGACTCGGCTAGTATCCGAAAAGGAGAGCTCGCGAGTATCCTGCAGAGAATTTTTTGTGTCTCACCTCGTACCCCTGGGGTCCTATTTATAGGGAAATCCAAAGGGGGGGGGGTCATATTTATACCCTACCCCCTGACGACTAGGCGACTTCTAAGGGGAACTCGCACGGGCTGGGCGAGTATCTCGCCTAGTCGCCTACCCGGCGAGTATGCGAGGGGAGCTCGCCATACTCGCCGAGGCCTTTCGCGGTCTTGCGCGCTGACTCTTATTTCTATCTTGACTTGTTGACCTTGACTTCTGCTAACCTGGCTGTGGTAGGACCCATCTTCGACGAATACGGGTCGTACAATTATCTCATTTTTGATATTTTTTGGCACTTCTTCAGTTAAACCACTTAACTTGAGCTTTAGAAATACATCCTCAATTATGTTCGCATTCTCAATTCTCATGTATGATAGATCCAAAGTATGGTACACTAGAGTCCCATCGAGATCAATAGGATGAAATTTGCATTGCATTAAACAAACATAAGGATACAATCGAGAAACAAGCTCTTGCCAAGCATTTGCAGGCCGAGTCCTCCTTGACACTTCACTCTCCAAGAGAGCCAAAACCTAAGAATCCAAAAGGATGCTTATCTAAAGCACTCCTATATATAGGCGAGTGGGGAAATACAAAGTGCAATAATGCCCATGAGCTACATAGACTAATATCGGCGTGTGTCGACCCACATCATATCAACATGCCTCGCCCGAAGAACAACCTTGTACTCGAGGTTGAGGGCCATAGGGCTCGTCAGAAAGTGTTAGCAAATCCTTATCCCTGAAGTCCGGATCAACATCTTCAGATCCGAACAACACAGATTTCTGAGAGGGTGGACGTGGGTGAGCGAGAAGGGTTGCTCGCAGTGAAAGCAAAGACCCTTAGTGCGAAGCTCGATTTGTTGTTGCCTTGTTGGTAAGACAAATGATGGGGCCGTCGTGGCCCGTGGAAGCAGAGCTGATGGCTGCGGAGGCGGGATCAGTAGCGAGGGCCCAAGTGGGGGCAGAGGGTCCACATGCAAAATAGGTGGCGGTAATGGCCGCGGCTGTTGGGGCGGCATGGTCGAGGAGGATGGTGGAGCTGGGTAGAGTTCCTCGTCGAGATACCTAGCCTGCTCCATTACGCGGGTAAGAGTAGACAGGTTGTGGACCTGAAGACGCGCGCGGAGGTGGGAGTGTAGACTTGATAGGAAATAACCCAAGTAGTGGTCGGGGGCGAGGTCAGAAACATGTGTAGCGACCACAATGAATTTGTCGATGTAGGTGGCCACAGAGTCAGACTGGCGGATGAAGCTGAGATGCTCAAAGGCATTACCCGCCTGGCGGGTGTCGTAATGTTGGAGGAGTTCCTCCTTCAATGCCGGCTAGGGGAGGTCAGGTACCTGCTGACGCATCCAGCGCTCCCAATGGAGCGCCCAACCCTCCATATAGATAGTGGCGCGGGGGACCTTCTGGTTGGAGGGGGTGGATTGCAGGTTGAAAAACTGCTCGGTGCGGGCGATTCACCCAAGAGGGTCGATGTTGTCAAACACAAGAATCTCAATTCGACGGAGATGGGCTGGGGCAATGTCCGACGCGGGGTGCAAAACCCAATGTGGTCAGAGACGATTTGTATTAGTGGCGGTGGAGGAGAGGCCTGAGGGCGATTAACTGTCGTGGTCGTAAGTCCTTGAAGGTGGAGAGGGAGATCCGCCAGCTGGGCTTCGATGTGATCAATGCGCCGAGAGTCTGAGATGACAGTGGTGGAGGTGTTCTGGTCGGCATGAAAGGCCATTGCCCGAGTCGTAGGCATGAAACAACTGCTAGGTGTAGCGGCGAGGAGTGCTGGAAGGATGCAATAACTGTAGGAGGGGGGCCCGACACGTCGGAAGGCGGCGAGGAGGAGCGGCCACTGGAAGAGCACAGAAGTCGCAGGAGGGCCTCTAGGATGCTGGGAAAAGAGTTGGAGAAGGCTTTGCTGGAGGTGGGAGGCTCTGTACTCAGCGGAATCACTGCTGGAAGTATGAGGCGGCGCTGGTCAGGCCAGAGCAGGCGCTGGAAGGGGCAGGCGCGACGAAGGCGCCCAAAAAATGTCGTCGCAGTGGTTGGAGCTGTCTGGCAAGAGCGTCGAGGAGGTCGACCCTGTCAGAGGCGCGAAAGTCGCGATGGTGGTCGGCTGGATCGTGGAGGCAGACGCTCGACAACAAAATCTCGCGGAATCGGAAAAAAACGAAGTAGCGGGGCGGAAAGCCACACTCACGGAATCATAACGAGATGAGGTATTAGAATTAGGGTTCGGTGGAACCCTAAATAAGGGCAGGTTGGACCAGTGGATACGCTAGAGTCATATCGAGATCAATAAGATGAAATTTGCATTGCATTTAACAAACATAAGAATACAATCGAGAAACAAACTCTCGCCAAACATCCGGAGGTTTTGTCCTCTTTGACACTCCACTCTCCGAGAGTGCCAAAACCTAAGACTCCAAAAGGATGCTCTTCTAAAGACAGTATCACTCCTATATATATGCAAGTGGGGAAAAGCAAAGTGCAATAATTTCATGGGCTACATAGACTAATATCGGCATGTGACGGCCCACATCATATCAAAGTATGTTTATCACACTTCGGTATACCATGATATTTCAACATCACTGATTCATCGTCATTATCATCCATAGTCTTATCCCGATTGCACCTTATTGTTTCATTGATTTCACTCTTCCATAATTAACCCTTCCTATTTTTCCTCATGTATTTGTCTTAGAATTCTTATCTTTGCTACACAACTTTGATATTACAAATTTAGTATTGCCCAACACTCGGATTCGGTAGGGCCGACCAAATTATACTTATAGTTATATAAATTTACCTTTTATATTTTCATGTTATCCTCTTATAACATCATTTTCAATTGAGCCACTTAACTGCATAGCTTTAACTCTGAAATACATATCCTAATTATCCTCTTTCTTCAAACTATAAAATCAAATGTACATAAATTTAACATGCCATCTAATAAGGATTCATAGTTATTAATATCACCCTCATTAAATGTCATATCATATATATTCAATCTTTCTATTAATTTTAAGCTCATCTTCTAAATAATATCTGCACTCTAACTTTTTACTTACCTTGGTGAATGTCTCACCGGTTAAAGCAATATAATTACAAAAAGTTATTGACTTAGCATTGGTTCTTTATGTAACCCACTCTAATTGAGTTTTTTTTTTCATTCTACAACTATTATGGTTTTCAACATTATTGACTATAATTATCAATTTTACGTTGACTATAATTTATGTATCCCAAACTCCTTTTTCTATTAATCCACGCCCTCTTATTTTCTGATAAATTTTTCCTTGTTGTAGCTTTCCACTTTTTACGAAGAGTTCTCATCTATCAAAACTTATTACCTGCAAATACCATGCATCAAATCATTTTATAAGCTTCTCCATAATAAATGCAAAATGACATAATTTCATAAGTTGGGGTGATTATAATTGTGACCTTATGATTTATATTTTAACTACTTTATGACAGAACTAGTCTACAAGTGGCGGATGTGCGCAATGTCCTAACCCTACATGCAATACAAATAATCATGCAACAAACCTAAATACTAACCCTAGAATGACGTGAAAGCAAGCACACAATTCAATGAATAAATATTGACTCGTGTAGGGTAGGCCACTTGAGTGTGACTATTATGCAATCCTAGGTGTAGTGCGGGGAAGATAATTCTATTACCCTAGATTCCTAGAACACTATATGAACATGCATGCAGAACCCCACAAATAAATCGAAACACATTAATAAAGGTTGGATCACACAAATAATTTAAGCAAAGAAAAAGTAATTCTTTTAAGCAAATCAAGCGTAGACTTCCCTTCGTGCAGAGGAATAAAGCAAGTGTTCGATTGCAAATAGGTCCTGCAAATCATAATAATAATCTAGAACAAAAAACTACTAATAGGAGATCCAATCAATTATGAAATCGCAAAACCATATTATAATATTGAAGAAAATGTCCTGTACAACAATACAACACTCACATAGCAATGAGGATGTGATGCAGGACGACATGTATGGTTTGCTCGCCTGTCGGTTATTTCTAGGAAACCCTAAATGTACAAAATGAAGAATTAAATTTTGAGTAGACGTTGCATGAACTTTAATAAATGGAGCAACTTAGGTTTTTGAAAAGCACAAAGAACACTTGTTAAAAAAATGAATTTTCTTGAATTAATGGTTCAATTCTAAATCCGGGGATAGAAGTACGCAACTTTCGTTCCGTTCCCCTTGTCGTAGCAAAGAGGAAATCGAGAATTCCAAATACGTTTCCGTTTGGAGTTTTTGACATAGCGTTCACTGACAAAATTCGATCGAAAACCCAGCAATGAATCTACAATCCTAAGAGAATATGTAGACACACACAAAGGAAGAGTTGGAAGCAAGTTACACACGGAAAGAAGCGTCTTTCCGCAATCAAAGTCGAATACGATCTCGCGAGGAATTTCCTCGTCACGTTCGATCTCCCGCTCCGAGGTCGGCCGCTATTGCACACGGGCACCAAGAAGAAATTTTCACTCACTCCCACACGAAAGTGGTTCCACGGAATCTCAAACACTGAACAGTGTAAGAAAGACACAAACTAAACAACAAAAAATTCACTCACTATCACATAAGAGTGACTCCACGAAATCTCAATCACTCAAGGTGGATCCACGAAATCTCTAAGCACATGAGAAATGGATCCCTCACTACCAATCCTAAATCACTCTATTTGCTAACGCTAACACAAAAGTGGTTCCACGTATCAAATCCTCCGGCAGGAGAATTAATACTCAAACTTTATAGAAACTACAAGTTTCAAAACTCAAAGCACTAGGAAGCATCGGTACGGGTACGGGTACCGGATACGATACGGACCCAGTACGGCGGTACGACAAAATTTTAAAAACAAGGATATGAGTACGTCATGATACGTTATAACAAATATAATATATATTTATATATCACAAGTGCAATAAATAGTTCTCAAAACATCGAAACATTAAACATAAATCATAACTTGAAGTACAAGTTCACAAATCAATGCAACATAGCATGAAGTTTTCAAACATTAAGCATTTGTAAATATTACAAAATTTAACATTTTATATGTTTAACCAAAAGAGATAAAAATAAACTTAAGTTACTTATCAGGTTTTTTTTTCCTTCATTGTTGGAGATCAACATCTTCATTCTATGGTTAGTCTAAAGACAAGTTAGCCGTGTTGTTAATAACTTGCGGTGAATCAACACGTTCAATACACGTACTTGTAACACAAAGGTACCGATACCAGAAACATACTCAGTACAGATACACAACTTAATTGGACGTACCAACGCTTCTTAGCATAGAACCAACATTTGTTTACTCTAGAAAAACAGACTCCTATCACAGTATGCAGAATGATGTGCTAAGTCCAAGTGTGTCCACATAGGTGTATCCATCGAGTATCGGGTACGTACTGGTACCGAATACGTATTCGGTACTGGTACACTGCCTTCGGGGAAGTATCCATGCTTCATAGTCAAAGCATTAGATAGCACTGTTCACTATCTTCAACATTCTCACGGCAGAAAAAAACACAACAACAAATTAATGCTAATGTTCTTCTCCATCAAATGGTAAACAACATGTATCAAACTCACAACATTCAACTCCTAACTAAAACCTACAACAAGCCCCTTCTCAAATGGCAGCAACTACGACAAGTTTCCAAACTCTAAACAAGCATCTACAGGATTCAAGCAACACTCAAACGGGAAGTACACAAGAACATTCAAGCATTCAACAAATTCATCCATCAACAACCAACTAAACTCCTACAGCAAAAGTGTTAACACTTCTCTCACTGGAAACACAAATAATGACAGCACTCAAATCAAAATCATACATTCATTAATCCCCCCTCATAAACAGCAGCAGCCTGTTTTATAGTAGCTTCATCCGCTGGCTCAAGGAAGTGGCGGAACCGTCGGGATGGAGGTGGGAGGAGACGTGGCCTGGCTGGAGCGGGTGCAACCCTTCTCTTGGAGCAGCGCCAAAGCCGAGATCGACGTGGGGCTGGACGTGGGAAGAGCGCGCGCTGGCACTTCCGCCATATTTGGGCTTCCTGCGGCTCTGGATCGGGAAAAACGGACGAACCGGGCCAACCGGCTTTTACCCTAACTTATATATATATATATATATATAAATATGTATATAATATATATATATATATATAAATATATATGGAATAAAATAAAAGTCCCAAACGCGGCTACGCACGCTAGCGTGCACATACTTTCTCACAAGCATTTGCAAAATTATAAAAACACAACAAGACACAAATAATGACACGAATAATGATGTAAAACTCAAAGCCAGTAGAGGTCCGGACGGGTGCGGCGTCAGACACTTTTGCATCGACCTGATCGAGGCTGGTCTCCACCAACTCTTCCCTTCTCGAAATCACTCATCTCATGTGAGTGCTCCGAGCGGTAGTGCTGTAGAAGATCAACATCTATGCGCTGTAACTTCTCGGCCAAGACCCAGCTGGTCTCGGTCTCTGGTCTGCCATGCCAACGAACCAAATATCTCAGAAAATCATCATCAATAGTTGTCACTGTCTCGTCATCCAGTATCTGCTCGGGAACTAAGATCTGTCGTGGAAGTCTGACAGCGGCTCTGGGAACTGGTATGGAAGAATCTCCCTATGTCTCATACTAAACCTGAAAACTGTCAGTGGAAACATGAGGAATTGCAGTGGACGTGCCGGTAACTGAATGAATGTCGGTATGTCCTGAATGTGGTTCCTCACTCTCACAAACCAATCCAGAAGAATCAAATGAAGAAGAGAGTAAGATAAAATCTAATGACTTGCGGGCTATCGTGGAGTAAAGTCAGATCTATTACTTTTAAAACAAGATTTGCTCCCCAAACGGAAGACATCTCAAGTTCATACGCATTTTGCCCAATCCGCTTTACTACTTGAAAGGGTCCAGTTCTACGGTCAGTCAACTTCTTTACGGTGTAAGAAGATAATCGTTCCGGATTTAGCTTAACCATCACCAAGTAATCAACTTTGAAACTAGTAGTTTTTTGTGTTCGTTGGCTTGTGTTGCATATAAGTTATAAGTGCTATGTAATTTCTGCTCAATTTGTTTTATACAAATCATGCAAATGTAATGAATACTCATGTGCAAACTGGCTAGTCCTAAAAGTGGGTGACAGTGGTGATAAGTCTGGCGACACACGTGCAGTGTGGCCGTGAACAACCTCATTGAGAGATAAACCTGTGGATCTATTCTTCGAATTATTATATGTCAATTGAGCGTGCAGAAGAATTATATTTCAATTTCCCTGATGATCTCCTACCAAACAACGCAACAAATTTCCTAAATTTCTATTTATGACTTCAGTTTGACCGTTGGTCTATGAATGATATGCGATCGAAAATAGAAGCTTAGTTCCTCATAGTCTCCAGAGTGGCTTCAAGAAATAATTGGTGAACTTGACGTCTCGATCGGTAATGATAGTCTTAGGTATTTGGTATTCCTCGGTGCGCGACAACCTTTTTATAATAAATCCGGGCTATATGAGAGACACCATTGGTTTTGTTGCAGGGGATAAAATACGTCATTTTAGAGAACCGATCAACCACTACAAGAATGAAATCGTGTTTCCTAAAAGTGTGCGGTAACCAAAGCACAAAATTCATGCTAACATCATCCCAAGGAATATTGGGCACCGGTAAAGGTGTGTATAATCCAGCGGGCTGTTTATTTCCCTTCGCTACCTGACAAATGCGACAGCTACTAACAATCTGAGCGATAACCCGCTTCATCCCAAGCCAATAGAATCGTTCCTCTACTAAGGATATCGTTTTGTCACGTCCAAAGTGTCCACCTAACCCTCCGCCATGTAATTCTCATACAATGAAGTTTCGCAACGAGGTGCAGAGAATACACAGACGGGTCCCACAAAATAAATATGCGTCTCGAATGAGATAATCAGTCTCATCGTGAAAGGGATCCGATCGTATTGCATCGTAAATACTACTAAAATCGGGATAACTGGAATAGTCATCTTTGATACGCTCAAATCCTATCACCGGAGTACACATCTGAGATAGTATATGAGTGACTCGACTAAGGGCGTTAGCAACCCTATTCTCCGTTCCCTTACAGTGCTTGAGAACGAAGGTGTACTCATGTAAATATGATACCCATTTCACATGTCGAGGGTTCAACTTCTGTTGCGAATTGATATAACGATGATCAGAGTGAAGAACAAACTCCTTGGGCAATAAATAATGCCTCCAATGACGTAACGTCTGCACAATCGCACAAAACTCGCGCTCGTAGTTGGAATAATTTAGCTTTGGGCCTGAGAGTTTTTCACTGAAAAGTCCAACGAGGTGACCCTCTTGACTAAACACACCTCCTATCCCAACCTCAGAGGCATCACATGATACCTCGAATAGCTGACTAAAATCAGCGAGTCTCAAAATAGGTGTAGTGGACATCTTATGCTTGATAATCTCAAAGGCTCAAGCTGGCGATGATGTCCACTGGAAACTTCCCTTCTTCATGCACTCAGTGTCTGACGCCATAATCGTACTAAAGTTCATGATCAATCGACGATAAAAGGTGGCTAGTCCATGAAAACTACAGACATCGTGAATGTTCTGAGGGGTAGGACACTCACGAATCGCTCGAACTTTCTCAGGATCCATAGTGATGCCAGCGGAGCTCACTATATATCCAAGAAAGATAACAGACTCAGCCATAAATACACACATCTTCAAATTGATATACAGTCGCTCGGCTCGCAAAAGCTTGAAAATAGTACGTAGGTGAGTCAAGTGCTCACTCTCAGTCCGACTATATATGAAAATGTCGTCAGACTACTACGAACTTCCCAATGTAAGGTCTGAAGACTTGGGTCATCATTCGAGCGAAAGTACTAGGGCATTGGATAACCCAAAGAGCATCGTAAGCCACTCATAAAGTCTGTCCTTTGACTTGAAGGCAGTCTTCCACTCGTCTTTTTCGCGTATACGAATCTGATGATAACCACTACGAAGGTCGATCTTAGAGAAGATCGTGGATCCAGTCAACATGTCTAACATGTCATTCAATCGGGGTATCAAAAAATGATATTTCACAGTGATTTTATTGACAGCACGACTGTCAACGCACATAGGCCATGCACCATCCTTTTTCGGGGCAAGGAGGGCAAGCACCGCACATGGACTAAGGTTATGACGAATAAAGCCTTTGTCCAGTTGCTCTCCAATCTACTTATGCAGCTCCTCGTGGGCTGCATGATTCAATCGGTAATGTGGTAGATGGGGGAGAGAGGCTCCATGAACAAGATCTATTACGTGTTGAATACACCTCATGGGAGGTAACTCAGCCGGAAGCTCATCAGGGTGCATATCCCGGGACTTCTCTAAGAGTCTTTTAGCAGGTATAGGAATAAACTTCATGCCTCTCCAATAATTCAGATGCCTACAAAACCACTAAGGTATAGTAGAATCCACCATCAAAGCTCTCTTGATGGAACTCAGTGCCTCGTATAATGCTAAGAGTCTTCTTCCTTTCAGTGGGAGGAAGAGATTCTTTCGCACTACTACTCGCGCGGGATGGTGGTGCTGGGGGTCGCACTGGATTCAACATTACTTTCTTTTTGTCCAGTAGAAAGGAGCAAGTGTTGGACTTGCCATGTATGAGAACATCTCGGTTATATAACGAAGGTCGCCCAAGTAACACGTGACAAACATCCATAGGCATAACATCACACCAGATCTTATCGGAATACGTACCGATAGTGATGGACACTAAATATCTTCTAGTCACCGATAATGTAGTCTTGGTGACCCAAGCTACCTGAAATGGGGATTGATGCGACTCAGCAGTGAGTCTCATGCGGGATAAAGCTATCTCAGTGATCACATTCATACAACTCCCGCTATCAACTACTAAACAACACTCTCCCCAGCCTTGAAGTAGGTCTGGAAGATGTTCGTCCTCCAATAATTGTCTGATTCTTGCAGTGTGGATAACTTGCATCTCAACACTCGAACGTCATGATCTATTTGCTCATCACTAGGCGTACCATACACTTCATCGTTCAATACGTGTGAGTCCCTCTCAACTAGAGCTTCTTCTACTGGCTCATCCTCCTCAGTCACCTCATGGATAACTAGTGTGCCTTTCCTCTTGGGACAATCCCTAGATATATGGCTCATCTGCTGGAACTCATAACATCGGATCCGTAAAGGAGTCACACTTCCCATGGGGGACTTCCCTTTTTGATCTCTCGTGTAGGTCGAGGTAGGCTTCGACGCACCCTCCTTACCTTTTAATTTTCTTTCTTAGAAGGAGTATTCGTTTTGTTCTGAGGTTTGAACCGAGAGGTTCTCCTCTGGGGCTCCTCGATATCGATGTCGATAGATATGGTCTCGGGTAGGGAATAGTGGTCATATCGAATCAACTCATCTCGAATCTCAGATCGTAGTCCACATTAAAATTTAGATAAGGTGTCACGTGGGTGTTCGAATACGTTGCACCTAATCATAAGATCCTTCATCTCAGGAAAATAATCAAAAACTGATTTGGACCATTGACATAGAGATGTCAGCTCGTCTCGTAGTCGGGTCTGGTAGTGCCGGGGAATGTAATGCTCTTCCAATATGGCTTTCATGTGTGCCCAATTAGTAATGGAGGGCGTCCATTCCTTTCTAGACTACGCTCTTCACCTATCCAAAAGATTTTTGCTCGTCCAGATAATCTCATTTTTGTGAACTGAATATTTTGGTCCTCCGTCATACGATACCACTCAAAGTAGGTCTCTATGTCTATAACCTAGTCTGAAAAGACCTTGGGATCCATAGAATCATCATAAAGTGACGGATCTAGCTTCACAACTCGTGTGAGATCCGGTTGCCTCTCCCGGGGAGGATAGTTGAAATCATCATCGTAAGGATCACGATTGTCTCGACGCCACAAGGGTGGTGGTCGATGTCAATCTCTAGGACGATCATCACGATGCATGGTCGGTATAGGCCGACGATGGTCTCGCGGACGCTCTTCTCTAGCTACGCCATTATAGGGTCTCTCCTGATAATGATCTCGCGTACCCAGGAAAGGCTCTCGTTGGGGTTCAGGAAAATTCCTAGGGAAATTCCTAACCTGGTCATGCTCAAATTCATACTCATCTAAAGGATTTCTAACCTCTTCCTCATAAAGAGGGTTCCTTTAAAATGTATGTCTTTCGACGTAGTGTGGTGGGTTTTCGTGACATGGACAGACAAAAGGCTCATCTCAAATTGGAGGTGACATTAACGCTCGAGGGGGTACTTCTAAACTATTCATCTTAACACTAAGGTTTTCAAATTTTTCTCTCATTTGATAGACGCTCTCGGTTAATGTTGTCATTTAGTGGGCAAAAGGTAGAAACCACGGGGGTGGTTCATTCCTTTCGTTTCCACGACTCGGTTGACCACGTTGAACTCGACGCATCTCCGAGTTTACCTCGTGAGGGTGTTCAGATGGTGAATTGTGGTGTTGTGAACTCATACCCACTAACCTACCAGTGCGCAGATGCATGCAAACAAACAAGTAAAATGCAGATGTATGTTTATGCTAAATTTTTTTTTGAAAATTTAACAAGCTATGCGAGTTCCTATTCTACGCAGGACGGATTTCAAAACTTAGACAAATTTCGGAACTTAACTCTGATACCAAATTGATGAGGGACGACGCTTAGGGTTTCCGCGCTTGTCGGCTATTTCTAGGAAACCCTAAATGTACGCAATGAAGAATCAAATTTTGAGCGAGCGTTGCACGAACTTTAATAAATGGAGCAACTTAGGTTTTTGAAAAGCACAAAGAACTATTTGTTTAAAAAATGATTTTTCTTGAATTAATGGTTCAATTCTAAATCCGGGGAAGAAAGCTAACAATTTTCGTTCTGTTACCTTTGTCGTAGCAAAACGGAAATCGTGAACTTCAAATATGTTTTCGTTTGGAGTTTTCGACGTAGCGTTTGCCGACAAAATTCAGGCGACAATCCTGCAATGAATCTAAAATTTTAAGAGAAAATGTAGACACACGCAAAAGAAGGGTTACAAGCAAGTTACCCAAGGAAAAATACGTCTTTCCGCAATCGAAGTCGACGGCGATCCCGCGAGAAATTTCCTTGTCACTTTCGATCTCTTGCTCCGAGCTCGGCCGCTATCGCACACGGGCACCAAAGAGAAATTTTCATTCAATCTCACACGAAAGTGGTTGCACGGAATCTCAAACATTAAACTGTGTAAGGAAGCCGCAAACTAAACAATCTAAAATTCACTCACTGTCACCGTCTCACATAAGAGTGGCGCCACAAAATCTCTAAGCACAAAAGAAATGAATCTCTCACTACCAATCCTAAATCACTTTATTCGCTAACGCTAACATAAAAGTGGTTCCACATATCAAATCCTCCAGCAGGAGAATTAATGCTCAAACTTCAAAGAAACTATAGGTTTCAAAACTCAAAAAAAAAAACATAACTGCAAATTAATGTTGCTGTTCTTCATCAAATGGTAAACAGCTCGTATCAAACCCACATTCAACTCCTACCTGAAACCTACAGCAAGCCCCTTCTCAAATGGCAGCTACTACGGCAAGTTTCCAAACTCTAAACAAGCATCTACAGGTGTCAAGCAACACTCAAACGGGAAATACACAAGAACATTTAAGCATTCAACAAATTCATCCATCAACAACCAACTAAACTCCTACAGCAAAAGTATTAACACTTCTCTCACTGGAAACACAAATAATGGCAGGCCATGCCTCCAAGAGAAAGGCCTCACCCGCTCCAGCCAGGCCATGCCTCCTCCCACCTCCATCCCGACGGTTCTGCCACTTCCTTGAGCCGGCGGATGAAGCTGCTATAAAACGGGCCACGCATGCGTGCACATACTTTCTCACAAACATTTGCAAAATAATAAAAACATACTTCAGAGAATCAGTGAACGGTAGTGATTTCCTGATGCAGGAATCCTGTACTCATCCAGTGTGGGTTTACAAGGATGGAGCATGACCTTCAGTGGGGGATTGGTGTTACGAACTGAGTCCATAACGTCATCGGCGGTGGAGGTGGAGATACAATGGGAGCCAAGCTTAACCCGCAGAGAATGTGAGGGGATAAGAAGAAGGGAAGCCGTGCTATACCATAACTCTAGAAACGAGGAAGAAGAGAGACGTATGGAGAGAGAGAGTACTTAGAGAGATAAAAAGAAAGTTGGATTAATTCATTTCTTGCATAACTCATACAATGACCCAAATGACATCAACCCTAGAACATTAAATAAAAGATAACACTAAAACATTTAGATTCAATCTGATTCGACCTGGACTCAACTCATATAATTCAGACTCAATACATAATGACTCATAATAAAAGTATACGTAAGATGACCAACGATGGACAATGGGGACCCATAACATCCCACTCGCCCTTCAGATCGAGTTTGTCGTCAAGCTTGAACTAGGCTTGAATGAGTTGATCTTCTGGCTCCTTGAATTTACGTTGGAACAACTCTCGGTAGCATGTCATTGTAGCGGTGGCAGTGTCGAGTGACGGGGCTTCAACATGCTCACAGGTATCATAAAAGACTGCAAGGAGCTGGCGTAACAGAGGCACTTGCAGAGGGGAGATTGCTCAACAGAGCTGGTGTTGGGGAGAGTGCGCCCGGTGGATGGTCTTGAGCGACGAAAGACCGGGCCACAGGTGAGCTGTCGCTGTCTCGCGATGAGACGTTGCGACACCGATTGGGGGAACGGTTGGCAAAAATAATGAATTTAGAGGGTCCGACGGAGTATGTGGTTGGAGTAAAGGTTGCGGAATGACGGCCGCTGGAACTGGTGGCGGCGACACAAACTGGGGCGGTACCACTACGGGGCTTGGAGGAGATGTTGACGGTGGTGTAAACTGTGGGACGGAAACCACCTGCGATGATGATGGAGAGAAGAACTACGGAGAGCGGTGGAGTCGCTTCGGCCGTCAGTGGGAGCGACGGTTGCTCTAGTGAAATCGGCATCCGAGGTGGTGGAAGTTGCTTCTGGAGGGGGCCTGCAGGGTCCGACAATGGCAGTTGGTTGTAGTAGTGTAACGACGGCCTCAATGTAGCAAGCATAAACGGTGGTAGGATCGGGCAAGCTGGGAAGGATCGGGCAAGTATAAACGGCTGGGTGACAGTTGTGGCGGGATTAGTGGCTCCTCTGGTGGAATCGTAACCCTGAAACGACTGTCAATATTGGTGGTGAGTCACGCAAGTGCAACGTCATATCGCACCGACATCTCCAAATTCTCCAGTAACTTCTTTGGAGCAATGAATGGAGGACGGTTTGCTTGTCGGGGTTCATCTCCACACCCAAGTAATTAATTAATCAATTAATTTTAATGAAAGTTAATTAATTAATTTATCCTCCTATATAATTTAATTAATTAATTAATTAAATTGATTAATCAATTAAATGCCTAGGGCTCGGGGTGCTGGCATGAGAGACACGACTAAAGAGAAGATGTCGTTGGGCTCAAGAAGCATAGGGCTCAACCCGAGAAATGGCGATCCGGTCAGAGACTAAGAGCTTGAAAAGACACGCACGCGAGGGATTGGGGCGCGAAGAGCTCGTTAAGGCCGTCGAAGCAAGCTGACGAGGACGTCGAAGTTGCGGTGAGTGGCGTCGGCAAGGTTCAGCGACGCTGATGTTGTCGTCAAGCGATGATGTTCTTGTCAATCTCCAGACAGGTGCGCTGATCGCAGTCACAGAACTACAAAAAATCTTATCGGCTGTTGCGACTAGAGTAAAAGAAGAAGCAGACGTCGACTGAGAGCGTCGAAGTGCTTGACTTCAGCAGGGGTTGTGGTTTTCTTTCGCTATTTCGTCGTGCTGCTTGCGATAATGTTCCCGTGAAGCTTGTTGTGGGATGGTTTGGCGTCTGATGTCGTTCTCCTGGTCGACAGAGGAAAAACTAGAGCTTAATTTTGTTAATCGTTGATGGCCGCAAAAGATGCAGTGATGTGGTGTTTTGCAGGAGAGAGAAACCTCACTCTGATACCGAGATGTTGCGTGCCTAACACATAATGTTGTTGGTGGTGACAGTGGAGGCAGAGATATATGGGTTATGAAGCACAGATACTTCTCGAAGACAACGTGCCCGTACCAGATACGTATCTGATACCGGTACATACCCGATACTCGACGAATACACCTATGTGGAAACACTTGGGCTTAACACATCATTCAACATATTGTGATAGGAGTCTGTTTTTCTAAAGTAAACAAAAGTTGGCTCTATGCTGGGAAACGTTGGTATGTCCAATTAAGTTGTGTATTTGTATCGAGTATGTTTCTGGTACTAGTACGTTTCTGTTACAAGTACATGTATTGAATGTGAGGATACGACGCAAGTTATTAACAAAACAACTAACTTGTATTTAGACTAATCGACGATTGAAGATGTTGATCTCCAACAATGAAGTTGATCTCCAACAATGAAGTAGAAAAAAAACTGATTAGACTTAAGTTTAATTTTATCTCTTTTGGTTAAACTTAGGTGGCGTTTGGTTGAGCTTTTTGTCTGCGGTGCGGTGGAAACACACCGTCGTTTTGAGAATAAGCTGTGTTTGGCGCAACTTAATTCAAAAATGCCGGTTTTAAAATTCTGCTTTTCTATACTAGTTGTCGTCCGCTATTTTATATTGCGTTCAGCCGTAGAAGCAGCCACCCCCGAAAACCCTGGTATTGTGCGTGAGGTATCCTCCTTCACCGTTGTATTGTGCTTTTGCTATGTGTTTTTTGGGAGCATTTCTGATAGTATTTTTTGGGAGAAAACTGGAGTTGATGTTTTCTCCGTTACAAGCATTACCGAAAATATGTGATAGCAATAGGTTCAGATTTCATGAAAATAGAAATCCCCTCATTTTTGTTCATACATGTGTATGCGTGTATGTTCTAATTATGTCATAAGTGATTCCCATTATAACTTCCCTCATCCACCTCTATATAACTATTAAGTTTTTTGTCTTTTTATTACTAATAAAATTTTTGGTTCTGGAAAATAATTTTTAGTAATTTTCAGGAAAATATTATGTGATCGATTCTGGATATCTTTTACAAAGAGGTTACATGAAACTGTATCAAGATACACGATATTATCTACCAGACTTTGCTCGTGGTGGTCGTCGAGCAAAAGGACGTCAAGAGATGTTCAATCATGTACACTCATCGCTTAGAAGTGTGATAGAACGATCATTTGAGGTTTGTAAGAAAAAGTGGGTCATACTGCAGGACATGCCAAACTATAGCCAAACAAGTAGCTATTGTGATCGCCACGATGACTGCATAATTTCAAAGGCGGCAAAAAAGTTGTTCTGACACTGCAGGTGGTGTAGAGGAGATGATCGCATTACGTAATATTATCGCAGATCAGTTGTATGAAGCTAGAGCGTAGACAGAAATGACGGGGGTACTTGTTCCAAAAAACTGTCTGAATGAAACAATATTTTGTGTTTGATGTTATGCTATCAAAATTTTTTTCTTTTTTCATATATTTAATGGTTGGTAACTAAGTTATTGTAAAAAAAATTCCCTCAAAACTTCGTTTTTCTATCAGCAGTTTTCCATCAGCAACAACTCAACCAAACAGTCTTATAAGATGTTAAATTTTGTAATATTTATGAATGTTTAATGTTTGAAAATTTCATGTTATGTTGTATTGATTTGTAGACTTGTATTTCAAGTTATGATTTGTGTTTGATGTTTCCATGTTTTGAAAACTATTTATTGCACCTGATACACATACACACACACGAGTGACAGGCACGGGCCTTCGGCCCGATGGCCACGCGCCACAATACCCGGTCGGCGACGGCGGGCTTCTCCCGCCCTCCCGGCGGGCTCCCCCCGGGCTCCACCCGCCCCCTGACGACAGTTCCCCCGGCAGGCTCCGCCCGCCCCGACGCCGTTGCACTTTTTTTAATGATTTATTAATATTTTATATTAATTTTCTTAGTTATTAAATTTTTTTTAAAAAATAAACTCACGGTGGTAATCACTGCTGCCACCCCCGGCGGGCTCGCCGGCAGCCGGCGAACCCGCCGGGGGTCTCCGGTCAGGCCGGCGGCGGCAGCAATGAGCGTGAGTTTGGGGGAGGAGCGGAAGTCAAAATCGGGAATTAGGAGAGAAAGGGAGTGAGATTTTTTGGTTTTTTTTATTTGGAGACCTATTTCGATATTTTCAGCGCAAGATCCAACTGTTCTGGATCAAAGCTCTCAAATCCGACGGCCACCTATTTTCCCCCTATTTTCGAACTCACGCTATTGGCAGACCACCATATATCTTTTTATAATAGTATAGATATAGATATATATATATATACGTATTATGTCGTACATGTATACTTGTTTAGAATTTCGTCGTACCGATGTACCGTGTACGTATCATACCCCAGTACCTGTACCCGTACCAGTGCTTCCTATAATATGGGGAGCGGAGTTCGCCCCGCAAAGAATGCAAGGGGAGAGGAAGAAGGAGAGCCGTGTTCAACCCTATAAATGAGAAAGAAGAGAGAAGTAGGGAGAGAGAAAAGAACTTAGAGAGATAAAGAGAAAGTTGGATTAATTCATTTCATGGATCTTATACATTGACCCAATGGGTATATTTATAGTCTCAAGACATTAACTCTAAAACATTTGGACTCAGATTGACTCGACTCGGACTCGATACATAAAGGCTCATAATAAAAGTATGCGTAAGATAATCAACGACGAAAAGTGAAGACCCATAATAGCTAGGTGGATGTTTTCTGGTAGAATGAAGGTTGTGCCGTGGTTCTTTTGGAGGGGAAGCTGTAGGACTCGGTGGGCTATGACAGATTGGATTAGAGAGGAGAAACGGGGCTTCAGGCAGGCTGCAAAGTAGGGTCGGTGGAGGCAGTGCGAGGGTTTTTTCATGGAGAAATAAGGGAAGGATTTGGGAGTGGCTGTTGTGGGGTTCGATGAAGGGGCTGCAGTGTTTTATGGGAGATGTTTTTAGGAAGGGAATTGGGCGGTTGTGGAAGAGGATGCGAGGGTATACAAGAACAAACCTAGGAGTTGTCATCTAGGGTTTCACAGAGTCGTCACCGTGAGAGAATCGCCGGATTCTGGGAATTTGTCTTCTTCAAAATCAGCAATGAAGAATCCAGCAGCTCCCATAGCCTATTTTATTAAATATAAAACTAGGACAATCTTAAATCAACGACTATGATGGACCGTTAATATAAGGGGCTAGATCTAACTAAATAGTTAATATAAGGGGCCCAATCTAATTAAATAATACACAGACATAATCACATAACAATATAATATACAAAAAAAATGCAAACACAGATCTGGATGCATCTGTAGAGTCGGATCACATATCCGATCATGCCCTCCTGCAGGAGTAGCATATAATTCTAGGCAGTTCTCCAAATACACTTCGCCTTTTCTATGTAATGCTACCAATTGATTCTTGTGATAGTTGATCATATACCTCCTTATGGTCAACAAAATACATATATTTCTTGTGCTCTTCACTACTCCATTTGTATATTAGCATAAAAACTGATCTTCATAATAGAAACTGTTTTCTGAATTTTTTTTTATTCCGTTTCAATCTGCAGAGGTTCATTTCATGACTTGTTGATGTAGGGGTAGGCTAGTGGTGCTCGGAAGCTAGGACTCTACGTGCACGTGTGAGGGAATATGCGAATGCAATGCTACATGCAATGAGCAGTCAGAAAGCAATGACTAATAATGTAAGCAATGAAAGTCAGCAGCACCACGCAGTTAATTGAAATAAAAAAAGCAGTTAAATAACTTTGGCAATTTGGCAACGACTTCCTCCGCACGGAGGGCCTGAGCAAGCGGCGGCGACTAATTCCACAATAATTATTAGCGTATAAAAACAACAACTACCAAACTAGGATCACAACACAAATATAGATAAACGACCAAGTGCCAATGTCAAGTACAAACATAATACCATGAAATACTCACGACGCAGTGGGCTGATCCGAGGCGATGGAGGATTTGACGAGCCGGATGCAAAACGAGCGATCGGAAGTGGAATCGGAGGCGACGCGGCGATGGCGGTGGCTGCCTTCGGCGAAAAGTGGCGGTGGCGGATGGTAAACGGCGGATCCGGCCACAAATGAGTAGATCCGGGCCAGGGGAAAATAGATCCGATGATTTGGAGCTGATCCGAACAAAAATGGAAGGTTTGGGTGGAGGGGATAACGGATCGGAGTGTCGGTGGATAGATCCGCTAATTTTAGTACGGATCCGGGCTATGGGAGTGAGAATACGGAAGTGGAGAGTAGATCGGGGAAAGGTAGTGCTAGATCAATTAGATCTAGGGTTTTCGGAGTGTTGGGGAGTGGATCCACGAAGGGGAAGAGAGAGGAGTGGTCGGTTAGGGTGGAGGCTCCTCTAGGGTGGCTGGTTTTGGTGAGAAGAGGTGGCGGCTTGGCTGGGCTGCTGTAGGGAGGGGCCGGCTGGTACAGGATGGAGACAGGGGTGGTGGAGTGTGCTGGTTGGTCGGCCGGTGCAGGGGAAAACAGCGGGCTGGGCTGGGGTTTGAACAGGGGCTGCCGGCTGCTGTTTTCACAGCAGGCCGACAGATTTCAGGGGTGGTTTTGGGGCCTCCGGCGGTGGAAAAAAGGGGGAAATGGCTGGAAAACGAAGGAGGGGGATAGGGGTTACCTTGGGATGAAGAAAACCACCTAGGAGTCGTCACCTAGGGCTCCACGGCGTCGGCACCGGGGAAGGATCGCAGGAATCCGAAAATGAATTCTCCAAATTCTGCAATGCCCCCAAATCAGCCCCCTAGCATCCTATTTATAAGAAAACACAAACTAGGGCATCCCCATCAACGGCTATGATTGGCCGGTGGGTTAGCCCTTAAAATACATCCAAATAAACTCAAAAAATATAAAGTAATATAGCGTTTTGACTCGCGGCGACGCTCCGGACGCAATCGCGGAGCCCGATCGTCGATCCGGGCACGCCATATATGGAAAGTTGCCAAATCAGCCCTGAACGGGCCCAAAACGTGTCCTCGTCTCTGCTCCGCATCAATCTCCCCGGCTTGAAAGAATTCATCTCCCGATGAATAGGGATCAAAATTCTCTCGCTGCATGCCGGGTAAAACTCGAAGAAGTCCACCTGAGGTCGCCCAAGTGTCGTCGCTGGAAAGTGTCCTCGCCAATCAACTCCCCCTGACCGAAAAGATGTCATCTCCGGTGAATGGAGACGGACGTGCTGAAGTCGAAGTCCATGGGCGAATCGATCAAACTCTGCTGCAAGTACCCAAAGTCACCAACGTCTGTAGTGGGAATGCACTGGTGGAGTCTGGTCTCCATGAAGCTCTCAACGGTCAACTCACGAGTGGCGAATCCCGGTGCGATCAGTGGTGCCTGCGGTGAAACCAAAGAAGACGAGTCCCCGGGTGGGTGGAGGCCAACAATGGGTGAGGACGTATGAGGATGATATGGTAACGGCCGTGGGGGTGGGGGTGGCTGGGCATCTCCACTGCTCGGGTCCACATACTCATGAGGCTCATAGTATGGAGTCAGGTCCTCAACATTAAACACGTGGTGAATTCCCATACTGGCCGGGATGTCAAGCCGGTAGGCGTTGGTCCCAATACGACTAATAATGGAATATGGACCTATTCGCCTCGCGCTTAACTTATTGGCAGGCCCCGAAGGGAGCCTCTCGGGGCGGACTCGCACCATTACCTTCTCGCCTACGTTAAATATCTGCTCTCGCTTTCGCTTATCTGCATGGGCTTTATAATTATCATTGCTTGTTAATATTCGTCGGCGGACCGACTCATGCAAATCATGCAAATGTTGTGCAAATGACTCAGCAGACTCATGCAGGTAATGCAAATGATGCAAAGACAACATGACAGACAGTACACTCCTTATAGGAAAATCCCATAATTCCTGAGATGTCTCTCAAATGTGGTGGCCTATCAGGAGGTTCTTTCGGTGGAGTATAGACAAACTCGTCCTGTGTGTGACGAGCGCTCAGATGACCGTGAGAGACAACTATACTCAAATACGTGCTCGTAAAGAGCCAAATGTGTCTCGGGAAACGTAGCGTATCAGGGGGGTCCCCAGGAGGTGTGTAAGAAAAGTCATCATGAAGGAGACGACCACCTGAGTGAAAATCGTGTGCACTGACTAGAAGTCGTGACTCTAAAATATGGTGAGCGTCCCAGACAAGAAAGAATTCATCGGGTGGCTCAGCGGGTGGCGTGTCCCAAAACTCATCCAGAGTGTGAGGCATCATAAGATAGGTCCTCCCAATATGAGTATACTCAAGTGGACTCAAGGTAGGCCCTACATATGTCATGCTCCACTCAAGGTCCCTTTTCATTGGCAAGGTCAGAAATGATAATGAAAGAGGCGTCATACCCGAGTGGCTCACCTGAGTCTCAACCTTACCAAGATGTGGCGGATCATCAGGAGGCTCAACAGGGGGCTCGTCACTAAGGTCAAGGTCCTCCATGTGAGTACCATCGTAAGGGGTCGTGTTCCCTTGAATGAGTGGCATAGTCACTGTGAGATCAACATCAAGCTCTGGGCTCTCGGTCGTGATGTGACTCGGGGCAATGACAACGGGAGAGCAACATAGACCCACACTCAAGAATGGGTCTGTGGGTGTAGTGTCAAGAATTGGGTCTACGGTGCGGGTGTTAACTAACCCGGTACATGACAAAAGAAGAGATGTGGGTGAGAGACACAAGTCACACAATACTGCAGACTCAATAGGTCGCTCAGGCTCACTCTCACTCGGGGTCGCGGGAGACGGGTCAGAGACAAGAGATAGATCACTCACTGGGATAAGCATCTCGCTGGGGTGAGAGCAATCCGTATCAGGTACCACTTCTGTCGTGGGTAACAGGACAGTGGTAGGCGTCATGGTGACCTCAATATGAGGACTCGTACTGCGGAGGCCAAGGTGAGGGTCCAACCGACCAGCTCTGGCGGATCTCAAAGACTGTTCGTAGTGAAGGGCAAGCTGATACGTCTGCTCCAGGGACTTCGAGCTATGATAACCCACCTTAGTACGGATGTCAGATCGAAGCCCAGACCGAAATCTGCAAGTGGTCATGGCTGAATCCTCTCGGATATCGCTCCTCACAACTAACTCATCAAAGCAATCCCTGTAATTAGCGACAGACATGAATTTTTGCTGAAGGAAAAATAATTGGTCGAGCAAGAGACTCCGATATGATGAAGACATGTACCTCTGACACAATGTACGCTTCATGTCCACCCAACTAGTGATGCGACAAAGACGGTTTCGCTCGCGGGTCCTCTCAACGCTAGCCCAATATGCTCTCGTCTGATCTAAAAGTTTAAGTTTCGCAAACTTAACGCGACGCTCACCGAATAACTCAAAATAATCAAGATAATACTCAATGTCCACAAGCCAATAACTGAAAGACTCGGGACTCGATGAGCCGTCAAAGGAAGGGAGAAACTGTACGAAACTGACTCTCAAGATTTCTCTCAAAGTGACGATCCTCATAATAGTCATCCCTAAGGTAATCGGGTCGAGTCGAAGGATCAACACGATCCGCTCGCGTGTAAGGATATGAACGACGACAATCATCATACTGATCGTCTCTGGCATAGTGAGGTTGTGTCGGTGGGTCGACACGATCTCGAGAAGTGGTGTGCCGCAGACGATAATAATCATCATGATAACGTGAGGATTTCTCTGAAGTCGCTCTATGAGATTGGGTATAGGCAGACTCAGAATGTCTTAAGAGAGGAGAGGAACGACAACGATAATTAGTCATGGATGAAGCTAAAGACTCTATATGACCTACCACTACAAAGCATGCAAATAGCCTAACCTCGCTTTGATACCAAATGATGTAGGGGTAGGCTAGTGGTGCTCGGAAGCTAGGACTCTACGTGCACGTGTGAGGGAATATGCGAATGCAATGCTACATGCAATGAGCAGTCAGAAAGCAATGACTAATAATGTAAGCAATGAAAGTCAGCAGCACCACGCAGTTAATTGAAAAAAAAAAAGCAGTTAAATAACTTTGGCAATTTGGCAACGACTTCCTCCGCACGGAGGGCCTGAGCAAGCGGCGGCGACTAATTCCACAATAATTATTAGCGTATAAAAACAACAACTACCAAACTAGGATCACAACACAAATATAGATAAACGACCAAGTGCCAATGTCAAGTACAAACATAATACCATGAAATACTCACGACACAGTGGGCTGATCCGAGGCGATGGAGGATTTGACGAGCCGGATGCAAAACGAGCGATCGGAAGTGGAATCGGAGGCGACGCGGCGATGGCGGTGGCTGCCTTCGGCGAAAAGTGGCGGTGGCGGATGGTAAACGGCGGATCCGGCCACAAATGAGTAGATCCGGGCCGGGGGAAAATAGATCCGATGATTTGGAGCGGATCCGAACAAAAATGGAAGGTTTGGGTGGAGGGGATAACGGATCGGAGTGTCGGTGGATAGATCCGCTAATTTTAGGACGGATCCGGGCTATGGGAGTGAGAATACGGAAGTGGAGAGTAGATCGGGGGAAAGGTAGTGCTAGATCAATTAGATCTAGGGTTTTCGGAGTGTTGGGGAGTGGATCCACGAAGGGGAAGAGAGAGGAGTGGTCGGTTAGGGTGGAGGCTCCTCTAGGGTGGCTGGTTTTGGTGAGAAGAGGTGGCGGCTTGGCTGGGCTGCTGTAGGGAGGGGCCGGCTGGTACAGGATGGAGACAGGGGTGGTGGAGTGTGCTGGTTGGTCGGCCGGTGCAGGGGAAAACAACGGGCTGGGCTGGGGTTTGAACAGGGGCTGCCGGCTGCTGTTTTCACAGCAGGCCGGCAGATTTCAGGGGTGGTTTTGGGGCCTCCGGCGGTGGAAAAAAGGGGGAAATGGCTGGAAAACGAAGGAGGGGGATAGGGGTTACCTTGGGGATGAAGAAAACCACCTAGGAGTCGTCACCTAGGGCTCCACGGCGTCGGCACCGGGGAAGGATCGCAGGAATCCGAAAATGAATTCTCCAAATTCTGCAATGCCCCCAAATCAGCCCCCTAGCATCATATTATAAGAAAACACAAACTAGGGCATCCCCATCAACGGCTATGATTGGCCGGTGGGTTAGCCCTTAAAATACATCCAAATAAACTCAAAAAATATAAAGTAATATAGCGTTTTGACTCGCGGCGACGCTCCGGACGCAATCGCGGAGCCCGATCGTCGATCCGGGCACGCCATATATGGAAAGTTGCCAAATCAGCCCTGAACGGGCCCAAAACGTGTCCTCGTCTCTGCTCCGCATCACTTGTATTATATTAACTCTTTGTATTATGAATTGCCACAATTTAAACATTACTCCATGGTTTGATCAGCTACTTTGCTCTTAAATATTTTATGTCATCGTATTTCAAATTATTATGATATGATAGCTAGTTAGATTTTAGATTTATGAATTCTTCAAGAAAGCGTACTAGCCTTGCACATCAATTTTATGAGTTTTCATTTTGTTGTGCATTGATCACTTAGCATTTTGAGAGTATAAGTTTTTTTTGAGCAGTAAACATTATGAACTTAACTGGTAGTAATTAGTGTACAAGTAAACAACCTTTCTTTCTTCAACAGGTAAAATGCTTGGCCAAATTCTTGTTACTAAGCAAACTGGTCCCCAGGGAAAGCTTGTGAGCAAGGTTAGTCATGATGTTCCATTTCTTCCGATCGTGCACTAATTTTGTTACATAAAAAAGTCCCAAGTGGAACTTCTATATTGAGTTTATGCCTCATTTTCCATTTCTAGCCTTATTTTTAAAGGCTTTGGCATGGATTGACAATTATTGTCACAGTACAGGGCATATGCCTCGAGGCATGAGGTGCAATCACCATGAATTTTATATTTTATTTCATTAGTAAAAATGAATTTAAATTAAATATAAGGGCAAAAAGAAGGGGAGCCTTGGCGCACTGGCTGAGGTGTTGCTGTGTGACCTTGAGGTCACGGGTTCGAGTCATGGAAGCAAGCTCTTGCAAAAATGCAGGGTAAGGTTTGCCTACATTTCACCCTTGTGGTGGGACCCTTCCTAGGAGCCTTATTGCACGGGGATGCTTTGTGCACCTGGCTTTTCTTTATAAGGAAAGAAAAAAATCTGAAATAAACTCTAAATTTAATTCTATAATCATATGATTCTTATCCGAACTTAAAGCCTAATTGGCAAACATAGAAAGTCAAACAATGGTGTTTGAACGAAACAAGAAAGTTAATTGTGCACTCCTTAATTCCTCATTCCTCAGCCTCATCATCCTTCAGGTATTCTCCAATCGAGACATCGAAATTTGATGCAAGTAGAAGGGTAGGTGTTGTAAGATGAGCTGATGAGCCTCATGTACACTCCACTTGATGGATGAAGTGCAATGAGTTGGGTTTAGGGTTTCAATGTTTTAATTGATCGATATGGAAGAATCATTTAACAAAATTAGAAGATTGGGCTAAATCTAGAAACTAAATATATTTAATAGATTTCTTTCATAAGGGCAATCATCCATCAACTGGATCAAAAGGGATGCCTGGGCCAAAGCAATGGCGCATGCAACATATTCCTCTATGGAAAACTCATTCCTTCACCGCATTGGTGAAAATTGGCCCCACCTGCCTGAGGTGTGTCCTCCCAAGATGCCTTTTAAAACATTTCTTATGACATTCTTGGCTACTGAAGGTAATGAATAAGATTAGATCCAATAACAAGGGATCTTTGGTTGAGTGATATTGCACACCATCATTTAGCTATTGCAATTATGTTCCTGATCGCAAGTCATATGTATAGGACTAAATGGGCATTGGTCATGGCCCGAAAGACATTTTAGAGTCTCATAAAGGTCCATTTACGGGCTAGGGGCATAAGGGTCTTTATGAAATCCTAGCTACGTCATGGCATGCTCAATTATCTCTGAACCTGGCTATGTTAGGCTCTTTAACCATTGTTGTAGCTATGTTAGACTCTTTAAAAATATAGTCTCGGAAACTCTTGTACTCTTGCGTGTAGATCCTAGGTTCCTCCGCAATCAATTGATCTCAGGTGGGATGAACAGGTTCTCATCATTTCCTACTTTTCTTTGTTTACCATAAATCTATCTTAACAATTTCATTTTTTTCGCTTGTTCCCCAACACAGAAATCCAAATGATGTAGCCTCTATGATTATAGCATTGAAAATTTACCTTAATTTTTTGATAACCTCTCTTATTTCATAGCACTCTATACCCCGAGCCACATTTTTATTTTAATATGCTATGTTCTTATTTATTATTTGTGAAAAAATTATTTTATTTTTCTTAAAACAATGTATGCAAGTTTTAAACTTCAGTAAGACATTTGTCAAGTTTTCTGTAATTTACTTGCTATACAAGTACAAATCACCAATAGTTATTGCTGTGGCTTTCTGCATCTTATTTACAAAACTTGTAATTTACTTGTATGAGTGCCTGCCTCAATATTTTTGTAAAAAATTTCACCATTTCCATAATAACATTTTGGACATTGCACCCATCTATCCAGTCTCCTTATGATACTCCTTTTAATTCAACTTTGTTGTTATATAATATCAAGTTTGATTGAACTCTCAACACCCAATTTGCATCTCTTTCTTGAAACTTACAAATTATCACCCTTTAATTTTCATCAATTTATCATTCTAAACCTTAACTCTAAAATTTTCTTGGAATTATAATAGGTAAACAAGGACAAGTATTTACTTTTATTGTTTTCCTTATATTGGGATAAGGCTTGTGATGATTATGGACCTTTACTTTGTAGCATATACTGTAGTAAGTAGTAACGATAGTCTTGTGTTATCTACTCAATTTTTCCCCTAAACTCACTTTATTTTGTGTGTGCAAAAAGGGTCTATTTTTAAGTGCAATAAAGCATGTTTACTATTTATTAACTCCACTGTGAAGATGTTCGAAGAAAAATGTAAATCAGCCTAAACATGAAAATAAAACTTGCAGACACAAATTTTGACTATCTACAGTAATCTCCATGGCAACTACCATTGACATCTCAGCTAGTGTCAATATCATTGGTCTGCAATGGCGATGTTTGCCTGCAAGTTATACTATTTTCTTAGGGGAGAAGATTAAAAGCTTGCCTACGAATTGATCTATACTTTCTAAGTCCATTATAGTTGGCCTTGCTGAGATCATATCCATTTAGTTTGGTTTATTAGGGATTCTAAAGTTTCAGGCTTGCAGGATACATGCTCCTCCATCTCTCTTGACACCTAGTTGTAGCCTTGTAGGCCTATACTTTAGTTGTAGGTCTATACTTTCTGGTACATAATTTGTGGTGCTTCTTATGGAAATTAGGTTTGATTTCAATACAACTTCTGGGACACCCTCATTTAGTAGTGACATAGGTCTTGTGATTAGCTATCATCCTAAGCGCCTTCAAGATTTATTTGATAATTGTAATCCATTAGGTTTTCCTATTGTAGGTTGTTTTACTAGAATGTTTTACTATCGTCCGATGAATTTTGTAGTTGCATAAATATGGATGTTTAAATCACTTTAACTGCTATGAAGCACTGATACTTCCCCGATGCCAGGTTACCACGTACGTTTTTGGTACTTGTACTTTCCCGATACTCGACAGATACACCTGCTACTCTAGTCTGTAGTTAACCTTGGAATTGACAAACCGTTTTGCATTTTGTTATAGGACTATGTTGTTCTAAAGTAAACAAAAGATTTCATGTCTTTTAGAAAAGAAAAAATATCACTCTTAAATATAACCAGCGACATTTGTTTATTATAATAACAAAATATGCTCTTGATTTAAGTTTCTTTTTATCATTGGAACTACAAAGAATTTGATATAAAATTGATTATTTGTTAATTTACTATGTATTTGAGGATTATAAGTTTTAAATCGGTTGTGTTTCTATTTGTTTAATATGAATTTGTCTACATTTTATATTCTCCCACTTTTTAAAAAAAGGTGGCACATACACATGCATATTGTTAAGTGCTAGGGTTGAAGAGGAAAGAGGAATTGAGAAGAAAGAGGAAGAAGACGAGAGACAAATTTATGCCCCTAGGGCTTTTTTTATCATACTCCCCAGCTACCTCAAATGAAAGATACATGTAGGCTTATAAAGTGCATCATTCTAAAGTACGCAAGACCAAACGGTAAATAACCTACGACCCAAAATATACGTGCGATAATAAAATATAAGACTGACGACTGCGCTACACCCTTGTGCCCTACCTGCAAACATCTGTCGCTGAGTTGGGATCTGTGTCCCTGTCACCTTGGCCCCGACGTCGACTTATGCATCGTGTCCTCGTCCCTTGCCTTTTTCCATCTTCGTAACATATATATATATATATATATATATATATATATATACAATATATATATAGGGCCCGTTCATGTGAGAACACATCTCATATGAGAACTGAGTGAACTCCCTCATTTGGGCACCAAAATCGACCTGTAATATGAGTTTTGACTGGCTCGACGAGACCTACAAATTTTATGTTGAACACTTTTTCTGATTTTGCATGTATGAAGCCGGATTTTCGACCCGAAAATATATAAAAAAATGAGTCTAAGGATGCCCAGATATTTCAGGTCGATAATTCGGCTCATACATGCAAAATTAGAAAAAGTATTCAACATGAAAGTTGTAAGTCGCGTTGAGCCAGTCAAAATTCATATACCGAGGGAGTTCGCACAGTTCGCAAATGAGATGTGTTCTCACTTGAACGCGCCCATATATATATATATATAGCGACGTCGGGGGTACTGTCGTCAGGGGGCGCGGGGCGGGCGAACCCCGCCGTCGCCGGCCGGGTACTGTGGCGGCCATCGGGCCGGAGGCCCGTGCCTGTCACTCGTATATATATATATATCTTTATACTATAAGCAAACTTCAAAATAGCCATGACATAACATTTGTCTTCCCAAAATACCCCAAGTCATGGTGTAACATTTTAATGCCAAAATACTACTCTTTTTTCTTATTCCTCTACTCATTTGTATGTTTTTTCTGTCATTTGATCATAAATTTTTTTATTCCCCTTCTCGCCGCCCCACCAATGTTATCTCCCTCGCCAATGTCGCCGCCCCGCCCCCGCCCAATGTCGCCGCCCCCGCCCAATGTCGCCGCCCCCGACCAATGTCGCCTCCCCCGACCATTGTCGCCGCCCCCGACCATTGTCGCCGCCCCCGACCAATGTCGCCACCCCCGACCAATGTCGCCGTCCCCGACAAATGTCGCCGCCGCCGACAAATGTCGCCGCCCCAGACCAATGTCGCCGCCCCGCACGGGGTCTCCCGTGCACGACTGCTTGTGTATATATATATATATATAGATATATATCAATTTTTATTATGGTATCCTGAACGAGCCCGTATCCTTATTTTTTTTTCATTTTCCCGTATCATCGTACCTGATACGTATCGATCCCGTGCTTCATAGCTTAATTGTGTTAAATTCTAGAAATTTCCTTGTAACATCTTCTGGACTAGGATATCAGTAGTACTATTTTTCAATGAATTTTCTTATTGCAAAACTATGATGATTTTAATAACTGAATTATTTACGATTCTTGACCATAAAATTGATCCGGCTTGACCTTTTTTATATAATATTCATATCTTTTGTGTTAAATATTAGAAATTTCCTTGTAATCATCCATTGAAATATAAAGATTTTTTTTATTTTTTCCTTTATTTGAGTTTAGGAGTCATTGGTGTTTACTTTTAAGTTTATTGAACATTTCAATTTATTGATCTTCTGATTTGCAGTATTAATTCCTTTTTCTTACAGGTGTACCTGTGCCAGAAGTTATCACTTGTGAATGAGATGTACTTTGCCATTACCCTTGATCGTTCTAGTGCTGGCCCAGTACGCTCTCAGATCTACTGTTTAATTTTCACTTCTATAGCATCCTGCTTTATCAGAACATTTGGCATGCTTTTCTATTGTTCTTAAGTTACTTGTATGTTTTCTTTTGAAATAGGTTAACTGTGACGACTCATAGATGCCCTTGATTGAAAATATTTCCTAGTTTCTCACAAAAAAATATAGAGAATAATTACGTTGATTTCAGTCAGTTCATACCAGTAACATGTGAGAAATAGGTTTTGAAACCAGTGAGAAGATTGACATCCTAAGAGAAAGATTCTTTAACTTGAGCGGAGTTAAATTAATTAAGATGAGATGCAAATGACGCACCTTTGTTGGTGAAGATACGGCAGAACTAGGTAGTGTAGATGATGCAGATAAGGCAAATGAGATGAATATGTGGTTGGTGGTGGCCAAAATATGTTAACACTCTCTCCTAAACTCAACTAGTGGGTGCATGCGTGTTTTTTGTGGGTTTGTATTACTGTTAGCGAGAAGAACCGGGCAAGGGGGAAGGGCCGACGGTAGGTGGGAGAGAGGAAGGAGGCTAGGGTTAGAGGAGAACAAGGGAGCATCCCTTTTTCTTATAAATAATAAAGTCCTCTTATAGTAGTGAGGTTCCAATAGCAAAATTGAATTATAAAAGCAGGATGTATACGGCTCCCCCCGAGAAGTTGGATCTTGTAGGTGACAACTCCAATCCGAGTCAGGATGGTGAACGTCCCAAAAAACGTGGTGCGAGTTTGGGGCAAGGGCGTTTGGCGACCGTGAGCTGGCGGTAAGGGTGGAGTTTGATGAAAACCTTCTCACTGACTTGGAAGAAAAGATCTCGACGCTTACAATTGGAGAAAGATGCCATTTTTGCTTGGGCCTGACGTAGATGATGTTTAAGACTGTCCATGTTGATGTCTCATTATTGGAGATGATTTGCCAAACTAAGCACGAGGCACTCCCCCAAAAGGTGGCACACGACATCTAGTGATGGTCGGCCGTAGACAGATTCAAATGGATTTGTTCCCGCTGCATGGTGTTAGGCGGTGTTGTACGAGTACTCAGCCCAACCCAACTACTTGGCTCACGTGTCTGGTCTCTCGCCAATGAAACAACGTAAGTCTCCAAACAACAGTTGAGAGCCTCTGATTGGTCATCCATTTGCGGATGGTAGGCGGAGCTCATGTGGAGGCGTGTGCCCTGAAGGCAGAATAAGGACATTCTAAAACCCCTCAGAAAGAGGGGATTGCGATCGCTCACAATTGATCGCGAAAAACCATGGAGTCGCACTACTACGAAGATGAAATTGTTGGCCACTCTCGCGACCTTGTATGGATGTCGGAGAGGAATGAAGTGCGCGTACTTGGAGTGTCCGTCCACCACTTCCAGGATGCAGTCAAACCCATTGGATCTGAGAAGGCGTGTAATGAAATCCATTGCAATGTCCTCCCAAATATGATCCAGAATTGGTAGGGGCTGGAGTAACCCGTTCGGAAACATAGACTCGTACTTCGCCTTCTGGCATGATAGGCAGGTGGCCACGCGGGCTTTGACTGCTTGAACATGTGCGGCTAATAGAGGGAAACCGTCAAGCGCCGGTAGGTGCAAAAAGCTCCGACGCGGCCCCCGGATGGCGTAGCTTGGAACTCGGCTAGGAGACGTGGAAAGAGAGGGGAGGCCGCAGACAGCACTAAGCGGCCCCGGTAAAAGAGCCGACCGCCCACTAGGGAGTATGGGGGTGGCTCCCCGGGCCGGCGATGAGGGCCATTCGAATGGAGGCGAGGTGCGGGTCAATTTCCACATCATGTTGAATAGATGCTTGCATCGGGGCGGATAAGGCCGTCCATGAGCATCTCCCACACTAAGCATTTGATCTCATCCTTCTGGACATGCCTGTAGCGGTAGGGCCTCACGGACGCGGCCGTGGTGTAGGGCTGTAGCGGAATGGCATGGTCGGTGGCCCGCACCAGGAGGTAAGCCCGTGGGAGGTGTAAACACATCGGAAAACCCATCGAGGAGGCGGTATTCGGGTGGGAGCACCGATGCTTCCGTCAGCTTGGTATGTAACTGCCAAATCCAAGAGGAGAACTCCACATCGAAAGTACGTTGGATGGCTCAAAAGGAAACCAGTGTACTGAGTAGAGCGGAGTCGCCGACAAGGTGGCAAGGCAACCCCTCCCATAAGAACTTTTTTACACTACTCGATCCAATTGACCCGAACGTCGCCCACCATGCCACACCCAGGTTAATGTCGACACTGCCCAGCTCAAACACATAAAAGTCCGCCGTCACAGAGCAAGGTCCCATGAAAACCCGCATGACGGTGCAAGAGCCCGCAGTCGGGCGGCGGCGGCCGTCACCCAAGCATATGGTGAAGTCCGGCGACGGTGTGCACAGAATGGAGAGTTGCCGCACCAGACGATGAGAAATAAAATTGTGGCTAGCGCCGCTATCTATCATAATGAGAACTGGATTCCTATGGACGAGGCCGACCAACTTCATCATTCGTGGCCCGGTGAGGCCATCCACTGAAAAGCAAGGAAGGTCTAAGCGGTGGAAGGTGTCCTCGTTGAATTCTGGTGGTGGCTCTCGTCGGTGAGTTCGATTGCTTCAAAATCCTCCAACGTAATTTCGGAGGCAAAATCCCTGATGATTTCGTGCAACTCCTTCACGGTGCACTCGTGATTGAGAGAGTAGGGTTGCTGACACCGGAAGCATAACCCTTTCTTCTGTAGCTCGTTTTAGTCCCCGTTGGAAAGGAGGTGTGGTGTCGGAGTGCGGCCCGGGCAAGCCTCGCCAGTGGGCGGTGGCCGCAGGCCGTAGTCAGCGGCGGGGGTGGGTGAGTAGGAGGACCGGCAGCAGCGGGCGGGTGGGCAAAGAGATCCGCTTCCACGACACGCGCTCGGTCAGGCGCTTTGGAGACCGAACGCTGTTGATGGGTGCAGATGCGAGAGCGGATCGACAGATGTTGGCCTTGCATGAAGAAACCCAAATAGTGGTCGGGCGGAAGGTCGGGGACATGTGTGACCAAGGCGATGAACTCGTCGATGTAGGCATCCAGACCGATCGACTGGCGGATGCTACAAAGGCGCTCGACGGCGGAACCGACGTAACAGGGCTCGTACCGTCGGACTGTCTCTTACTTCAATTTGCCCCGACAAAATAAGGAGCTGAGATTGGTGTAGCCACCGCGCCCATTGTAGAGCTTATCTATCAAGGCCTACCACGGCTGTGCCGACCTTGTCCGCCTTCGGTGTGAGGTGGAGGTCAAAATATTATTCCGTCTTGGCGATCTAACCCATGAGATCGGTGTCAGAGAAGTGCGGAACATCGAGGTCCAGGGTTGAGCGACCTGGGATGGTGATGGCGGTGGCTGGGGGGATGTGCCAAGCTGCCCATCGACATATGGGGCATAGCCTCCGTGGGAGGCGTTGGCAACTGCGGTGTCGGGGTGGGCACGTGTGTTCGGAGGAGCCATGCGGGACTGTTGCGAAGGCGGCGGCGAGCGCGATGCGGTGAATGGGGTGATGACGCGGACGCGGGGAGCTAGGAATCGAAGCACCGGTGGCGTCTAGGCGGGCGGTGAGGCAGGTTACCATTAGCGAGAAGAACCGGGCAAGGGGGAAGGGCCGACGGTAGGAGAGAGGAAGGAGGCTCGGGTTAGAGGAGAACAAGGGAGCAACCCTTTTTCAAATTTGATCCAAGACAAAAAAATAACAAAGTTCATACATTCTCTCTTATAGTAGTGAGGTGCCAATAGCAAAACTGAATTATAAAATTGGAATTAATTTTAATTATCCGGCGCGCCCGCCGCAACCGGTTCATCCGCATCGGTCTGAGGCGCGCCAACCGCGACCGGGCCATCCTCGTCTGTCCGAGCCGCACCTGCCGTGTCCGGTTCATCCTCGTCGGTCCGAGCCACTCCCACTGCAACCGCCTCCTGCGGTTCCCCATTGGCACGAGCGTCCCCATCACGTTCTCACCGCATATAGACCCGCTGCGGGCGGCCCTCTTTGTGATTATTCATAACAATTTGATTAGAGTGTCCATTTTGTTTTCTGATTCAATCAAATCCTTTTGTTTGTTGATTAGAGTGTCCATTTTGTTTTCCGAATTCAATCAAATCCTTTTGTTTGTAGAGCTAATTTTTTTAGGTTTAGGAAACATAATAATTGGTATGATTTATTAAGAAAATGAAGGAAAAATGAAACAAGTTGTTTGTACATGTGGGGCAATGGACATGAAAAGAACTTTACGGAAGACAGCAATAAGAAAACATTTACGAAAAGGAAACATGTTTCAAGCCATGTTCTGGATTTTCTGATCATTGTAACATAGACCTTATACATATAGCTTGGTCCATAATGTTTAGTCTTGGATTGATTGCAAGACCAATGAACCTCCCACTTGAAGCTTGCCCTCAACAATGCTTTTCTCCTTCTTTCTTCTGAACGACCAGAGAATATGAAAACTTCCTTTTTCCTACTGCTTGAGTAGCTTAAATATTAGCCTGCTCTTCATCCTTGTCTCCACCAAAGAATGGAATTTTCTAAAGAATATCACAGCCAAATTTTCTTGAATTGAATCATGACCACGACATCTTGTACTAGACAATAAAACATCGTCTCATACTTGGAAATTGTCAACAAATGCTAGTGCAGTGTGGAAAGCTGCTTTCTCATCTAATGATGAGAACCACTTTCAAAAATTTGTTGCAAACTCTTTCCAAGCAGCTTCTCTATTCAGTTTGCCACTGAACTATATCTTCCTCTTGATTCATCCGGCAATTTAGTCTCGCTTTTCATTGCAAAGGCTGTCAACATAACACAATGATCTTAAGGACAATCTATTTCGACAAAGATCTTCTTAATGGTCATCCGCCAATGGATCCATGGAACCAATAGAATGTGCCAATGTGGTGGCTCATTTTCTGAACCTCTCAAAAGTGCTATCCCAGTGACAATTTCTGCAATGGTCCTCGATTTGTTGTCTGAGTATATCTATCTGCCAACAACTGTGGAATGTAGTTGATAATTGCTCTGGAACAACATAAGAAGCTGTTTCTGGAATAATTTCATTAGCATGAGACTTTACATACTAGTAATGAAAGCGACCATCCTGGGAATTATAATCTATAATAAAAAAATAAAAAAAATGATGACATAACTTCATACATCACTATCATACTGTAGTGGAATGCGTACCCATTTTTGGCACTTTTTTCTTATGTCCACATAGAGTAACTTAATATCAGAAGAGATGTTTTAAGTAATACAGAAAATTGCAATTTGATCACACGGACTCAATGAATTGAATATCTAGACCCAAGAAGGAAAGACTCAATGAATTGAATATCTCGACCCAAGAAGGAAAGACTCAATTAAGGATCATAAAATTATCATAAAAACCAATTATTTTGTTATACAAGTGGAAATATAAACTAAAAGTATCAATATTTTATTTTATTTAATTAGAAATTTTATGCTGTGGACACAATTAAGGATCATAAAGTCATCAGAAAAACCAATTATATTATAAGAGTGAAAATATAAAATACAAGTATCAATGTTTATTTTATATATTTAAACATTCATACATCACTATGTATTTTATTTGATCTCATCTTGTTACTTGCATGTTAGCTTCCTTCATGGTATGTTCGTCAACTCCATCCAATGTTGCACCATCACCACCTTCTAGGAGATGAAGCTACTTTCATTCCGCCATCCATTATGTTGTGGGGCGTGACTGAAGGATGTTTGTCAGCGTGTGTCATTTAATATCAGGAAAGTTGTAAGGACATTTTAATTTCGCTTCGTAGCATCTTAATGGTTTTACCAAACTAAGTTTGTACTTCAACTTAAAAGATAAAAAATATTGTACAATTCAGATTGTTTTTACATTAAAAAAAGTCCACGTGCATCTAGAGTAATCATCAATAAATGCAACAAAATATTTAAATCCCCCTAAGTAGTCGGACACAAACCCCAAATATCACTGTGAACAAGCTCAAAGATACGAAACACACTTATTGACGCAAGTAGCATATGAAACATATCTGTGCTTACCCCAATCACAAGACACACATTATATGTTTAGAACCTTAATAAATTGGGGATACAAACTGATGCAGGACGGCGCGTAGGGTTTGCGCGCCTGTCGGCTTTATCTAGGAAACCCTAATTGCATGCGATGATTAAATTAAATTTGCCAAGTTTAGAGCGGACGCAACACTTAATAAATTACGCAACTTGGATTTTTTATGAAAAACACAAAATTACTTCTTCGTTTTTTAAAATGAATTTTCTTAAACAATGGTTCGATTTCAAATCCGGGGAAGTAAGTTCGCAACTTTCGTTCCGTTCCCCTTGTCGTAGCACAACAGAAATCGTGAACTCCAAATACGTTTCTGTTTGGAGTTTTCGACGTAGCGTTTGCTGACGAAACTCGGCGAAAACCCAACAATGAGTCTAAAAAATCCGAAGAGAAAATGTAGACACACGCAAAGGAACAGATAGAAACAAGTTACCCACGGAAAGAGACGACTTTCCGTATCCGAAGTAGATGGCGATCACGCGAGGAACTTCTCGTCGCCTTCAATCTTCTGCTCCGAGGTCGGCCGCTATCGCACACGGGCACCAAGGATTTAGTTCACTCTCTCACACGAGGTGGTTCCATGGAATCACTCAAAGTAAGGAAGCCACAAGCTAACAAACCTAAAATTCACTCACTCTCACACTAGAGGATCCACGAAATCTCTATCACTCACAGTGGATCCACGAAATCTCTAACGCTCAAGTGGATCAACTTTCCCACAGTTGAATCAAAATCCTAATTTTCTACCGCCTTCACCTCCTAAACTAACTACAACAGAATTTAGTCACCATAAAAGAAAAACCACTCACAGCAAGGCATGAATGATAAATTTCAGATCGATTTTACTGTTCATCATAACCTAAAGCTAACAGAACAAATCTCCGGCACCTCAACAGGAGATCTACAGCAAGCTCGAAAAGTTCATCCACTTCAATCAACTAATCTTCCACTACTAATCCTACAGCTACAGGAAGTTCTCATACTTCTTCAACGGAACCACACTAGCAACAATCAAACTATTCATCATTTCCTAATATGGACAGCGACAATTACAACTAATAGCTCAATGTCACTGTTCACCTTCTTCTTAAAGGGAACAACCAAACTAATTTCATTAATCACAAACTACAAGACCCTCAAACCGGGAATCAACCATTCAAAATCTCATCAATACTCAACATTCATCAATCATCAATCCTCAACAACTGTTTACAAACCCCTTTATATAGGGCAAAATGAAAACGAAAGAAGAAAGAAAGAAAAACACAGTTTCGGCCAGGGCTGATGGAGAAACCGCCGGAGGAGATCGTGGGCGTCGAAATCGGGAGGCTGCTCGTCGTGGGAAACGACCGAAGAAAACGTGGGTTGCCGATGCGCGACATGACTAGCCCGTGTCTGGTGCAGCGCCAATGTCGGGGGAGGGGCGGCTTGGAGCAGTGACACCTGAGCCCGAACTGTGCGCCATCCGGGAGCTCGGGAAGATGAACAGCGCCTGCCTGCGCTCTGGATCGGGAACACTGAACCGTGTCATGGCCGGTTCATGGCTTCTTTAACCTAATCCTTGGTCCTTAACATATATATATATATATATATATATATATATATATATTAATATATGTATTTATATATATATATATAATAATATAATAACATACAACTTTAACGGCTACGCGCGCAGGCATGCATTACACACAAACTCCAAACTGAAATTTTGTCAAAATAAAAATGCAAAATAAAATTACAATGCGATAAAACACTTCAGGTTGAAAGAAATCTGATGGGGTGCGGCGTCGGGCCTTTTCGTCGACCTGACCTAGGTTGGTCTCCACCAACTCTCCCCCTCTCGAAATCACTTATCTCTGGTGAGTGCTCCGAGCGGTAGTAGGGTAGAAGATCGACATCCATGCCAACGGATCAGCGATCTCTGAAAATCACCATCATTAGCGGTCATGGTCCAATATGTGCTCGGGGACTGTAATAGAGTATTCTCCTGGTGTCCATGCTCAACCTGAAACTGGCAGTGAAAACGGAAGAAACTACGATGAAAGTGTTAGTAGCAGAATGAATGTAGGTATGTCCTGAATGTAGTTCTTCACTCTCACTCACCAACCCAGAAGAATCAAATGGAGAAGAAGGTAATGAAAATTCTAAAGACTCGTGCGAGTAATCGTAGAATCAAGTCAGATTGGCTACGTTAAAAACATGATTTGCTCCGCAAATGGAAGGCATCTCAATTTCATACGCATTTGCCCAAACCGATTTACTACTCGAAAGGGTCCAGTTCTACAGTAGCTAGCTTCTTTCCGGCACTAGAAGGTAATCGTTGCAGATCTAGCTGAACCATAACCAAGTCATTCATTTTAAAACTAGTAGCTCTTTTATGTTTTTATTTTAAAATTGAGTTGCATAAAAATCATAAATACTATGCATTTTTCTGCTCAAAACCTTTTATGCAAATCATGCAAATGCCATAAATGAACTACTAATACGACTAACGCCACTAACCGATGGTCTCAGATACTAAGAGCAACTCCTGAAAGAGGTACATGATCAGAAGGCTCAGAGGGTGGATCATAAAAGAACTCATCGCGGGGGCGATGATCACTCAAGTGCAAATCAGAGACAACAGTGACCAAATGTGTCAACATGGTGTGCGAATTGTCTCTGCAAGTGTGCGTGATAAGATATACCTTCAACGAATCATTGATTGCACCCTCAAACTCGACTGTGTTACTAAAGATGGAAACATCCCGAATGTGCGGTGAACCCATATGTTTTGCATCTGGGGGTTCACCGGGAGGGGTATAGCAAAATTCGTCGCAAAAGCGACGCGTGCAAACGTAGGCTCCAATAACAGATGGAGTGCTCTCAGATAAATATGCACGAAGTGTAAAAATCGTAATAAATGTGCTAAGGGAAAGTGAGGCATCCGGAGGCTCACCAGGTGAGACATGAAAACTCATCGTAAAGACGATGATCAACATGTGGTACGTCCCATAAGTCATCTAGAGTACGGGTCACTCGATGGTTATACCCAAGCACTATCGACATCAAGTGAGACAATGGAGCAGGTATCCATGTCTTAAAATTCGCAAGTATACTACTTAGAATAAGTTCCACACATGGACGTGGTGGTTCATCTGGAGGCTCAATAGGAGGGTCGTCAAATGACTCATCAGTCGAGTGATGGTCCTCCAGAAATGAACCGTCAGAAGGGGTCATACTCCCAAATAGGGTAGGAGTGACTACCTCATGATCACTACTAAGCTCTCGGCTCCCGATCGTAATGTCACTCGGTGCGCCATCAGGTATGGTGATATGGCTCGATGCGTCATCGGGTGTGGTGGGGTGACTCGATGCGCCACTAGGTGAAGTGTGCAGGGAATCTACACTCAACATATAGTTAGTAGAGGTTGAATCAAGGGTAGGTTCACTAAGTGGAGCAGACTCACATGGGGGTTGACTCCACACATCTTGTACTAGAACATCAGATAGAGTCGGTGATGTCTCCCTGCTTCGGGCAGTTGAAGGCTCTTGCTGCCCCTCAATATCTATCATCATGTGCACCTTCGAAACACTCGGAGGATCGCTAGGTGTGACGTACTCGTGACGATAGTGACCTCTATAATATTCGTGAATGTAGTCGTGACGATCGTCCATAACATAATCACGACGTGCTCGTGGATGATCATGTGTCCTATAAACGTACGGTGGTGGTCGCATATATGCAGTATCAGGTTCCTCATATAAAGGAGACGTGTAGTATAGATAACTAGAGGGATACTGTGCTCTATCCTCATAATATGGTGTAGAAGGACCACTAGAATCCGCTCGAGTACGAGGATAATAACGACGATAGTCATCGTACTGGTCGTCCCTAGCATAATGCGAACGTGTTGGTGGGTCAACACGATCTCTGGTAGTGGTATACGGTGATCGAGTATAATCATCGAAGTGTCATAACGATCTTCGTGACTGGGCACTATGGGAGTGAGTGTAAGGGTAGCCGTGATCCTCAAATAAAGGATTCCTCCTAAAGGTAGACCTTTCCACAGTGATGTGGAACGACATAATGTGCGCGGACAGAATGCTCATATCAAATTCGATGCGGCACTGACGTTTGAGGGGGTATTTCTAAACTACTCACCCTACCTCTAAGGTTTTCTAACATTTCACGCATTTGACATGTACTCTCAGTTAAGGTCGTCAGTTGGTGGGCGAAAGGTATAAACCACTGGGGTGGTTCTTCCCCTTCGCTCCCTTGGCTCGTTTGACCGCGTTCAACTCGACGCATTCTATCTCTCCGCAGATACATGCAAACAAAAACTAAATGCAATGATGATACAAATAATCTCTTTTTTTTGAAAACTTTTAAATGCTATGCAGGCTCCTATTCTATAATAATATACAGTAATTTTTAAATGCTATACAAATTTTTTTTGAAAATTTTTATATTATATAATAATATAATAACATACAACTTTAACGGCTACGCGCGCAGGCGAGCATTACACACAAACTCCAAACTGAAATTTTGTCAAAATAAAAATGCAAAATAAAATTACAATGCGATAAAACACTTCAGGTTGAAAGAGATCTGGTGGGGTGCGGCGTCGGGCCTTTTCGTCGACATGACCTAGGTTGGTCTCCACCACAAAATGATTGAGATCGAATACACGTCATTTCAAATGTTTGTGGGATTGATTTTCTTGGATTGTCAAACGGACGATCAGAGACTGTGAGAGCGTCCGACTCGTTATTTCATATCTTTACAATTTTTTATTTTTTGAGTTTTATTTTGAAGTATAGGGTAAATAATCCGTCGGGCGATCGTGGCCATCAGATGTATTCATCCTAATCCCCCCTATATTATTACAACTGACTGAAAGGAGCATCAAGAAGTTAGATTTCCAAAAGAAGCTCCTCCGTCCTTCCCTCAGTGCGACACCAAGGAAGTCGCGGTGCCGACGTCGCCGGTCCTTGCCCTCGGGGGTGCCGACCTCGCCAGTCTTAGCTCCAGGGGGTGCCGAAGTCGCTGGTCCCTGCTCCCTGGGGTGTCGACGCTCTCAGTCGCTGGTCCCTGTTCCCGCCAACGGATCCACCCCCATCCGTTGACGCCTCGTCCAGTCCGCCGACATTCCTCCATCTCTACGACTAGCCACGGCCCATCCCAACCACAAGAATCTCCTCTGCCTCCTACACCCTCCACCTGCCCAACAACCAACACTAATGGCCTTCCTCACGTACTTATCCTTCCACCGCCGCCTCCTACACCATCCACCAGCCCGACAATCTTCAAATTCCCTTCCCAGTACCGGGGGAGCCCCTCCACGACCCTGATCAGCCTTCCTCGGCCCCATCCCTATCCCCCATCGTCCACCACCGCAGTCTTCTCCAGCCCTACAACCCTTCCTCTTGTACGACCACCCCAAAATCTCACTTCATCCCTTCTTTGCAACCACTCAACACTCTCCCCTCAGTGTTCCTTATCATCAGGGAGAGCCATTATAATTTCCACCATTGGTATCGATTACTATGTGAGTTTTTAAATTTCAGTCTTCATTCCCTACTTTGTACAAATATTCTCTCATTGCTAATATTTGGCTTAGATTGATTTCACTTTTTTTGCTTCTCTATAGACGTGCAATACTTATTCACACGCATCTAATTTTTGTGCGCTCTCAGTTAATTGCAGTCATTGCCCACTTTCTTACATACATATATTTGCGATCAATTGTGGTATTACCGTACGATGCTAAAATTAACGTTGTTTAATTAATTGTGTTAAAAGTAATTGCATGAATGGAATTTTTGCATTCGCGTTAGGGTTAGGGTTTAGGTCGTAATCATTGGATTGTGTGTGCTTGCATTTCTTCCGCATCTCTTGTGGTTGTCGTAGATCCCATTACATTTGTTTGTGCTTGTTTATGTCGCATCTCGGGTTAGGGCATCACGTGCATGTCGCATATAGATTCGTCTAGCATCAAAAACACTATAAATGAGACAAAGATGGATGGCCAAGTTGGTAATAGAGCTGCATAATGGATGTAGAGGACGCCAGGCTGCGAGTAGGGACGAGATCAATGTTAAGGTAGTAAAGAGCTGTAGATTCAATCCCCGTACCAAACGTGCTCGTGGCCCGGTCCTAAACAAGACAAAAAAGGAAATATCTCAACGCAATTGAGTTTTTTTGGTTACTTGACCAACCGAGAATAAATGGAAATTTAGGAACATGAAATTCATAATTTAAAAAGGAGGGTGCGTCAGGAAGGCATCACTAATTGCCATAACCATGGAATTTGATCCATCTGCTAGGATAACAATAAACACAGATTTAAGATGGAGGGTTAGAGAAATGAAAGTATACCTCCAGCTGTAGTCATATGATCAGAGGCTGTCGAGTACCCATATGAGTGAAATGGCGGTGAGAAAACAGGATTACTTGTCTGAGAGTATGCAACACCAGAGTAGGCAAATCCTTGATGATGATTTGGATGAACTTGGCATGCTCATCTCTAGAGATCAGAACCCCTTGAGAATTACTCTCTGAGGAGTTGGAATATGTTTGGTCTTTCATTGTCTCAATCGCTATATTGGCTCCTTTTTCAAGAGTAGGCAACACCAGAGCAGGCAACTCCTTGATGATGATTTGGATGAACTTGGCATGCTCATCTCTAGAGATCAGAACCTCTTGAGTGTTACTCTCCGAGTAGTTGGAATATGTTTGGCCTGCCATCGTCTCAATCGCTATATTGGCTCCTTTTTCAAGAGATTTCCCATGTAATTTCTAGCATGTGGCCATCACGTCCCCTTCTCCACCACAATGATAACACACTCTCTTACGTCCCAACCTCCTGGGTTCACTCTCGACCATGTCCACCTCACCCCTTCCATACATTTGAGTAAACATACCACAATTACCCTGAGTAAGACACACTCCTGACGGACTAGTGCTACTATATTAATGACATTTTCTGCCTATAAATTTTTTTCTACCTATAAGTTTTATTTTTTTTTCTAAGATTTCTTTTCTTTTTTCTGCCTATAGGAATTCTTTTCTTTTTTCTGCCTATAGGAATTCTTTTCTTTTTTCTGCCTATAGGAATTCTTTTCTTTTTTCTGCCTATAAGATTTTTAATATTTTTCTTCCAGTGGACAAAATGACTGTGCTGGAAGAAAAATATTAAATCTAAAAAAATTGACTATATAATCCAAAAAATATTATTATTGGAACAAAAAATCAAAAGATTTCAAACTCTACAGTATGATGTTCATAGAGTGATCACAAAAAACGCTCCCTAAAATTTGGGAGCGAACTACACTGAATTCAAGGCTCAAGTGCCCCAAGAAAGTCATCATGGACAACAGTTACCTCTGCACCATCATGGATTGCAAGTCAACAGTAATTGGAAGTAGCATATTTATTTCTTCATTGAGTGTGGAGAATTTTCCAAAGAACTCGGTGATAAATTTTTTCCCTATATCAAATCAACTTGGTGAAAAGAAAGGTGTAAATGTATTATACATTGACATAATCAAAGATATGTATACAAATTCAGTGACAAGGGTGAAGACATATGGAGGATTAACACAAGAATTCCCTATCACTGTTGACTTACATCAAGGTTCCGCTTTAAGCCCTTATCTCTTTTACCCTTATCTTAGACGAGCTCGCAGGACATATCCAACAAGCAATACCTTGGTGTTTATTGTTTGCGGACGATATCGTTTTGGGCGATGAGACGTGCGATGTTTTTATCGCAAAACTTGAATCTTGGCGACACTTTAGAAAAGAAGGGTTAACTTGAGCAGGGCAAAGACAGAGTATATGAAGCTTAAATTTAGCAGTGCAAGAAGGACGGATGACTTCGTTATGCAGTTGGGCGATCAAGATATTTCCCGTAGTGAGTGTTTTAAATATCTTGGATCGATAGTTCAAAAAGACGGAGGTATTGATAAAGATGTGACGCATAGAATCCAAGCGGGTTGGCTGAAATGGAGAGGCGCGTCAGAGATATTATGTAATCATAAAGTACCATTAAAACTTAAGGACATGTTTTTACCGCACTGCAATTAGACCAACGATCCTCTATGGTTCTGAGTGCTGGGAAGTGAATTGTGTACATGAGCAAAAAATGGGAGTTGCGGAGATGATAATGCTTAGGTGGATGTGTGGACACACGAGACTGAATACAATTCAGAATGAATGTATCATGGATAAGACAAGAGTAGCACCAGTTGCAGGGAAGATGTGAGAAACTCGACTAAAATGGTTTGTACACGTACAAAAGAGACCATTAGAGGCACCTGTTAGGCGTTGTGAGAGTCTAGTCACTAGGCATATTAAACGAGGGAAGGGTAGACCAATAAAGACTTAGAATGAAACTATAAGGGAAGACATGATGTACTTAAGCATTGGTGAGATTATGACAAAAGATAGGGCACAATGGCGACAAAGGATCCATATAGCCAACCCCACTATTGTGGGATAAAGGCTTGAGTGTTTTTGTTGTTGTATCCAATCAACTCCATGTTTGGGACATTTCATATATGCGATTGTCATTATTTTGTCCATAGAGCGTCCCCAGGTGGATCCAAAGTTGTTTCACACTAGAGTATTGTGAAACAAGGTTTGGCACATGAGTGTCCATTTTGTCCTACATGAAATTTACTAAATTGGCGGCAACATATGTCACTCTTTCGCGCCTGGGATTATCCCATGTGGGGGATCCTTTGTGAGGTGATCGGCCTTCTCTGCCATTTGGGCTCATCTTAACTTCATTCTTCCACAATAGGTAGTTTTCTTTTCCTTTTGGTTGGTGATTCATAAGTTAAGTGTGAACCACACTCGTTTGTTGTTACAATCTCATGAGTTAGCAGAGTCCCTTCCGCAGGGGCACTTATGGTTGACGAGGACGAGGGAAGATATCTACAATTTGAAACCGGCTAACGCGAAGGGAGAACCACTGGAACCATGAGTTGCAGGACCTAAAAACCAAGGGAGCAAACCCTTGTCCATATGCAATGTTGCATTGGTGGACAACAATCCAAAAGACCTTTGAACACGCAGGTCCCTCAGTTCACTGGACTGCTGGGACAACAATTCTCACTGGACTACTGGGACAGCAATTCACTCCAATGTTGGGACAACATTTTACTCCAATTTTGGGACAATAATTTACTCTAATGCTGCTTTTGTGGATCCAGCCAATTAGATCCACCAATCTGCTCATGTCAAAGTTTTACGCCCATTGAAAGTCAATTGTAATAATGAAATGTATCATCTTATGACAATGACAAAATAATATCATAATTTGTGGCTATAACTATACAAATGGAAACCTCAATTGATGAAATCTGTTACCATGCACCGCACTATTAGAAGAAAAAAGTATCTGAGAAAAAGCAACCATGTTCATGTGTACAATACACTGAAGCTATACAATTGAGTGTATGGTAATGAAATGTAGACAACAATAGTGAAACTATTACAGGGTTTGCGATGAAACCGGCAGAGGAACCATCGTCTCCAGCCCTCTATGAACAATTGAACATACAATCCAAAGATACAATATAATCATCAATGAAAATCTAAATAAGAAAGATAACTCCAAACATACAATCAAACAAAGAAAGCAAACTGAAAACCAAATGAGCAATGCAGAATTGTGGGTAGTAATACTAAAGTACATAATGACTAATGCTGAAATCCAAATGCAGACGTTTTTAATGCAAGGCAGGTCTCTCATGACGTTCTATGGGCAAGAAAAAAGCTGTATAATAAACATGACTAACATGAAAAACTGTCTAAAGTGAATAAAACCTGAACCGGTGAACTTGGCCTTACTTCAACGGAGAGGCAAGGACCGTAGGGTGCGTTCGGGATCGGCGGTTGTGTGCAAGTAAAAATCACGAGCATAACAAATCATGGACATAAATTTGTTTTTATGTTTTGATAAAATAGTAATTAGCAAGATTAAGACCTCCAAAAAATTTAAATCACAATACAAACCTAGATCAGGAACATTGTTCTTTAATCACGTCATCCCTTTCAAAGAATGCAGTGATTGAAAACCCATGGTGAAGAGTAGTGAGGGCAAAAGAACAATAAATAAAATAAGAAAAATGAAGAAAGAATTTAAATGGTCTGATCCAACCAAAAAAACAATGAAGAAGCAACTGAGAAAAATCAACTAAGATTTTTGAAGATGGGAGCTCTGGTCAAAAACAGAAGTAAGAAGCAATCTTCTTTTCCTAATCAGAGAAGAAGTTATAAAAAGAGGAAGAAGAGTAACAAAATCTATGACAGTGGTAGCATGTGGTTGTAATTGATTCAATTATCATGCAGTAAAGAATCAACAGATCTCTCATTTAACTACTTGAAATCATTATATTTCTTCATGTTTTTGATTGCTTGTTTTTTGATTCAATCTTTTGGTTGATTTACTTTTTTTATCACGAAAAAGTGTCAAATTCCCTGATTATAATTTTGAATCTTTCTCATGCTTCCCAGCTTATCATAGCTTGTAGAAAAGGAGGAACGAGCATTGAAGACCTCGCAGAGAAGTTTCCTGATATGATTGTCAAGGTTTTCCTAATACTTTGTTTTGGATCTATCTTCTAGATATTTTTACTTAGCCCAATGTATTATTTCTTCACATGTGCCTTCTAACTGTGACTACTTTCTACTGGAAGGTTCCTGTTGATGTTTTCAAAGGAATCACAGACGATGATGCTGCCAAAGTTGTTGATGGTTTTGCACCTAAGGTTGCTGATAGGAATGTTTCAATTGAGCAAGTGAAGAAGCTTTATGAACTCTTTTGCAAGACTGATTGCACCTTGTTGGAGGTTACTTTCCTACAGTTTACATTATTTATGAAGAAGAAAAATGCTAGCAGCATGCATGCAATAATTCTTCCTTCTGTGAATTACGTGATTGCGCTTAAACTCAATGATTTTATTTGATTAGATCAATCCGATTGCTGAGACATCCGATAATCAGCTAGTGGCTGCTGATGCAAAGTTGAACTTTGATGATAATGCTGCTTTCAGGCAGAAAGAAATTTTTAAATTGCGTGATTCATCTCAGGAGGACCCAAGGGAGGTATGATGCATCTTGGAGGTTTTTTGCTTTATCTGTTGATGAGAGAAATATAGTTCCATGTTTCCATAAACCTTGCAGCATATTGTATCATAAGCCTTGCATCAACCTTGCATCAGAAATATAATCATTACTTTGAGAGATTGCGATGATAATAGGATTAAACACCAAATGAATGAAGACTTTTTTTCCCATAAGCCTGTAAATAGTACCTTACTGATTTGCAAATATTTTTTCTCGGTTGTACTCAATATTTTAAATTCTATTTGTTTTTTTTCTGCAGGTTGCTGCTGCCAAAGCTGATTTGAACTACATTGGTCTGGATGGAGAAATTGGATGCATGGTTAATGGTGCAGGATTGGCAATGGCTACCATGGATATCATAAAACTGCATGGTGGCACACCTGCTAATTTTCTAGATGTTGGTGGCAATGCTTCAGAAGGCCAGGTATAATACTTTCTCCTAGCATTTCTGTCTTTTATTTAGGTTGTATAGCAATGATTATTGTTAGAGATATTAATATTTTAGTATTATTATGTTTAGTCCCACACCGCCTATCGGTGTTGTGAGTCATGTTGTAACTCCTATATAAAGCCCCTTTGTGGAAGAATAAGATTGCACCTTTCTATTTTCCTATTACTTTCTGAATGGTATCAGAGCCAGGTTCTGAAGACCTAAAAATAAAATTTTTCCCCCCTTCCCTCCCCCGGACCCGACCCGTGCTTCCGCTTCCGCTTCCGCTCCCGCGCGCTGCTAGGGCTTATGCCCGCCGCTCCCGCTCCTGTCGACGGAGTCGATCTCTGATCCCGTCGACAGGAGCGCCTCAGATCTCCTGTTACAGCGACTGCTTCCTCTCCCGTGTGCGACTTCGCCGATTGCTACCGCCGCCGCTGCTTTCGTGCGCTGCTTCCACTGGCGTCGTCGACGATCCCGTCGCCTTCTTCTCCAGTCGACGATCCCTTCGTGTCGTCGGATCTGCTTCCCATCGATGCCGACGACTTTGCTTCCGACGGCTGCTGCTTCTTCTTCGGTGAGAACTTGTTCCCCTTCTCCCGTCGACCCTGGTTTCCCATGTCGCTGCTTCTCCGGACGATGCCGACGGCTCTGCTTCGTCCGTTGCCGCCGATTCTGCTTCTCTCGACGACTCTGCTTACCATCGATGTCGTCGTGCTGCTCCTCCGTGTTACTCCTCTGCTGCAGCCGTGCTACTCCTCCGTGCCGCTCCTTGCCGGCTGCGACAACTCTGGCTTGCCTCCTCCTCTTCCGGCTTGGTGGATCCCTGCTGCTCCTGCACATGAGCCTCTCCTTCTGCCCGGTCTCGTTTTTTTTTCGTAGCAGCTGTCGTTTTTTTTTTCAGTTGTTTGTTGGTATGTTGGTGTGTTTGTCTGCGTCTCTATGCGATTTCTACCTTCTTGCACGTGATCTACGTGAGGGGGAGTGTACGTCACGGCCTCCAGGCGTAGTTTATACCTTCATGCACGTATTCCACGTGAGGGGGAGTGTTTGTGATATCGGCGACTCGGATGCTTCTTTCCCGACTCCTGCCTTAGTCACACATGGCCCCTAGGTATATCCTATGTCTTCTTGCACGTATTCCACGTGAGGGGGAGTGTTTGTGATATCGGCGACTCGGATGCTTCTTTCCCGACTCCTGCCTTAGTCACACATGGCCCCTAGGTTGATTTCATATGTTGTTTGTGTCTCCTCGTCGTTTTCTCTGGATTTGGTAAGGTTGGTTTGTTGGTGTGGTTGACCTTGTTTCCGCTCCGAGTGTATCCAACGTTGTCATGGTCGGTTTGCGGACCAACGTCGTGTGGCTCTTGCCCGGTTGAAGTATCCCCGGTGACACGCGGTTGGGCCTCGGTAGCTGTTGCTTTGTCCTACGCTGCCTTCCTTCTTTTACCCTCTATTTTATGTTGTGTCCAAGCTGTAGGCTTCCCCTTCAGCTTGAGGGGGAGTGTTAGAGATATTAATATTTTAGTATTATTATGTTTAGTCCCACACCGCCTATCGGTGTTGTGAGTCATGTTGTAACTCCTATATAAAGCCCCTTTGTGGAAGAATAAGATTGCACCTTTGTATTTTCCTATTACTTTCTGCAATTATGAATACGTCGCCTGCTTGTAATTTAGATTAGTGTTTGAATATATTAGAACATAGTTTTTTTTGATAAATTTTGAAGTGGATTCTGGCTCTTGAAAAAAAGTTAGTTTTTAGCTTCTCCTGATTGGGCTTCTCTTTACATGAAAGAGGTTGAAAAGCAACTGTGGAAAGTTATTTTTTGAATTGAATTCAGGACCATTACAAAAACAAAATTTTCAAGCAAATATCTGAACAAGTTTCATTAAGAACACAGGATGTACTTGCTTTGTGACAGCGGAAGGACCAATAAAATTTTCCTGCAATATATGCTTAAAATAGATTAAGGCTCCATTTGGCACGACAATGGTGGTCGTGAACGTGGTGGTTATGAACCGTCGTTTGTGAACGTCCGCCCTCACCTAAGGAACTTCATCTACTTTTATGTGCAAAAGTAGTTTTATTTTCTTGGCGGTGGTCATAACCATTGACATGCCAAGCATACTGTTACGAGCCTCCGATTGCTAGCGGGTGTGCGTTCTTGAGAGCGGGAAATCTCAAAGGGGATCATTGTGAACCTTCCTCGACCTAGCCTTTTCAATGGCGGAAAATACAACGGGAGACGGGCTCGACTGAGAGAGGAGGGAAGACGGGAGCCTTGCTCAACCCTAGCCCTAGCCAAGAAGTAGATGAAGGGAGAAAGAGAACATTCAAGAGAGAGGATTAGGGTTTAATATTTCATACCATCAAACCCACTCACCTCACCTATATATAGTGAGGGGAAGGGTATAACAAAAAGTACCAAATATGCCCCTCACCTTGGCTACATAAAGCATGAAAAATAAAAATGTACGGAATTAAAAAAAGAATAATAGTGCGCGACAAGTAAAGATACAACTATACAAGGTACTAGAAGATCCACATCCTCCCGAACACGCATTGTCACCCCTGTGTGGGCCCATAACATCTCCTACCCGCCTCATATCAAGCTTGTCCTCAAGCTTGAAGTACGGGGGTCCCACCGAGCCATTATCCTCGTTCTCATCATCCGAGGGTCATTCAATTCGAGCCAAAAAGACGCTTGCACATGTGTCTGACCGAATATGTTTCATCACAATGGAAACAAAGGTCTTGTGCAGGGTGTTCTGCTATCTTTGCTTGTGATAGTCGCTTGATGGCAGGGGTGACACTGGATTCTTTACCTCTAAGTGGGGTGGACAAACTGCTAGAACGAGTGTGGGTGACCTCACGCCGATTGTCCTCGTACCTGCTGTACTGGCCGCCAGCTGGGGTGCCCATGAGGAGACACTTCTTATAAATGCGGGCGAGACTCATGAGTCATGGCCATGCTAAGGTCCTACGCCCTAGAAATCCACATAGAGGGCATTTGAGGTGCAACCGGTCGTTCAAACTGACAATGAAGATAGACACCTGATACTCTAGCAAGATAGAAGGAACACGGGTCAGTAACATCTATATGCTCTCCTAGTGACCGTCCACAGATCCTGTTTACTTGAGATTGACGAGCTCCCCAAGGGATTACTGCGAAACTGCGGCCCAAAATGCAGATTGCAGGCGTGCTTGAAGGTGGACCAAATCAAGGTAGGGGTCTCTCTAGCCAGTTGGTCATAACAGAGCTGCATCGAGCCCAAGAGGTGGAAAGAACCCAACCCAATCCAATCGTCCAATTGTGTGTGTTGGTTGGCGAAAAATGCTCACGACATGTGAGCCATGCCGGGGGAATAGGGGATCTATATTTCCGTCAAAGAGAGTAATATCCAACTTCATGTAATGCGGGACACTGCCTCATGTGGACCGAGGTGTGTGGGACTCAGAAGGCACGGTGGTTGCGCCCTGATTAGAACTCGTCGCTAGAGGGGGGATAACTGGGAGGTTCCGGGTATGGGAAGACCTTCTAAGCCGTTAGTCAAAGCCGCGATCGAGGCCTGTTGTTGAGCCTAAATAGCCATCAGTTGTTGCATGGTCTCCATGATGTGTGCGAGGGTGAGACCACCCACTTCCATGGTTGCAAAAGGTATGTGAGGGCTGTTCGGAGATGGCAGATATGGGGACAGTGCGTTGGAAACCCGAATGTTGCTGAATGGGCATGCGGTTGGGCATGGAATCAACGGAGTTGCGGCATGCGGGGTTGGGAGGCCCATCAGAGGTCGGTGAGAGTGGTTCGGCGAGCTGGGAGGTGAGACTGTGGTTGGAGGCGAGGTGGGAAGCGCTGGGAAGAGACGAGCCGGTCGATCGAGCTGCTGCACCGTGGAAACTACCGTGTTGGAAGAGGCGTGCGTTTTGTTGAGGTTGGGCAGGTGAGAAGTCGTGCAAAAAGATGTTGCAGAAGACGTTGTGCTGAAAGATGTCTAGGAAGTCGTTGTGCGGGAAGATGAAGTTGGAGACGTTGTGCGGGAAGATATTGCTGGGGACGCCGTGCCAAAAGATGTCGTGGAGACGTGCGGGAAGATGTTCCCGGTCTAGTCTGTTGGATGCGCCGAAGATACAAAAGTGGCCTGGAATTTGGTGATGTGTTCGGAGGAGGTAAGAAGCTTTGATGCCAAGATGTTACAAGCCTCCCATTGCGAGTGGGTGTGCGGTATTAAGAGGATAAATCTCAGAGAGGATTTTTGCAACCCTTCCTCTATCTAGCCTTCCCAATGGATGGAGATACAACTGGAGCCCAGCTCGACCGAGAAAGGAGGTAAGGAGGGGATCCATGCTCTACCCTAGCCCTTATCAAGAAAAAAATGAGGGGAGAAAAAGAAGATTCAAGAGAGAGGATTAGGGTTTAATATTTCATGCCATCAAACCTTCTCTCCTCAGTCCTCACCTATATATGTAGTGAGGGGAATGGTATAACAAAAGGTACCAAATATGCCTCCCACCCGGGCTACATAAAGCCCAAGAAATAAAAAATGTGCGGAATTAAATAGAGATTAATAGTGCACGACAAATAAAGATACAAGGTACTAGAAGATACACGTTCTCTTGGACATGCGTGGGCTCATAACATATACATTCTATGAAGGCAGAATTTTTGTCCAAACTCACGGGAGCAAAAATGACACGCCAAACTGAGCCCAAGTTCCCATGACTTCTTATTGAATGCTGCATGATTTTAGTACATAGGTCCCTTTTAAATTTGAATGATCAACTAAATTCACCATTTCCAATTATTAAAAAAAAGTTTTTTTTATTATTCTCTGGAATTCCTTTACTCATCTACAGAAAAATTGCCCCTCATTAAAATAAGTAGAAAATTTACTAAATTATTTTGGAGTTTTTGATATTGTTATGTAATAGAGCAGTGATATTTATGTATGATAGGTTTAAATTATGCATCTCTTAGAGTGAAGGTTGGTAGTTAAAATGAATACCTACTTCAGGAGTATTATTCACGAAAAATATCATGGAGACTTTAAAATGAACTTTGTAATATTGCAATTAGGTAAGTATGGGCTTGTAACCCAAGCGTGGGTATTAAGGTATTGAAATGCTTGGTGTATTTGTTGGATTTGAGTCTTTTTAAGGTAGGTATATTGTATGAATAGAGTGTTGGATGGTAAAGAAGTCTTTAATAGAAATTCTGAACATTCTATTGATAAGAAGTATGGATTCAACAACACTCAAGCTTTATCCCACTATAGTGGGGTTGGCTATATGGATACTTTGTCGCCATTGTGCCCTATATTTTTTCATAATCTCACTAATGTCTAAGTACATCATGTGTTTACTTACAGTTTCATTCCAAGTCTTTATTAGTCTACCCCTCCCTCGTTTAACATGCCTAGTGACTAGACTCTCACAACGCCTAACAGATGCCTCTAATGGTCTCCTTTGTACGTGTGCAAACCATCTTAGTCGAGCTTCTTCCATCTCCTTTGCAATTGGTGCTACTCTTGTCTTATCCCTTATACGTGCATTCTTAATTTTATCCAGTCTCGTGCGTCCACACATCCATCTAAGCATTCTCATCTCCGCAACTCCCATTTTTTGCTCATGTGCACAATTCACTGCCCAACACTCCGAACCATAGAGCATCGCGGGTCTAATTGCAGTATGGTAAAATTTGCCCTTAAGTTTTAGTAGTACTTTACGATCACATAAGATCCCTGACGCGCCTCTCCACTTCAACGAATCCGCTTGGATTCTGTGTCACATCTTTATCAATACCTCCGTCTTTTGAACTATCGATCCAAGATATTTAAAACACTCACTACGGGAAATATCTTGATCACCCAACTTAATAACGAAGTTATCCTTCCTTCTGCTAAATTTAAACTCCATGTACTCCCTTTTTGCCCTACTCAACCTAAAACCCTTCTTTTCTAAAGTATCTCGCCAAGATTCAAGTTTTGCGTTTACACCCTCGCACATCTCATCAACCAAAACGATATCATCCACAAACGATAAACACCAAGGTATTGCTTGTTGGATATGCCTGGTGAGCTCATCTAAGATAAGGCTAGAGAGATAATGGCTTAAAGCTGAACATTGATGTAAGCCAATAATGATAGGGAATTCCTGTGTTAATCCTCCAGATGTCCTCACCCTTGTCACTAAATTATAAGAAGTATGGATAAATAGAAAAATTAGGAAGGATTGGTTCAGAATGGTTATATTTGCTGTTGAGGCGGCATGTTCTACTGAGCTTGGAACTTACAAGATGAACTGATAAAATGCTGAGAGAAAAAACATGCTAAAGGATTACTGAGAAAAAAGAGCAGATCAAAGGTAATTTAGATAGAAATTGTGCTAAAAGATTAGCTCAAAGGTTTTTAACACATGATGTAACACTTAGCAATGAGGATTAGAGAATGAGGCTCCATGAAGTCTATTCCAAATAGTTGAGCTAAGGTCAATCCCAGTAATATTCTGATGTATTATTTTGTATAAATTCTCCCATGCTTTCCCTGCTACTTTGGTGACTAATGTGACATGCTGCAGGTGGTTGAAGCGTTCAAGATATTAACAGCTGATGATAAAGTGAAGGCAATTTTGGTCAACATATTTGGTGGGATCATGAAATGTGATGTGATTGCAAGTGGAATTGTTAATGCTGCAAAGCAGGTTTGATGCAATTGTATTGTTATTCTATTGCTTCAACATGTGACAAATACCTTTTTAGTGACTCATCTTTTAGGGAGATGTGATATGAGTTTTTTTTTGCTTATTCATCTTAGGTTACATCTTATATTTTTTTTGTTTGATCAACCTTATTGAAAGATGAAAACTGTAACACGTCAAAGAGTTTTACATATTTATCTTCTAAAAGTTGTGGTGAACTAGAGTGATGCATCATATCATCATTATCAAGGTACTTATCCCAACTACTCGGAGTCGGCTTTTTAAATCCTCATTTCTTTTTTGTGATGTTGAAATGCTTTTCAAGGTGCTGAACTTAAATTATGCAAATCATCTTAAATAACTTTCATCCATGTTACCTTGGGTCTACTTCTTATCCATGTTACCTTGATTCTTCATCTAGCCTTTGTTTTCCCTGCTCTCAATATAACTTTTCTAATTTGTTGTCACATCCATCTTGGCAATCTTAGTTACGCCACACTCAACTTAAATATCTACGACCTAGTACTACCAAACATTCAGATCTACACCTCGTCATGTTAATAATAAATTTATAAAATTTGTTTTAAGACTGCATGACATTTTTTATCACATAATCTTCTGACACACTTCTCCATTTTTTTTATCTCCTTTATATTCTAATTTTTCTTGATTATTTATCCAAAGTATTTAAATCTCTCTCACCTAGTATGTATTTATCCTTTAATAAGACAAATTGATAATTATTAATCACTCCCCTGCCAAATTTTATATCACTTACTCAAATCTTTCTTCTTTTAATTTGAAATGTTCTATTTTCTGATCATATCTTTATTGTTCTAATTTTCTACAAAACTTAGTAGATATTTCATTGATTAAAACGTGACAACGAAAAGAATACACTGAAGCCTCTGTTTTTAGATATGTTTTGTAAGTGTAGACGCACTAGGAATACTATTACCGTCGCGGGGAAGGTGGAGAGCGGTCGGGTATTGCCCGACGATGTTGCTGTCGCCCGGCGGCGTGGGGAAGGAGGAGAGGCGGGAGTGAGAGATAGAGGGAGAGAGTTAGGGTTGAGAGAGGAAGCAAGAGGGAGCAGCCCGCTTTCCAAAAGCTAATTGATCCAAAGATGAAACAACACATAATTTACCCCCCATATATAGGTGGGTCCACAATTACACAAAACCAAAAGAGACATTAAAATAAACCACACAAGCATGGGCCATAATTCCACCCGGTTCATGGCTCCCAGTCCGGTGGTCCGGTGTCAACTCCGCCCGGAACCGTTCCTCGCGTCTCCGAGCCGGTACCGCTGTGTGCCCCACTCGCCTCCCGCGGTCATCGCGTATACACCTGCCACGGTCGTTCTTCCGCTATGTCGGTAACAATACCGCCGTCTGGAAAATTGGCCTTCTCCTCAAGGCAGTAGTCCGGAAACTGTCGGCGAAAGTCATCGCAGAGGAGCCAGGTAGCGTAGCCGGCCGGCCTATGGCGCCACGCGACACAGATATCATCCGGCGCGGCGTACCCGGGTAAGTGATGACGTCGGTCAAGAATGGCAGCGGGATATAGTGGCTTCGATCCGGAATAATCGAGGTCGGCCGGAATGTGGTCCACCACGGGATGGTCCCATTTCACCCGACAGAGCTGCGAGACGTGGAAAACGTGATGAATGCGACTGTTGTTGAGCAGACGAAGCCGGTACGCCACGACCTCGATGCGGCTGAGAACTTCGATGGGGCCGTAAAATCTGGGAGCCAACTTTGGGCATGGTCGCCGCGCGACTTGAGCTGACGGTACGGATGGAGTTTGAGGAAGACTTTCTGCCCTTCTTGGAAAGAGAGATCGTGGCTCTTCCGGTTGGCAAAGGACAACATTTTCGTTTGGGCTCGCCGGAGATGGTACTTCAAGCTATCGAGGATGATGTCGCGGTGTGGAGGTGGTCCGCCAAGGTGGGAACGGGACACTCCCCGGGGAGGTGCCAGATCACAGATGGTGGAGGACGCCCATAGACAGTTTCAAAGGGCGATGGGTTCGCTGCATGATGATACACTGTGTTGTAAGAATACTCCGCCCAACATAACCATTTGGCCCAAGTACCCGACCGCTCGCCGATAAAACAACGGAGATAAGTTTCCAAACATTGGTTCAACACCTTCGATTGCCCGTCGGATTGTGGGTAATAAGCTGTACTCATACGGAGGCGATGCCATGTAGACGAAAAAGAGGTCCAGAAGCTGCTGAGGAAGAAAGGGTCACGGTCGCTCACGATGGAGCGCGGAAACCCATGGAGGCGCACGACCTCGACGTTGAAACTGTCGGTGACAGTGGCGGCCGTGTAGGGATGGCGAAGAGGAATGAAATGGTCGTACTTCGTGAGTCGGTCCACGACTACCAAAATGCAGTCAAACCCGCTCGAACGAGGTAGCCGAGTGATGAAATCTATGGCGATATCCTCCCAGATGTGCTCCGGGATCGGAAGGGGCTGAAGGAGGCCACTGGGAAACATTGCCTCGTACTTGGCTTTCTGGCATGGGAAGCAAGCTGCGACATAAGTCTTGACTTGACGAAACATATGCGGCCAATACAAGGATGCCTCTAACCGCCTGTAGGTGCGGAACGCCCCTGCGTGGCCACCTGACGGTGTCGAGTAGAATTCGGGTAGCAGGCGTGGAATACTGGATGATGCTGTGGACAGGACGAGGAGTCCCTGATGAAAAAGGCGACCGCAAATTAGCTAGTAAGGAGGGTTCGCAGACGGATCAGCTAGCAGGGCCCGACGGATTTCGGCCAGACGGGGGTCCCGTTCTACGCCCTGCTGAATGGTGGCCACATCGTCCCAAACCAGGTGCGAAATCGCGGTCAGCTCTGGTGCGTACGGAAGGCGAGATAAGGCGTCCGCCGCCCGATTGGTCTTCCCCGGCCGAAACTCAACGGTGAAATTGTACCCCAGCAATTTGGCCACCCATAGTTGTTGTGTCGGGGTCGCGATTTTTTGTTGCAACAAGTAACGTAGGCTGTGGTGGTCGGTGCGGACCACAAATGGACGACCCAAAAGATAGGGTCGCCAATGTTGGACGGCGGGGACGAGGGCCATGAGTTCATTCTCGTAGGCCGAGCGACTCCGGATCGCCACCGAGAACGCCCTACTATAGTATGCAACTGTCCGACCGGCCTGCATGAGAACGACCCCGACGCCGTACCGGAGGCGTCACATTCGACGATGAAGGATTTCTGGAAATTGGGCATAGCGAGTACCGGACCTTGCACGAGGGCCGACTGGAGGGCGGCAAAAGCGGCCACTGCGGCGGGCGGCCACGAGAACGGGGTGTCGTCGGAATGCTTCAATAACTGGGTGAGGGGCCGGGCTAGCACGCCGTAGTCCTTGATGAATCGACGGTATTAGCCGGTGAGGCCGAGGAACCCGCGGACCTCTCGACGGGACGAGGGGGTCGACCATTGGAGAACCGCTTGAATTTTTTCGTCGTCCATGGCCACGCCGTCGGCCGAGATGGTGTGACCCAAGTAACTGACGCACGTTGCGCCGAAAGAGCATTTCTTTTGATTGATGGCCAGGTGGTGTTGCCGAAGTGTGGAGAAGGTGCGGCGGACTTGTAGGAGGTGGTCCTGCCAAGACGGACTAAAAACCAATATGTCATCAAACAACACAAGCACGTGCTTACGGAGTACCGGTCGAAAGGTATCATTCATCGTTGCTTGAAAAGTCGTCGTGGCGTTGGTGAGCCTGAACGGCATGAACCACAAACTCAAAATGGCCGTCATGAGTGCGAAATGCGGTTTTGGGGATGTCGTCCGAGCGAACCCGGATTTGGTGGTAGCCCGCTCGTAGGTCAAGCTTTGTGAAGTAGGCGGCGCCGTGGAGCTCGTCCACTGGAATGGGATATTTGTTCGCGACCGTGACCTTATTGAGCTCTCTGTAATCCACGCAAAAACGTCAACTTCCATCCTTCTTGCGAACGAGCATGACCGGACTGGAAAAGGGTTGGCGCTGGGTCGAATGAGCCCGCCCAACAACATCTCCCGCACGAAGCGTTCAATTTCGTCCTTCTGGGCATGCCCGTAGCGGTATGGACGGACGGAAACCGCCGCCGAGGTGGGCTAGAGAACAATCTGATGGTCGGTCGCACGGGCCGGCGGAAGGCCCTGTGGTGTGGCGAAGATGTCCGCGAAATCCACGAGGAGACGCTGAAAATCCTCGGCTACCGGTGTTGATGGAGGGGGCCCCGACTGTAGAGGTAGCAACCAGGCGGAGAACTCGACGTTCGTGATGCGAGTAAGGGCGCGAGCCGAGTGCGGGGAACGAAGGAGCGTCACGTCGCCCACTAGGCGGCAGGGGCGGCACTGATGTTGAAATAACATAGTCATTGAAGCCCAATTTACACGGACATCGCCCAATGTTTGAAGCCACGCGACCCCCAGAATAGCGCCGAGGCCGCCCAACTCGAAGACGTAGAAGTCCGTCGTGAAGGTGTAGGTGCCCACGGAGATAGCCACGTCGGCACACCACCACAAGGTTTGTCGGCGGCGACCATCGCCCAAACAGACGGAGAAATCCGGCGATGAAGCGGCAGGGAGGGTGAGGTCGCGTACCAATTTCGCTGAGATGAAGTTGTGACTGGCCCCGCTGTCGATCATCACAATCACGGGGCGGTCCCGAATCGTCCCAACCATCTTCATCGTGCGCGGACCGGTAATCCCCCCCACGGAGTAGAATGGAAGGTCGAGCACATTAAGGGCCGCGCCGTCCGCCGCCGACGGAGGTTCGTCATCTTGGATAGCGAGGGCATCGAAGTCAGCCATCGTGATTTCAGAATCATAGTCGCCGAAAAGGGCGTGGAACTCCTTAACCGCACAAACATGATGCGGGTAGTACGGTGACGACAACGAAAGCACAAACCCTTGCGGCGAAGGTCGTTGTAGTCTTGATTGGAGATGCAATGAGGGGGGTCTATGCGCCCCGACCGAGCTCCACCGGCTACAGCAGGTCGATGGGGCACGTTCCGGGGGGCCGTCGGCCGGGGGGGGGGGGGGGGGGGGCTACTGGGAAGAGGTGGCCGATGGCCGAGATCCGCTTCCACCGCACGGGCAGCTCCAAGGCCTTGGAGACGGTCCGCGGTTGTCGAGTCCGGAGGCGGGAGCGAATCGAGGGTAGCAGCCCTTGCAGAAAAAATCCCAAATAGTGGTCGGGCGGAAGTCCAGGCACTTGCGTCACGAGGGACACAAACTCATCAATGTAACTATCCAGCTCGGCCGTTTGACGGGCACTGCAAAGACGTTCAGTGGCGGAGCCGATGTAGCGGGAATCATAGCGAGTGATCATCTCCTGCTTGAAATCGGGCCACGAGATGACGAGCTGGATTTGGCGAAGCCAACGCGCCCAATGCAGGGCGGATCCGTCGAGGCCGACAACGGCCGTGCCCACGCGATCCACCGACAGGGTGAGGTGGAGGTCAAAAAACTGCTCCGCGCGCGCGATCCAGCCCAAAGGATCCACGCCGGAGGAGGGGATGTCCAACATCGGGGAAGTACGGCCGACCACAGGTACGAATACGGCAGGTAACGCCGAGGGCTGGAAGGCCGGCGACACCCCTAACAAGGAGGCCGTGTCGGTCGATGAGGTGGAGCCCGGGGTCGGCGAGCGGGGGGGGGGGGGGGGGGCGGGGGTGACAGGGCTTCGAGGCGGCTCAGGAGGAGGGATTGGCTGGCGACGATAGCGTCAACCGAGGCTTGCAACGCATTGAAGCGGACGTCCTGGCGGTCGAGTTGGCTGCGAGTGTTGTCGGACGCATTGGGGGCTTCGGTGGCTTGGGCGTGGGTCGAAGGGGCCATCAGGGCTTCCGACGGCAGGGTGTAGGCGGAGAGGGCAGGTCGGACCAAATATTACCGTCGCGGGGAAGGTGGAGAGCGGTCGGGTATCGCCCGGCGATGTTGCTGTCGCCCGACGGCGCGGGGAAGGAGGAGAGGCGGGAGTGAGAGATAGAGGGGGAGAGTTAGGATTGAGAGAGGAAGCAAGATGGAGCAACCCCTTTCCAAAAGCTAATTGATCAAAAGATGAAACAACACATAGTTTACCCCCATATATAGGTGGGTCCACAGTTACACAAAACCAAAAGAGACATTAAAATAAATCACACAAGCATGGGCCATAATTCCGCCCGGTTCATGGCTCCCCGTCCGGTGGTCCGGTGTCAACTCCGCCCGGAGCCGTTCCTCGGTCTCCCAGCCGGTACCGCCATGAGCCCCACTCGCCTCCCGCGGTCGTCGCGTATACACCTGCCACGATGGTTCTTCCACTATGTCGGTAACAAATACCACCATGATCGACCAAGATCTACTATATTGTAAGCGAGATTGTTATTTTTAATTGCCTTTGATCTATCTCCTTTCCGTTTAATTCTTAAAAAATGATTTTTTTTCTTTATTTAATCATAAATTATAATTAAATTTATTTTTAATTTTTTATTGGTTCTTTATGTTCATTTAATTATTAGGATTATCTTCATTTTGAATTAATATTGAATTATTTTGAAATTATATACACACACTCACAAATTGCTGATCATCTCACTAGATTCCTCCTACCATATTCTCATCACTTTCATCTTCTAGTCTCTCTCCCTTTGATTGAATCCCTTCATGCGCAACATAAATTGCCATTCCCGTGGCATAGATTTGCAACTCATCTTTCTTTGGTCGATGGTCCTGATCGATCAGCAACCTGCTTCCACACCTTCTTATGTTATCATTCCCTACCTTTCTAGTGTCACTTGATTATTAGTCTAATTGCATCCCCTGGGCTGAGAATGATCATTGATTCCATGATGAAGTTTGAGAGCTGAGAAATTATAACACAGGGCTCCATTGCTCTCCTGCAATGGAATCATGCCAATTGTTTTCTGATTCCAATTCTAATTCCTGGACCCCAATTCTGTGAAGCTAGCTGATCTTGAAAGTTTGCCAAGAATAGGTCTCTCTTTTTTTGGAGATATTTTGATTGCGGCTCCTCTGGCACCTATCACAGTATTCTATCAAGTTATTGTTGAATAGTTCAAGCATTTTTTCCATGAACCTTGAGGTTTATTGCATTGCATTGAAGGCTTGGTTACACAGAACCATCTTAGACTTTGTTTATCCATTATGTATATAATATTTGCTTTGGTTATCAGGTTTCATTAAAGGTACCTGTGGTGGTTCGTTTGGAAGGCACCAATGTTGATCAAGGCAAGAGAATTCTCAAGGTGAGATTCTTTATTTTTCCAGTTGACTTTTTTACTTTTATAAGATCTTACAAGAAGATAAAATTTAATATTTTCTTCGTATATTGATACAAAAAAATGCGCAGGAAAGTGAGATGACGCTGATCACCGCAGAAGACTTAGACGATGCGGCTGAGAAAGCAGTGAAAGCCGCAGCTACTTTGACCGTCTAGTTTTGATTTTGGTCAGTGATCGAGAAATATGCTGGTTCTTTTACCGGCAGAGTCTGCTTCATTATTCGGAGCCTGGGCCAAGGATCCCGGTTCATGAGCAAAACCCCTCCAATAAAAGTTCTTCTTTGAAGGAGCTTGATTTAATTCCGGGAGAGATTCTTCCACCTGTATTTTTGGTTTCTTCCGAGTTTAAAGTGTTGTTTTGCCTTTTTTTTTGGCTGCTAAGTTAAATTCTGATTGCACTATAATAAAGTTGCTATTTTACTTCTCTGCTCTCGTCCGATTCTCTTGTTGTCATTAGCCCTCTAATTTAGGGTTTTAAGGCTTAGGGTGAAGCTCCCAAAATCTTGAGATTTGTTTAAGATCAGTTCATGACTGATTTGCATCACTCAACCGGTTAGTTACACTTATATGTTCGTGCGCGCACACGTGTGTGCAACAGGACAAATAATTTCATATCAGAGAACAGCAGCGATCATATGCGCTCAAGCGTTGATTGTGTGCAAGTCACTGGACATGCAATTTTATAGAATTGACATCAATGCTGTAAACTTCTTTCGTTGGAGAATTTTTCATGCCATTTTTAACATGTGTGATATATCTGGGATGTTGCGGGTTTAAAATCAACATCTATTGAACTTTATATCTATTAAATTAGTATACAGTATGACATGCACTTAGCCAATGATTTTGCTGCTCTTCGGTGAAGTTTTGAGGCAAGATACCATGAGAGGGCGGCCCTCAACAAGAGAAGCCCCCATTAGCTGTGGGTAGATTAGCACATCTATTAGCAACAATGGGGACGATCTGGTCGTCATGGTCGGTCGTAATGTCTTGAATACCATGGTGTTTTGGATGGACCAACCGTTACAATTCCGCTTCACCACTTAAACAAAGTTTAGCGTAGCGCAATCTTCTTATGGAGATTCCCAACAAAAAAGATGTAATACTGGGTCGACAAATCGTTTCCCCCTAAAACCTTGACTAAGTGAAAAGTAACAACATTGTCATAGGGTTGTTAGCCCCTTCCCATTATTTCAAACAACTCCTCTTGTTCCTAAACACTAAAATCCCCTTCTCTTTTGATAATAATAAATAGCATGAAGAGTTGTGCTACCCTTAGATACCAACTTATTTTTGCGTTTTTTGAATTTCCCATGTCTAGAAATCTATCACAATCTCAAAGAACTTTCACTAGCTCCCTTTCTTATAATCGCATGATCGGTGAGCATTAAGAAGTTGCTTCCAAGACTCGTGAAGAGATGCATGGCTATTCAGCGAAGGGAAACAATTCCAGAATTCCTTAGTTCAGGTCTAAGGCTCCATTTGGGGGACTTATTTTCACCGGTCAAGTGGTTACGACCGCATGAACCGGATCTTAATTAGGGTCCGGTTCATGCGGTCATGCGGTCGCAACCGCTTGACCGGTGAAAATAAGTCTGTCCAAACGTAACCTAAGAGATGAACATGTGCTTGGTTATCTTAAGGCTGGTCGTCACAAATTACTCATATTTACTCACAACTGGAACAAGATTTAGATACCACCATAATTCGACGAGGAAGCACACAAACATGATAATATATCATCTTGAATCCGATGAGGACAATCTGATGATGACCGGGAGTAGATCCGAAAACGTGTGTAGATCGGAAAAATATTAACATTAAACTACTTTGTAGTCTAGTTTACTTGCATTAACCTTTTTTTTTCTTAAATAATTAGAGTTGAATTCATGAATATATAAGATTGCACTGTAATTCTTTTAAAATAATAATAATAAAATTTCAATAAATTCTTTATTATATTTATAAAATGGCAATAATAGTGTGAATTTACTATCCATTTTGCGGCATTAGATCATTCCCTGAGGAGATTTGTACAGGTGCGGGAACTCTTGCAAGGACAGATTGATTAGTGGTAAAAAAATGTGTTAGTTTTGTTGTGGACAACTCAAAGTTCTTGGTAGACTGAATTTAATTAGGCTGTCTTAGCTCGTGGAGCGGTCGAGCGTGCAAACAGTTACAAGTAAATAGATAAGTACACAAGATAACTTTTAACGTGGAAAAACCCCTCAACCAGGTAAAAAACATGCGAAAGGTTCAATGTCAGTCAAACTTCACTATCAACGGTAGTTTACAAATTGTTAGTGAAATCGAGAGCGGTAGACCGCTCCTCGTTACATCTTGGGGATGAGAAAAAATACAAGTGCTCTCGGAGGGCGACAGACCGCCACTCACTGAGCTCAAAATCCGTCTCTTGTTGTAGGTGGTGAGATCTTTCTGGAATCACCCCGGCACAGTATGTTGCTGCGACGAGCGTGGGAGAACTGCTACGAAAGTCTTGCGGAACACTTTACACGTTGGAGGATTCTGGAGATGGGCGGAGAGTTGACTTGCGCACCGTGATGTTGTGGACTAAACCAATTTTTCTAGACGTTTGACGAGAGGTGGCAGTCGGAGGATTCTGGCAGAACTCTGGCCTAAGGAAAAAAGAAAATTGGGATGAGAAAAGTTAGAAATAAAAGGGGTCTAGAGGCCTTTTTATAGGTCCCAGAGGTCGTTATGGTTGTTACGCGGCTATCTGCATACTGTAACCACTCAAATTACCAAATGCAGATCGTATTTAGCATAGTTTTAAGTGCGCATTATTTTTGTAATATTTTTATGTGCACACCGTAATTAATTAATTAAATTTTCCCACTAACTATAATGGTTGAGTGGGTGGTTACATAACGAACGGTGACAATCGCGATGGAACAATCAGGTGGTGGAGAGGGATTGTCATCAATGGTTTAGGGTGACGGTTCTACGGCTTCTGCCCCTAGCAGGCGCGGGGCCGGCCGCCCCTAGCGGTCGCGGCGCGGGCCTCCCCTAGCGGGCGCAGACAGTGCCGCGACCCTTAGCGGGCGTGGCGCCGGCCGCGACCCCAAGCGGGCGCGGCGCCGACCGTCCCCTTTCTACACAGCTGCTGGATTGCGGGCGCAGGGTGCGGCCATGGGGAGCGGTCACTCCCGCTTGCCAGGGAGGCCGACAGTGGTACCGACTGCGCCTTACGGGCGCGAGGCGGAGCCACGGCCAGCTGGGAGCTTTCCAGCTTGGTAGGGATCGGTTGCCTAAGAGAGGCGACGTCGAACGACCGTTTTGGCCGATCGCGGGCGGTTTGTGCGTGAGGTGGGATGTCGTGCGCAGATCATGCAAGGATCAGACGTGATGATCGAGCGCACAATGGTTACCACATGACTCCCCTCAAAATTAGTGTGGAGGATAGAGGTTCGGCTAATCGCACACCGAACTTCCTATAAATGGTACCTAGCCCCATCATTTGCCCCTCAATGTCCTCGATTTTTAGATCTTGAGCGAGAGAAGGGTGAGGAGTTTTGCTCGAGTCGGAATTGTGGCAATCATGGTGGAAGCAAATTGAATGAGCCGAAAAAGGCAAACGGTGGCGGCACGAACGCAAAGGTACGACGTGAAGGAGAGGCTGAGTGGGAAAGACACACCCGCATGTGATTCCCTTGTGCTTGCACGCACTTGGAGACAGATTGCGCGCGCGTGCGGGGTGGGCCCGCGTGCTACGCGCGCAGTGCGCACCAGCGTACAGCGTGGCGGTCAGACCGCGCACTTGCACGGGCGATCGAATTGCACCTGCGCGCGGGGCGGACCTAGGTGCACTGTGCATGGTGCGCACCGACGTATTGCGTAAGATCGGACCTCACACGCGTGTGGTCGGACCTCGCGTGCGGTCGTAACCCAGGCCCGCGCGGGACATACCCGCATGCACTGTGTGCGATGCTAGTCTACATGTTGTGCGAGCGGGGATATCACTCGCGCACTGCGTGCGGGCCTGCTTGCGCGACTCCGGGCGGGTTCGCGGCGCGCCCGCGTGTGGACCCGTGCGCCTGTGGTGTTGTCTCGTGAGTGTGTGTGTGTGGTGTGAGCCCATGCGTGCATTTTGAGTTTGTGAACGCTTTCTGACCCTTTCAATCTTCTTACCAGGTTGCAGTGACGCGGATGCGGAGCCCCATTCTTCTTCAAGGCAGAGAGATAGTCGGGCTGAGGAGGTCCTTTGCAGCTTCAGAGATGAGACTACATCGGCTAATCCTGATCTTGAAGTCATGGGGTCTTCTGCCCCTGGCTCCCCATTTGGAGGCCCCTTCCCCCTAGTCGGTGAAAGGGAAATGAGTGTCTTCATCTTTAGAGCAGATGAACATTATAGTGAGTAAACTCTTATTTTCTGGTTTGTGGTTTTATTGCTTTGTACCCGAATCCTTTCCTTTTGTTGAGGATTGAAGCTCGGATCAATATAGCGCTCACGTGGAACGACCACTATATGAGCCTGAAAGATGATTATTTGGCACTTCAGGAGAGACTCCAGGAAGTGGAGGATTTAGTTGTTGATTTGAAAGGAAGGCGGGATCACGATATATCTCGCTTTTGACAGATTGAGTCGAATATGAAGGAGGAGCTTAAGGAGTCGCAAGAGACACTACAGACGGAAAATCCTTAGTAGAGAAGATCATGCAGATGTTGTGGAACACACACGAAGAGACTTCCCACTTGGAGGACGAGTTGGGGGCTTCGAAGGCTGAAGTGGAGTGACTCTTCTGAAGATCGACCTGTAGAGCTCATGGTCGTAAGGCTTGCCGAGTATAGGGATTTTCTAGACTATATACAGGACCGTTGTTTACTTAGCAAGGAAATCCGGGATGAGGTTGCTCTTAGGCGTGGAGTGTCGAAGACTCTTCGAATGGTGTCCAAGAAGCTGGAGTGTGATGTGTTTGGTCTTGGCTTCGACGATCTTTCCGAGGGCGATGACTTAGGCTCTGATTCTGATGTAGATATAGTAGGCGAGTAGAGGTCTTGCCTTTGCATCTTTGTGTATATTTTATTTGTTAGTTGTGTTTGTATGTTTCAATTATTGCATGATGAACTTGTATCTTTGCTTATGTACTTTTTGTTGCTGGTATTTATTGACTTATGTTGTTCTATGACAGGTTTATTCTTCATACCATTGTACTTTGTAGTGAATTTTTATTAGCAGCACTTCATGTGTTTCTTTGTATCACACCCTAGTTTGTGAGTTTTTCTAGCATTGAACTTCACCTTGATATTGATTAGGCTTGTGTGGTATTGATACCGTCGCCACGAGTGTGTTCACGATCCTCTTTCTTGGAGGTTTGAAGCTGAAGGACGAGACCCAGGTGATGTTGTAACCTCCTATCAGGGTGAGGGGCGAACCCTATAAGCCATATAGTAAGAAGTTAGAGCATTGAATTGGGAGATGTCACTGATTGGTTGACGGTTGAAGGATGAGACCCAATGTCATCTCAATCCCAAGCAAGGCGAAGGGTGAGCTCTTCTAGTCAAGCTGAGATTAAGATATCTGAATCAGGGGTGCACTGATTGTGGCAGTGAAGTACTAACCATCAAACCATGACAACTGCGAGGGGGCAGTCACTAACGGTATCGTGACCTACCGTGGGGGAGAAGGACTAACCTTCGATCCGGGGTAGTGAGAGGTCACTAGGGCAAGTCCCCAGAGACGGTGAGGGGTATGTCCTACCATTCGTTTGGCACACGCGGGAGGGGCTTGCCCTAACATCACTGTGACCTGCTGCGGGGGAGAAGGGCATACATTCCAGCCGGGGCAGTGAGAAGTCACCAACGCATGGCCCCGACAGTGTGTCTTTATCGGGGGGAAGGTGAACCTTCGATTCAGGGCAAATAAGGACTCTTATGAAGTTGATTGTTGGTGGTTGGACGAATGAGCTTCAAGAGTCCTATGACAACATAGTTAGGAGCAAATAGCAATATATTACATTAAATGAAATTTAGCATATATGTATAAGCATATAGTAGCATAATTGTTCTTGCAAGACATAATAAATAATAGAAAGTTAAAAATAGAAACTCGTAAGCCGGAATATAGTAAGGTGTTTCCACCCAATTTTTGGCTTCTCTTCAGACACTTCTTAAGTGTTGGTTGCTCCAGGATGCATAGTTGCTCCTCGTCCGGATTGCATTGGTTAAAGATAGCATGTACAAGCGACCTCCAAATAGCTTGTTATACAAAAATTCAAAACTTTTCATTTATTTGCGAGATCTCTCCGGACTTGTAGCCAATTTTCATTCATTTCAAGTGTCTTACTCACCACTCAATAACCACAATGGCCATATCCAATTACATTTACGACATCTACTATATATTCAGATATACATAATGACATTTCTTTTCGAATGCATTCAACAAATGTTTTGGTCGCCGCCTTTCTTCTTGCAATGAATTTCTTAGCTTTATGTTGGAGACGTTTTTCCGCTAACAAAACATGCTCAAATAAAGATAGTTCTTTTTTTGTATACTTGTAATCATCTTTTAATTTTTTGTAACTTCCGCATGGTCTTCCTTTTGATTTTAAAAGCATTATCAGTTCCTTGGTTTGAGTGGTTGTTGGCTCCATTACTTCCCGCAACTTTTTTTTTCATTTCTTGTCTCTGAGAATCAGAAATATTATTGTACTTTTGTAGTAGACCGTCTAATTTCATTTGTATGATGTTAACGAATTCATCCTCCTCCTTTATTTTTGTAGGCTCATATGTTTTTAAAGTAAGTTGATGTCAATGTTTATGAACCATCCACATAGGATATGTCAACGATTGTTTCATGTAAGTTACTAATTCGTGGGCACATGGTAATCTAATTGTGTTCCGCATTTTATGCAAACATTTCGTGGCTTCTACACAACCACGCTTAGCCATTTATTCTTTTTTTGATTATATCTAATGTTGTAATTGAAACAAAACCAATCAACTCTGTATATAGTGATCCTCTATAACCTGTGTTGACTTGTATTAAACTTTACCCAAAAGAATGCTTAATCTCGGTGTGTTGTAAATTAAGCATTTGATCAAAAGTTTTTTATATTGACTATGTATCTAAGGCTCACTTGTAACTACATTCTGTTTCGCTAGACATGAAAGCAAATGCGGCGAAAAAAATCAAGTTTATAGAAGTCAAACCAAATATAGAAAGTAAAGACAATCTGTACCGATTAGTCTTATAAGTGCAATCCATAATGAAAACATCTGGAAACATCTTGCTTAGTTGAATGAAAGTTTGATGAGCAAAAAACAAACTGTCCAAAACATCATTAGTAGAATTGACAGAATTGTAACTCGTGTAAGTCACATCTCTAATGCATCTGTATAGAAATTAAATTGGAGAGTTACCATCTAATTCCTTCTTGTACAATCTAACTTTTTCATTATAAATAGTTCTCAAGGTGGAAGTGTTGACAGGATTCCTTTTTTTCAAAGTGGATAATATTTTCCTCGGCTTCACATCAGATGCGTACATCTCCTTCATTATTTTTTTGTTCAATTTCATTTAATCTGCATGCATAACTATGTGTCTCAAGATGAACAAAACCGTGGTTATGCATTCCACATTTAACTTCTAATTTCCATTCATCGACACATGCATCATTTTGACCGCATAATGTGAATGAACATCCACAACATTTGGAGCTACTTTTCCTTAAATTCTGCTTCAGCCTATTTTTGTGGACACGCGGGGAACCCGATCTATCACAACCTAGAAATATTCTCGGTCTAGCTCTTCCAACAAGTTTATCAGTTTTTAGAACTACAACCACAAAACCCAACCCTTTAGCAATATTGCGAGCTCATTCAATCAATTCTGCTTTACTGGGAAATGTGCTCTCAGTAATAAAATGCAACCTGACATCTACGTTACTGTCTATGCTTGAGTCACTCATAACAAACGTATGCCCCATATTCATCTTATCCTATACGAAAATCAAACGAAACAAAAAAACATTACTGATGGGAATGAAGCCCCATTTGTAAGTTTGAGTGTGCACTTAATCATCTCCCCCATGATCCCTCCTATTGTGGAGATCATGGGTTTGACTGGTCAACCCACTCCCCCATGATCTCCACCAAAATAAGAGAGATCATGGTGGTCTCCCACTCAACAACTACTGCCGCCCGCCGCCCGCCGCCACCTTCAACCGTTGCTGCCTTCAATCGTCGCTGCCGCCTATCGCCACTGCTGGCCACCGTTGCCGCCCGCCCTGGCCGCGACCGTCAACCGCCGTCGCCACTTGCAGGTCGGCCACCATCCGATCGTTACTGAGCATCCGTCGCCGTCCGATCTACGGGTAACCACCCACTAAACCACCAAGTTAGTGGGGGGGGGGGGGGGCGCCATAACCACCTAATGAAGGCTATAAAAGGAGCTCCAGACCTCCTCATTTCTCACCTTTTTGCTCTAGAGTCTTCTTCTTCCTCAGGCCAGAGCTCTGCAAAACTCCTCCCTCGGGTCATCTTCAAGACGCCGATGAGCCAGAGGAACGCCCAAGTCTCCAAGTGCGCGGAGAAGGGAAGAAGACGACCTCCACTAATGCTCAAGCACACCAGCAACCAAGTTAGCATCCAGAACTCGCTCGGCGCAGCCTGTTGCCCATTACGAGTCAGAAATTCTCTCCCACCTCCAAGTTGTAACGAGGAGCGACATGTCGCCCTCTATTCTCTAAACATATTGTAACTGCAATCTGATAGTGTACTTTGACCGGCACAGATCCGGTCACGTGGTTTTTTACCCATTTGAGGGATTTTTCCACGTTAAAACCTCATGTGTCAACTCTCTCTTTTCATTTACTGTGTGCATGCTCGACCGTCCCGAGAGCTAAGGCGGTCTGGTTTATTCTGGTCCGACCGGGACTCCGAGTTAGTCTGCAACAGTTTGATGCTGTCTGTGGGAACACAATTCCCAACATCCTTCAAAAACTAAGACCTCCATCCTTGTAACATTCAAGTTCCGCTTCAATGGCAAAAAGAAGCGCCCGCACAGCTGAAGGATCCGTCCTAGAATGACGCACTGAGCCAACACGCTCCCACTCTCTGGTGGACGTGCCACTGACTGTAGAGGTCGCTTTCGCGCCTGTCACCGCCCTCGAGGGGCGAGTTCGACAAATAGAAGAGCAACAAACTGAAATGTTTGCTCTGCTCAGGAATCTGGAAGCGCCTCCTGCTCCTCCTATAACAGCAGTTAACCCGCCGCCGCCAAGTCATGGCAGGGCGCAAGAAGATCCATCAAGACAAGAGGCACTCGAAGAATACTCTAACGCCGCCAACTCCACTCACCCGACTCGTATAGGAACTGAAACTGTGTAACATCCCATTTCCAACTAGACCCCTAAGAATGGTTTTGTCATGACTAGGTCATGATAAACTCTTAGAGAACCAAAAAGTGACCTAGCCAACTTAGTGACTAGGAGAGAGAGAGAGAGAGAATCTCAAAATGAAGAATAATTAGGAGAGATAAAGGGGTATATTTAAGGGTGTTAGTGGATTAAGCCACTTGGGCCCATGCCATCAGCCCCACTTGGGCTGGCCGACCCTTGGTGTCATTGAGGAGGAGGTGGATGGAGTGGGGCCCACCCATGCATGCATGGTGACAAGAACAAGGCGAACCTGTCCCTCTCACTTAGAAAATATCGCCCCCACTATACTTCATCTCCTCATTTCCCCCCTCACTCCCCTCGGTTCATCACCCTCAGGACAAGGAGAGCAGCAGAGAGAGAGAGAGAAACTGAGGCTTGGAGCTGAACCCGAGCTGGAGCCGTGAAACCGAGGGATAAGCGCTGCCGCCGCCGCAATGGTTCTCCGCCGCTCCTCACGTCGCAAGGTCATCGGGAAGGTCCTCTCTCACCTCTCTCTTCATGCCTAGATCTTATGAGTGTTTAGGGTAGGGTTCGGGCTCGAATGAGCCCGAACCCAGTTCTTCATTTCTCCATTAATGACGTTTTTGGAAGCTCTCGGGTGAGGTGGCGCCGCCACCTCCCGCCGCCCTAGCCGCCGGCAAAAGTTTGCCCCCACCACCGTGAGGGCGGAGGTAAAGTTTGCCGGTGGAGGCGCCGCCGGTAGCCGTCGGGAAAGCCCCCGTGAAAGCTCGGGCTGGATTCCATGCGTTTGGAGAAGAAATACAGTAGCCGTCTGATGACTTTAAGATTCGTGCCATGCAATAATATTAACCATGGAATTATTTAATTACATGAATAGTGTTATTCTCTGTCTTCTATAACCGACATTTGCATACCAATAATTAGGGAACTTCCAGCCTTTTTCATAAAATATACTCAACATGAAAATTGTAGGTCTTTAATTTGATATGTTACACATAAATTTTGGTTAATTCTACTGCCATATACAACCATTTTCCTAGGGCTGGTCCCCGGTCAGAAAATAAAATGAGTGCCCTGACCAAACCCTAAGTCCAAATGGACTGAAATTTTGGACATGTGGCTTAATTAGGCATATCTAGGACCTCTCCAAAAATGGGAATTTTTGGGGAAACTAATTCTATAGTTTTAGTCAGAATATGATAAACCAAATTATGTTGAGTTTTGGAGCATACCAACTCTAATATGCCCCAAATTTTGGTGGCATGCCCTTAGGGGTATGTTAGACCTATGGTAGAAAAATTAGTCAATTTAGCCATATGAATGTTGAGATATCTCACTTGCAAGATCTGAAAAGGTGAATTGTCTTGGTCTGCAAATAACAAAAATACAGAAATTGGAAGAGATGCCCAAGCCCATCCAGAGGCCCAAATGACCTGGGATTTTGGGAAGTAACTGTTTTAGGGCATAAGTATTCCCTTCCCAAAAATGGGATTAATTGGAATTAAAATTAAGGGGAAATTACTAAAATACCCCTAGGCTTGTTTAGGTGATTCTTGGAGTAGTTCAACTCCAAAAGGCCCCAAGTTTTGGTGGAATGTCCATCGGGACATTATTAAGGCATGGTTAAATTTTCAGCCCATATGGATCAAAACAAGTTAGGTAAACCCCCTTGCATGTGTTGGCTTGTAAAGGGATTGGTGTGCTTATAGCAAAAAAAAAAGAAATATTGAATGCACAGCCCTTTTGGACCACTGACTTAGTATTACCTTAAGTACCCTCCCCTGGGGAAGATGGATGAATTAGGGTTGATTTACCCTTGGACCCAAGTTCACACCCTAAGGAAGGACCTTTGGGGGTTGTGAAGGACATAGGGGCAAATGCCCTTGTATGGCCTTATAATTTAGTAGAGAGATATCTTATGTATATTTAAGCCTCTGGTTGAAATGTTAGAGAATTTAGAAGTAGTTAAGTACCTCAAAAGTCAAACCCTAGCTTTAGGATAGAAGCACTACTAGGTCAAAACAGTAACTTAACATCATCTAAAAAATTGTGAAGATGGGGTAGAATGAATATTAGGGTGAGTTGAACCCCTAGATATTTTTAGTGGAATTTTATAGATTATATTCATGGTAGTTCCTTTGTTAAATATCAAAGTGTCCAATTTAGTATTGATTTAATTTGATCATTTGATTTAAATGGAATCTAATAAAAATTTCGTCAGTAGAGGTTTTTGACCTAAATAGAGGTCTCTGAATTTTATTATAATTTTTAAAGGATTTTATATATTGCTTCCTTCATAAATTTTGTAAAGGTCATACTTGGTAAATAAATCATTTAAAGAATAATTTAACTTGTAAAAATGTAAATTTTGGCCACTGATGATTTTAGGATGATATCTACTGTTAGGAATTTAATTAGGAATTTTTGAAGTATATTCATAGTACATGATTCACAATTATGCCCTTTGTAGATTTTTGTATTGAATTTATTTAGAATTAAATATTTTGTGAAAAATCATGAAAGTTGGCCAGTGATAATTTTAGGACTGTAGTAGTGTAATATATTTAACTCAAATTATTTGGATGATAATTTCAAGTAGTTGATTTACAAATCTTAAAATATGGAAATTACTGCTAAAATAATTTTAGGACCCTTAAATGTTTGTAGAAAATGTCAAATTTGGAAATTGTCACTTTTAGATATATGGAATATTATCATGAATTTATGAAATATTAATCATGTTAAAATGTATACTTCATGATCAACTGACAATAATTGGCTCTTTTAAGAAATTATTTAAATAGAAGATTAATTGAGGAAAATACAATATTCTGGAATTAAATCAATTATGCCATGATAGGACTCCAGTAATAACCTAGGTCATTCGGATGAAAACTTGAAGGACATCCTATCATGAACATCACTTAGTATAGGTTGGTCTGCAAATAGTAATTTGGGGAAAAGTTGTATTAGGATAAGAGTTGGAATATTGTAGAGTTAGTCATGTTGAATTGTTTGAATGAAAGTAGATGAGTCACCATAGAAAGTTCTAAGGAGTGGTGGGAATCGAGTTGATGTGTGTTAGAAGGTACGCGAGTTCGACGAAAGATCGTCGTTCCCGCGAGAGTGAAAGGTCTAAACTACCCTAGGTACTGGTTTAATGTGATGTTAAGGGGGGAGAGGTAAGAGAATCAACCAATAATAATAAGTGCCTTGCGAAAGGGAACTTTGGTCTGTCATACCATCGCAGTTCCTAGTGCCTATTGAGAACCCTTCACGGGGTAAATCCGAAGGTAGTCCTGGGCTAACGTAAACCTTAAAGAACAAATCAAAAGAGTAATTTAGTAGATAGGGTTTCACACTGCACATACTAGTTGGACAAGAATTGGAAATGGTTAAGTCGTCCCGAGGTGTTCAAAGGGGGGCCATCCTGCGGTGTTCAAAGGGATGAGGTTTGGAATTTGAGCCGGATAGTTTAGTTCGGGGAGCTTCGTCTCGATTTGAGGTTAACACGGACGGTTCAGTACGGGAACTTGACTCATTGTATACTATTTTGAGAATATTGCATGTGCATAAGAAATACCTAAGGTGGTGGGTCTTCGATATGGGTTAGTCGTTGCACCGACGCCAATACGATGACTCAGCAAGTGTGGTTTAACACTTCGCCAAACTTAAGTCCGGCGGTCCAGTCGGCAAGAGTACGCGGTAGTCCGCTTAGTACACCAAGCGTTGAGGCGTACGATAGGTCAGACCGGTAGTGCTATTACTGGTTTTGAGGTGGGCGAGGCCCAACCCACCGCTTCTGTCTGCCACTAATGAGGTATCCTGAGAGGTAACGACTCTGAAAGGGGGAACTAAAGGTTTGTGTACACAAAATCGGGTGGGTGGGTTGCACTGCTTGAACATAACATGAACCCACCATATAGATGCATATCATAATCATTCATAATAACCCCTGACACCTAAAGTATAAGTGGAATGAGACGCTTATACATTAGGCCCTACAAAACGACCCCTGGGTCTATAAGCTTGTGTGGGCAAGTTTATAAATTAAGGTTAAATTCTTTTTATATATATATATTGATGTTAATAACCGACACCCCAACGTATAAATTGGTATGAGATTTTTTATACGATGGGAGCCCTGTAGAAGATCCTTTGGCTTATGTGTACTCACATAAGTGAAGGTTAAATTCTTTTCTTACTTTACCTATTACAACATGATTATAAATTGCTAGCTAGGTCCCCCTGTCACCTATTTGTTTTACTCTCCACTTTCACATCCTTTCCTTTCTTCTTCCTCGCTCGGTGCTTAGGAGCATGGGGGAATGGGTGGGGGACGATAGGGCTTTGTCTTATAGACTAACAGTTTTCGAACCACATCATATTATGGGATCGTGGAGCCCAACATGGAGGAGCAGCCCAGGAGACCGGTGCGATTGGAGACAGGGCAGTCTAGCTCAGGAGTACAACCAGCTGGGACCGTGAGTCCCGACTTCTAGTAGTTGTTTTATTTTGCTTCCGCATGAGAGATCTGTAGTGAGGATATTGATGTACCGGGCTTAATCCCTTCATTTCTGTACTCTTTTACTATTCTTTGGACACTCCCTTCGTGGAGATTATTTACTATGATATGTGATTTTCTGTGGACTGCAAGTTTGCGTTTACTTTGTTTTGCTACTTTTCTGTGATCGAATTTGGCTGGCAGAATTGACGCTTTGTGGTGATGACCCTTCAGGGCGTGAAGGAGTCACCGCAAAACGGCAGTTCTGAGCCTAAGACCCCGGTGTTGAAAAAAGGGGGTCTTACAAACTGGGCGATACCGCCACAACTGGGATGGCGAGGCCCGACTTCCCCCATTTGAGAGGTTCACCTGGGAAGAAATTCGGGAGGTGATTGCAGAAGAGTACCGGCAAGCGGGCCGACGGGATGTTCATGCTCGCCGACTACTCTGTCAGGCTCCCCCCTCTCTACAAATCCTGGCTCATCCAATCCCTCATGGTTTCAAGCTGCCGAATATTGAGAGGTTCGACGAAATAGATGATCTGTTGGAACATGTTAACCACTTCACTACCATTTTGAGGATCTACAACGCACATGATCAGTTACTCTATCAAGTGTTCCCAACCATTATCAAGGGGCAGGCCTGCACATGGTTTCACTCCTTAAGGGTGGACACCATCACCAACTTCACAGAGCTAACAAGACAGTTTGCCGATCAGTTTATAGCAAATCAGAGGATCGTCTGCGATTCTTCCCACTTATTAGGTATCCGCCAGAGCGAAGGGGAGTCTTTGAAAGACTTCTTCTACAGATTTTCTGCAGAAGCTTGCCAGATCCCATGTGTCGATCCGGAGCTGTTAAGAGGAGTGTTCCTTGGGGGTCTCCATCCTAGCGGCTTCTATTCAACCCTCATGTGGGAAATTATGCCCAGTTATCCAGATCTATTTCACCAGATCGAAGCCCAGATAGCGGCCGACGAGGCCATCAAAGCACACCGCTAGCAATTTGAAGGTAGATAAAAAGGAAGAAAGGAGAAGACCAAACTCTCATGAGACAAAAAGAGCGGCGTCAAGCTGAGCATCGTGGGGATAACCGTCGACGTGACGCTTAAAGGACTGGGGGGGGGGGGCAATATCCACTTCAAGAATACACCCCTCTGAATGCCAGCCGCACTAACATACTGTACGTAATTTAGAATGATTCGGCATTCCAACGGCTAAGAATACCGCGCCCAAGCCCTAATGCCGACCATTCAAGGTACTGCGAGTTCCACCGCACGCCTGGTCACAACACTGAAGAGTGTCCTAGGCTGAAAGATTAAATCGAGCGCCTCGTCCGCCAAGGGCTCCTTGGGAGATTCTTGCAAGTACATGCGCAAAACCAGTAAACGCAATGTCGTGAAAGAGACCAGCAAAACCCACCACAGGGAACTAGTGGAGGGAGGCAGATGGTGGGCAACATAGAGACCATCGCCGGGCCCCTGACCCAGATACTTTCAGTAAGAGTATCAGATAGGAAGCCAAATCAGGATATCGCCATCACATTCGACGACAAGGACCTCGAAGAACTGCAGACGCCCAACCAAGATCCCCTCGTTATCCATGTCGAGATCAGGGGTCCCTGCTTCAATGTCAAAAGGATCTTGGTAGACAACGGAAGCTCGATTGATGTGTTGTTTCTCTCCACCCTGGAAAGCATGAAGCTCACTAAGCAACATCTTAGCCCCGCAGAAGGCCCCGTCTATGGTTTTGACAACCACCTTGTTCCGGTCCAAGGCACAATCGCGTTGCCCGTCACTATGGGAGATTTCCCGAAGTAAGCTACCCATGATGTCAACTTTATTGTGATCAATTCAAGTTCGGCATACAATGCCATTTTGGAATGCCAATACAGTTCATCTACGGAGCAATACCGTCAATCCCCCATCTCGCAATGAAATTTCCAACCCTTGGAGGAGTGGGAGTTGTTCGCGGAGATCAAGAAGAAGCACATGTCTGCTACGAAAGACATGCACAACCAATATCCGCTACCACCTTCAGTGTTGACAGTATGAACCTACGCCCAACAGTGGATTCCTAGGAAGGACGCTCTCCCCGACGCAGGAAGATCCCTCGCAGCATACCAGCAGCTTGCGACTTGCATCGCGTCTTTCCTTCTACATTTTTTACTTTATTTGTACTCTTTATTGTTTGCATCCTCTTGCATCTTGTTTTTGTCACTTACTGATCGTAAAAGTCGCAAGCTTAGGCTCGTGCGGACTATGTTTATTTCTAAACACAATATTGTATTTGTTTCAGTAATATTAATCTGAAATCTTTAGGTAAAGCCGTGCCTGCAGGCCAAAGAAGCAGGTTCTTAGCCAACATTGCCGCTCAACATCTTAACAATGTCAGGGCCTGCCCCCCTCGCGATTGTACCCGGATTGAGTATCTACATTCTCTATTAATTGGATTATTGTCAGGCTAGGTCGCGCAACCGGATTGAGTACCTACATTCTCCGGCAGTCGGATTGAGTATTTACATTCTCCGCCGTTACTGTAGATCATCGTCATGCCATTGCCAGGGCCTGCCCCCCTCGCGATTGCACCCGGATTGAGTAGCTACATTCTCCGGCGGTGGGATTGAGTATTTACATTCTCCGTTGTTACTGCAGATCATTGCCATGCCATTGCCAGGGCCTGCCCCCCTCGCGATTGCACACGGATTGAATACCTACATTCTACGGCAGACGGATTGAGTACTTACATTATCCGCCGTTACTGCATACCAACACTCGCCGTCGCCAGGGTCTGCCCCGGTCGCGATTGCACCCGGATTAAGTACCTACATTCTCCAGCACCCGGATTGAGTATCAACATTCTCTGGCAATTGGCTTATTGCCAGGCTAGGCCGCGCAACCGGATTGAGTACCAATATTCCCCGGCGGTCGGATTGAGTATTTATATTCTTTATCGTTATTGCAGATCATCGCCATGCCATCGCCAAGGCCTGCCCCCCTTGCGATTGCACCTGGATTGAGTACCTACATTCTCCGAAAGTCGGATTGAGTATTTACATTCACCGTCATTACTGCAGATCATCTCCATGCCGTCGCTAGAGCCTGCCCCCTCGCGATTGCACCCGGATTGAGTACCTACATTCTCTGGCAGTCGGATTGAGTACTTATATTCTCCACCATTACTGCAGACCAATGTCTCGCCGTCTCTAGGGCTTGACCCCTCGCGACTGTACCCGGATTGAGTATCTACATTCTCTGGCAGCCGGATTGAGTACTTACATTCTCCGCCGTTACTGCAAACCAATGCCTTGTCAACGCAGGGGCCTGCCCCCATTCACGACTAAGCCACAGACGAGAGCCATGCAAACTAAGACACGAGCAACACTCGTGCAAAATAAGCCTCGAGCAACCCTCGCGCAAACTCTCTGTGGGGGCATGCCCCCCTCACGTCTAAGCCACGAAAAACCCTCGTGTAAACTATGTTGCGAGCAACCCTCGCGCAAACTCCCTATGGGGGCCTGCCCCCCTCACGGTTAAGCCGCGAGCAACCCTCGTGCAAACTCCCCGTGAGGGCCTGCCCCCGTCACGGCTAAGCCACGAGCAACCCTTGTGCAAACAAAGCCGCGGACTGGAACCGCGCAAACTAAGCCGCGAGCTATAATCGTGCAAGTTAAGCCGCAGATTGAAAATGTGCAAACGAAGTCACAAATTTACTTCATGTGGAATACTCCACCTACACTCTCCTGCGAACCAAACTCGCAAAAACATTATCAAAGGAGGCAAAGGAAAAACAAAACAACTATGTACAACCCCATATTCGCGAAGAGTGGGCCCAAAAGAAGGTAGGCACATTTTTAAGCTTTTTGGAGATTTTGCACTCTCGGTAGCTAATTTTGGCTCTAGCTTGGAAACATACTAGTAGGGGGAGGAAAAATCGGCCTCCTCCAGTGGCCCTTTTGGGGGTGCGGGGTCTCGCCCCTGCCCGCGGCTTGGTGGGGTGAGATCGGCCAAGGTCGGGGGTCTCGCCCCTGCCCGCAGTTTGGTGGGGCGAGACCAGCCAAGGCCGGAGGCTGGGGGTCTCGCCCCTGCCCGCGGCTTGGTGGGGCGAGACCGGCCAAGGCCGGGGGTCTCGCCCCTACCCGCGGCTTGGTGGGGCGAGACCGGCCAAGGCCGGGGGTCTCGCCCCTGCCCGCGGCTTGGTGGGGCGAGACCGGCCAAGGCCGGGGGTCTCGCCCCTGCCCGCGGCTTGGTGGGGCGAGACCGGCCAAGGTCGGGGGTCTCGCCCCTACCCGCGGTTTGGTGGGGCGAGACCGGCCAAGGCCGGGGGTCTCTCCCCTGCCCCCGTCGCCCCTGTGCTCGGCCCCTAGGTGGATGAGGGGCGGGGTGGTTTTTACCCCTTTACCCCCCGGTGTGGCTGTTTTCTATTGGCCCAAGGTGTATTTGGCGTAGGGGTATTTCGGGCATTTTGGCCCATGGGATTTGGAAAACTATAAATAGACCCCCTTGGGTGCCTTTGGAGGGGAGATTTTTAGCTTCCTCCTCCCTTAGCTTCTTCTTAGTAGAGTAGAGAGAGCTCTCCAAGGCACCCTAGCTCAGGCATTGGCTAGGGAGGGGAAGTGCTCAGGTAGCCTTCCAGGTGTGAGGTGGGACCTCCGCGCTAGAGCCGAGGGTTTGTTTCTAGCTTCTTGATCTTTGGTCCGTGACGTTCCTCTAGGTGTAGTAGGTGTGAGGTCACCCCTTTCCAGGGACCCCGAACTCCACAGAGGTCAATTTTGGCTTCAACACTTTGGTGCGGTGAGCGTGGAGAGTGACCAACACAGACGATCTCGGGAGAGTGTCATGACGGGAGGTCAGGGAGGTAGTGATGATCTCGGCGAGCTCCCCAGCCCAGGACCCTTTGTGGGGAGGCAAGAGTTCATGGCCTCCATCCAAGGCATCATGGAGATGCTGCGAAGCATTACTCCTCAGGGTGGCAGCTCCACCCCGACCCCCCAGGAGCTAGCTCCCCCCCTCGACGAGTCGACTCCCAGGGGTCTAGGCGAGATGACCCCAGCGGGGGGAGAAGGAAGTTCACCAGGAAGAAGGCCAGGGAAGGAGAGGATGGGAGATGGGGTCGAGCGAGATCTCACCGGCCGAGAGCTGTTCTCCAGCCCGGCGAGTGCCAACCTCCCAAGGCGAGCAGGTCGCGCGAGTAAAAGTGGCGAGACCTCCCCTTAGGGGGTCACCCTTCAGCGAGCTGATCATCTCAGCTCCCGTTCCCGAGGAGTTCAGAGAGCCAGACATGGCTTACTATACCGGGAAGGATGACCCCGTCCAGCATCTGCAGTGGTTCGAGGATGCCGTCACCATCATGCTGATGACATACGCCTTCAAGTATCGCCTCTTTGCAATCACGTTGAAGGAGAAGGCAAGGGACTAGTTACATCAACTCCCTTAGAGGTCGATCTATGGGTTCGAGGACTTGAGTTGGAGCTTTCAGCTTCGCTTCTCCACCTCCAAGAAGCGAAAGAGGAGTCCCGAGTACATCTTCCTGATAAGGCAGGGGGCCGAGGAGTCGCTAGCCCGTTATGTTGACAAGTTCCAAGAGGAGATCTTGGAGGTCCAGGAGATGCCAGGGTATGCTCTCCAGATGGCCTTCACCATTGGGCTAAAGGAGGAGTTCTTCAAGATGAGCCTGACTCGAAAGGCCCCCCTCTCTTTCGAGGAGTTGATGGAAAGAGCGACTGAGGAGATAGCCATGAAGGCGGCCAACCCGGCGTTTGTCAAGAAGTTGGCGAAGCTGACAGAGACGGAGGCAAAGGAGTAAGGTGGATCGAGACCGCAGGAAGGAAGAAGGAGAGAGTAGCGGAGAGCTCAGGACGGAGGCAGCAGGGAGGACCCGTTCAGGGCCCGGGAAGAGGTTATGCCCAAGATGGGGGAAACTTCCATGAGGGCCAAGGGAGGTTCAACTTCCAGAGGCAAGCCCCTAGGCAGCTCCTACCCCCACCACATCAAGCGATGGAGATTGGTCGAAGGGAGACGAGGAACCACCAGGGAAGGAGAAGTGTCAAGGTAGAGTTGCCGTACTGTGACTTCCACCAGGTGGAGGGGCACACCACAGCTACCTGCCCCGAGTTCCTGGAGGTGAGGGGGGCGAGAGGCCCTGCCCAGCCGCAGCCACCAGTGCGAGTTGAAGAGGTTCTGCCCAGAGAAGGGGGATATGATGTGTGTGAGGACCGGGTCGATGTCGGACCCCGAGGAGATATAACGGTGATCCACGGTGGAGTGGGGGTTGAGGCCACTCGGAAGGCAAGCCTCCATGTCATGTACCGAAGGAGCATCACCTCAACCTCCCAGACACCGCCCTAGGAGGAGAAGATCACCTTCTCGGTGAAGGAACTACCAGATCATTAGGATCCGTTCTGCGATGCGTTGGTCATCCAGACGGCCATCGAAGGCTACACCGTCTCCCGGATCTTGGTTGACAATGGGAGCTCCGTCAATGTCGTTTTCAGGAAGGCGTTTGACGAGATGAATGTAGAACCAAGGAGGGTGTTGGCCTCGGACGGACCCCTGTTTGGATTTTCAGGGGAGAGGAAGGAAGTGGAAGGTGGAGTCGGACTCCAAGTAAAGTTGGGAGGGGCTTCAAGGAACTGTCGGTTCGTCATTGTTGACGCTCCAAGCAGCTACAACGCCATCTTCGGAAGGCCCCTCATCAGCGCCTTCCGTTGTGTGCCATCTTCCTTCCACCAATGCCTCAAGTTCAGCTCTGGAGGGATCCAGATTAGAGTCAAGGGAGACTCCAGGATGGCGAGGCAGTGCTACGTTACGGCCGTCAACACCATCTCTTGGTTGTCCAAGGCAGAGGAGATGGAGAAGGTCATGGAGAGCTTGAGCAAGATGGAAGTGTCCAAGGAGAAGTAGGCGGAGACGACCACCGGGCCCCAGACCCCTGAGGAAGCCTTGCTACGGCAAGCCTTGTACCCAGTCTTGTATGTATCTTATGTTATGATGAGTCCAACCCCCGACCAACTGAGTCGGGGGAGTCATGTAACTCGTATTTTTTCCCGTTTGAGGATGTAGGATTTGGAAAGGTTTGATTGAGATGCCTAGTCCTTTTGCTCTGAGACGGTCCCGCTGCCCAGGTTCTCACTAGCTGGGCAGGGTCGATGGTACCTCTTGTGGATGCCTAGAGGTCTCACCTCGAGATGGATTCCACTACCAGGCTCTCACCTAGCTAGCAGAGCAGGTTGATCTCTCGGAGGGTATGGTAGGTCTCACCTCGAGATGGATTCCGCTGTCAGGCTCTCACCTAGCTGGCAGGGCATGTTGATCTCTCGGAGGGTGGGGTAGGTCTGACCTCGAGATGGATTCCGCTGCCAGGCTCTCACCTAGCTGGCAGGGCAAGTTGATCTCTCGGAGGGTGGGGTAGGTCTCACCTCGAGATGGATTCCGCTGCCAGGCTCTCACCTAGCTGGCAGGGCAGATTGGAGGGTGGGGTAGGTCTCACCTCGAGATGGATTCCGCTATCAGGCTCTCACCTAGCTGGAAGAGCAGGTTGATCTCTCGGAGGGTGGGGTAGGTCTCACCTCGAGATGGATTCCGCTGTCAGGCTCTCACCTAGCTGGCAGGGCAGGTTGATCTCTCGGAGGGTGGGGTAGGTCTCACCTCGAGATGGATTCCGCTGTCAGGCTCTCACCTAGCTGGCAGGGCAGGTTGATCTCTCGGAGGGTGGGGTAGGTCTCACCTCGAGATGGATTCCGCTGTCAGGCTCTCACCTAGCTGGCAGGGCAGGTTGATCTCTCGGAGGGTGGGGTAGGTCTCACCAAGAGATGGATTCCGCTGCCAGGCTCTCACCTAGCTGGCAGGGCAGGTTGATCTCTCAGAGCGTGGGGTAGGTCTCACCTCGAGATGGATTCCGCTGCCAGGCTCTCACCTAGCTGGCAGGGCAGGTTGATCTCTCGGTGGGTGGGGTAGGTCTCACCTCGAGATGGATTCCGCTGTCAGGCTCTCACCTAGCTGGAGGGCAGGTTGATCTCTCGGAGGGTGGGGTAGGTCTCACCTCGAGATAGATTCCACTATCAGGCTCTCACCTAGCTGACAGGGCCGGTTGATCTCTTGGAGGGTGGGGTAGGTCTCACCTCGAGATGGATTCCGCTGCCAGGCTCTCACTTAGCTGACAGGGCAGGTTGATCTCTCGGAGGGTGGGGAAGGTCTCACCTCGAGATGGATTCCGCTGCCAGGCTCTCACCTAGCTGGCAGGGCAGGTTGATCTCTCGGAGGGTGGGCAAAGTCTCACCTCGAGATGGATTCCGCTGTCAGGCTCTCACCTAGCTGGCAGCACAGGTTAATCTCTCGAAGGGTGGGGTAGGTCTCACCTCGAGATGGATTCTGCGGCCAGGCTCCCACTAGCTGGCAGGGCAGGTTGATCTCTCGTGGAAGCCAAGTCCCTTACCCGGAGGAGGTCTCGCCACCCAGGCTCCCATAGCTGGCATGACAGGTTGACCCTTCCGGGAGGTGAAGTGTTGTTTACCCGGAGGAGGTCTCGCCACCCAGGCTCGCATAGCTGGCATGACAGGTTGACCCCTCCTGGAGGTGAAGTGTCCTTTACCCGGAGGAGGTCTCGCCACCCAGGCCCCCATAGCTGGCATGGCAGGTTGACCCCGCAGGAAAGTTACACTCCGCGAATACGTTGGGTTGGATATTTCTTTCCGAGCTTGTGCCAACCTCAAAAAGAGCGGGGATTGTGTACAACCCCGTATTCGAGAAGAGTGAGCCCAAAATAAGGCAGACACGTTTTTAAGCTTTTTGGAGATTTTGCACTCTCGGTAGCCAATTTTGACTCTAGCTTGAAACATACTAGTAGGGGGATGAAAAATCGGCCTCCCCCAGTGGCCCTTTTTGGGGGGGGGGTCCGAGGTCTCGCCCCTGCCCCCCTGCCCGCGGCTTGGTGGGGAGAGACCGGTCAAGGCCGGGGGTCTCGCCCCTGCCCGCGGGTTTGTGGGGCGAGACTAGCCAAGGCCGAGGGTCTCGCCCCTGCCCGCGGCTTGGTGGGGCGAGGCCGGCCAAGGCCGGGGGTCTCGCCCCTGCCCTCGTCGCCCCTGTGCTCGGCCCCTAGGTGGATGAGGGGCGGTGTGGTTTTTACCCCTTTACCCCCCGACGTGGCTGTTTTTTATTTGCCCAGGTGTATTTGACGTAGGGGTATTTCGGGCATTTTGGCTCATGAGATTTGGAAAACTATAAATAGACCCCCTTGGGTGCCTTTGGAGGGGGAGATTTTTAGCTTCCTCCTCCCTTAGCTTCTTCTTGGTAGAGTAGAGAGAGCTCTCCAAGGCACCCTAGCTCAGGCATTGTCTAGGGAGGGGAAGTGTTCAGGTAGCCTTCCGGGTGTGAGGTGGGACCTCCGCGCTAGAGTCGAGGGTTTGTTTCTAGCTTCTTGATCTTTGGTCCGTGACGTTACTCCGGGTGCAGTAGGTGTGAGGTCACCCCTTTCTAGGGACCCCGAACTCCATAGAGGTCAATTTTGGCTTCAACAAACTAAGTGATATAAAAAATAATGATGCATGTCATATAAAACAACGCACAAGAGCGCCCACTACAGCTGCAAAGCAAAAACAACGCACGACGCAAATAACTGGAGGAGGAATACAAAACATACAAGAGGCCGCTATCATCGACAGCGTCAACATCAGAGCGCTCATCCTCAGAAACGTCATCAAAGCTAAAGTTAGAGGTGTCGCATCCTAGGTGCCGATTGACAAATCGAAAGGCCTTCACCGCTCCACGCCTAAGGCTAACTCGCGAGCATCTTCCACTTGATGCTCCACCTCCTTGGATCAGACCTCGTCGCGCACCTCCTTCACAATCAGGCTACGGTCTCGCATATAGTCCAACGACTGCAAGTATTTCTCAAGTCCAGCGGCCTTCAACTCCGACACGCGGCTTTGAGAAGATAGCATCACCACTTGGGCCCTCGCCGCCTGAAGTCGGGTCTCTAAGTTGGTGGTTCCCTCCTGTGAATGCTTCAGCATCCGGGTGGTCCTCTCCACCAGTGTCTTCTCTACCTCCAATGCCGCATGTGCATCCTCCAACTCGGACTTCAGCCCGGACCCTATCTGACGGAATCATGAAATGTCACGACCATGCTCCGCCCTCGCAGAAACAAGTGAGCTCGTCGTCAACCTGAGCTTCTCCTCAAGGGCCAAATACTCGTCCTTCAGGCTTACATGGTGGTCGTTCCAAGTGACGATAGTCTGAGTCTGAGTCTCAATCTGCACAAAGGAAAATGAAAATTAGTGTCACGAGATGAAAAATGAAAATTTCACACGAACGAGAGTGCTTACCACTTCATCTGTTGCCTTCAAAGAAGAAGATAGCCTCAGAGCAGCCGCCTCCGCAGGAGAAGACTGGGGGGCAGACGAACCAAGCACTTGCACCTTGGGGGCGAACCGTCATGACCACCGGAGAGAGAAACATCACTCGGAGAAGACGAACAAGGCACCGCGCTCCGACCACCTCGGGAAACTACAACGTCCTTCTGTTTCCGACTACCACCCAGGGACGTCTCAGAAGTTCGCCTAGAGACAGAAGAAATGCCGCACTGCAGCAAGCGCTTCTCCTCTACAAATGAAAAAAATGTTGAATAAGCGATTGGCTAACTCACGGGGCTTCAAAAACCCCAGCACGGGGGAAAATTCTCGCTCTTTCCCCTTCTGGCGACGACAACGATCGGGGAGCAAGTTCCACAACTCTGGTAAGCCCCAAGGGTTCCTGATATAGCCAAAGAGAGTGTTTCCGTGACGACGGTCTATCCGAGACTCGAAATCGAGCCAACTCTTGTTGCTGTGAATCTCCACACGCTCCCCACCATCGTAGCGGACGTTGCACAACTCTCGGAAGCACTCCAAGGAAAGTCTCTCGCCATGCCCGCGAAAGAAAACAACCGTGCCCACAAGGCGCACTACTCCCAATGGGGTAAACTGGGAGATCGACACACCACAAAATTTCAAGATCTTGGTCACCTCCTCGCAAGGTGGGAATCGAAAGGCAGACCTTAAAGTGCTCTCGCAGACTGTCAGCCAGCCTCGGGGGGGGGGGGGGATTCTGCACTCTCTCCTCGACATACAGAATTCTCACTTCCAAATCAGCGGGTAGCCCGAACTTCTTCCTCCAAATGACAATTTTGTCCTCACTAAGAGAAGAGCGCAGACGCAGTGGTCTCGCGAAACGCTTCGACCCCTGTCGCCAAAAAAGAAAAATCAGACGCAGTATGAGAAACACAACACACTACGGTAAGACTGTCGGATCAAACCGAGGGGCGCCCCCGTGCGCACACACGCGTAAAATATAGCTCCTACGGGCCATGTGTAGGTGCACACGCACAGGCGCGCGTGCGACAAACAAGTACGCGCACACACAAGTACGGCTGCGCGCGACACGCCATAACCACATCCTGGAGGCTAAAAAAGGAGCCCCAGGCCTCCTCATTTCTCACTTTTTTGCTCCGGAGTCTTCTTCTTCCTCAGACCAGAGCTCTGTCGAACTCCTCCCTCGGGTCATCTTCAAGACGCCTACGAACCAGAGGAACGCCCAAGTCTCCAAGTGCGCGGAGAAGGGAAGAAGACGACCACCACTAACGCTCAAGCACACCAGCAACCAATTTATCATCCAGAACTCGTTCGGCGCAGCCTGTTGCCCGTTGCGAGTTAAAAATTCTCTCCCGCCTGCAAGTTGTAATGCGGAGCAGCTTGTCGCTCTCGATTCTCCAAACATATTGTAACCGCAATCTGATTGTTGACTTTGACCGGCACATGTCTGGTTACGTGGTTTTTACCCAGTTGAGGGGTTTTTCCACGTTAAAACCTCCGGTGTCAACTCTCTTTTTTCATTGACTGTGTGCGCGCTCGACCGTCCCGAGAGTTAAGGCGGTCCAGTTTATTCTGGTCTGACCGTGACGCCGAGTTAGTCCGCAACAATTACACTACATAACTCAAACGAAAACATAAAAAAACATTGTCATTTTACTATTATTTTTGTCTGAATCGGTTGAATATCCGCTGAAATTTGATGAATACCGCTTTATATAACATGAAAAAGATAAAAACATGCCAGATTATATCACTATAATATTGGAAGAAGATGCATTATGTTTTGGAATACTGAAATTACATTTAGGCCAACAATTCTATTTCTTTTGTTTACCCATTTTACTGTTCTCTCCTAACCAAAGCACAATTTTATCGTTTAACAAATAAGCTTAATATCACCATGATTGACTTACCTTGAGATTTTATGATTGATGTTGCATTGATAATCAATCATAAAACATAGACAACAAACCAACTTCTGCTTAATATCACCATGATTGATTTACCAACATAAGAAACATGATATACATCCATATTGAAACACAATTAAATTCATGATTGAGTCCACCATTAAAATTATGATGTTGATTGATAATTTATAACCTATTCTAAAGATAGAAATATGCCATGTTGATTGATTCCACTAGAAAGGACGTACTCTTAGAAATACAATTTATTACCTGCATGGAGAAGATCTGGATTGGGGAAGATGGAGACAACACAGATCGCCCGAACACTTTCAGGGCCCGGGGAAGACGACGACAATTGGCGACCGGGATGCGGGGAACACGACAACAGTTGGCGTCCGACCACTGGAGGTTGGTTTCAGGCCCTTCAGAGCTTTGCTGGACTGGGGAGGATGACGACAACAACGCTCCCCAGAGAGATTCAGGGCCTCCACAAGTGATCGGGGCTGGGGAAGACAGCGACAACACCGAACGGCCACTGGAGGAGTGTTTCGGGGCGGCGACAACATTCAGGACTGAGGAAGACGGCGGGTGAACAGTGAATCGGGGTGGGCGGTACTTAGAGTTACGGTAGGGAAGTTTTTAGAGTTTTTGATAGAGTTAAATGGGCTGTCCATAACCAATTTAGGTGTGTTCATAACATCGCTCATTTTTTTGGCACTTTGAGATAATGTAATTTAATTAGTGGTATTTTTGACCGGTGAGTTTTGCCGATACTCTTTGGGCGCTGATATCCGACCGCAGTTTTGGCTAGTCGCACCGCATTTTCTCTTAATTTTTCGCGTCATTTGGAAATACGTCTTTTACATGCTTTTTTAGGAAAAGTGTTCAACACAAAAGTTGTAGAACTCGACGAGATCTACAACTTTAGTGACGAACACTTTTCCTAAAAATGCATCTACAAGACATTTCCAAAAGGTGCAAAACTTGAACGTATTTTCAAAGTACGTCTAGTACATGCACTTTTAGGAAAAATGTTCAACTCGAAAGTTGTCGAGATCTACAATTTTTGTTGATACTTTTATAAAAATGCATGTACAAAACATATTTTCAAAAGATATAAAAAATTAGAAAAAAAATAGGGTAACACTCCAAAACTGGGTGCGGATATTAACGCTCTACTCTTTTCCTTTGAAGTTGGAAGCCCTACTCTTTTCTTTGAAGTCCTACTCTTTTCAGCGCCTCCTTTGCCGCAGTTTTTATTTCCAGAGAAATAGCTAGGGTTCCAGAGCTCGTGGAGCGTTGTTCTCGTCGGTGGCTGAGCTCCTCGTCGGTGGCTGAGCTCGTCGTTTCGTCTGGTCCTCAGATCGCAGAGCACGTCGAGCATGGTTTTGTCGGTGGATGAGATCGTGGAGCGCCGTTCTCGTTTCTGATGTCGTTCTGCGCAGAGCTCGCCTGATCTTTAGGTACCCAGATCTAATCCAGTATTTGTTTCTTCCCAAATGTAGGGCTTATTCTCAGATTGTTGTTGTAATGGTTCTTCTTAACAGCATTCAGGTCTCGTCAGTGGCTGAGCTTGTCGTTCTTCATCTAGTCTTCAGATCGCAGAGCACATCAAGCACTGTTTTGTCGGTGGCTGAGATCGTGGAGCGCTGTTCTCGTTGCTGATGTCGTCGGTCTGCCCAGAGCTCGCCTGACCTTCAGGTACCCAGAGCTGATCCAGTATTTTTCTTCCCAAATGTAGGGCTTATTCTCAGCATGTAGTTGTAATGGTTATTCTTCCCAGCATTCAGGTCTTCTCCGCGATGAATATTATTACTATCGCACATGATTCGGAGGATGATGATGATTTTGATTCCTCCTTTACGGATGATTTGGAGGAAAGTGAGTTTGAGTTGGATGTTGCAAGGTATACCAAAAATATTGATGATGAAATTTAATCGGTGGGTGTAGAAAATTCAAAAAATTTGGCAGTGTCAGTCCTGGATTACGAACTATAAAACAATATAGTCATTTGTCGTCCAAATTTGAGAAATGAAAAGATTCACAAATACATATTTACCAAGGAGATGCCAATGATTTCGACTTTGAGTTTGATGTGGGTTTGTGTTTCAATACCGCAACAGATTTTAGGGATGCAATTAGATTAATATCCTACCAGACAAGGAAGACAAATTAAATTTACCAAAAGTTGCAGTGATAAAATTCAAATTATATGTGATTGTGAGTGAATTTTATTTGTTTCATTCATATCAAAGAATGAGAGGATTTTTCAGGTGAAAACAATAAAAGAGAAACATACATATTATAGGGTTGCATACACCCAACACTGCAATTCTTATTTTCTAATGAATAAGTATGAGCGCCACATTAGGAGTAACCCGAAATGTCCCGCAAGTTCAATGCAAGAGGTGATGCAGATGGAGAGCAAAATTTTTTTGAGTATGGAAGATGCTTAAAGTGAAAAAGCATGCTTCCAAAGTAATTAGTGGCACAAATTGGAGCAATACCCTAACCTTTAGGACTATTGTGAAGAGATTTACAAGATCAATCCGAACACCACGATTAAGGTAAAATGTAAGCACGACGTAGTGCCTCATACATGTATTTTCAAGTGACTTTACATATGCTGGGGTGCATTGAAGAAGGGATTCATGGATGGTTGCAGACCGATCATAGGTTTGGATGATACTCACATTAAAACAACTGCCGGTGTAGTACTATTTTGTGCAGTCAGCATTGATGATAACAATAACATGTTTCATGTTGCTTACGTTTATGTTTTGATGAAAAACACCAAGACTTGGGAATGGTTTATTACTATCATTATGGTAGTTACTGTTATAGTTCTTATGTAATATTTGGAGAACATGGAATCTTGCTGCTGTTAGCTGTAATATTATAGTTCTGCTACAATATTTATAGTTACTGTTGTTAGTAAACTGCTGGAGAACATGGAATGCCAGATAGTTGTTGCTGCTGCTGCTGTTGGATGCCAGATATTTGCTTTCGGAGAACATGGAATGCCAGATATTTATAGTTGCTATTGAATGCAAAGTTCTGGAGAACTTGGATAGTTGCTGTTGTTATCTGTAACTATTTATTTAAATCTGCTACAATATTTATGTAATATTTCGACGTGGAATCCTAAAAATATGTATTTGTGAAGCTTGCTGTAGAATGATAAAAATGATTCTGACTACATATTTACAACCAAGATCGGAGAAAAAAAAATGTTAACTATTTAGGTTATTGATTATATAAATACATATTTTTAGGTGAATCAGACTACATAAATTCATTCATCATCCAAATCTTGCTGTTAGCTGTAATTATTTATATAAATTTGATAGATTTGCACGTGGAATCTTGCTACAGAATGATAACTTGAATGCCAAATGCCAATTATAGGAGTGTGCAAATAGCCATACAAAAAATCGGGGTGCAAAATGCCAATTTTAAAAATTCGGGGCACAAAAACACCGGAGAAAATGCAAATATGGACCGAAATTCCCCTACAATTTAAGCCTAGGGTGCAATGTCAAAGGAAATGTAAATGGGTGGTGCAAAGTGCCATATTTAATATTTTGGGGTGCAAAGTGCCAAAAGGGTGCAGATTGAGGGTGCAAAGTGCCAATTTTCTTTTTCCATGTATACTTCCATACTGGACCTCTGTGTTCTTCCCCAGAAATCGAGCGCCTCTAGGGTTCGCTCGCAGCCTAAGCAATTCCTCATCAAAAGCTAGGGTTTTTATTCCATTGGAACTCACTTCTCGGCACGTGCTGTTTCCGAAGCATCCATTCTCACTTTCGCCGTCTCGTCTACCCGTCTCCGTAGTTTCTTTCTTCTGAAAACAGTCTTAGTCCAGCTCAGGTGATCATGTTTTAGATTTATATCAGGTGCTAATTTGTGCATCATGTCAACAAATTTGAGTCAAAATATTATTTGTAAGCTGATTACTGTAGTAAAAGATGGAGATGGATCCAATTTTGCGTTTCTAATATTATCTCCGTCCTTTGAATGAAGAAGACAATATTTATAAAATGTATATATTTTCTAGAAATGATATTAGTTTGAAATTTAAGTTTATTACTGATGTCAAAAGATAACAATGTAGCTCTTGAATTTATAAGATTTGGATAGCTCAGAAATCTGAGTTCCATGATTAGTTGGAAGGTTTATTCTAAGTCCAAAGAATGCATTGCCATTTTTGGTGGGAAAGGCTAGTCACACTAAGGACTAGTGTACTATTTCATACTGACGACAATGTTTATGTTCATCGTCTAAAAGGACCTTCACTTCACTTGGAAGATCCTCCGCAAAACAAAAGAAGTCTTCTAGCACAATGGCCAGTTGACACAACAATCAGTGACACCGTTCACAATATGATATCCATGCTCAATCTTATAGCCCAACAGTCGGGAGACCCGACCTCTAATCTCTTCTGCCTGACCCATTGTGTTGTCCAAGCAAGCCGAGGAGCCCCAAAGCCATTGAATCACGATCAAGGGCGCAAAAGACAAAGCTCGACTTCAGGGCGGGGTACCACCAGATCCGTGTTCGACCGGAGAATGTACCCAAGACAACATTTCAGACGCATGATGAGCACTACGAGTTCCTAGTCATGCCCTTATGGCTGACCAACACACCGGCCACCTTCCAAGCTACCATGAACATCTTCTGAGCGGTACTCCGTCAACACGTCCGTGTTTTTTTTGATGATAGTTTGGTGTATAGCTCAACTTGGCAGGAGCAATTATGTCATGTTCGCCGCACGCTTGAGACAATCTGACGACATCATCTCGTCCTCCACCGCAAGAAGTGTTTGTTTGGGGTGACCACGGTCAGCTACTTGGGCCACACGATCTCAGCCTTGGGCGTGGCCATGGACGACGACAAAATTCAGGCCGTCCTACACTGGCCGACCCCCACCTCCCTTTCGGACATCCAAGGTTTTCTGGGCCTCACCGGTTACTATCGACGCTTCATTCTGGAGTACGACACCTTGGCGCGGCCCCTCACACTGCTACTCAAATTTTCTAAGGGGCCTTTTGTGTGGACTCCTGCTGCCATGTCCGCCTTCACCGACCTTACGACGACTCTTGTAAATGGCCCAATTTTGGCCATGCCCGACTTCAATCAACCTTTCATTGTGGAGTGCGATGCCTCGGGCATCGGGGTGGGTGTGGTACTCATGCAAGGCAGCCTCCCCATCGCCTACTACAGCCAAGCATTCTCCACCGCCATCCGAAGCCGCTCAACGTATGAAAACGAGCTCATGCGCTTGTCCTGACAATGCAACATTGGCGGTCATACCTCTTGGGCCGACCCTTCATCGTCTGCACCGATCATCATAGCTTGCGGTATCTCATTCAGCAGAAGATCGCCACACCGACACATCAACTTTGGGTAGACAAGCTCCTGGGGTACGACTTCTCCATCGAGTTCCGCCCGGGGAGCACCAACCGAGCGGCGGACGCTCTCTCCCAACAGGCGCACTCCTCGGAACTCGGGGCCATCTCCCGCCCGGTCTGGGAGGATGCCACAGAGATTCAGCACGACGTAGAGATGGACCCACACCTTGCTGCCGTTCGTACGACCCTCATCGCCGATCCAGAAAACCACCCCCTTACTCCTTGGTGGGAGGTCGATTATTCTACCGGGGCTGCTTAGTGCTGCCCGCGTCCTCACCTCTCATTCTGCGCCTCATCGCCGAGTTTCCTGCTACTCCAACCGGGGGCTACGCTGGGGCTTTCTGCACCTACCGACGTTTAGTGGCTTCGCTGTACTGGCCGCACATGTTCGAGCAAGTCAAAGCCTATGTGGCCGCCTGTCTTCCATGCCAGAAGGCGAAGTACGAGGCTATGTATCCCGCCGTGCTACTTCAACCGCTACCGATCCCACCTTATTTGGGAGGACATTGCGATGAACTTCATTACACGCCTCCCCGGTCCAACGGGTTCGACTGCAACCTCGTCGTAGTGGACCAGCTCTCCAAGTATGCATACTTCATTCTCCTGCGACACCCGTATACGACCGCGGGGGTGGCCGACAGTTTCATCTTCGGGGTCGTGCGCCTCCATGGGTTTCCGCGGTCGATTGTGAGCGATCGCGATCCCCTCTTTCTAAGCAGTTTTGACATCCCTGTTTTGCCTCCAGGGGACACACCTCCGCATGAGCTCCGCCTACCACCCACAGACGGATGGCCAATTCGAAGTCCTAAATCGTTGTTTGGAAACTTACCGCGGTTGTTTCATCGGCGAGAGACCGGGCACTTGGGCCAAGTGGTTGAGTTTGGCAGAGTACTCGTACAACACCACCTACCACCAGGCCGCGGGAATGACTCTGTTTCAGTCTGACTACGCACAACCACCACCAGATGTCGTGCGACATTTACCCTGGGAGTGCCTCGTGCCGAATTTGGCCATCCACCTCCAATATCGGGACATCATTCTAGACAGTCTCAAGCATCACCTTTGTCGGGCCCAGGCGAAAATGACATCTTTCGCCAACCGCAAACGTCAGGACCTCTCTTTTCTTGTCGGCGCGAAGATCTTCATCAAGCTCCATCCTTACCGCCAACTCACGGTCGCCAAATGCCCGTTCCGAAAAATTAAACCGCGTTCTTTGGGCCGTTCGAAGTCGTGGCCCGGATTGGCGCTGCGGCCTATAAGATACAACTACCCGAGGGAAGCCAGATTCACCTGGTCGCCCACGTTTCTCAGCTTCGCCGCGTAGTGGGTGATCATCCGACGCCAGACCGCATTCCAATTGATCTTGACTACGACGCCGCCCCCATCTATTCAGACAACATTCTATACCGCCACCATTACCTTCCCGGAGACGCGACCCCAGAAGAGATCCTTATGGCGTCGCGCCACTGCCCCCTGAGAGGGGCCACCTGGCTTCTGCGAGATGATTTCCGCCGCCAATTTCCCGACTTCTGCCTTGAGGACAAGACAAATTTTCCAGATGACGACATTGTTACGGACATTCACGACGAGGTGCTTCCATGACGGGTCTACAAACAACGGTCTAAACATGAGACGAAGACGGCGGACGGGATTGGCGCCGATGAGGAGGAACCACCAGAATTTGCGGGGCCGACCAATTACGAAACCGAATATTTAGTTCCTCATGTGTGTTTGCTGTTTTAGTAATTGTTATTTTGGTATGTTGTTATTATTATTTTGATATGTTGCTATGTATGGACCCCCTCCCTCTATATAAGGGGATGAATGTGTTTTGTAAGAGCATCTTGGATGTGATATGAAAAAGGGTTGCTCCCTTGTTTCTTCTCTAACCCTAGCCTCCTTCCTCTCCACCTCTCCCTGCTGGCTCTTCCCCTAGTCCAGATTTCTTCTCAACCATAATACAAGTCTTGGAGATCAGCAACCCCCGACCAACAAGAAGTGGGCAGGAAGAAAGAAAATTGTGACATAACCTCCAAATAATGCAACGAATCCGGGGAGGAAGTGAAGACTTCCAAATTGCCAAAAACGAAGGCGTGCACCCCTCACTCCAAGAATCTTTCCCCAGAGTCTATTGATGAAAGAGCGATGTCAGAGGGTGAATATGATGACATTGGGCATTTGCCTTTTTAGCATTGGGCAGACACTGGAAAAATTAAGCACATATTCTGAAGTGTAGTGTAATGAAGACTTCTATGATTTTGGCGTCACATATTTGATGGACAAAAACCATAGATAGACTTTCATGTGCCTTCTGGAAAGCATGAACAAAAAGTTGCTTCATACCCACTATACTTGTGGGGCGTAGTAGGGGACATTTTTTTCTTATTTTAGCCTCCTTAGTTTGACACTGCATTGTATGAACAATATTGTCATCTTTTGTTATTATCTTTTATGTTGTTTGTTCTGACGTGGACACTACGTTGTTATTATCTTTTATGTTGTCATATTTATTGTTGTATGCTTTGATGCTAAAAATAATATATTGTTGTTGTGATTTGAGCTGTCACTTAAAACCGAAAACAAAAAACCGAACCGGAACCGAACCGAAACCGCAAATAACCGGACTGAACCGTTTACAAATTATTCGGGTTCTGGTTTGAATTTTGGAACCGTGAACAACTTTGGTTCGGATGTGGTTCTTACATTTTATTATCCGGACCGGAACCGGAACCGAAACCGCAATATACAAGTCTCAAGCGGTTTTAAGATTTTTAGACCCGATCCGAACCGGACCGAAGTAGAACCAAACTGCAACCCGTTTTTTTTATTAATTTTATTATAATATTATTATAATTTTATAATCTATCTATAATATTTATACTTACTATCACGGGTGAAACTGGTGCAGTTTGGACCCAAACTGTAATCGCATCAAAATGAGTCGGTTTTAGACTGAACAAAACCGCACCAAAACCGTGTGCTATGATTTGACATTGGTGCGGTTTGAAATCGGTTTTTACAGTACATTTTTTATTTTTATACAATTATATAATTATTTTCAATTTTACTTACATATTTTCTGAAATATTTATTTTAAAAATATAAAATGTATACAATTATTATTAAATAGTTATCATGAAAGACACAACTAATCGTAGCCGATTATTACGGTTGCGCAAGCTGGCGAGATGCGCGCAAGCCGACTAGACGTTGTGGCAAGTCTTTACACGTAGGAAGGTGACAGATACTAGCCCACAGATCGTGGAAGAGACCGACGAGGAGTGTGCAACTTAATTATTTTTATTTTGTTGTTGTTTTGAGTTTTACTATTTGCAGACCGTTTTAATTTCACTCCGTCAAGTTTGGTTTTGTTTTATTTAGAACTCATTTGAACCGAATCGAACTACATAGAAGCATGTCGACGAGACGCGCACAAGCCAACTATACGTCATATCAAGTCTACACGCGTAGGAAGGCGACATATACTATCCCACCGATCGTGGAAGAGACCGTCGAGGAGTGTGCAACTTAATTATTTCTATTTTGAAGGTGTTTTGAGTTTTTTGCAGACTGCTTTTATTTCATTATGTCAAATTTGGTTTTAGTTTTAGTTGGAACCGATTGAAACCGGACCGAACCGCATAGAACCGGACCGAACCGTTAGTAACTGGTTTGGTTTTGGTTCTTGTTAAACCGGAACCGGAACCGTTGACACGACGGTTCCAAAAATTATGATGGAACCGGAACCAGAACCGGAACCGATCAAACCAAATAAGGTTTTGGTTCTAACTTGAAGAACCATTAACTTATCGGTTCGGTTCATGGTTTTAGTAGAACCGGAACCGAACCGGAACCGTGACAACTCTAGTTGTGATATTGATAATGTTTAATGTCTGATTTTTAATTATTTATAATGCATGTTGTTATCAGAATATGTCTAGCGATGACTCTGAGAATTCCACGGAAGTGCACGAGATCACTAGAAGAAATTATGTTATCGCTCATCATCAAAATGTGATCGCAGCAATATGTTTGATCGCCAAACACACATCTTTGTTAAACCATCCAGTCCCATGCACGGCTTCAAAGCAAACAAGTGATAAATGAGTTGGAGAGCTAACAAGTTTTTAGTGAGTATAAGCAGGGTGTCGAGATGCAAGAAACATGCTTTGATAGTGCAGGTGATCTAGACGAGATGATCGTGCTACGTGTTATTATAGCGGATCAGTTGTATGAATGTAGAACATAGACCGAGATGACGAGGGTAACTGGTTGGAGAAACATGTCTATTTCATGACATAAATATTATTTTTGTGTTGGGTATTGTATTATGAAAAAAATGTTTTTTTTAATATTTTATGGGTGGTAGTCATTTTATTTAAAAAAATTCACTGTAAATTTCGTTTTGTTTCGATCAACTTTTCCAAAACTCTGTTCTACAAACTTCTTTTCACACAAACAGTTTTTTTAACAAAACTTTGCTTTCAAAAAACAACTTTTCTCAAATTCCATTCCCTATCAAGAGCTTTTTGTCAACAACCATCCAACCAAATAGAGCCCAACCCTTTGTAGAAAAAAATCGTCACAGTTAAAGGGAGTCATATTTGTGAGGTTGGTTCAATGTGAGCTTATAAGAATTGCTCTCCATTATGCTTTAATAATAGCTTGTTCTTCTTGCTCGACGATATAATGAAATATCCCAACTGTTTGAGTCCGTTTTATCAATCAAAATTTTTCATGGCTAACTGCTGTCTTGGATGTTGAATATATTTTTGATAAATCACTTTGAACAACTATTTTCCCGTGTTATTTTAGATCCACCTTTCCCTTTCAATTCCTTCTTGGTTAATTTCATTTGCTGATCTATGAATTAACATTCCTGTGATTTGGGCTTCTCATCAGATATTTTTAAAAAATGGTGTTTTTGGAAGTTGAAATGCAAGGAAACGTGGTCGTCCATCCAGATCAGCTCGACTCCAAAGGGCTTCTGCTTCGTAAAGGCATAATCCTCCGTCTTCTTGAAGACATCGCGTGCAGGAAGGCATCACAGGAGCACGGATATTACATTGCCGTCACCGCCCTAAACTCCGTAGCCGAGGGGCGGGTTCAGGAGCTCACTGGTGATGTCGTCTTCCCAGTTTCCTTCAACTGCATCACCCTCAAGCCCTCCAAGGGGGAGATTCTTCTAGGCACAGTGGATAAGGTTTTGAGGCATGGCATATTTCTGAAGTCTGGGCCAATAGAGAACATTTTTCTGTCAGAGAAGAAGATGGAAGATTACAAATTCGTCATGTCAGAAGAGCCCAAGTTCATCAATGACAGGCAGCAATCCAGAATGGAAAATGGCTCCAGGGTCAGGTTCAAAGTTCTTGGGATTAAGTGGATGGAATGGGATAGAGGCTTCCAGATGCTTGCGACCCTTACTGGTGACTTCCTTGGGCCTATTTGAGCCTATACATTTATCTTGATGTCGGCTTCGCCCTGCTTGCTCTTCTCCTCTGATCAATGATGTTGTTTCTATGTTTTGTCATCGAGGAGGGCTTGAACTGGTGGTCATGTAACTGTAGTGGTGCGCATTTATCACAATGCAAACCTTCATTTGGGTGTCTTGAGACTATTTTTGAGCCAGGTAAGGTTTCTGTAACCGGTTGTTTTTGTGTGCTTTTCATGATTTCTTAGTAGTTATTGTGATGGCCTAATTTAGAAAGATTGATGAAAGTAATCTGTTTTCTCTTGAAATTGACTCAAAAAATCAAGGCCTTTAAGGTTAAATCAATGATATGATTGATCTGACTGTTCTGAAGATGTAGAAAGACCTGATTGAAGATCAGAGATCATATTTCAATTAAAAATACTAGTGATCCTATGCTGGTCTCCCAGAATTTATAAATTTCTTCTTCTATATAAGCATATATAGACTTCCTCTGCTTCTATATATACTTTTTCTCCTTCTATATATAGGCTTCTTTTTTTATACATGTTTCTACTTCTATGTAGACACACACACACACACACACACACACACACAAATCAAATATAGAACTTAATTTTTCACATCTAATTACTTAAATTTTGAATTATTTATGCTAAATAAATAATTTTTTCTTGACCTATTATTTTAGGTGATTGTTAACCGCACTTCTCATATGGCAATCCACACCCCATTTTTATTTTAAATTTTTTTTCTAAAACTTTACTCGCACCCCATCTCCCTCATTTTGTGGAAGCTGCACTCCATCTTCATCTTCACCGAGCTGCTTATGTCTCCGGCATCTTTCTCGTCTCATCTTACTATATTAGTTGTCTTACACACATCAATAGGGAATATTTTCGGGTGCGTAAAAAAATATCGGGGTGCGGCAAGAAAAAAAACGGGATGCGGCTATATTTTTGTGTTGCGGTTAACAATGAGGTGCGAATAGCTAAAACTGGGTTGCGGTTAACAATCGCCTTATTTTATGACAAGTTGAACGTTCATGAAGATCACATTCATATTTATTTGTAGGATAAATTTCAATTTTGGTCTGCATCTTATTGCTCTCAAATAATTATATATGGGAAATTTAAGTCATTAAATACAGGAAATCCTAAACCTTAAATCCTTTATCACTTGCCAAAATTTGATATTATATTTTTCATATTGGAGATCATGATCCATAATTCTTTTCTTGTCAATGTTGAATTTTAAAATGTAATCAGCTGTCGAAAGTTCAACTGCCACTCAACGTTCAGCATTCATCGCCGCGCTTCTTCTGCTCTGTTCGGCACGGTGGCGGCGATCATGAACACGTGAGTTAAATTATCATTTGTTGACGTTCATCTAAGAAACTTCATCTACTTTTATGTTCAAACGGATGATGTTTGTTAAGTAATTCTTAACGAATGATGTTTTAATCCATACATTTACGACCGCCACCGCGATGCCAAATGGAGCCTTCATTTGGCGCTCGACAGTTTTTCCGCGTTCAACGGTTCCTCATTCATCGCTTGCATGGCGTCCAAGGACGAGTCTTCAACATCGATCCTCACTCAAGGACAGTAACGAACGGTGATTATCAATCACTCTTTGCCCCGCCACTTAACCAACGTTCATCGGGCAATCTCATATGTATATAAATATGTTCTTTACCCTAACCCAGTGAGCCTTTCTGTTTCTTTTTGGAACAGAGCAGATGCAAGCCCAACAAAGGAAGAGTTCATATTCTCCCTCTCTTTCTCTCTCTCTAAAAGAAAAGGAAAAGAAGCATCTTTTCTCTAGTTTTTGCAGTTGTCTCCATTTTTTTGATTTTGTTGCTTCATATTCAGCTAGCGTAAGAAAGGTTCGTCCCGGTGAACCACAACTAGAGCGGGGCCAACCCATGTTCTATGGGCGTGCCTGACAAGACACACATTCACCACCAAGCAAGGCGGCAATAGCGCGTTTGTGTAGCACAACCGAACTCGCTGCCGTGTAGGCGAGGTGAGTCCGGGCCAGTCCAACATACCCTCGGGCTCGTCTAGGTCAATGAGCAACAATTTATTGAAGACCCACATTATTATCTACAGATCGCCAGTGACTGGAAATAGAATTCTCATTAAGGTGGGAAGGGGCTGCCCGTGGACCATCTGGGATTGGGAATAGTATTTTGATTTAGGCGGAGGCCCCAACCCTCTGATGTATAAAACAAATATACTCGGAGAATGTTGTCTATAAATATGGCCCCGTAACATATCGGAGAAGGCAGATGCAGCCTCCCAGAGCTCGTACCTTTCGATCCTTTTCTCTGTGTCATCCGAGATGTCGAGCTCACTTCTGGGTTTAGGAAGGGAAATTCAAGAAGAGAGCTCTCTAGTGTATGACGGGACCTCCTCGCTGCAACTCGTGGGTTTGCGAGTAGACATTCTAATCTTCAATCAGTGAGGGTCAGCTCTAAGCTTGGAATATTCAGTCTTAAGCGTCTGACTGTGAGCTAAGTTACTCAAGCTACTCCCTCTTAGTTCGAACTTCATTGAACCAGTTTCACGTTTCAACACAAAGAGTCCACTGTTGTGTGATTGGATCTGGTAGTATGCATGATGGCATGTAAGTGTTTTGACTTTTCCTATGGGTCTGCATTTGCAGACATCTGATGTGCTCACCTGTCACCGTCGACTTGGTCATCCCTCTGTTGCTAAAGTGAGTTAAGTTCTTTAGGTGAGGTCAGACATTCAAGAAAGACACGGCGGTGGTGGTCATGAACATTGTTATGAACCGTCGTTCGTGACTGCTTGACCTCACTTAAGGAACTTCATCCACTTTTATGTTCAAAATTAGTTTTCCTTTCTCAGGGGCGGTCATAAACATTATCTTGTCAAATATACATTTTATGACGATGTCATTTTTTGTCCAGAGTCAACGGTGCAAAAACATTGCGCCAAACGGGGCCAAAAACTGTTTTATAACTACCGTACCACAATGCCAAAAGAGGCTAAGTCGCCATTTGGCATGACGTTTTTGCTCCGGTAAATTTGGACAAAAATGTCATCATCATAAAATGTATGTTTAGCACGGCAACGAGTATGACTGCCCCAAAAAAAAACTAATTTCAAACATAAAAGTGAATGTATTTTCTTACTTCGGTTGTGCCCGCCTGCAGAACGGATCGGGGGGGGGGGGGGGGGTGTGTAAAGTGCAACCTTGCATTTTACCGTGAAGTGCGGGCATCCAACGGCTCGCGTGGATGCCCGCACACATCTTAAATCGAGTACAAGCTAGTGAGAACCTGACAGCGACATCATCTCAGGGTCATTCTCCGACAATTACTTTCAACCTGCCACCGAGTGTCTTCCAGCCATGCCAACTAGTGAGAGCCTAACAATAGGATCTTCTCGAGGTCAACTGAAACACTTGTTTACTTTCAATCTGCCACCGAGTTCCTTCGAGCCATGCAAGCTAGTGAGAGCCTGACAACGAAATCATCACATGGTCATTTTCCGACAATTACTTTCAACCTGCCACCGAGTGTCTTCCAGCCATGCCAACTAGTTAGGCTCTCACTAGTTGGTATGACTGGAAGACACTCGGTGGCCAGTTGAAAGTAATTGTCGGAAAATGATCCTGAGATGATCTCGTTGTCAGGGTCTCACTAGCTTGCATGACTAGAAGGAACTCGGTGACAGGTTGAAAGTAATTCTCGGAAAATGACCCTGAGATGATATCACTGTCAGACTCTTACTAACTTGCATGACTAGAAGCAACTCGGTGCCTCCCCAAACACCGAAGATACTACTTGATATTTTTGGATTAATATTCTCTCAATTTGGGGTTCATTTTATAATGTGAATACATTTCACTTAATTTAATGATACATAATTTTTCGATTAAACAAAAAAAAACAATGGACGTCTGACGCTAGATCTGGACCGTGAGCATGAAGAGGATCCTTTTCCGATATCGTTTTGGTCGCTCGCCCAACTCTGTTTTCCACCATTTCTTGTCGCAGTCGATTTTTTTTATATTTTATATATATATTTTTTATTTTCCGCTGTGCTTCACCTCCCCGAGCTCATCCCTAACTCCCTCGTCCTAAAATAGATTGGCGAAGCTCGTGCTGGATGATTACCTTTTTCGCTTACTCTAGGGCTGGAGTCGATGTCACAAGGAAGTAGGCAAGGGAGCTCGTCTTTCAACTTCAGATCGATGAGCGGCGGTGTTTTGGCTTCCTAGGCTAAGCTTCCGCGGCAATGCGATTCAGTTCCTTCAAGATTTTCGGAATCGACCAGTTCTGGAATCTCACATCTCACAAATTGCGAAGACGGCGCTTTGGTTTGATACATCGGTAAATAAGTACTTTAATGGCGGCGTAGGTTCTCGAGCTGATCTGGAGACGATCGGTGGAGGGAAGGTTGAGATATTCCCATTTTTTGAGGTCGCTGGGCAGTATCTACTGTTTCTTCCCGTTATTAATCGTGATTATGGAACATGTAATCGGTGGAAAGTTTAAGCTCGGAAGAAAGATTGGAAGCGGATCTTTTGGAGAATTATATCTGGGTAGGTCAAACTTTTACATACATGTATTCAGGAGCTAAATTTTACTCTTATTTCATCTCTAATTGTGTGGGCTGGCCATTTTACCCATGTTTTTTTTTCTGTTTAGGTGTCAACATACTGAGCGGGGAGGAAGTAGCCATCAAGTTGGTAATCCCATTTTCTATTGTTGGAATTGTTGTTCTTTTCGTGAGATGTTTCTTCAAAGATTCCCATGGACTTAATATTTTGTGTTTGCCACAAGAAAGTAATGATCATTGAAAAACATTGTTGAATTAGGACTGCGTGTAAAATTTAAATAGTTGATTTAGTCATCAATTGCCTCCGATAGTTCAAAGTCGACATCTCCATTCAAAATAATTTATGTTTCTAGTTCAATCGAACAATCACATAACACTATTGATAGGAAGAAGAAGGGAGAAATAGAGATGTAGGAAGAGAAACTAGAGAATTAGGGTTAGAGGAGAAGAATACCTTGAGATTCTATTGCTTGCCCACCAAGAGAGCCACCCCGGGTATTTATACCCGAGGTTGAGAGGGGCCGGCCGGCCCCTCCCCGTATGGGGGCTGAACCGGTTCGGTTCGGCCCCCATATCGCCGGTCTTCAATTAGAGTGGGAGGGGGCTGAACCGGTTGGTTCAACCCCATTGTCGCCTCTGGATTACTTCCGCCTCCGCGTGTATTGACGCCCAAATAGACGGGATGCGTCCGGGGGTGTAACATTCCCTTCCCCATCAAGAACCAACTTGTCCCCAAGGTGGTAATCGGCGTAAATCCCCCTGAACTCCAGCAAATCCACCCATGTGTTGTGCGCTGCGGTCATATTCTTCCACTTGACTAGTAGCTCTGGACGGTACTCCTCGCCGCGGTGCTTCCACTTGATCATCAGAATCTCCTCAGGTATCGGGCATAGCTCGCCCGTGCTTGTGGCCTCGGATAGGAGAGGGCTGGGTCGAACAAGGTCGCCGATCTTCTGCTTCAACAAGGAGACATGAAAGGTCGGCTGTATCTGCGATCCTTCGGGCAACGCCAACGTATAAGCAACAGGGCCCACTCGCCGGACAATCCGGAATGGACCATAGTAACGCGGTGGCAACTTCTGGTTTGACCGTTGGGCCACAGACAACTGCCTGTAGGGACGAAGCCTGTGAAAGACCTCATCCCCCACCTGGAACTCCCGTTCCTTCCGATGCTTATCAACATGCACTTTCATACGGTCCTGTGCTATCCGGAGATTCTCGCATAAAGCGACGAGTGTACGATCACGAAGTGAGCGGTCAACGGCGGGCAACGCCGTACTGCCGGCCTCATAACTGCTCAAGGTAGGAGGAGGACGACCGTACACGACCTCGAACGGAGTCATCTTGCTGGCAGAGTGGTAGGACGTGTTGTAGCAGTACTCGACCCAATGCAATCAACTCGTCCACGTGCGCGACTCATCCATAACATAGCAACACAGATATGTTTATACGCCTCGATTGAGTACCTTTGTCTGCCCATCTGTCTGCGGGTGGTGTGCTGTGCCAAAACTTAAAGAGGTCCCTTGTAAGTGAAAGTGCTCCTTCCAAAAGTTGCCGACGAACGTCGGGTCACGGTCCGAAATGATCGCCCGTTGTATGCCATGAAGTCGGACAATCTCACTGGCAAAAAGAGCGGCGACAGATTCACCGGTGTAAGGATGGTTCAGCGCTATGAAATGACAGTACTTGGACAACTTATCGACCACCATCGTCATGACTGACTTGCCCTGAGACTTGGACAACCCCTCAATGAAGTCCATGGACACCGTATCCCAAATCTGGTGAGGAATCTGCAATGGTGTGAGTAAGCCGGCTGGGGACGTGGTTTCATACTTCTGGCGCTGGCAAGTTTCACACTGCTGAACAAACAATTGGATGTCACGGCGCATCCCCTTCCAAAAAACATTGACCCGTGCTCGCTGGAGAGTGCAAAGAACACCGGCATGACCACCCGTCGGAGAAGCGTGGAACTCATGCATCATAACTGCCCTCCAGGAAGACCTCGAAGGAATGACCACGCGGCCTTGATAGAACAACCTGTCATTCTGCAGATGGTAGCCTGGAGTTGTCTCACGTGCCTGTCGAAGAGCCTCCACAATAGGTTGCAACTCGGGATCACGTTGTACCTCATCCTGTATCTCGTCAATGGAGTCAAGCAGTGGTGTAGTAATCTGAGCGAGGGCGCCCTCAGATAAGCGCGACAAAGCATCAGCAACTTGATTGTCCTTCTCGTGCTGGTAGAAGATCTCGTAATCATACCCTAGAAGTTTGGTCACCCACTTCTGTTGGAGAGGAGAAGAGACCCGCTGTTCCAAAAAGTGTTTTAAACTTTGATGGTCCGTCCGAATCTTGAAATTTCTTCCCAACAGGTATGGCCGCCACAGGGCCACCACATGAATGACTGCCAACATTTCCTTTTCGTATGTGGACAACCCCAGCGTCCTTGGAGCCAATGCCTTGCTGTAGAAGGCTATGAGCCGCCCTTCCTGCATCAATACAGCACCGAGCCCCACTCCCGACGCATCAGTCTCCACTACAAACTCTTTCGTGAAGTCGGGAAGCGCCAAGACCGATGTAGTCGTCATGGCCTTCTTGAGTGTTTGGAAGGTCTCCTCTGCCTCATCCTGCCAGAGGAAGGTGTCCTTCTGCAGCAACTGGGTAAGAGGCCTGACGATCTCGCCGTAGTCCCTCACAAAACAACGGTAGTACCCGGTAAGGCCTAAGAAGCCCCGTAGTGCCCGCACAGTCTGGGGCCGTGGCCAGGACAACATACTCTCAATTTTCCGGGGGTCGGCCTTGACGCCCTGAGCCGAGACTAAATGCCCAAAGTATTCCACCTCCTCCTGACCGAAGGAGCATTTGGACCGTTTAGCGTAGAGCTGGTTCTGGTGGAGGATGGAGAAGACTTCTTCAACATGAGCTAAGTGATCATCCCAACTGAGGTTGTATATGAGGATGTCATCGAAGAAGATCAGCACAAAACGACGAAGAAGCGGACGAAAAATCTCGTTCATGTTGGCCTGAAAGGTGGACGACCGACCGGTCAGTCCATTGGCCATCACAAAGAACTCATAGTGGCCGTCGTGTGTCCGAAAAGCTGTTTTGTGGATGTCTCTCTCCCGCATGAGGATCTGATAGTAACCCAACCGCAAGTCCAGCTTGGTGAACCGCTGTGCGCCATGCACTTCATCCAATAGTTCTTCAATCAAGGTAATAAGAAATTTGTCCTTTACAGTGAAACTACAGTGACACTGTTCAGTGTGCGGTAATCTACGCAGAACCGCCACGAACCATACTTTTTCTTGACCAAGATGATCGGGGCAGAAAATGTGCTCGTATTGGGGCGGATGATCCCCGCATCCAGCATCTCCCGAACGCTGCGCTCGATCTCGACCTTCTGCATGTGCGGATATCGATATGGCCGGATTTTGGTAGGCTCCGCCCTCGCTTTGAGGACGATCTGATGATCTCGAAAGCGCGATGGTGGGAGAGTGCGGGGCTCTTGGAATATGTCAGCATACTGCTCTAGGAGAGACTGCATCGGGACCGGTACCTCAGATGACCCCGTGTCGGCCCACTGCAGCCCCAAAAGAACTGTCATCATGTTGCCCTCTTCCCCAATACGTTGTAAGCTTCAGACAGAGATCTCTTTCACTCGAGACGATTTTAGGTCTTTCATACAAAACTGCTTCCCATGCTGTAAGAATTTCATAGTCATGTGGTCCCAATCAAAGGTGACTCACCGTAGCTGTTGCAGCCAATGTACCCCAAACACCATATTTGAACCTCAGATCGGAAGGAGATAAACATCTGTATGACCAGTGTAGCCTTGTATGTTAAGCTCCACCTGCTTCATCACCCCCTCACACTGCAGCTTGCTCCCATTGGCTACCATAACCTGGAAAGAAGCACCTCGATCGATCACATGTCCCACTCGGCGCGCCACCTCGGGACGGATGAAGTTGTGGGTACTCCCACTATCTATCAGAATCGTCACATGTTCCCGTCGCACCTTGCCCGCCATGTGCATAGTGAAGGGGGCGTTGCAACCCTCCATAGTTTGTATCAAGACTCCAAACTCAGTCACTGCCAACTCCTTTGTCAAGTCCGGCTCGGGGGACATGTCCACCTCCTCCTCTGCATCCTCATATAACATGAACACCTGGACCTTTTGACATTTGTGCCCAGGAACGAACTTCTCATCACAGTTATAACACAAGCCTTTTTCCTTCCGCACCTGAAGTTCCGACCAAGTCAGCCGAGTGACAACCAACTTGCTTGGACCCTGGGAGTCTCGTCTCATCACTGGCGTAGTGGTAGTAGTACGTGTTGTGCTGCGGGAGCGTTGCCTGTTGTACCGTTCTTCCTGTATCCGAGCTAAACTGATCGCATGGTTCAAGCTGCGGGGCATGTACGACTGGATCTCATCTCGCAAATAATCCTTGAGTCACGATACAAAACAACTGAGTAATGTCTTCTCCTCCCACTGTACTCGGTTAGCCAACTTCTCGAAATTCGTTCGGTACTCCATCACTGTACCCTTCTGGCGAAGCTTTTGTAGAAGCACCTCAAAATCTTCGTACTCTAGTGACCCAAAACGAGCGGTGAATCCATCCACAAAGTCGGTCCAGGGCACGTGGTCCTTGCCCCTCAGGAACCACTGCACCCACTGGAAAGTATCATCCTTCAAGTCAAAAGATGCTAACTGCACCCACTGTCCCTCGAGAATCTCCTGATAACTGAAAAACAGTTCCGCCTTCTGCAACCACTCCAGGGCATCACCGCCGCTGAACTTGGGAAAATTCATCCACGTCAACTTTGGCGGCATGTACGGCCGAGGACCGGCCTGTCCACGCCACCCCGCCTCCTGTCCAAACTCCGCCGGCCTTCTTGGTTCCCTGGGTTCAAAAGGCATGCCCGGAAACCCATGACGAAACGGTCCCGCCGCTAGAGCACCACCCCACTGCATGCCTCCTATTGCCGGGTGAGGTAGCAGCCCCTCCCTCCCTCCATATGGGGGAATCGGCCACTCGCCACCTCTAGCGCCAAAACCTCCCGAGCCGCCCCCACCTGTGCCGAAACCGGCTGTACCGAACCTGCCGGAGCCAATCCCGGCTGCTACGAACCCGCCGGAGCCACCCCCCGCCTGCGCCGAACCCGCCGGGGCCAATCCCACCTGCGCCGACCCTGCTGGAGGCGATCCCGCCTGCGCCGACCCCGCCAGAGTCCATCCCGCCTGCGCCGACCCCTCCCGTGCCGATCCCGCCGCTCTGGCTCGATCCGGCCCCCGCTGCGAACCCTGCGCCCCTTGTCGAGCCGGCCTGCCCTCCGTTTGAGCCGATCTGGTGCGAATCGACCCGTGCAGCGGAAGATCCGCCCGGATCCTCCTCCGACACGGCCTTACCCTTCAGATTTTGTGCCAACAACGCCATGATCTCCTCCATTCGGGTGTCGATCCGTTCTTCTAGCCTTTGCGTGGATGTTTTCACGTTTTCCTCGATGGCGGCCACCGAATCCGTCAATCTCACCAGATTTTCCTCTAGGTTTTCCAAGCGGCCGATTTCCTCTTGCGTTTGAGTAGTTATCATGGTGGAGAAAAGAGCCTCTGATACCAAATGATAGGAAGAAGAAGAGAGAAAGAGAGATCTAGGAAGAGAAACTAGAGAATTAGGGTTAGAGGAGAGTAATACCTTAAGATTCTATTGCTTGCCCACCAAGAGAGCCACCCCGGGTATTTATACCCGGGGTTGAGAGGGGCCGGCCGGCCCCTCCCCATATGGGGGCTGAACTGGTCCGGTTCGGCCCCATATCGCCGGTCTTCAATTAGAGTGAGAGGGGGCTAAACCGGTTGGTTCAGCCCCGTTGTTGCCTCTAGATTCCTTCCGCCTCCGCGTGTATTGACGCCCAAATAGACGGGATGCGTCCGGGGGCGTAACAACTATACTTTATTTTGAGTTTGACACAATAAATTTATTGATCATTGAGAAATATTGTTGAATTGTGAGATTATGCAAACTTTAAATAGTTGTTTTAGTTGCTAATTACCTTCCATATTTCAAAGCTAATATCTCGATCCAGATGAATTTTCAGGTCTCTAGTTTTGAGTTTGCCTCAATGAAGTAATTGATCATCGAGAAATATTTTGAATTATGATTTCGTGCAAAATTGGTTTTGTTATTGTAGTCGTCAATTACCTTCCACGGTTCAAATTCAACACCTCCATTTAGAAGAATTTTTAGGTCGAAAAATTGCATTACTCTCTCATGAAGATGCTAGGGTGCACTTCAGTACTAATTCTCCATTTTTATGGGATTTATCTCTAATTGATGTGAGAGGTGTTAAGTCACTTTTTGTTATTCCATAAAAACTAGATATCTATTTGTGAAGGTTACTGAAGAAAATCCCTTTACATGTTACTTTGAATGAATGTGTAATGATGATTTTTTTCTTATTGTACAAATAACTAAATGCTATATTTCAACTAAAGCCACCTTTCTTTTTTGGTTATTTTTCTGCTCTTACAGCCGGCTGTGATATTATTAATATCTGAGTTAATTGTGACACTTTAATGAATTCTGTTTAATATGCTTTCAGGAACCTGTAAAGACAAAACATCCTCAGCTTCATTATGAATCAAAACTTTACATGCTTCTTCAGGGCGGAAGTAAGTTAATTTTAATATGTTTATTAATTGTACTTGCAAACAATGCAGACCCGGAAATTGTAAGTACAAACATAAGTACAATAGAGTTAATTATCTCCGGCAGTAGTGCAAACCTTTAATTATTTTTATCCAGGCTTTGGATTGGCATCATTGGTATTTGATCTTTTTTTTATATATTTTAATTACGTTAAAAAAATCATGTCTTCTCTTCACATTTGAAATATTTGCAAGATTGTTTAGTTACTAACATGATCAACTATTTCATTCCCAATTGTTTATCATCTTCATTACAAAAGTTAGTTATACACTTTCCTTAGCAATACATATTTATTAATGCTAATTTCACACTTTAGTAAGCAAAAAGAATACCATTTCATAAAAAGACTTCCAATATCTTTCAATGATTTGAATTTAAAATAAAACTCTCTCGATTTTTATTGATTTTCATAACTCATCAGATAAGTAAATTGCAGAGAAGTTATTTGGGTAAAATTGTGCCATCTGAATTAGTTTTCTTTAAACAAAACCATACATAACGATAACTCAATGTTTGTCTTTAAAAAAACAATTATTGAGCTCTTAAAATGGCATATCTATTACTCTATAATTTTTTCAACATTACTGTATAATGTTGCTTGGGAGGGCATCTTCAAGAAACCCGCTTTTCATTCGTATTCTGAATCTAACAAAAATAAGACACGCCAATAAGTAAATTTCTACATTTATCTTTCATATCCTTCAATTTGTTTTGGATATTCCAATTCACGATATTTGAAGGCGAACCTTGGCGCACCACTTGAGGTGTTGCCATGTGACCTTGAGGTCACGGGTTCGAGTCCTGCATGCAGCCTCTTGCAAAAATGCATGTAAGGTTTGCCTACATTTCACCCTTGTGGTGAGACCCTTTCCCGGACCCTCGCTGCGCGGGGATGCCTTTGTGCATCGGCTGCCCTTGCCCCTTTATTCCAACTCATGATATTCTTAGAAGACTTATGATAGGGATCCAAGAGATATCTTATGAAGAGTTTTAGAAAAGAAATGTGTAAATGTATCATGCTTTGACATAATCAAAATATGTATACAAATTCAGTGATGAGGGCGAGGACATCTGGACGATTAACATAGGAATTCCCTATCATTATTGACTCACAAGTCACATCAAGGTTCAGCTTTAAGCCCTTAACTCTTTATCCTTATCTTAGATGAGCTGACCGAACATATCCAACAAGCAATACCTTGGCGTTTATTGTTTGCGAATGATATCGTTTTGGTCGTTGAAACGCACGATGGTGTAAACACAATACTTAAATCTTGGCGAGACACTTTAGAAAAGAAAAGTTATAGGTTGAGCAGGGAAAAGACAGAGTATATGGAGCTTAAACTTAGCAGTGCATGGACGGAAGACTTCGTTATTAAGTTGAGTGATCAAGATATTTCCCGCAGTGAGTGCTTTAAATTTCTTGGACCGACCGTTCAAAAAGATGGACGTGTTGATTAAGATGTGATACATAGAATCCAAACAGGTTGGTTGAAGTGGAGAGGTGCGTCAGTGATCTTATGTGATCGTAAAGTACCATTAAAACTTAAAGACAAGTTTTATAGTATTGTAATTAGATCAACAATGCTCTATGGTTTTGAGTGTTGGGCAGTGAATTGTGTATATGAGCAAAAATGGGAGTTATGGAGATGAGAAAGCTTAGGTGGATGTGGGGACACTCAAGGCTGGATAAAATTAGGAATGTATCAGGAATAAGACAGGACTGACACCTATTGCAGAGAAGATGTGAGAAGAACGACTATAATAGTTTGGATACGTACAAAGGAGACCATTAGAGGCACCTGTTAGGCATCAACAGAATTTAGTCACTAGACATGTTAAACGGAGGAGGGGTAGACCAATAAAGACTTGGAATGAAATTATATGGAAAAACATGAGGTACTTAGGCATTAGTGAGATTATGACTAAAGATAGGGCACGATGGCGACAAAAGATTCATATAGCCAACCCCACTCTAGTGAGATAAAGGCTTGAGTTTTGTTGTTATTCCAACTTAGGGGTGCAAACGAGTCGAGCTCGAGTCGAGCTTGGCAAAATTTCCAAGCTCGAGCTCGAGCTCGAGCTAATCATTTCGAGCTTGAGCTCGAGCTTGAGCTCGTCGAGCTCATTTTGTACTGACTCGAGCTCGAGCTCAATGTTTGTTATCGAGCTCGAGCTTCGAGCTCGCGAGCTCGAGCTCGAGCTGCTCACGAGCTTTATCGCTCATGAGCCAGATTTTCTATATATTTTTTATTTTTTTTAAAAAAATATAGGAATAAAAAGCTCGCGAGCCGGCTCGCGAGCTCATGAACAATAATATTCGAGCTCGAGCTCGACTCGTAATCGAGCTCGAGCTCGACTCGTAATCGAGCTCGAGCTCCACAGGCTCGAGCTCGAGCTCCACAGGCTCGAGCTCGAGCTCCACAGGCTCGAGCTCGAGCTCCACAGGCTCGAGCTTGAGTCGAGCTTTTTTCGAGCCGACTTATCGAGCTTTCGAGCTGGCTCAACTCAACTTGCACCCCTATTCCAACTCACGATATATTGATCCCTTGCATTGCTTCTCATGTTTGATTAGTAATTCCATAATATCCCTCATCAAGTGAAGAGAGACAAATTCAAATGTTTGTAAATTGTAATAATCTAATAATGTGCATACCTCTCTTTTTTGTTCACATGCCGTGCCAAGAATGTCCTCAACTACCATCTCAAGTACATCAATTATCATAGATAACTTGCACTAAAAGCAATCATTGATTCATAATATACTCCCATTGCGTGTCTCCTGAGTTTTTTTTTTATATTAGTTTCTTGATTTAGTTCATTTCCTATATAAAGCCCATCATTTTGTAGTGCATATAAACTCTTCTTCACCATTTATTTATAAGCTCGCCTCCTGCATGCATGTCACATCAATGATATTCGTGATCTCTTACATTCAAAATCAAACTAAGAAGCAGAGACGTTTGGTTATGACTTCTTGCAATATAATAATGCCACTTGAAGCTGATGGACAAAATACATCCTTCAAGAGAAGTATCTTCAAACTAAATAAATGCTTCTCTTGTATTACATGCCCCATTATAGCCTTGTCCAAGTAATTTTAAGAAATTTAAACCATATGTGAATGGTAGCAATTTCTAATATATGTCAAGTCTTCATCCCCGAGGATTCTGCTTCAATTTTCAGAGGGCTCCTATCCTCCCAAGGTCCAAATTTGTCATGATTTTTGCAATTTACCTTATTGTACCAACATCTCAAGTCACATGGACGAGGACATTGTTCTGTAGCATTCACATACTCACCAAGAAAAACACAATTTACTAGTACGACTTATTTGAGATTATAGTGTCATTTATGGTGAATATTAAAAATTTTATTTGTACTTGATTGCAAGCACCATTTTAGTCAAGGAGTGCACAATGGAGTGTTTTTTATGTCATTGCTAGACACAGTGGCGGATCCAGGAATTTGGAAATGAGGGGGGAGGGGCACAATTTTTTTTTAAAAATAAAATAACAAGTCAATATTAAATTCATGATAATAGAAAGTCATACAAAATTACATAACACTGCAAAATACAAAATACATGAGTAAAATTTTATATTTTTCCACAACGAGCGCTCATTTTTGAAAACGGTCGATAACATCATCATCAATGACTTTCAAAAATGCTTCTCGCTTAATAAAAGTAACCAAACAATCATTCAACATTTGATCGCCCAGACTATTACGCAACTTGTTCTTCACATAATTCATGCCTGAGAATACTCTTTCCACACTTGCAGTAGCCACAAGAAGAATCAATACAAACTTCAAAAGCTTGTAGATTTGTTGACAAACAGTATGTTTACTGGTTTCAACAAGCTTCAAGGATAAATGGCTAAGGTCCTTCAAATTAGCAAATCTTTCATCACTTCTCATATCAACAATGTAGTTCTCGAGTTGAAATTCCAAATTAAATAACTCTAAACTTGAAAAATCATTAGGATAAAACTCTGTAAGGCGCATCATTTTTTTATTTTTCAAAACAAGCAAATGAGTTAGCGGGATTCAAACAAGCCATACATTGAAGCAACTCTATACTCACCTCATCAAACCGATTGTTTAACTCTTGTAGTTGTTGATCGACAACCTTTAAGAAAACTTCAACTCGATAATGATGCAAATTTGTGTAGTCTTCAACAAACCTTCTTGATCTTCCGCGGGGAATATACCGATCATCCATATTGGGAATATGAATACCATGTTTGCCACCGAAAAACAATTTTTTTTAAATATAGTGTCTCATCCATCACCATTCAAAGTTTGAAGCTGTTTTTTTGTCAAACTAACAAAAGACATTGCATTTACAATATCTTGATCATTTTTTTGCAAAACGAGATTTAATTCGTGTGTATACCCAAATATAGTGGTCATCACATGAACCATTAAAATAAAATCAAATGATTCTAATGCGAACAAAATACCTTGTGCCTTCACCCGATCATTTGTTTTACTCTTCTCAATCTTCACAAGTGTTGCAACCATATCAGGATATAATGAAATGATATGCACTAGTGTTTTGTGATGTGATCCTCAACGAGTATCTCCAGGTACGACTCAAACGAAGCTCCTGATTTAAACCTGATCCAGTTTTGAGTTTACCATCTTCTAGTGCCTTAGCTACATTTTGAACTTGGCTTTCTCTAAGCATTTCATTTCGTTTGCAGGAAACACCAATCACATTTTATAAAGTTGTAATTGTTTCAAAAAATCACTGACAATCATCATTTATCTTAGCGACTGCAATTTGTGTTAACTGAAGTTGATGCGCAAAACAATGAATGTAATATGCACTCGGATTTTCCCTCAAAATTAAACTTTTAAGCCTATTTATCTCACCACTCATGTTACTGACACCATCATATCTTTATCCACGGATTTTAGATAAATTCAATGAATGATCCATTGGTAAAGATTCAATTCCAGCTTTGATTGATATTGCAGTAGTCTCAGAAACATGCACAATACCAAAGAATCGCTCTATTATTGCTCCATTTCTATCAATGTAACACAGACAAAGAGCAAGTTGTTATTTATGTGACACGTCACTGGATTCATCGGCTAGAACTGAAAAGTAATCATCACAAAGCTCTTGAATTATAATTTTGGTGGTTTCTTTAGCACAAACATTGATTAAATCTTTTCGAATTGAAGGTGCGGTCAATTGATTGTTTCCCGGTGCGTTTTTCAAAACATACCTACCAAGCTCTTCATCAATATTTGCGAGCCACTGTAGAAGTTCAAGAAAATTTCTCTTATTAAGTGAGTCTTGATTCTCATCATGACCACGTAAGGTCAATCCTTGACGCAAGAGATATCTCAAACATTTCAGAGATGCTTGTAGGCGTGCTTTATTTTCAAATTTAGTCTTATCTGACTGTTTCTCAAGAGCAACTTGTATATATTTTTTTGGCTGCTTTAGGGCTTCAAATTTTTGCAGCGCTAGTTGATGAGCACTATTACATTTGCCGATATGTTTTGTGAACCCTTCAGGTTTATTCCAAGACCTATATCCTCCGTCCGTAACAAAAACATCTCCCACAGCAGCAGTAGTCGCGACATCGTTCTTTAATAAATAACACACAAAACAAAATGCGACATCTTTTTCAACACTGTATTCAAGTCATTCAAACATATCAAATCATGTGACTACAAACCGACAATACCGTTCTCCCATTTTTCTTGGCGGAAATGAATGACATTTTGGTTGACATGGATCTCTTAGAATATATTCTTTCCTCACTTACTCTTGTTCATTTACGGGATGTGTGAAAATACTTCTTCTCTTTCCCGGATCATGTGGAAGCAACTCCACATCAAATGCAGACCCTATTACAATATATTGAATTTGCGGTGATATTGAAGTAAATACATTCTCAGTCTCAGTGGATGAGAATGGGGAAAACTTCTCATTCTGCTCATTCTCACGTTCTAGAATTGGAGTTGTACAAGTTGAAGAAGACTCTTGAGATTTTAACTTTTTCTGAAACATGGATGCGATAAGACTAGACTTTTTCTTCTGGCCGTCCATATTTAAGTTTATGTTACATCAATTGAAAAACAACAATTGAAAAAAAATTCATAACAGAGTACTATTTGCTCCGTTTGATCCTCTACCGATCAATACTACGGAGCACTCTTACAAACATTCATCACAGATTCTATTATACTTTGCTTAGTCACTATTTGACTAATACCTCAAAGTATCCCTACAAATATTCATATAAACAGAAATAAGATGAATAGAGAGAAACAAAAAGTATATCTCTGGTCCTCGGGACCTCAGCTCAAATAAGCACCCCCATTAGGCACTAACAGAATCAGTGCTTCATCCTGGCCATAAAATCAGTTCATGTGCTAAGTGATTGTAATAATAGCAGTACGAATTAAAGCTAAAATGGAGATCCAAGCAATAACAAGTTAACTATGCAAGGATGAAAACTATAATAGCTGAGTAAAATGACTTTAAGCTGGACTAAATAACAAGTTAACAAGTGTAAAAAGAAATAGTAAAATTAGAAAGGGAACAACAACAAAGAAGTCAGGAAAAAGATGAGGCACCAACTGACCAATCAGTTTCGTTTAACAAGTGCAAGCTCACAAATGCTTAACAAAAGCTCTGTGAACTACACATTTAACGTTTTGATGAGTTTTGCAAATGTCACTATAGTTCTGCATTCTGAAATTCTGGACACAGAGATGGCCTTCAACAATGTGCATAATCAAAACAGGCAAAAAGAAATAAGAAACAACTATAGGATTGCAAAACTCTAAAGCAAACTCTCATCACTTATTTGGTTGGAATGCCTTTTGCAATTCAACCACATGAGAGCTCACAAGGTTGAAAAAGTGAAAAACATTTACCAAGCCCCCTTGTGCTGTCGTTGCTGTCATCTGAGAGAGGCAGTTATTTGTAAATGGTTTCTGCAATCCACCAAGAAACAAGGCTTTATTAACCTCAGAAGTGAGAGCATTCAGAGCATTTGACATCATTCTATCCAGACGTGTTGTTGCAGATTCCCCATTTCTTCTCATAACTTTTTCGTTTTTCTTTAACATTCAATGGATCTACAAGTATCAAAGCAATCAACAAACACGTAGTACCATCTGAAGAAGAATAAGAAACTGAGGAGGGCCAGGAGGCGGACTCGAGACTCGCCGACTAAGGTATTTGCAGTCGATCGGGAAGAATGAGGCGGACTCGGGTCTCGGGTATTTGCAGTCGATCAGGAAGAATCGTCGATTGGGGCGAGTGAGCGACGAACGTCGATCGGGAGGAATGGGAATAAATCTGCAATCAGGGCGAGTGGGCGACGATCGTCGATCGGTAGGATTGGAGGAAATCGTCGATGGGAAGAAATCTGCAATCTGGCGACGATCGTCGATCGGAAATCGACGATCGTCGATCGGAAATCGACGATCGTCGATCGTAAATCGACGATCGGGAGCAAATCATCGATCGGGACTCCGGAGGAAATCGTCGATCGGGAGGAAATCGGCGGGACTAGCGGTCCTTCTAGAGAATTCCAAAAAATAATGGGGGGGGGGCAGTGTCCCTCGGGCCCCCCTCTAGATCCGCCCATGGTTAGACAGCCTCCCGACAGGGTGGGGGTAACACCCCAACCTAGTTTAACAGGAAATCAGCACTCCGGCCGGGCCCGCGATAAGAAATAAACCAAGTAACGGTATATAAACTAGTATAAATCAGAAAAATTAAAAGTGCTAAAAGGAAACTAACATCAAAAATAGAGTAAAAAATATATCAACTATGAGAAAAAGTGCACCTCACAAATGCTGAATTCACAGTCAACTAAAACAGGTAACAACATTATGAAATTGATATGCTGTCAGTTTGCAATAAACATATACAACAAGTATATAAGGTCTGCAATAAAAAAACAAGTACAACAACAGTAGTACAACTGTACAAAACTGACGACTGTGGATACTGCGCCACCTATCCTAAGCGAATCCTTTGACCCGAGCCCATTGTAAAAACAAGTTCCAAATGGGTCAAGCCCACTGAAGAGTAAGAAAAGCTACTCCCTCCAAAAACGCTTAAAGAAAATATTACAAGTGAATATTACTTGAATTTAAAATTTGCATAATTTCTCTAACATTGAACAAATCGTTGATTTTTGTAGTTTGAACTTGTGACTGTTGTAAGTTTCAACCAACTTTTATATTATCTTATTAACACTTGTCACTAAGGACGACTGTGCACAAACTAGTGACTGCAGTCTGAGTGGCGAACCTGATGGTGCCATGAACTGGGTGTCTCTCAATTGGAATACAAACTACTATCTGAGGAGTTCCATATCTATAACATGGGTCATCGATCTTGAGCTTGAAGTTCGGGATATGGCCTACTGGCCTTGAAAACACTGTGGTGTGCCTCCACCAGAATCACGAGGGTAAACCTTTCTCGCCACTTTTCTGAAATTAACTTAGACTTGTGTTCAATTAGTCAATTACGAAGTAGGACTCTAGTTAAATACACTGGGCTTAGGATTTTCATGACACTGAAACTGCTAATTGAGCTTAAGCGTAAACTCACCCCTTTGACTGAGTTCTGAATATAAGAACTTGCAATTTCTAAGTGCATACACCAACATAGTTATTACATGAATTAAAAAATAATCTGAACTATTAGACTAAAAGTAGTCGAGTTTCTTAACGCGGTGCTACGACGCTCGTAAACGCGGCGAGGTGACATGGTGCTCTTTCTCGAAGGGTCTGACTCTTAAGAACTGCTCCAACTAAAGGTGAAAATACCCTTTCCGAACGCTAGAAAATCCTTAATAAACAATCCATACTATACTTAGAATTATGAGCAATTCCCAATAGAACATAATACGTTGGCTGGAACAACACAACTGAAAAAGAATTCGGAGAAAAAAGTCTTACCTTGGATTGGAGTAAAATGCGTAGCTTCCCCAATTCCTCGGCCCCAACAACTAACAAAAATCTTAAATCTAAATGATAATCCCACATAAACGTTTTTCCCTCTTTAGGGTTTCGATGGTTTAACTTACAATGAGCAAGGAAACTAATTTGACAAATTATGGACAAAGAAAACGATGCATTACCTCGATCTAACCACAGTTAGATCCAAAAGGATGGCTGAAATTGGATTGGGGAAACCGAGATCTCTGATCCAAAAGGATGGCTGAAATTGGATCGAGAAAGACGAAGGGTAGTCAAAAATTGATGTCTAACTTTGTTGATTTCCACTAGAAAATGAAAGATAGCGAGAAATATTCCTTACCGGAACCAAAATCAACGAAATAGGGAAACACCTTCACCGGCTAGGGTTGGAAATGAAATTTTCCACTGCTCTGGAATGGAGGTGAGAGGGCGCCGACGACAGTAGTGGGGAAAAAAGTGGTCGGTGCCGGATTCCGGTGAGGGAGAAAGGGGCGGCTTGGGCGCCGACTAGGCTTCCTCCGTGCGGTTACAGGAGGGGGGTGCGAAAGCTTGCGAAGGGAATGCGTGCGGTTGAGGAAGATATCCGCGATAACTGAGGGGGTCGGGTTTAATCTAAGCGGCACGAGTTGTGCGGTTGCTAAAACTGCCGGGTCGATTGGACTAGCGGAAGGGGGGGGGGTATCAGACCCTAAAATTTATTTTAACGCGACATCAAAATTTTGGAATGTTACAAATCTTCCCTCCCTAAAAAAAATTTCGTCCTCGAAAATTAGAAACATACCTGAATCGATGAGGAGCGCATAATCTACATTGCCATGGAGTTTATCCTCTTTTTCCCAACTATACTCAGGTCGACTACAATTCATCTAAAAAACCTTAACCATACGAATCTCTCTGTTCCTGAGTTTCTGAATCCTGGAGTCCAGAATCCTGACTGACAAAATATTAATACTCAGATTGGTCTCAATCAACGCATCCTGGATTCCGATCATCTGCTTGTGTTCTCTGACTGTTCTCCTCAAATAAGAGACATGAAATACATCATGTAACCCACTCATATCCTCAGGTAAGGCCAACTTGTATGCAACCTCACCCATGCGCTCTAATACCTCGAATGAGTCGACAAATCTGGGACTCGACTTCTTTATCCTCTTATTCCTACAGACTCCCTTGATTGGTCTCACCTTCAGATAAACGTGGCACCCAACCTTGAATTCAACTACTCTATGTCTCTGATCGTAATACTTGGCTTATTTATCCCGAGCAATCCGCATACACTCCTGAATGAGTCTGACTCGATCCGTGGTCTTATCTATCCATGATTCTTTGCTAGAAGATCTCTCTTCGCTTTCCGCCCAATATAAAGGTGCCCAACAACGCCTACCATACAAAGCCTTGAATGGTGTCATGCCGATACTCGTCTGAAAGCTATTTTTATAGGAGAATTCCACCAAAGTGACATACTTCTTCCATTTGCCATCAAAGTCCAAGATACACATGTGAAACATGTCTTCCATGGTTCTATTAGTATGCTCTGTCTGTCCATCTGTCTGTGGATGAAATGTTGCGCTGAACTTCAACTGAGTATCCAGACGCTCCTGAACATGACTCCAATCTCAGGCGGTATATCTACCATCTCTATCTGACACGATAGACTTCCGTACACCATGAAGACGGAGTATCTCATTCACATATAATTGAGTCAACTTTGGACCCTGGTCGGTCCTCTTGTTAGGAATAAAGTGTGCAACCTTGGACAGTCGATCCACAATCACCCAATTCGAGTCATTCCCACACTGGGATCTAAGGAGGTCATGCACAAAATCCATAGAGATGTCTTCGAAATTCCACTCTGGAATAGGGAGAGGTTGCAGCTTGCTTCCAGGCCTCTGACACTCTGCTTTGACTAACTTGCAAGTCTCACACTTCTCTACATAGTCCGAGACATCTCCCTTAAGTTTTGGCCACCAAACTGGTTTCTTGAGGTTTGCATACATCTTCGTGCTGCCAAGATGGATGAAATACCTGGAGTTACGAGCCTCAACTAAAATATTCTCGCAAAGATGACCGACATCAGGAATGCACACTCTGCCCTTAAACAACAACAACCCATCACGAACTACGAAATCATTTCTCTGACCCGCCCGAGTCAAATCAAAAATCTCTGCCCTCTTTGGATCTAAGGGCATGGTATCACAAATCATCTTTTTGATGTCACACTTTATCTCAATCCACCCCAAACTGACAGGGCCAAAACTAGTGTGTGGGACCATACCGATCTCTAGTCTTTCCAAGGCTCGCACCAACTCTTCCTGCTGGTTGATGAGAGAATAACTAGAACTCATGCTGAGAGCATCCGCTACAACATTAGCTTTTCCCGGATGGTACTGAATAGTCACTTCATAATCTACTGAAAACTCGAGCCACCTACACTTTTTTCATGTTGAACTCATGCTGATCAAAGATGTACTTGAGGCTCTTATGATCTGTGAAGACCTCACACCGTACATCGTAGAGGTAGTGTCTCCAAATATTCAATGCGTGAATGATAACTGCTAACTCCAAATCGTGCACAGTGTAATTTCTCTCGTGATTCTTCAGTTGTCTGGATGCAAAAACTATAACCTACACATGTTGCATGAGAACACAACCTAGACCATGGCCTGAAGCATCACTGTAAAAATGAAAGCCATCTACGCCTGAAGGAAGACATAGTACTGGTGCATCAAACAACCTGGTCTTCAGCTCCTCAAATGCGGACTCACACTCTAAGGTCCAACTAAATGCTCTTCCCTTCCAGGTAAGCAAAGTCAATGGAAGAGCTATCCTCGAAAAACCCTGAATGAATCTCCTGTAGTAGCCAGCCAAGCCCAGAAAACTACGAACCTCCGCAACTGTCTTCGGCCTTGACCAATCTTTGATCACCTCAATCTTCTTTAGCAAGTTCATCTCTACTAACCACGTGACCCAAGAATGCCACCTCTAAGAGCCAGAATTCACACTTAGAAAATTTAACATATAACAGATTCTGCCTAAGAGTGCTCAAAATTGTCCTGAGATGCGTGATATGCTCCTCATTGCTCATGAAATACACTAGGATATCATCAATAAAAACAATCACAAATTGGTCCAAGAACTCTCTGAATACCCTGTTCATCAGATCCATAAATGCTGATGGGGCGTTGGTCAACCCAAACGACATGACCACAAACTCGAAGTGCCCGTATCTGGTACTAGATGCTGTCTTCTGGATATCCTCATCTCGAATCCTGATGCTGTCTTCTAGATATCCTCATCTCGAATCCTCAACTGATGGTGTCCCGACCTCAGATTCAACTTAGAATATGTGCAAGACCCCTCGAGTTGGTCAAACAAATCATCTATCCTTGGAAGATGATACTTGTTCTTAATGGTAAGTTTATTCAACTCACGGTAGTCAATACACAACCTCAAACTGTCATCCTTCTTTTTCACAAAGAGGACTTGAGCTCTCCACATCGACGTACTGGGTCTGATGAATCCCAAATCAAGCAACTCCTGCAACTGGATTGTTGAAACCGAAAACTCGGTCTCTGTGGAGTTCACCCTTGAAGAAGGGTTGATCGCACACTTACTTCTCTCTCGCAAACCAAACGACTAAGGAAAAAGAACATGGGACAGACCCAAGAGCTCGGCGTGGAGGTCCCACCACACACCCAAAAGATCTAAGAGCGCTTCCCCTCCCTAGTTAAATGTCGAGCTGAGGGTATCTCAGAAAGCTCAAGAAGACCGGGGCACAAATAAGCATGTCTTCCGAGGTACCCCCTTGGATCTATTTATAGATTTCTGAAAACGGCCTGCAAATAGCCAATCTCTGCTGTTTTGAACAGCTATGTGCAGCCCAACTGGGTCTGCAAACAGCATAACTCCGCTGTTCTACAAGGCTATAGGCAGGCCCACAGGGGTAAAATAGTAAAGATGCATCACAAGAGACTGGGCCAGTGGCACTTTGGAACCTCTACTCGCCGGGGACGGCGAGTGCTCGATGGAGCTGGCACTCGCCGCCTCTTCCCAGGCCTGGGCGAGTGCGGGCCCGGACTGCCCTACTCGCCCGCTCCTCGCCGAGCTCCTGGGGCGAGTACGAGCCGACCTGCTCCACTCGCCCCTCACGCGATCCACACCACTGGGGCGAGCTAAAGGGGCTTCCAGGGATCTCGTCTCCCTCCGGCTCGCCTAGGACCCGGATTGCTGGACCGGCCGATCTGGCTCCTGTCGACTACTACTCGCCGGATATGAGGTTGTACACAATCTCCCCTCTTTGCGAGGTTGGCCCAAGTTCGGAAAGAAACATCCAACCCCGCAATATGCGGCGTGTGCGACAGGGGCCAGAGAATCTTTTGGCGGGCTCCACCGGTGGCTATAAATGTATGCTCGCGTACCTGGGTGGCCTCCGCCATTCCCTTTACTTGAGCCTTGCTGAGATGCCTCTCTCCAAAGAGCTCCAGGAGAAGCTTAGCCCTGCCCGCGAGCTCAACGCCACTCGCACTGCCGCGCTAGTCGGCATGTCTCCCAGCGTTGCACTGCGCGAGCCGACGAAATCCAACCTTACCAAAAAGGCCAAGTGCATCCCGAAAGATGCTAAATCCATCTACCGCAACCTGGAATCCACCTTGACTCTCGGACTCGCCTCCTCTAAATCGGCTGCCGACCCCAAGGGGAAAATGGTTGTCGACATTCCAGCCGACCCCGAGAACCATCAGACAAATGCCGAGACCTCCATGCCGCGAGTCCACACCCCACACGACGGCTCGCGACCTCAGACTTCCCCGACACTCGCCTGCAGAGCAAATCATCTCCCTTTGGGACCACGGGGCTGGGCCAGCCGAAGTCCAGGTCTCCAGCTCGCGCTCCTTCTTAGCAACCCGCAACTACTCCGACACTCACGTGGGAAAGGGCCGGAGACATCCCGGTTCCCAGCTTCAACCTCATCTCCCCAGGAACCCATCCTCCGGGTCGCAGTAAGAACTTAGCCTTGCCTCCTTCACACACCCCCCAAGGACTGCCGAACTCATCCCGTAAGTTCCATTTTTGCTAGAACATTTTGCCTAGACATCTTTATTGTGCTCGCACCCTTTCTCTATCGGAGTTGATTGTTTTTTCAGTGCTTCTTGCTCCGTCAGAAGTCGAGGAATTTTCTAAACGAGCTCGCCACTCGTCACTCCCTGACCTCGGGATGAAAAGCTTCTTGGATGGCTCGCTGGATCCTGTTGAGTTGAGGTGGCGAGTAATATAAGTGTTGAAGAAGCAGGACGCCGCTTTGCGCCAACTTCGAGCGGACAACGCATATCGCGAGCAGAGACTGCTGGAGCAGGACTTCGTGCTGCTCGCAGATAAGCTGGAACACAGCTCGGCGCGCGAGATGATGTCCCCCACCCCAGTTATGGAGAGACTTGATGAAAACGTGCAAACCTTCAGTCGGGACCTGGACCTGGTCTGCGAGTTCCGCAACCCGCGCCGACCTCCGGGAATGGGGGCGCGAGGGCAGGGTAGATGGAAATGGCTCCCTAGCTGAGCCTACCGGCCCTCGCCCCCCCCCCCCCCCCCCCCCCCCCCCAGCATCCCCAGCTCGCGCATGTTGACAGAACTTTCTTCTGCTCGTTATGAACTTCTTCTTTCTTGGGGCTGCGAATGTCACTGTCTGTAATAACTTGAATAATTTTTAAGACTCAATATGCAACTTGAAATAATACGTTGTGACATCTAAACTCAGCTCGCACTCGGATAGGCCGAGTCGGTGAGTCAGAGTCGGCGAGCTGGGGATGGTGAGCTGGCGCTGGCCATAAATTCAGTTTTATATAAATAGGCCCCTCACCAACCCCCCGGGCCATCGCCTTTATTGCATTCATACCCTCTTTGCTGCTCTTCTCGCTACCTGCTCTCGCACCCCAACCCTTCTGCGGATATGGGCAAGATGCGACCTGACGCTGGCGGGCGGTCCAAGTGCGCCCGACAGTTTGCCGAATACTTGTTCTTTGATGGAAATACCACCTTGTGCGAGCTTGCTAGCTTCAAAGCTGAGTACGTGCCCCCTGGCTATAAGGCGCGTCGGCCCGCAGAGGGCGAGGCCATTAATACCTTTTATCGGGACGAGCTCGCCGACAAGCAATGCAGAGGACAAGGCACAGCGGACAAGGCACGTCAAACACAATCCAACAGCAGACGACAAGGCACAACAGACAAAGCGACGAGGAGAGAAGAGACTGCTGCGGGCTGAAGAGCAGCAAGCTGAGATGAGACCGCGATGGATTGAGCGACTAATAGAGAGAAGACCGCGGTGGGCTGAAGGGAGGCCGCACTGTGACTAAAGAGATAAACCGCGGCAAGAGATCAAGCTCGCGGCAAGGAAGCTCGCGACAAGGAAGCAGACCGTGGCGGACACAGAACAGGCCGCACGGTGGGTCCTAGCAGCGAAATCTATAAAAGCGAGGAGGAACGGGTCCAAAAGAGGAGGGAGTAGCACAGGGAAAACCGAGCGGCTAGACCATTTTTTTTATCCGCCGAGGGATGCAGATAGAAAGTCACACAGAGGTTTGCAGGTAGAAGAAGTCTATCCGCTAAGGAGGTGCGGTTAGCAAACCGCACAGAGTGCTGCGGTTAGAGAATTAGAGACCGTTCAGAGGGATCGTATTCTCTAATACCATGTAGAGAAGTGCACGAGCGATGGAGGAAAACAGTAAAACTTGTATATCCTTGTTGAGTATGTAAATACAATGTATGAGTACACATATATAGGGAGAGGAGAGTGAGAGGAGTTCCATATACACGGTGTGGGACTAATACAAGAATAGAAGGAGCTATACTAAATGAGTCAATACATGGGCCATCACATGTTCTTTTCTAACAGAATTGAACCTTTTATCGGGACGAGCTCGCCGGCAAGCAATGCAGAGGACAAGGCACAGCGAACAAGGCACATCGAACACAATCCAACAGCAGCCGACAAGGCACAACAGACAGAGCGACGAGCAGAGAAGAGACTGCTGCGGGCTGAAGAGCAGCAAGCTGAGATGAGACCGCGATGGACTGAGCGACTAATAGAGAGAAGACCGCGGTGGGCTGAAGGGAGGCCGCACTGCGACTAGAGAGACAAACCGCGACAAGAGATCAAGCTCGCAGCAAGGAAGCTCGCGGCAAGGAAGCAGACCGTGGCGGACACAGAACAGGCCGCACGGTGGGTCTTAGTAGCGAAATCTATAAAAACGAGGAGGAACGGGTCCAAAAGAGGATGGAGTAGCACAGGGAAAACCGAGCGGCCAGACCATTTTTTTTATCCGCCGAGGGATGCGGATAGAAAGTCGCACAGAGGTTTGCAGGTAGAAGAAGTCTATCCGCTGAGGAGGTGCGGTTAGCAAACCGCACAGAGTGCTGCGGTTAGAGAATTAGAGACCGTTCAGAGGGATCGTATTCTCTGATACCATGTAGAGAAGTGTACGAGCGATGGATGAAAAATAGTAAAACTTGTATATCCTTGTTGAGTATGTAAATACAATGTATGAGTACACATATATAGGAAGAGGAGAGTGAGAGGAGTTCCATATACACGGTGCGAGACTAATACAAGAATAGAAGAAGCTATACTAAATGGGTCAATACATGGGCCATCACATGTTCTTTTCTAACAGAATTGAACCATAATTTTCAAGAAAATTCATTTTAAACCAAATAGTTATTGTGTGCTCTAAAAAATCTAAGTTGCTTGATTTTTTAAAGTGAGTGCAACGCCCATTCAAATCCTTGCAAAAATTTATTAAATATTGCATGCATTAGGGTTTCTAGGAAAAGCCGACAAGCGCGCAAACCCTACGCGCCGTCCTGCATCACTTACCACCTCTCAGCTCCCTTCTACCGCCTGGATTCTCATCAATCCAGCCCCAATCTCTCGGAAACCTTTTTGCCTATCCCCGGAGAACAATTGCCGCCGTCTTGGTGCTGTCCAGGAGCCTTCCACAGCAAGCCCAACTTCTGTAAACCTCATTGCAGCCACCAGAAAGCTGCAGTCCAGCCCTATCTGCCCTCCAGAAGTTTCTCCAGTCCTGGGTTCATACATCTGAAGAGAAGACAACGCTCGTTCAGTTGTTGTCCAGCCGCCCGGCTTCCACCTACTCTAGCCCTCCGCATTACTGGTTTGTGCGAGTTTTATTTTAGTTTGTGGTCAATTATTTGTTGTTGAGTTAGGTGATTATTCCCTATTCAAGGAATATGTTGTTTGTAATTTTTGTTTCAAGTTTTGAATTTTTGTGAGTTGTCATTCATTTGGTCCTTTGATTTTTGAGTACTCTTACATGTATACTCCGTCCTGTATTTCCTTTTATGCTGCTTCATCTACTATGATTCATTAGTATTTTGATTTATAAAGAAAAGTTATTCCAAGAAATCAATTGCCGGAATTGTTTATGCATATAGAAAATACCCTTAGCCCCTCTATCACCTCACCCTGCGTCAGTTTAGTGTCAAAGACCAGGTTAGGTTCATTTGCATGCTTCGTAGCGGTAATGTATTTAGTCATATTATGACAGAGTCTCTTCCTTTAGATAATCAAGTCATCGCCAGTTTCACACCGACTTGTCCATGTCTAATTTTTTTAAAAAATTGGTGAATCGATTCAATCAAATAGACGTACAGTTCCATGATCTTAGGGAGCAATTTAGATTCCTTACCACTAGTGTAGGTGGTCTAGATCTTGTTTGGAATCCACATTCATTAGAACCCATCATGACACAAATTATACACCATGTGGGTCATCGAGATATTGAGGGACTTCCCGAGCGTATGCTCATTAATCCACTAGCACAGGCTCCTCCACCCTTCCCTGTGAGCCCGAAGCTAGCTTACAACTGTTGTAGAGACCCCACCGTTGGTTGACACCACCATCCACAGGAAGAGCGACCTCAACCCTGATGTTAACCCAGAAATCGGTGAACCCTCCCCAAGGTAGCTAGCTTGCAAGTTGCGGCCTGCTCCAGGTTCCCCCTGGAGGTCGCGGTCTGTCTCCAGGTTCCCCCTGGAGGTCGCGGCCTGTCTCAACACTCTTTGGGTCTAGCAGATAGACTCTTCTCTGTCCGCTCAGGCCGCGCGGCTAGGGCGGTCTCCCTGGTCTGACCGCCCAGGTCGCGCAGCAGTCGTTTGTTCTGCAGGGCTGCGGACTGCTCTCTCAGTCCGCCCCTGCAGGCCGCGCGTTTAGATCAGCTAACCGCGCAGTGGTTCGCTCTAGTCCAACAAGTGCGGACTACCCAACAAAGTGGCAGACTCGCATTGCTATCCACCCAAACCGCTCAGTAACCGCATGCTCAGCAGGAGGCGCGGTCTGCTCTCCAGCCCGCTCCTGCAGATCGCCCGGTCAGCAAGGCTACGGTATCACCAGGCGACCACCCTTTCTACAGGTGCAGACAACTCTCGACTACATCGCAGTCCCCCAAGAAGTAGGCGACCTGGCTCCAGGTTGCCCAACAGTACGCGACAAGTTTCATGTCGCCAGGCAGGCGACAACTCCTCAGGTCGCCCAAGCGATAAGCATCAGGCCGCCTAGCAGGGGACAAGCCTGTCCATCCTGCAGGACTTCAGCAGCGGGGGCAACCTGCGCGACCTGCTCCTTCAGTCCGCCAGGTTGCATAGTCGGCGACCAACCCTCCTGTCCGCCAGCAGTTCGCGGACTCAGTCTCAGTCCTCCCAGGGAGGGTGGACGGCAGCAGTACCGTCAACCCGCACAACATTCAGCGACCTGGTCCACCTATCCGCCAGTAGTGGGCGGACTCGATCTCAGCCCGCTTAAGGAAGGACTTGGCAGCATGATCGACAACTCTTCACCATACCACACAACACGATGCAGACTCAACTCCAGCCCGCCAGATGGTGACAAGCTCACTCCTCCAGCAGGCGACCTGCTCCTTCTATTCGGCAGAAGGCAGCGGACTCGTCTCCACACAACAGTAGAGGCAGACTCAACCTGTTTGCCGCGAGCTAGGCGGACTCATTGTGCAGTCCGCCCAGAGCACTCCAGCTTCCCAGCACCCGCTTCTTCCCAACAGCAGGCGAACTACTCCTCAGCTCCAATAGCTTGGCGCGGGCTCCCTTAGTGCAGCAGAGGCGGACTCGTCCTAGTCCGCCAACAACAGATCAGTTCAAGTAGGCAAGTCCCTAACCGCACAACATGATGCGGACTCGGCGGATTCCATGTCTACTCGCACAACTCACCGACATACCGGGGGTAACGTTACCAAGACCGTCACCTCCTCGGGCCTATAAATAGACCCCCATACCTCTCATTCGGGGGACACGGAGTCGACACGACAGTCAAGGACCAACCAGCGCAGCAGACCCTGCGGACACAACTTTCTTGTCCCCGCGGTTAAGACAGTCCGGACTTGTTCCCGGCCTTGGCTTCAGCGACCTTCGCGGTCTTCTCGGCCTGATCGCGCAGTCCGCTCGGCCTTGATTAGCGAACTGCGGGATCAGCTCTCCGCGCGGTCTGCCGACCTCTCTGGTCAAACCACGCGGCCTCTGGCTTCTTCTTTCCTCTAGCCGCCAGCTTCCCCTTGTACCCTTTATTCTCTCATGTATAGGACTCAACTCAAGCTGTAATACTGATTCATAATCAAAGGAAAGTCCGTCGCAAGAGTGACATTTAAGCCGCGGCGGACAAAGTCTGATGTTGCCGCTGCAAGCGGCCCCTCTTCTCTTCTCCTCTCCTCTCTCGGCATCAACCTCCAATCATAATCATCAAAGTAACCGTCTGCTCGACAGTTCCTTATCAACCTCTCATTATCCCCGCATCTCAGATCGAGTGTGCTCTACTCTCGAGCGTGCAGAGACATTTTCCGCATCCGCTGCTCAACGGTCTCTTCTCCTCCAGATCAACCTCCATCATCTCAGTGAGCTCGAACACCGTTATCTGTTGGTGCGCCCATTTCGCGCATCAACACCTGATATCCTTTGCATATAGATCGCCCTGTTGACCACGTACAGCTCGACCGTGGTAGAGATTACTATATGGACTATCATGAGCCCCGAAGAGGTGATGTAGGAGAGGATGATATCACACGTCGTATTCGTATCGATGCCTCATCCTACAATGGATAGTTGGATCCTAAGGTTTTTAGTGAATGGTTATTGGACATGGACAATTACTTTGTGTTGTATGAAATGTCTGATGAGTGACGAGTGTGGTTTGTCGAGATGAAATTACTTGGGCATGCTAAGATATACTGTACTAGTTTAGAGCGCTCATTAGATAGAGATGATTATTATCTCATCTCCCGTGTGATAATATGAAGCAAAAAACTTAAAGAAAGAAATACCTCCCGCTTCACAACTCCTGGATCAACTCCGAGCCCTACGACAAGGAATCCTTTCTGTAGTCTAGTATATGACTCGCTTTGATGATTTTGTCTTTAGGAATGATATCACTAAAGAGAAAAACAGGCCGGATTGAGAGTAGATATTTGTAGGGTGCTCATTCCCCACTACATGGAGTCCGTCGAGCAGATCTTTCATCTCGCATTATAATAAAAAGGGCAGCCTGATGCACAATGCATCCCCGCGCAACGAGGGTTCGAGGAGGGGTCTCATCACAAGGATGAAATGTTGGCCAACCTTTCCCTACATTTTGCAAGAGTCTACATCCATGACTTGAACCCTTGACCTCAAAGTCAGCTCGCATTATAATACGATCAACATTTATGTACCTTAGGTCTGGGGCGACTTATGCCACAACTTGATAGTTCTGCTCCTAGGAGATCTCCTTAGCTGGGACTCAATCCATCCATGCCTATTCGTGTTCCCGTAGACATGAAGGGCACATCTACTGCCACTGGGGCCTCGAAGTCCGGAGGAGTCTATTATTACCGTTGTCAGGGTAGATGTCATGCGGCGGCACAATGCCCCACATAGAATTTACTTATTGAGGACCCGCACCCTAGTGCCAATTCTGTAGAGCCTCTCGAAGAAAAGATTGTCGTAACTATAGAGGAGGGTTGGGAGGCTGAAGCAGATCGAGCACTTGAGATGGTCATTATCCATTGCGTACAACACACTTCCTGTAACTGAGCTGCATGCCAGTTGGTGATGACAACTCTGGTGAAAGACTCTTATCTAGGAGGTTGGGTGTTCGATCCCGGACCTCAACAAGATACCATTTTTTGGTGATGAGAGGCGGTGAGCTGGTTGGGGTGTCTTGGTTGCAGCCCTGATGAAAGCTACCTTGGTGAGATGCCAGGGTGGGCGCCCTGGTGGTGATGTCAGGGTGGGCCCCCCGGTGGTGATGTCAGGGTGGCCGGCAAGTGTGACACCTCCTGCATCACATCTCCTATACATCATCATTTAACATAATTTAAACTATATAAATATATATATAATTTAGCGGTCATTAACCCTCTCCAATACTTTATTCTGTGCACCACGAGTGAGTAGGATTATATGAGGATGGCATCATGTGGAGTTTGAGAAATATAAATTTGGTTCAAACTAAAAATTTTCCACTTTAGTCGGACTCAAAATCAACTTGAATTGGAGTTCAATCCAACTAAAGTTGGCTTGAGGTTATTCAACACAAAAAATGGTCTTAATGATTTTTCCATGATACTTAAGGAATATAATCTCATATCTAGAAATTCACGTTACCTTCTGCATTTAATATAGATCATAGATCCCTTCACCTACATCCAATTGGTTTCACGTTGGATACATTTGTTCTAATAATATTTATATTCTAAATAAACAATATAAAAAACTTAATAACAAATATAGAATTATATAGAATTCGAGTTGACTTTGAATCATATTTCAACTGAGCCATTCTAGGGCATCAAATGGGCTCTATTTTATTATCCACGAATTTAACTAATATTATCACCTCAAGCTTTAGCTTTATGTATGCCTATATATTAGATGGGCAAGCAATGAAGCTAATTGATATGAAGCATGTTCTTATTTCATTACGTGATTTTGTTGAATTATTTTAAGTAGCAGTTGTGGTAGATAAGTTGCATAATGATAGTGTTCCAATATTTGGTCAGCATCAAGTTAAAAATAAGTAAATATTCAACCCTCATGAAAAGTGTAAAAAACAGGAAGAGATAATTGAATTGATTGTGGATGAAGGAGAATGAGGTTATGGAGTAAGATGGACAGCTTTTTTTAGAAGATAAATGAAGGCGATTGTTGACCGCAACCCGTTATTGGCTAGTCGCACCCCAAAATCTCATAACTTTTCGCGTCTTTTCGAAATACGCCTTGTACATGCAATTTCAGGAAAAGTGCTCAACACAAAAGTTGTAGATCTCGACGAGATCTACAACTTTCGTGTGGAGCACTTTTCCTGAAATTGCATGTACAAGGCGTATTTCGAAAAGACGCGAAAAGTTAGGAGATTTTGGGGTGCGACTAGCCAATAACGGGTTGGTTAACAATCGCCTAAATGAATAGAGGCAAATAAGTGATACGATTGATATGGATTGCTTTTGTTGGGCCACATTGAAATATTGTTTAATGAATAATTAAATTTCTTTTGTTATTATATATTCATTTTGTTGAAATATTATTCGACCTAAAATCAGAAAGTTTGCACTTTTGATGTTCTAAATCAAAAGTTAAATTTGTCTAAAGATGCTATAGATGGAGTAGCACTCGAATAAAAGTGTTGTACCTTGTTATCATCATCATATATGTGTTCTCTATTTATCCAAACTTATGCTTTAATTCCCTTTTGTATTTGAAATAGATGGAATTCCTCACCTCAAGTGGTTTGGTGTGGAGGGTGAATACAATGTTATGGTCATTGACCTTCTTGGGCCAAGCCTAGAAGACTTATTTAACTATTGCAATCGAAAGTTCACATTGAAAACTGTACTCATGATTGCTGATCAGATGGTTAGTCATAATTCTTCTGTTTTCTTTTATTATTATTACTGATGTTATTTGGAGAAGTCAGTACCATCCTGTAACATTCTTTGCTAACAATTTATATTGTACCAGTAATCATTTTCTTGTTGATGTCTATGTATAGGTCAACCGCGTCGAATATATGCACTCAAGAGGTTTTCTACACCGTGATATTAAGCCAGACAACTTCCTCATGGGCTTAGGACGCAAAGCCAATCAAGTTTGTTACCACTATCTTGAAATTCATAGTTCAAGTGGATGTTTAAGTTTTTTTTTTTGCTTTTTTTATCTATACCATTTATAAAGATAAAGTTGGGATGTAATGCATTGCATGATCAAATTAATTTTGTCCATTGGGTTGTTTCTGAATTGCTCAGTGCATAAAATAGTATGTTGGCTTCTGAATTTGTAATATATGAATTTGTCCACTTAATGCACATTTAATAGTCATTCTCGATATTTCTAAGATTGACTAGGGAGGGATGGTTAGAGAGAGGGAAAAGAGAGATCACTTGGAGGAAACTAGCAGCTGGAGGGAGAAAGTCAGCGAATGAGATTGGGAAAGACTATGATATCACACCAATCAAAATTGAATTTTTAGTCGTTCACTTGACAAATCACGAATAAATTTTTTGGGTGTATCAACATAAACTATTTTTTATTTATAAAGGAGTGTCAATTATATGAATAAATGAATTATGTATATGTTTGATTTTATTGGAAAAGCCCATGTAAACGGCCCATTTAATGGCCCACTTTAGTTATTTTCTTTCTCCTCCTTCTTTAGTCCCACATCATGTATTGGATTTATTCTTCTCTCTTTTCTCCTATATATTTGTATTCTCTCCTTGTATTTAGATACTTGAATAATACATACAAGTTTTGGGCACTATCAACATGGTATCAGAGCCAGGTTCCGTCTAGCTCGACCTGCTTTTTTTCTGTCCGCCCGGTCTCCTGCGGACTGCCCTTCTGCATCCGCCTCTCTGCGGACTGACTTTCTTGTCCGCCTTTCCTGCGGACTGCCCCTCTGTATCTGTCCGCTCGGCTACCCTGCGGACTGCCTTCCTGTCCGCTCTGGTCTCGTGCGGACTGCCCTTCTGCTTCCGCCTCTCTTATCTCTCTCCGTGGTTCCACCCTCCTCGGGCTTCTTATAGCCATCTTCTGCTCTGACTCGTGGGGCCCACCTCTCCTATCCGCTCCGGACGATCGTTCATGTCCGCTGCACTCTCTGTTTGTGTCCGCTCGAGCCTCTTTGCTCGCGGACTGCTCCCTCTAGCCCGCTCTGTTTTCTGTCCGCTCGAGCCTCTGTGCTCGCGGACTCCCTATCCGCTGTCTCTTGCGGACTGCTCCTGTCCGCTGCGGGCTCTCCTCGTGTCCATTGTGCGCTCTTCTCTTGCTGCGTGGCTTCTTCCTCGCGGTCTCTTCTTCCGTCCGCCACGGTGTTTCTCAGCGGCCTGCCCCAGTCCGCTGCGATCCGCTCCAGCTTGCGGGGGAGTATTGGAAAAGCCCATGTAAACGGCCCATTTAATGGCCCACTTTAGTTATTTTCTTTCTCCTCCTCCTTTAGTCCCACATCATGTATAGGATTTATTCTTCTCTCTTTTCTCCTATATATTTGTATTCTCTCCTTGTATTTAGATACTTGAATAATACATACAAGCTTTGGGCACTATCAACAGATTTAAATCACCTTTTGTCAAGTAATTGTAGCTAAAATAAAATGCAATTGTCCTACAGTTGCGCGCGCACACACATGTCAGTGATCGTGCATGAGGTTCCCATGTACCCCAGAAGATACCTCACCCTTGTTGCTCTCTGCCCCCTGTGGAACATTCTATTTTGTCGAATACAAAACTGGGGACGGTAAGTGATAGAGGTTGTCATTGTCAGGACACGAGAGAACCCCGAGCACGACTGCTCATTCTTTTATAAGGATCTCATATTATTAATCTTTCATACAACTTGTTTTATTTGGCATAAATTTAGCATGTCCTCACATTATTAGATTACTTCACATTTACACACACCCATGCCTTTACTTAATGCTCACCATATGAGTATCTACTACAGTTCTATTACTGACCGTCACTCAGTCTACTGTAGGCTGTATATTCTTTATGATATATTTCTTGCATTACAGTTGTATACAGTTTTGATTCAAGGTTCTGCGAACTCCAATTACTAAGTAAAACTAGCTGTTGTTGTACAGCTATTGAACAATTTTTGCTTTTGAATTTTTCCTGCATGTGAAGTTTGTGGCATTGGCCAATCTTCTAGTAGTTGCACCACCTCTCTGTTTGTTAAATGATCGTAATCACTGAAAAAATTTTGATTTTCTAGAATTTGTGAAAGAAAAAAACTAATGGAGCCCTTGGATTTGTAAAACTAGTCAAATTGCACTTAATCTATATGTTATTAAGACATTATAAAAACATTTACTGAGTTTCATGGGGGGGGGGGGGGAGGGAGACCAAAAAAGACTTAAAATGAAAGTATAAGGAAAGACATGATGTACTTGGGGATTAGTGAGATTATGACTAAAGTTAGGGCGCATTGGCGACAAAGGATTCATATAGCTGACCCCACTATAGTGCGATAACATGAGTTTAGGGGCCCACTCAAGGTTGATTTGTCACCTTCCATATTTGGTATCGCCAGACAGATGATTAGAGTCCACACTCATGTCTGGAGCGACGTTTTAGTATTTCTTATGTATTTTCTTTTTGTGTGTGTTGTGGTTAGTGAGATCGATAACCATCTTGAATGGTCGATCATGGCTTCAAGATGGTTGCCCTGGGCATGCTTTATTATAAATAGAAGAGAGGAGCTGGTTTTGGAGGCCATTGTAGATTTTGGAAACATTCTTTTTTGGAGTTCACGACCTCCCGTGGTGTCGACTTCACAAAATCATAAGTTGTCAACTTCTTAGTGTGCTCTTTTGTATCATTGCCTTTTTCTTGTGTTTCATCCTTGCCGCTCTCTTCCTCCATCTCCAAACTTGCAGCCGTTAGTCTAGAAAACCTAAAACCACTGTCAGCCTTCTACAATCCACCCTCCCACCCACAGATCTCTTAGCCTACAACCATTCACCCAGTCCCCCTTCAAGTATCCATCTGATCACCATCCAGATCCCCTCCAACTGACCATAAATTCTAGCCCTCCTCACTTCCCACCTCCCCCCTTGCCTGCTTTCCCATTGCAGACCTCCCTGCTTGTCCATCCAGTACCCATCAGCTGCAATTACAACAACTGCCAACCCCCTTTCCCCCACTCCAGTATTCGCCAACCATTTCCACCTCCCTCACCTACATCCACCGGCCTCCATACCACTCCCAGTCCTTCCCCAACCATATCCGCCCCTCCTATCCAATACAACCCTAACCGACCTCCATACAACACTTCCATCCCATCCCTCCTCAAAACAACCACTTTCCCCCTCCGACAATCACCTGACATTGGACAATCACTATTACCTCTCGGGATATCTACATCCGCTCCGACGATCACTGATCCCTGCCCTTTTGCCTATGGCCCCTCAATCATGAGTTTCTTTGTTTGAATTTATTGTTTTCAACATTCGTGCATGGACTAGATTATTTCTATTATTATGGATCTTGATCTTTGTTTGTGTATTCATCTTTGTGACTTATCTTGACTTGCAGAATCTATTCACTTGTGCATTTTAGCTACCGACCCTTCAATCAGAGGAAAACTTGCATATTAAGATTGTTTGCATTTCTTGTGTGATAAGTGCGTGAGATTTATGCCTTTATTGTTGAATGTAATTTATCGCTGGATTATTGTTTGCATGTGTACACCATCCTGGGTTAGATATGACTTATTTCCTGGATGTTGCATCTTGGGCTTGCATTATTGACGATCACTTTCATATCTCAACCTTGCGTCAGATTTGTCATCAGAGTCTAAGGCTTGGGCCACATTTTTATTTCGTAGTCGTAGGGAGTTTATAGGACTCATGTCAAGTTCAGCCTTAGATTTGTGTTACGTAGTAATAAATTCTATAAGTTATCCATGGCTAGTCATAGTGATAGTTCGACACAATTTTATGTTATAGGGACGAATATCGTTTGGGCCTTCGAGGATCTAGAGCCCATTTACTTTCTACCACTTAGAGCTCTTTTTTAGAGGTCTTTGTACCATCATGATCATCATCCTCGTCCTCAAGCCTTCGTTCTTTGAGATCGTCATGATCCTCTGCTGCAATTTGATTCAACTAGTGGAGATTGCTATGATGATTGTCATAGATCTCATAGAGTATTTTCATGAGGATATATCACGTATAGATTTATGCTAGACGCGCTTTCATTTTACGGTCAACGAGACCAAAAGGTTTATGGATTGGATCTTAGATATTGATTTTTATTTTGACCATTATGAGATATCCGAAGAATGTCCCGATAGACTTGCAAAGATGAAGCTTCAATATCAGGCTAAAGGTTATTGGGCTTCCCTAGAACTTACGATAAAGTGTGATGTTCTTCGCCTCATATCCTGATGGGTAGACATGAAGTCAAAGTTAAAGAAGATTTTTTTTGCATCTTTTAAATGTCAACTCCTCGATTAGTTACTATGTTGTTAAAGGCGCGCCTACGGCTCAAGGCTCAATAATGTAAGAACTTAATAATTTTTGAATGATTTGGTGTTTGTGAAAGATAATTGTGCCTTGGGACATAGATATGATGCACGTGACCGTATTAATTCTATTTTTAAGAGATATAAATCATGGTAATGAATGATTAATTAGTAGAATAGATGAAGAATTTGATCGAAAAGATGAAATGATGTTTGATGTTGATTATTTAAAATGGATGTGGTTGCGTCTTGCTTTCGTTAGGCGCATATCTTGAGCCTTGTGCCTAATCAACCAGTAGGAACTGTGATTCTCCTTGTGTATGTTGATGATATTCCTAATTATTGGCGAGGACTTTACAAGGATACAACAAATCAAACAACATTTGAACTCAACATTTCAGATGAAAGACCTGAGAAATCTTCGATACTTCCTTGTGATTGAGGTCGCAAGACGATTTGATGGTCTCGTCTTATCCCAACGGAAGTACTGTATTGACCTTTTTCAAGATGCTGACTACTCAAGGTGCAAACATGCGGACACTCCTATGGATGTAAATCACAAGATTTATGCACATGGTTCTAATTCCGACCAAGACCTCTTTGCGCCTTGGTGTGCCTTGCGCATTTAATAACTAAGATTAGTTATACACTTGCGGTAAGGGACTATGTTCATTTTCTCTTGTAAGACTTGATTTGATGAGCTTTTATAAGAGCGATATTCAAGTGGATTCTGCAGGTGCGGAATAGATGAGAATATCATATAGACTTCACTCCAAACGTGGTTGAATAGAATTATAAAACACAAAAAATAAGTAAATAATATTCAAACACAGAAATAAGTAAAACACAATCAACCATAGTGTAGAAATAAAAGCTGGATATCGAGAGAGAGAGACAAATTATAAAGGTTCCTAAAATTACAGATATGTCATCTCTTCCACCACTATTGAAAATCTACTGATTCCACAGAAGCTTGGATTTTTTTTATTTATCAGAGTGACTCTTAAAACTCAGTTGAAGTCCTTGATAAATATTCCTAGAACTTTTTTACAATTAGAAGTGAGAACTTTGCTTTTCCACAGTAGATCCTTAATGAAATCTAGAAACTGCTGCAATGTCCTTGATGCATATTCTCTCTTGAAATTTTAAAGATTTTTTCCCTTGCCTTCTCAAGAAACAGTGAGGTGGTTTTCTTAATATGACCGTCTTTTTTTAGCAAACATCAAGTAGAGTTTCTTAGTTTCCTTTGTGTGTATACTCTGTATCAGTGTCTTATTTGTATAGAAAGAGAGTATAAATACCTCCCTTCTATCTGTTCTTCTTACTGAGGATGATTTATCTCTTTCAATAATCAGTCATGACTAGGAATAGTAGGTTTCTTCCTGTTGGAAAAGCCCACTTAAACTAGGCCCATTTGTATAGCATTTATTGTTTTCTCTCCTCTCTTTAGTCCCACATTGTGTATAGGACTTTTCTCTCTCTTTCTCTCATCTATATATATGTACTCATTCTTTGTATTTGTACCAAGTGGACATATATACAAGGTTGGCTTTCTCCATTTCTACATGGTATCAGAGCCAGGTTCCGGACTCCTGCGGACTCCCTTTCCTATCCGGCCTGCGGTCTCTGCGGCCTGCGTATGTGTGTCCGCAACTCCTAGTCGCACCCCCGCCCCCCCCCCCCCTGCGGCCTCCCTTGTCCAGACCGCTTCCTCTCATCCCGTGGAACCACTCCTCTTCCTTCCTCTTCTGGCCCCTCTTTATAGCCCTCTCTCTGATCCTGTGGGGTCCACTGCTTCCCTTAGTCCGCTGCGGCCCCTTCTTGTCCGGCGCGACCTCGGCGAACTCAATCCCTAGCTCCGCGGTCTCCTTCTGTCCGCTGCGAACTCGGTATTCGCCTCCTCTTCCTGGTCTCTTTCGTCCGCCGTAAGCGCGGCGGCCTCCTGTCCGCACTTCTCTCCTGCCTGAGGCTGCTCTCCTTTCTCTTCAGGCGGCCAAGATCTTTTCCCTGTCCGCCGCGGGCTCGCCTCTCTGCGTTCTTTTAGTCTTGCGGACTGGTCCAGCCCGCTGCGGTCGCTCTCTTGTTCCTGCGTCATGCCGTGCTTCCCCGGCTTGTCCTCTCTTCTCAGCTCGCTACAGTCCGCCGCGGTTTGATCCAGTCCGCCGCGGTCTAATCCAGTCCGCCTCAGCCTCTCTTAGCCCGCTCCTTGCTGAGCGTCTCTGTGCTCACCGCGGCCTCCTCCAGTCCGCCGCGGCCTCACCTAGCCCGCTCCTTGCTGAGCGTCTGTGTGCACACCGCGGCCTCCTCAGTCCGCCGCTGCCTTCTCCAGACCGCCGCGGCCTCCTCCAGCTCGCCGCGGCCTCCTCCCGCTCGCCGCGGCCTCATCCAGTCCGCTGTCTTTCCGCTTCCTCTCCTCCAGGTCGCCCCCATGTCTACATATGCGGATTCTGTCGGCACGGCAGTTCCTCCTCCTGAACGCCCGGCCGCTCTCTAGGAAGTCTGCGACGAGCTTCGGATCACTACAATTTCTCTCACTGGCAAGAAGAACTTTGTGGAATGGGCACACTCGGTTCGCCGTGTCCTTCAGTCAAAGGGGTTCCTTCATCACTTGACTCAGACCGTTATCGGTATCCCTACTGAGGAATGGTTACGCAATGATGGTCGTGTGCAGACTTGGCTTCTCAACTCTCTTGATGACGAATCTTATCGCCTGGCCATGTATCATGAGACGGCCAAAGGCATGTGGGACGAGCTCCACACCCTCTACTCTGGCAAGGATAGTCTCCACCATCTATATGACATCATCACTGCTCTCCAGGCCCTTGATAGCAGTGGCGCAACTGACCTGACGTCCTTTGTTGCTCAGGCCCGGTCTCTGGTTGAGGCTTGGATCCACCATCAGCCTCCAACTTTAGATCTTGCTGCTCAACGTACCCAAAAGGAAGCTGTGGGTATCGCCATGATGATGGCCCGGGTACCACCTCATCTTCACAGTGTCCGGGCTCACATCCTCTCCTCTACCGTTACACCATCTTTTTCCGATGTGTGCTCAATGCTTCTCAAAGTCTCCCCTCCTTCGGATGTGCCCGGACTTCCTTCTCCAGCCCTTGTTCAACAGGCACCAGCTCCCTTATTGCCTCTTCCCTTTTCTGCCCGTGCTGGCCGCTCTGACTCTCGCGGCCGGGGTCGAGGTGGCCGGTCTAGGCCTAAGTGCTCGTTCTGCGGTAAAGATGGACATCTTGAGGCCACATGCTGTCGCAAACATGGCCGACCTCCTCGTCCACAAGCCTCTGCTGCTACTACCGACTCTGCTTCCCCTCGTACTGATCTCGACGAAGTTCGTCTTCAGCTCCAGCATCTTCATGGCCTGCTCAGCCGTCCGCCTGCCTCGGTTGCCTCTGCTGCTTCTATCTCCAATGAAGGTATCGCCTGCCTCTCCTCTGGCACGCGCTGGATTCTTGATTCTGGTGCCACTCATCATATCACCTCTGTTAGGCCACCTCAGTACTTGTCTTCACCTCACCCGAAGTACATTACTGTCGCTAATGGGGCATCGGTTCCAGTCTCTGGATGTGCTGATATTTCACTCACCTCTTCTCTCCTCCTGCGCTCGGCTCTACATGTTCCGGGCTCTCCTTTCAATTTACTGTCTGTTGGTCGCTTTACTACTGATTCTAATTACTCCGTGACATTTACTTTTTCTTCTTTTCTCATACAGGATCAGCAGACGCGAACTATCATTGGTAGAGGACGGCTGCAGAATGGGCTCTATCTTCTTGACGACTCTCCCACTGTCCTCGCATCTATCTCCTCTTCGGATTGGCATCGCCGTCTGGGACATGCTCCTCTTCCAGTCCTCCGGAAGGCTCTTCCTGATGTTACTCTCCCTGCTTTTCGCTGCGACACATGTATTTTGGGCAAACAGCCCCGTTCATCGTTCCCTCCTCATTGTACTCGGAGCTCCGCTCCTTTTATTTTAGTACACTCCGATATATGGGGTCCGTACAAATTTACTAGTATTTTTGGCTATCGGTATTTTCTTACTTTTATTGATGATTACTCTCGCATGACGTGGTTATATCTCCTTCGGGATCGCTCTGAACTTCCCCGCGTATTTCGGGCTTTCATACTTGAGACTCGCACTCAGTTCTCTGCGCCTATTCGCACTATTCGTACTGACAATGTGCGGGAGTACACCAGCCATATCTTTGCCACTCTCTGCTCTGAGTTCGACATTCTTCACCAAACCTCGTGTCCGTACACTCCACAACAGAATGGTGTCGCCGAGCGCAAGAATCGTCACCTACTTGATGTCGCTCGCTCCCTTATGCTTCAAATGCAGGTTCCCAAACCATACTGGAACTACGCGCTCTCCACGGCTTGCTTCCTCATCAACCGTCTCCCGTCTTCCGTCCTTCAGTATGCTACTCCCTTCAGCCTCCTCTTTCCCACAACTCCGCCTTTTCCCGTTCCTCCCCGGGTGTTTGGGTGTACCTGCTACGTTCACCACCTCGGTCCCTCCACAGACAAATTGGACCCTCGTGCCACCAAGCATATATTTGTGGGGTACTCGCGCACTCAGAAGGGTTATGTCTGTTATTCGCCTGCTACCCGCGAGGTTACTGTCTCCGCTGACGTCACTTTTCGTGAAGATATTCCATTCTTCCCTGCTCTCGATGTCGCTCTAAGTCCAGCTCCCGTCGTTCGTCCTGTCATTCCTGCTCCTCACTCCTCATCCTCTCTGCCTTCCCTACCTCCTGTCCGTCCACCACCCCCGGTTATCCGGGTCTATTCTCGTCGCTCTCCTCATCCCGTTGCCCCTCTGCAGTCGGCTTCGCCCTCTGGTGCTCTGCTCCCTGCTGCTCCGGCTCCCGTCTCTACCGCTCATCCAATGACGAATTACGTCTCTCTCCATCGCCTCTCTCCCTCTCTTCTTCACTTTGCCACCTCATTATCCTCTGTTTCGGTCCCTAACTCTTTGCAGGAGGCGCTTCACCATCCTGGCTGGCGGGCTGCCATGGACGAAGAAATGACGGCCCTCTGGGCCAACCAGACCTGGGTCTTGGTTCCCTTACCTCCCGGTCAGCACCCTGTTGGGTGTAAATGGGTGTTCGTCATCAAGCATGCTCCAGATGACACTATTGCCCGATTGAAGGCCCGTCTTGTGGCCCGTGGCTTCACACAACAGGAGGGCCTCTACTATGAGGAAACCTTCTCTCCGGTGGCCAAGCTCAACACTGTCCGCGTTCTTCTCTCCGTCGCGGTGCACCACCACTGGCCCCTTCATCAGCTCGACATCAAGAACGCCTTTTTAAATGGCGACCTTCAGGAAACCGTCTACATGCGCCAATCGCCCGGGTTTGAGAGCACGGGGGAGTCTCGGGTATGTCTTCTCAAAAAGTCAATTTATGGTCTCAAACAGTCCCCTCGGGCGTGGTTTGACAAGTTTAGCAAGGTGGTTCGGGCCATGGGGTTCACTCGGAGTTCTGCAGATTTCTCCCTTTTTACCCGACACCGGGTCACTGGCACCGTCCTTCTGTTGGGTTATGTTGATGACATCCTTCTCACTTGGGGATGACTCAAAGGGGATTCAAGACGTCAAACAACATCTGAGCATTGTTTTTCAAACTAAAGACCCGGGGAAACTTCGCTACTTCGTTGGTCTCGAGATCGCCCGGCGGCCGGACGGGTTGGTGCTCTCCCAACGAAAGTACTGTCTCGATCTTCTCAAAGATGCTGGTCAGTCTGGTTGCAAGCCGGCTTGTACCCCGATGGAGGCAAATCACAAACTATGCGCTCATGCTTCAGATGACGATTTGCTGCTTCCGAACCCGGAATACTATCGACGCCTTGTGGGAAAGTTGATCTATCTAACAGTCACGAGGCCGGATATATCGTTTGCAGTTGGGGTTGTCAGTCGGTTCATGCATGCCCCCCGGGCTTCTCATCTTCAAGCGGTTGAACGGATTCTTCGATACCTTAAGGGAGCTCCGGGTCAAGGGCTGGTTTACAAAACCTCCGACTCTGCTCCCGCATTGGTTGCCTATTATGATGCCGACTATGCGGGTTCCCTGGACGATCGAAGGTCAACTAGTGGGTTCTGTACTTATTTTGGTGGTCATCTTATTACGTGGAAGAGTAAGAAACAAGTTGTGGTAGCCCGTTCCTCTGCAGAAGCTGAATACCGATCGATGGCCTCGGTTGTCTCAGAACTCACATGGCTTGAAAGTCTCCTTACTGACCTGGGAGTAAAACTCCCCTCCTCTGCTGTTCTATTTTGTGATAGTCAAGCCGCCATACACATCGCAAAGAATCCGGTGTTTCATGAGCGCACAAAACATATCGAAGTTGACTGTCACTTTGTTCGTGAGAAGGTTCAATTGAAGAAACTTGAATTGAAGCATGTTCCAGGAACTGATCAAGTTGCCGACATCCTCACAAAGGCCTTATCAAGCACCCTGTTCTACCAGTGTTTGTCCAAGCTGGGTGCATATGACCTATACGCTCCAGCTTGCGGGGGAGTGTTGGAAAAGCCCACTTAAACTAGGCCCATTTGTATAGCATTTATTGTTTTCTCTCCTCTCTTTAGTCCCACATTGTGTATAGGACTTTTCTCTCTCTTTCTCTCATCTATATATATGTACTCATTCTTTGTATTTGTACCAAGTGGACATATATACAAGGTTGGCTTTCTCCATTTCTACACTTCCTATCATATTTCATGTTCATTAAATAGATAATTCCTTCAAACGCTATAATATTTTGTAATGGTTTTGTTTAAAGATATCTCCTCTTCCTCTTTTATAGAAAGTGTTCAGTCATCGTCTTAGGCTCAACGAAAGGCTGAAAGAACGTCTTCATAAAACTTATTGTGAAATGTATTTAACTATCAAATGACATCTGATGATCGGCTTCTATCGCTCTTTATCTTCAATATATTTACGTCCTGACTCCTTCTCGACGAATTTAGTGAAAGCTTTTTTTCATTCCTTTCTCTGAATAACTCTTGAGTATGGCTGTTCGATGATCACTGAATGTTAGCTTCTTCTTTGTGTAGATGATAAACACTCAACGACATCTGAGTTGTAGCCGATAATTACTTCAGAATTCTGCAGATTGGTTAATCTCTTCACAAAGACCAAAGACGCAACACAAATACATACAAATAAACACAAATCATTGTGCTGCACGTGCACTACTGGTTTTTCTAATTTCACTTTATCTGAATATGTTTCATCAAATTAACAAAATTTTCCTAACTTTCTCTCCATATTTACAATTTACAAGGTTGCAAATGTCAGATATCAGGACATGTCGGTTTAGATTTTTCATGTCGGTTTTAATATGTCGGGGGATATTTCATATATTGAATTTTAATATTTAATTATTTATAGGAGTAATCATTTTATAAATTTAATCCTTTTTTTAATTTATATATATTTGTATTTTGATTATTTAATATTTATTGAACTTCTAAATTTGTGAAACTAATATAAACATTTTGTGTTGCACTAGTAATAACGGTATAACACGTGAAATAAAACAAGAGGAAACAAAATATTGGGAAGTTGTCGATGATAATGAAAGATAAGAAACATTTAGTCAATAATTCAAAGATCATGCATAATTAAAGTCGATGACGGATTTGAGCAAGGAAGAAAGACAGAGAAGGGAAAAAACAAGCTAAACAATGAAATAATTTTGGTTTATTGTCCATTAGACCATAGACACTAATTAAAATAAATTGAATAAAATCAATCGATGAAATGTCGGAATATATCGTCCGATATATCGGCGAATATATCGGTTAATAACAGATATATCAGAGCATATATTCCAAAAGGATATTTTGCAACAAAAAAATCGGAAACGTGTGGTTTTGTCCATGAAACCTTTATGTCGGCCGATATATCGGTCATGTCGGAGGATATCCACAACAGTGACAATTTAAGACTTAGTGATGAGCAATACTAAAAGAACAATGCAAATGAATACAAGTGAGGCAACATCTTAATGGATAAGTAGAGAGATTTTATTTCCAAGAATAAGAGTGTCTTGTACAACTTATGTAAAAAGTACTGCAAAATAAAAAATAAAAAAAACAAAATAAAATATACTATTTTGGAGCAGTCATGATGTTAGGGCCTATGACCTTAGTGGCATGATGATCTATGAATTTACTGATAACATTAAGTAGTATTTATTAGGGAACTAGGACAGAGTACCGAAGAATCATATAATCCTTTGGGCCCCGCCCAATGAGTCTTCTGATATGTGACCCCTTTTTAGAGTCATTTAACTTGTGTTGTTCTTCCTTTGGATCTTTTGCACGAGTCTACTGATTCTTTTGTTCGCCATTTACATAAGTTTGTTGCCTTTCTTGCTCACCATTTGCACAAGTCCACTGAGTCCTTTATTCATCACCTGCATGAGTTACATGAGTCGATCCGACGCAAAATTGTATTTAATAATGACCTGTATAAAATTTATACCAATAGCCACAAGCGGGAGCAGATTTTTCGAAAAGACTTGCACATGAAGGGTCTGCTAAAAAAACCAAATGTCAAGCAAATGAGTCCGTATACAATAATGAACGATTAGATCAAACACATTTGAGCTCCATATCCCTTAGAGCATGAGTATCCACCCCGTATTTCATGATGGGGACTTGATGCCTTACTTTGAGTATCATGGGTACACAAACCCATGCCTTGAGCCCACCCTTAGATTCATGAGTTTCAGGGACTATTTAGGGCTTATTTGTCAGTTGCCTTATTTGGCATTGCTAAATAGATGTTTGAAGCCCGTTGTTGCATAGAACAACTTTTCAATATTTTCTATGTAATTTTGTATGTTTAATTTAATAAGATTGGACAACTATTGTGAACGGTTGATCGTAGTCGTTCAAGATGGTTGCACTATTCCTGCTTTATTATAAATAGAAAAGAGGAGCCGATTTTGGAGGCCATTATAAGTTTCGGAGTTTCCCAGAATCCGACAATCTCTCGTAGTGTTGACTTCGCGAAATCCCATGATGTTGAATCCTAGATATGTTCCTTTATATCCTTCTCCTTTTCTTATGTTTATCTGCCGTATCGTTGATGGAGATCGATCGTGCCTCCTTTGAGCGATTTGCCATTATCAACATTTTAGATTGTCTGACAGACGATGGAAGACTGTGGTTGTGACGGGCTTGATTTTTTGTATTTCTATGCAATTTTATTTTATTTTATTTTTCTGAACTCCAATTTTAGAGTTAGGGTGCCAAAGCCAAACACAATATGTCATTATCAACGTTTTTAGATTGTCTGACAAACGATGAGAGACTGTGGTTGCGACGGGCTTGATTTTTTGTATTTTATGTATTGTTTATTTTATTTTTCTGAACTCTAATTTGAGAGTTAGGGTGCTGAAGCCAATCACGCGATATCGGACGTCTGATTTATTTAACCTATTTTCCCCCTTTTATATCATATCAAGTTAGTGCAAGGGAATCTAGAGTTGCGATTACAGTTTCCAGCCCTTGATCACATATCAATGCCGAAGTTAACCATCCTTCCTCCTCGCACGAGTGTCGATGCTTAGCTGTCATCTTTTTCTTGGTGTTGAAGCCAAGCCACTCCCTCAATCTACCATCCTCTCAGTTTTTGACTTGTTGCTGCCTTTCATTACCTCCGACACCGATGAAGAGCCCACCTTCGCTTCTTCCCATCTTCAGGATACCATTAACCTCATGTGGTTGACTTTCCTGACTTTGCCAGAGCCTATTGCCACCCTGCCTATGACATTCCAACCTCCTGCCACATGGTGACCTAGTCTCTGAATACAACAACCCCAAATCCCCTATCCAACCTGAGACCGGCCCATCCCCATGCCTCTAAGCCTCAGTCAACCCCTTTCCTTCCTCCAAAAGCCTTGGTCGACTCTCCTCTTACTCTCCTCTAGGCATCAACCCCCTTAAAGCCCCAACCAGCCAATCCGGCCCAAAAGCAGCTACACCAACCACAAAACAGCCACCCTCCCTCCTTTGGCAGCCTACTTCCAGCAACCATTGTTCCTTACGAGTATCTGCACCACATTTGCAATCACCATATTTCTGCACTGCGCCGACGACACCTTACTTGGTGAGACAACCCTTTACTTGGTGAGTTCGGCATTTATTTTATAAATCATCACATTTGTACGAATACAATTGTTATTGCTAGTAATATTTGGTTCTCATTAGTTTTGACTTCTCTTTATTTTGACGCGTATTACTTATCCACCCTGCATTTTAATTTCATAACACAGCTTATTTTGCAATTGTAGCATAATTACTTAATTTTAGATGTTTGTGCTTAGTTGAGGTTAAATGTGTGATTATTTTAAAATTAATGTTCTTTAATTAATTGCGCGTTGGAACAAGCTACTTAACTACATGATTGAAATATTGCATTTGCATTAGGGGATTATGCCGTAAGCATCTTGTTCATTTGATTGCGTGTTGTTTGTGTGTGCCCTTGCAATTTCATTCTAGAGTTGGTCATAGATCCATTGCATCTGTTTGTGATTGTTTGCATTACATATAAGGTTAAGACATTATGTGTCCATCACCCATAGATTTGTTCTGCGTCAGCCTCACTCTTCTTCCTTCCCCAAACCTACATCCACCGGTCTTAAAAGACCTAAAACTGCACCCTCCCTTCCCCAGCCCACCTCCCATGACCCGATCTCTTACTACAGCCATTCATCCAGCCCCCCTTCAAACATTCAGCTGGTCACCACATGGAACCTCTATAGCTGTCCATAAACTGCAGCCCCCCTCACTGTCCACCTCTCAAACAGTCCCTTGCCTACTTCCCCACAACTGCCATCCTTGCTTGTCCATCCATTACCCAACAACTGCAATTATAGCAGCTGCCAGCCCCTTTACCCTCCACTCCAGTGCTTGCCGTCCATTCCCACTTCCCTCACCTATACCAGCCAGACACCAGACACCTCCCAGTCCAATCCCCTGGTCCCAGCTATATCCGCCCCCTCTTGTCCAATACAGCCCTAGCCGACCTTCTTACAACACCCCCATTCTATCCCCTCCACTTCAGTGCTCACCGTCCATTCCCACCTCCCTCACCTATACCATCCAGACACCATACACCTCCCAGTTCAATCCCCAACCATATCCGCCCCCTCCCCAATACAGCCCTAGCCGACCTCCGTACAACACCCACATTCTATCCCTTCCACAAAACTGCTACTTCCTCTTTCAACTGCCAAACAGCTACTATTATCCCTCGGGATATCCACCACCACTCCGACGATCACCAGATCCCCGCCCCTTTGCTTAAGAACCCCTCACTCGTGAGTTTTCTTTGTTTGGATTTATTGTAATCAGCATTCGTGTATGGACTGGATTACTTATATTATTATGGATCTTGATCTTTGTTAGTGTGTTCATCTTTGTGACTAATCTCGACTTGCATGATCTATTCTCTTGTGCATATTATTATCCAACGGCCCTCCAATAGGAGGAAAGCCTAACTTGCCTATTTATTAAGATTGTTTGCATATTGTTTGTGCTAATTGTGTGAGATCTATGCCTTTATTATTAATTTCAATTTATTGTTAGATTGTTATCTGCATGCGTACATCATCCTAGGTTAGACAGAGTTTATTTCCTTTACACATAGGACTTGCATTGTTAGTGGTCACTTTCACATCCCTACCTTACATTATTTCTTGCTGTTTGCTTTAGGACCGGATAGTTATTTGTTTTTGAAGTAGCCGGACCTGATGATTTTTCTCTGAAACTAGTGCTGTATTGAGAGTTTTTAATGTATGTTTTTCTATTTGTTCCTTGTTGATATAGGGCTCATTATGATGATGGTGATGATTTTCTGTCTGTTAGATTATGTGGTTTGCTTTCATATTTACGGTTTTGATGTTTGTTCTGTAAAAAGCTGTTTGCATCCTGTGTATTATAGTGTAAGTTTATTCTGATTTTACAGCAATTGCTCTTCTTATCTAGATTTGTTTTGCAGGTTTACATTATTGATTACGGCCTTGGGAAGAAATATAGAGATTCTCAAACTCATAAACACATTCCATACCGGTAAACTTAACCTATATTTTGTTTTCTTGCAATTAGAATATTCGGTCATCCCACCTTTCAAACTGCTAATTTTTACTTAGGCTGGGTTTGGCGCCGCAAATTACCGCGACGGTCACGTTCCGTGGCAAATCCACAGAAATCCGTGAATTTTCCGCATGTTCGGATTTTGGAGACCCCACCGAACGGGTAGTGGTCGCGACCATGCGGATCCAGGATCTGCGCCGTGGCATTTCTGCCACATTATTAATTGTCAGCATTCAATAATCTAATCTATCCTTCTGGAAAGCTTCTATTGGGTATGCAAATTGTAGAAATGGAGAAAGCCAACCTTGTATATATGTCCACTTGATACAAATACAAAGAATGAGTACATATATATAGATGAGAGAAAGAGAGAGAAAAGTCCTATACACAATGTGGGACTAAAGAGAGGAGAGAAAAAGCAATAAATGCTATACAAATGGGCCTAATGTTAAGTGGGCTTTTCCAACACTCCCCCGCAAGCTGGAGCGTATAGGTCATATGCACCCAGCTTGGACAAACATTGGTAGAACATAGTGCTTGATAAGGCCTTTGTGAGGATGTCGGCAACTTGATCAGTTCCTGGAACATGCTTTAATTCAAGTTTCTTCAATTGAACCTTTTCACGAACAAAGTGACAGTCAACCTCGATATGTTTTGTGCGCTCATGAAAGACCGGATTCTTTGCAATGTGTATGGCGGCTTGACTATCACAAAATAGAACAGCAGAGGAGGGGAGTTTTACTCCTAGGTCAGTAAGGAGACTTTCAAGCCATGTGAGTTCTGAAACAACTGAGGCCATCGATCTGTATTCAGCCTCTGCAGAGGAACGAGCCACCACAGCTTGTTTCTTACTCTTCCAAGTAATAAGATGCCCACCAAAATACGTACAGAACCCACTAGTTGACCTTCGATCGTCCAGGGAACCCGCATAGTCGGCATCAGAATAGGCAACCAATGCGGGAGCAGAGTCGGAGGTTTTGTAAACCAGCCCTTGGCCTGGAGCTCCCTTAAGGTATCGGAGAATCCGTTCAACCGCTTGGAGATGAGAAGCCCGGGGGGCATGCATGAACCTGCTGACAACCCCAACTGCAAATGATATATCTGGCCTTGTGACTGTTAGATAGATCAACTTGCCCACCAGGCGTCGATAGTATTCCGGGTTCGGAAGAAGCAAATCGTCATCCGAAGCATGAGCGCATAATTTGTGATTTGCCTCCATCGGGGTACACGCAGGCTTGCAACCAGACTGTCCAGCATCTTTGAGAAGATCGAGACAGTACTTTCGTTGGGAGAGTACCAACCCGTCCGGCCGCCGGGCGATTTCGAGACCAAGGAAGTAGCGAAGTGTCCCCAGATCTTTAGTCTGAAAAACAGTGCTCAGGTGTTGTTTGACGTCTTGAATCCCCTTTGAGTCATCCCCAGTGAGAATGATGTCGTCAACATAAACCAATAGAAGAATGGTGCCAGTGGCCCGGTGTCGGGTAAAAAGGGAGAAATCTGCAGAGCTCCGAGTGAACCCCATGTCCCGAACCACCTTGCTAAACTTGTCAAACCACGCCCGTGGGGACTGTTTGAGACCATAGATGGACTTTTTGAGAAGACAGACCCGAGACTCCCCCGTGGTCTCAAACCCGGGCGGTTGGCGCATGTAGACAGTTTCCTGAAGGTTGCCATTCAAAAAGGCGTTCTTGATATCAAGCTGATGAAGGGGCCAGCGGCGGTGCACCGCGACGGAGAGAAGAACGCGGACAGTGTTAAGCTTGGCTACCGGAGAAAATGTTTCCTCATAGTCGAGGCCCTCCTGTTGTGTGAAGCCACGGGCCACAAGACGGGCCTTCAGTCGGGCAATAGTGCCATCCGGAGCATGCTTGATGACGAAGACCCATTTGCATCCAACAGGGTGCTGACCGGGAGGTAAGGGAACCAAGACCCAGGTCTGGTTGGCCCAAAGGGCCGTCATTTCTTCGTCCATGGCAGCCCGCCAGCCAGGATGGTGAAGTGCCTCCTGCAAAGAGTTAGGGACTGAAACAGAAGATAAGGAGGTGGCAAAGTGAAGAAGAGAGGGGGAGAGGCGATGGAGCGAGACGTAGTTCGCCATCGGATGAGCGGTGGAGACGGGAGCCGGAGCAGCAGGGAGCAGAGCACCAGAGGGCGAAGCCGACTGCAGAGGAGCCACAGAATGAGGAGAGCGACGAGAATAGACCCGGATAACCGGTGGTGGTGGACGGACCGGAGGCGGGGAAGGGAGAGGGGCTGAGGAGTGAGGAGCAGGAATGACAGGACGAACGACGGGAGCGGGATGCAGAGCGATATCCGGAGCAGGAAAGAATGGAAGATCTTCACGGAAAGTTACGTCAGGCGAGACAGTAACCTTGCGGGTAGTAGGCGAATAACATACATACCCCTTCTGAGTGCGGGAGTACCCGACAAAGATCTGCTTGGTGGCACGAGGGTCCAACTTGTCCGTGGAGGGACCAAGGTGGTGAACGTAGCAGGTACACCCAAACACCCGTGGCGGAAGGGGAAAAGGCGGAGTTGTGGGAAAGAGGAGGCTGAAAGGAGTAGCATACTGGAGGACGGAAGACGGGAGGCGGTTGATGAGGAAGCAAGCCGTGGAGAGAGCGTAGTTCCAGTATGGTTTGGGGACCTGCATTTGAAGCATAAGCGAGCGAGCGACATCAAGAAGGTGACGATTCTTGCGCTCAGCGACACCATTCTGTTGTGGTGTGTACGGACAGGATGTTTGGTGAAGAATGCCGAACTCAGAGCAGAGGGTGGCAAACGTATGACTGGTGTACTCCCGCGCATTGTCAGTGCGAATAGTGCGAATAGGTGCAGAGAACTGAGTGCGAGTCTCAAGTATGAAGGCCCGAAATACGCGGGGAAGTTCAGAGCGATCCCGAAGGAGATATAACCACGTCATGCGAGAGTAATCATCAATAAAAGTAAGAAAATAACGATAGCCAGAAATACTAGTAAATTTGTACGGACCCCATATATCGGAGTGTACTAAAATAAAAGGAGCGGAGCTCCGAGTACAATGAGGGGGGAAAGAAGAACGGGGCTGTTTGCCCAAAATACATGTGTCACAACGAAAAGCAGGGAGAGTGACATCAGGAAGAGCCTTCCGGAGGACTGGAAGAGGAGCATGTCCCAGACGGCGATGCCAATCCAAAGAGGAGATAGATGCGAGGACAGTGGGAGAGTCGTCAAGAAGATAGAGCCCATTCTGCAGCCGTCCTCTACCAATGATAGTCTGCGTCTGCTGATCCTGTATGAGAAAAGAAGAAGAAGTAAATGTGACTGAGTAATTAGAATCTGTAGTAAGGCGACCGACAGAGAGTAAATTGAAAGGAGAGCCCGGAACATGAAGAGCCGAGCGGAGGAGGAGAGAAGAGGTGAGAGAAATATCAGCACATCCAGATACGGGAACCGACGCCCCATTAGCAACAGTAATGTACTTCGGGTGAGGTGAAGACAAGTACTGTGGTGGCCTAACAGAGGTGATATGATGAGTGGCACCAGAATCAAGGATCCAGCGCGTGCCAGAGGATAGGCAGGCGATACCTTCATTGGAGAGAGAGGCAGCAGAGGCAACCGAGGCAGGCGGACGGCTGAGCAAGCCATGAAGATGCTGGAGCTGAAGACGAACCTCGTCGAGCTCAGTACGAGAGGAGGCAGAATCGGTAGTAGCAGCAGAGACCTGTGGACGAGGAGGTCGGCCATGTTTGCGAAAGCAAGTGGCCTCAAGATGACCAACTCTACCACAGAACGAGCATTGAGGCCTAGATCGGCCACCGCGACCCCGGCCGCGAGAGTCAGAGCGGCCACCCCGGGCAGAGGGGGGAAGAGGCAATAAGGGAGCGGGTGCCTGTTGAACAAGGGCCGGAGAAGGAAGGCCGGGAACATCCGGAGGCGGGGAGACCTTGAGAAGCATTGAGCACACGTCGGAAAAGGACGGTGTAACAGTAGAGGAGAGGATGTGAGCCCGGACACTGTGAAGATGAGAGGGTACCCGAGCCATCATCATGGCGATACCCACAGCTTCCTTCTGGGTACGTTGGGCAGCGAGATCTAGAGTGGGAGGCTGATGGTGGATCCAAGCCTCAACCAGAGACCGGGCTTGAGCAACAAAGGACGTCAAGTCGGTTGCGCCACTGCTGTCAAGGGCCTGGAGAGCGGTGATGATATCATAGAGATGGTGGAGACTATCTTTGCCAGAATAGAGGGTGTGTAGCTCGTCCCACATGCCTTTGGCCGTCTCATGATACATGGCCAGGCGATAAGATTCTCCATCGAGAGAGTTGAGGAGCCAAGTCTGCACACGCCCATCATTGCGTAACCACTCCTCAGTAGGGACACCAATAACGGTCTGGGTCAGATGATGAAGGAAGCCCTTTGACTGAAGGACACGGCGAACTGAGTGTGCCCATTCCACAAAGTTCTTCTTGCCAGTGAGCGAAACAGTAGTGATCCGGAGCTCGTCGCGGACTTCTGGTATAGAGGGCGGGCGTTCAGGAGGAACAGCCGTACCAACGGAGTCTGCAGAGGTAGACATGGAGACCGCAGCGAGCTCAAGGAGGCCGCAGCTAGTAGGAGGAGGCCGCAACGAGTTAGAGGAGACCGCAGCGGGCGGGAGGCCGCAGCGAGCTGGAGGAGACCGCAGCGGGCTGGAGGCAGCCGCGAGAGGAAGCAGACAGCGGACTGGGAGAGGACGCGGCGACCTGGATGAGGTCGCGGCGAGCTGGAAGTCGTTGCGGTCTGGGTCAGGTCGCGGCGGTCTGGGTCAGGCCGCGGCGGACGGGAGAGCTGAGAAGAGAAGCCGGGGCTGACAGGCGAGCAGGCGGGCTGGCTGGCGGGCGACTGGCGAGCTGGCGAGCTGGCGACAAGCGAGTTGGCGAGCTGGCGAGCCGAAGAGGACCAAGAGGAGGAGGCGAGCTGGCGAGCTGGCGAGCTGGCGAGCTGGTGAGCTGGCGAGCTGGCGAGCTGGCGATCTGGCGATCTGGCGAACTGGCGAACTGGCGAGCTGAAGAAGACCAAGAAGAACAAGAGGAGGAGGCGAGCTGGCGAGCTGGCGAACTGGCGAACTGGCGAGCTGGCGAACTGGCGAGCTGGCGAGCTGGCGAGCTGAAGAAGAGCAAGGAGAAGAAGCGAAGGCAGAGGTCGCGCCGGACAGGAAGAGTCCGCAGCGGACAAGGGAAAGCAGTGGACCCCACAGGATGGCTATAAATAAGGGGCAAGAGGAGGAAGGAGAAGACGAGAGGTGAAGTGGTTCCACGGGAGGAGAGTCTGCGGACTGGACAAGGAAGGCCGCAGGAGTGAAGCGGCTAGAAGGAGCGGACACACTGTCACAGGTCGCAGAGGAGAGGTGGTTCCACGGAGAGGCTGCGGACTGGATCAGGGAGTCCGCAGGAGGTCGCAGGCCGCAGGGCGGACGGAGAGGGGAGTCCGCAGGAGTCAGGAACCTGGCTCTGATACCATGTAGAAATGGAGAAAGCCAACCTTGTATATATGTCCACTTGATACAAATACAAAGAATGAGTACATATATATAGATGAGAGAAAGAGAGAGAAAAGTCCTATACACAATGTGGGACTAAAGAGAGGAGAGAAAAAGCAATAAATGCTATACAAATGGGCCTAATGTTAAGTGGGCTTTTCCAACACAAATAAATAGAGAAGGTGAAACTTGGAAAATCCTATACATACACGGATAGCAAAGATGAAATCCGGCTCATGTGGCCACATGCTATCATTTTTTTCATCACCCAATAATTCTTTTCGCATGTATCATTCGCCAAATGAATTTTGTAAAGTACATTATTCAAAGGAAATGACGTATAAACTTGATTTTTTTTTAAAGTGTTTGAAGCTAAATGAAAAACATCATGAAAACTTGAAACTAGTAGAAATTTTATTTCCAAAAAATTTGAATCTTACAAGGGTGCATCCCTCTTTATAATCATACTGGGTGGTTAACATATAGGTAACCGCACAGACATAAGCTATTAACAATACGCCAGACAGTTACACTAAGGGTGACCGCCCAGACTACAATGTACAACCACACTGGGCGGTTACACTAAGGGTGTCCGCCCAAACTCCAATGCTTCAACAACATCTTGCGGTTACACCCTGGTGTTTGCCCAGACTTTAATGGGTCAACAACGCTGGATAGTTACACTAAGGGTAATCACCCGTCCTTATCAACTGCAATGAATCCATCTTGTGTTTGAGCACTCCCTCTCATGTTGGAGCATATATGTCAATCATTGTCAGCTTGACACAAATATTTGAAAAAGATGAAGAGACTTGTTTCGTAAAGATATAAGTCAGTTCTCTATCGGATGAGACAAAAGGAGTGTAGATTTGCTTCTTCCACACTTTTTCCCGACGAAGTGATTATCGAATTCGATATGCTTTGTTCATTCATGAAAGATTGAATTTTTTGATATATAAATAACGGTTTTGATGTCACAAAACATGGGTAGAGGATGATTGTAGACCTCTTCGAAGTCCATCAGAAGTGCTCACAACCACTTTAACTCACATTCGATTTAAGCCATACTTCAGTATTCTGTTTCAGCACTTGACCTGGACGCCACCTCTTGTTTCTTGCTCTTCTGGGTGACAAGATTTCCCCCAACATGCGTGCATATTCCTGAGGTGGATTTAAGATCTCCTTTTCCATCCGCATAACTGACATCAGAATAATCTTCTATTCGTAGATGATTGTTCTTTGGAAAAAGTAGATCTTTGCCTGAAGACCCTTTGATATATTCCAATATTTTAAAAGTTGTTTTCAGATGGCACTCTCTTGAGGCGTGCATGAACTCGCTAATCTTTCCAATATCATATCAAATGTGATATCTTGTTACATTAAGATAAATGAGTTTTCCAATTATTCGCCTATATTAAGTAGCATCTGGAACTTTGGAGGGAGAGGAGATGTCTCACTCCAAAGTTTGTCCTCTCCTACAAATATAGGACAATGAGTAGGTTTTGCACCAAGACCAATTTCATTGAGAAGGTCGACCTCATACTTGCATTGGGAGAGAACGATAGAGTTGTGCCTTGTTACAATTTCGATGCCCAAAAAGTATTTTGAAGAACCCATGCCTTGGTGATAAAGTGTTCGTGCTGATGTTTTGTTTTCATTGCTATCACAGATGAATCATCTCATGTGAGAAGAATGTCATCGACGTACACAGCAAGATCAACCAGTCCGTGAGTGGTCTTCCGTATAAAAAGAGAATGTTCTGCAGAACTTTTGGAACAAACTAAAGATATATATGACACGACTAGATTTACCGAACCATGTACCCGGACTTTGTTTGATATCATAGATAGCCCTCCTTAGCTTGCATATCTAAGACTCCCTCTAAGCAACATTATCAGAAGGTTGCTCAATGTACACTCCTTGCAAGTCACCATAAAAGAAAGCGTTCTTAACATCCAGTTGATATATTGGCCAATTCTTGTTCACAGCCACAAAAAAGAGAACTCTGATAGTACTGATGCGGGCGATGAGAGAGGTGTCGAAGAAGTCAACACCGTACGTCTGAGTGAATCTTTTTACAACCAAACGAGCCTTATGTCTATCCATTGTGCCATCGGGATGATACATGATGATGAAGTCCCAACGACAACCAACAACATCAACTTCAGGAGGGGTGGGGACAAGAGTCTAAATACCCTTAGTCATCAAAGCAGACATTTTCTCATTCATAACAGCCTTCTGATACGGTAAGGCAAGAGCCTCATGATAAGCAGTTGGGTTGATATTAGCAGTGATGACGAGAACAAAATCCCTGCAAAAAAGGGCTAAGTTGTGCATACGACATGACATCATTAATGGAATGTTGAATGCATGCTCTGACCCCTTTGCGGAGGGCAATGGAATATCAAGATCCAACATGTCTTTGTTGTCGAATCCGTCCGAAGTGGAGAGAGCTGGCCTGAGAACTGGCGGTGGGAGTCTCGGAGTAGATTGAGGGAAGGGTGGACTAGGAGGAGAAGGTGACAAGTGAATAGGAAGTTGTGGTGGAGGGGCATCTGGTGAAGGAGCATGAACAATGAGAATGGAAGAAGCAGATAAGGGGGTGTTTGCTTGGGTAAGGAGGTGTAGAGGTGGTGGAGAAATATGAAGTGGGCTCAAAGAAGGTAACATCCGTTGAAAGTTGAAACATTCTGCTTTTTGAAAAGAGGATCATAGCATTGATTGACCTTCTGCGTCAGGGAGTACCCAACAAAGATATACTTGATATCGCGTGCGGGGAGTTTATCGCAACCTGCCTCCTGGCCTCTGACATTCAACTTTAATTAACTTGCAAGTTTTGCACTTCCCTACATACTCAGCAACGTCATCCTTCAAGCCTGGACATCACACTATCTTCTTCAGATCAGCATACATCTTTGTACTACCTGGATATATCGAATATCTAGAATTATGGACTTCAAATAGTATGTACTCTCGAAGGTGGCTCACATCTGGAATGCACACCCTACCGTCGTGCAGTAGTAAATCCTCAAATATACTTAACTTCTCCTTCTGACCTACCTTTGTCAAAATCCAAATCTCTGACATCTTTGGATCTAAGGGTAGAGCTGTTTTGATCCTATCCTTGATGTCGCAAGTGATTTCCATCCAACTCAACCTTGCAGATCCAATATTTGGGCGCGACACCTCACTGATCTCTAGCCTCTCCAACTCTCGCACTAACTCCTCTCGCTGAGTATGGAGAAAATAACTCGATCCTCTACGACTAAGCGCATCAGCTACCACATTCGCCTTCCCTGGGTGGTACTGGATGTCCACCTCATAGTCTGACAGAAACTCTAACCATCTGTGCTGCCTCATATTGAGCTCTTACTGGTCGAAAATGTACTTGAGACTTCTGTGATGAGTGAAAATCTCACAACGGACCCCATAGAGATAGTGCCTCCAAATCTTCAGAGCGTGGATGACTATTGTTAGCTCCAAGTCATGCACGAGATAGTTCTTTTCATGGACCTTTAACTGCCTGGAGGCGAAGGCTATGACTTTACCATGTTGTATAAGCACACAACCCAAACCTTGACCCGAAGCGTCGTTATATATCTGTATCCATCTGACCTTGATGGTAAACTCAAAATCGAGGCGGTCATCAGCCTGGTCTTCAACTCCTCAAACGCCAACTCGCACTCCACCGTCCAACTAAAATCTTTACCCTTCCTGGTGAGTGAAGTCAGTGGTAAGGCTATCTTCGAGAAATCTTTTATAAACCTCCTATAGTATCCCGTCAAACCCAAAAAGCTGCGGACCTCCGTAACTGCCTTCGGTCTCGGTCACTCCCTTATTGCTGCTATCTTCTTCGGGTCAACAGAAAGGCCTCTCTGACTGATAACATGTCCTAAAAATGCAACCTCTGACAGTCAAAATTCGCACTTAGAAAATTTTGCATACAGCTGATTCTTTCTGAGCGTCCCCAAAACGGTCCTGAGGTGAGAGATGTGATCTTTTGCACTCCTGGAATACACTAAAATATCATCTATGAAAACAATAACAAAACGGTCTAAGAACTCCCAAAAAACCTTGTTCATCAAGTCCATAAAAGCGGACGGGGCATTGATCAGCCCGAACGACATGACCACAAACTCATAGCTTCCGTATCTGGTACTAAAAGTCGTCTTCTGGATATCTGCTTCCCGAATCTTCAACTGATGATAGTCTGACCTGTGGTCCAATTTAGAAAATGTGCAAGAACACTCAAGATAATCAAACCAGTCATCAATCCTGGGGATAAGATACTTGTTCTTGACTGTCAACTTGTTCAGCTCGCGGTAGTCAATGCACAACCTCAGACTACCATCCTTCTTCTTCACAAACAAAATTGGCGCACTCCAAGGCGAAGTGTTTGGGCGAGTAAAGCCCAAGTCAAACAATTCCTGCAACTTGACCTTCAACTCAGCAAGTTCTGTGGGAGTCATGCGATAAGGGAACTTGGCCACTGGTGCTGCTTCAGGTAAAAGATCGATCTGGAAATCAATCTCTCAAGTAGGAGGGGCACCAGGTAACTCCTCTGGAAAGACATCAGGAAATTCCAGAACCACGGGTACCTCCAACAGATCAGCCTTGGCTTCTGCATTCATCAGCACTAAGAAGGTTTCACAATCTTTACTAATGCATCTAATAGCCTTAACGGATGAGATAATCAGCTTAGTGACTCCCTTCATGCCCTGGAAAGTAACATCGATTTGGTTGGGTCCTTCAAACTGTATCAGCTTGTCTCTGCAGTCTATCCTGACATTTACAGCCGATAACCAGTCCATTCCTACATTCAAATCAAAACCTGCAATAAGAAGTAGCACTAAAGAACCAATTATTTTAGTGGTTATGATCACAAGATAGCCGCCTATCTACCTAAAAAACCAATCGTTATTTTATTCTAATTGTAAATTTGAGCTTCTTTATTTTGTTTATAAATATAAAGACTTGAGACATGTAAATGGACTCCATTATATTTTCAAAAAACTTTTGGTTGGATTTGTGATTCTAGGCCATTTTCGTGGGGGAAATTTTATCAATTTACATGCAGAATACGCAATTCTACCAAATTGTGATATCTCACCTTTTATTTTTTTCCTCTTAGTTATGTTTTTGGTTTTATGCATGAATGAAGAGTTTCAAGTTTGATAATCGAGATTTCTATTTTAGCCTGATTTTCTATTGAGTTTATGAATTTGAATATGCATTTCTAATAACAAAACTGTGAAAATATCATTTGCGCATGTTCTTATTTTTATCTTAAGTAACACATTTCTCTAATTAAGCATTTGTAAATTTCGAAATTTATATCTTGTCATTGTAGTTTTGTATTGGGAAACCCTGGGCCCTAAACGGTCCTGTATTCACTCTTTGTTTTGTGTGGTAATGCCAGTTTCTTTTCTTTTCAACAGAGAACATAAAAATCTAACTGGTACAGCACGGTATGCAAGCGTTAACACTCATCTTGGGATTGGTCAGTTTCCTAACCTTCATTCTGAAAGATTAAGGCTCTATTTGTTTGGGCGTTTCGGTATTCCATTTTGGGCAAACGCCGCTGGAAGGCGGGTAAACAAATGAACCTCCGGCGGCGTTTGCTCCGTTTCCACCCGTCCGCCTTGAGAAACGCCCCCAAAAAGCTCCGTTTGGAGCAGCCACCTCCCCTCTCCGTTTCGAACACTCCGTTTCCACCCGCCGGATCGATCCGCCACCGCCAAAACAAATGAAATTGCTGATCTTGTTTTCTCTTATTATCTTACATCTGCTCCGCTAATTGAAGTCCCATTATTTGCATACAGAGCAAAGTAGGAGGGATGATTTGGAGTCTCTTGGTTATGTCTTCTTATACTTTTTAAGAGGAAGGTTAGACTTATGCCCCATTTGTGAGGCCATTTTTGCTCCGTTGTGACCGACTCCTTTTTCCGCCAGAGCTTGGGGCGTTGTTTGAGAACCTGTTCAGGCTCCGGTGCGGCAGCGCTCCATTTACCACCAAAGATTCAGCCTCTTTTTGAACCAGAAGTTGAGAAGTTCATTCCCTGCTGATCCAATTGAAACGGAGCTCCACTCCTGCCACTCTAGAGCCTGAATGGCACTGCTCTCTCAAACAGTGCCTTAAGATGGGATTGGTTGAGTTCCATTATTTTTGGTATTATTTACTTGATTCGTTAATATTTACAAATTTAACTTTTTCCATCACAGCCTTCCTTGGCAGGGTCTGAGGGCTGGTACTAAAAAGCAGAAGTATGATAAAATTAGTGAAAAGAAAATGCTTACTCCTGTCGAGGTAATGGGCGCGTGCTCTTTCCAAAATCTCATCTCTTTAATTGTTGTTATTGATGTTTGTTGATGATTTGGGGATTCTTTTATGCTTTAAATTTAGGTGCTTTGCAAATCACAAGCACCTGAATTTGTAACTTACTTCCACTATTGCCGTTCACTGCGATTTGAAGACAGACCAGATTATTCTTATTTGAAAAAGCTTTTCCGCGACCTTTTTATTAGAGAAGGTAGCAATTTTTTTGTGCATGGACGTATTTATTATGATTGAGTTAAAAATAATTCTTTGCAAGTGAAGCTAATTTTCACTTTAAAAAGCTTTTTTACAGCATAATGGGAATTTGAGAATATTTTACTGCAGGTTTTCAGTTTGATTATATTTTTGACTGGACTGTGAAATGTCCTCAAGTTGATACTGAGGGCAGATCAAAGGTATGACATTTGTATCATGTTCAGCTACACTAAATTATGCATTCTTGAATTAGTTGGCTATTCTAGTATATCTTCTTGCAGCCTGGTGGTAGAGCAAGCGGAGTAATTGGACCTTCAGTGGAAAGGACTGACAGGACTTCAGGTTTTCCCTTCTCTTTCTCTCTCCCCTCTTTCCCTCGCTCCTACCCTCCTTATTTAAGTATTCCTTGTTGAACTTTGTGTTTGTAATCCTATTTATTTGCCATATTCAACAGGTGGACAGGAGTTTCGTAATAAATTTTCTGGTGTGGTTGAAGCTTTTGCTAAGAGGGGTGCATCTGCTGCTCGTCATGGAGAGCATTCCAAGCACAGGGGTTTGGAGAATGCATCATCAAAAGATGTAAGTTCTTTTGTTTAGAGTTTTTTTTAAATAGTGGCATCCTATGTTATTAATGGTGCGCCTCAGGTGCACCTAAGGCTCAAGGCTCACCAGACTCAAAGGTTTGCACCTCCGTGCGCCTTATTTGCGCCATTGGAATATATAGGGCAGGTCTGTGTGAGATTTTTGTTGTAAATTTTTCCTTCAAAAATTAAGAAAAGATAATATAAGAACTCAATATTTTTTTATTGATTTAGTGTTTGTGAAAGATAATTGTGTGTTTAGACTTAAATATGATGCAAGTGACCGCATTAATTCTATTTTTAAGAGATATAAACGATAGTAATGAATGATTAATTAGTAGACTAGATGAAAAATTTGATCGAGAAGCTAAAATGATGTTTGCTGCTGATTATTTTAAATGGATGTAGTTGCACTTTGCCTTCGTCAGACGCGCGCCTGCTCCTTGAGCATTGCGGGTAGGTTCCAAGACTCCTTTATGCCTTGGTGTGCCTTGCGCCTTTAATAGCTAAGGTGGCATCTATTATGTAGGATAATGATGTTTAATGGATTATTTTATGCTACTTTTATGTTATGATCATGTATTAAGGATGTGATAGATTGATATCATTTCTCATTGTGTACTAGTGACTAGTGAGTCTCTTCCTAGTTCCTATATATTTGGATCCTCTTAGAATGTAATTAATTTGATGGTGAGTGCTTTTTGCCTGAAGTCCTCTTTTTGACCTCTTCTCCTCCCTCTCCCCTCTTCCACCTACTCCCTTTACTTCCCTCTCCTACCATTTATTCTACTTTTATCCAACCTTATTTCTCAGCTAAGGTTCTGATAAAAGAGATTCTGGTACCAGAGTTAAAGAGGGGAAGTTATAATAAAATAAATACTCAAACACGGTATAACTATTCAGAGCATTGCTCTCGCCTAGGAAAAACCCAATTTCAAATCTCAAATGCTCATAAAATACAAGCACTCACTCTACACTTATGCAAGGCATATAACACCACATCTTAATAATACAAAAAATTCTAAATAGCTATTAGGCTCTAACTGGACGAGTGCCCCTTCTTTGCCTCTCATGGGGTCTGTAGTCAAAGTAATACACCCTCTGAGAAAATGACCTTGTCCAGAAAGGTCGATGGACAAATGTGTTATGACTACTCTATCAAGGAGTTGTGTGAACCGTGGGGCCATGGTTCTTAGTGCATCAAATGTAAAACCCCTTTCTAGTTCCACAACATTTCAAAAACCTAGCCAACACTCGTGAGATGAAGCAAACTAAACAGCAAAATGTAAATTGATACAGTAGTAGAAAATGATAAATGTAAGTGAAGTACACAGCGGAAATGAAAGATTGTAGTGATAAGGGAATACCTCAATTTTCTAAATCACAGAATAAACCACAATAAAATTGAATCTAATACTGAAGGCTGAAATCAAAATTGAGTCTGATACATATTTAATTCATCAAGCACACAAGCTACACTTAAGACACATCAAATATTCTAAGACAAATGATGAAAATCAACTGAGTGAACATAAGACTCTTCCCAGATCTTCCTAAGCGAATCTGCCGACCTTTGTTCCCTAAAAAGAGAAGTCCGAAGACAGGATCAGCCCACTGGTTAGTAAGAAGTACTCTTCCTCCCAGTGACAGTAAAGCAACATAGGTAAACTTGTATGAAAATCTATATACGTAACAACTGAATCTAGAGATCGTTATTTTTAAGTATGCCAACCATGCGTGCTTGAATCTGAAATAGAACATAATAACATAAATTACATTTTTTGTACTTAAAACATGCTTTTGGGTTTTTGTCTTAATTTCATTTATGTATTAAAATACCTAAATTCTGAGTTTCTACTTACACCTGCGAATGTTCACATTCATGTTTGTGATTTTTAGTTTCATAATTTATTAAGCACATATGTGATTTGAGTCTCTGGTGGCTACTAATAGTGCTCTGATACGTCCCTAATGCAGGACACAGACTCACAACTAACAGATTCTATACATGGAAGAATGGTCCATCATCCCCTCATGTTAGGGTCATATGATATGTTGTGTCATGTGAGTATGTTGGTGTGCGTTCATCAAACATGAAAAAAAGGCACCTCCCATATCCCTTGACAATCTATGCATCTAGTGGCCCCCAGGTGCTCAACTAATGGAGACACCCGTATAGGCCCACTAATGTAAAGTCTTATCATTCAATTCATATTTACATTGTGGGTTATCTCGTGATTGCATCTTTCAAAAAATGCATTAGCCTTTTGCTTCCTCATTCCACATCAAAACTAGCCTGTGCAGTGGAAGATCAACTGAAGGCGAATGATTTTGAGTGTTTAAGAAACTATTGATGGTTTTGTTATGGGTCTTAGAATGTTGCCGGAGGAGATGACCGGAGTTGGAAATGACGGTGGCGGAGATACTACAGAGCCTTGTCCATGACTGCCTAAGCGGGGTGTGCCCGAGAGAGAGAGATTCCAATATCTCTTTTAGGGTTAGGGAAAATAGATTTTCTTCATTCATATCGATACAAGGTCTAATAGGTCCTTTAAATAGGACTTACAGTCGACACCAAAAAGAAAATAACATTAAAAGAAATAGCGACAGATTTGGACATGCGTCTAAAAAGGACACGACTCAATAATGACGTCATATAAGGACGCGACTCATAAAAACAGAATAAAACATATTAAAAACTAATAAATATTAAATAACGTCATTAAAGGACCTGTATCATCTCTCCCGCCTTGTAAAACGAGCTTGTCCTCAAGCTCGAGGGCGATTCATGGTATCCCACGTTATCCGACACCCTCATCATCAATGTCCTCGATTTGCAGATAAAATAGATGTTTGCATCCGTGGCCGTGTGTGTACGGATTGCCGCAGCTGAAACATAAACCCTTAGCGTGCCAATCTATCATCTCGTCTCGAGATAGTTTACGGACTGATGGGGGTGGATGCCCCTCGGGATGCCCCGGCTGAATGCCCGTGACGGTGGTGAAATAGGCCTCCTGTGCCACTTGGAGGCGACAGTCACATAACTTGTCCAGACTCATGACAGTCACTAAATCTGGAGGAGCCTCAAATTCGACATCAAGTCATAGGCGTTCACGAAGTCCAGCGGTGAAGATGTTGACCTGCATCTCTGGGGGCAATGTGACATGTGCCAGAAGTAGTTGAAAATGGTCCAAATATTCTTCCATTGAGCTCGTCTGGCGGAGTGTTGTGAGGGCACCGACAGGTTTGCTGCGAATTGGAGGGCCGAAGCGCGGGTTATAAAATCGCTTGAAGTCGTCCCATGTCAAGTCCGACAGATCAATGGGGAGACAATTTGCCCAAAGCAAGGTTGTGTCTAGAAGGTGGAAGGAGGCCAAAGAAAGTCGTTTGGCTGCCGAAGTTTGTTGATAACCAAACAATTGTTCGCACCTGGTGAGCTAGCCCAAGGGATCTGTTTTCCCATCATAGGTGAGAAACTCCAACCGGGTATAGTGTGGCAGAATAACTTTAGGGCGTAAGAGCGTCTACGATGGCCGCTCCTAGCGGATGAGCGGTGGTAGCGGAACTTGACTGCTGCTAACGTGATCTGTGGGTGGCGTAGTAACCATGTGAAGGGAGGCGGTTAGCTCATTTAGCTTGACAGTGATAGTGGTCATGTCGTCCTGATGTCGGGTTTCGACATCTCGAAAGCGTGCTTCCATGGAGGTCATGTCAGTCTGCATCATGTCCTGTAGAGCGCCTGTGACATCTTGCGAGTCCCCCATCGGTTGGCTTGCTTGTCGGGAGACGGAATGGGGGAATGGGCGCCTGGGGTTGTCGTACGCGTCTGATTTTGTGTTACCGCGAGTACCACGCCGTCGCGCAATGATTGCAGTTATTATTGTGTTAATTCTATTAAGAGTTAAGCAAATTAGGATGGGAGAATTAGGAATGAATTTATTCCTATATCCCGCATAAGCACTGGCCAAACAAGAAAGAAACCAGAAAGGGCATGCGAGTGTTGTGCTGGATGGAACGCAATCAGCGCCTATGCAGAACTGAAAGGGGCACAATCAGCGCCTATGCGGACACGAGGCACGGGCGTGGCTTAGCCGAGGTGGCAGAAGCCACAATAAATCGCATGCGCAGACTGGCGAAGACGAGGGTTTCGAAGAAGTGGCAGCAGACGACGTCGTTGAAGAGCGGAACGCTACTGCTGGGAAGCGGCTTTGATTGGATACCGTTTGCGAGCTGCTGCGGGGGCCGGGCTTTGATTTCGATCAAGGCGAGTTGCTTCTTGGCAGAAGAACGCAACAACCGGTTGCTGCGCCTCGACGGTTTTAGGTTTATTCCCAAAGGAGGCAGTGAACCGCTAATCGATCGGGAGATCCGAGTCCGCGGTTGCGCCCAGACGGTCGTTTCGAGTCAAATTGATGTATTATTTTATATTTTTGAGTCATATTTAGCATCTGATCGGCTTGGGCGTTGTGGGCCATCCGATTAGGATGCCTTATTTTCAGGTTGGGTGCTTATATAGTTATATGTGCAGGTTTTGGTGAGTTGGGGGGGGGGGGGGGGGGGGTTGAAGGTTGTTCGTGGTTTACGCAAACTGTCGGTCCTCCGTTCCTAGTCCGACGTCGGAACCTCCCCCCCCCCCCCCCCCCCCCCCCCCCCCCCCCCCCCGATGTGATTTATTGTTAGCCTCCCCGCCGTCTTCCCCTACCTCCCTGACCTGCTCACCAACCCCAACAATTGCAGCCCTCCACCCACTATCTGTTTACCTCGTCGTCTGCCGCTTGAGTCCCCCAACGGCTTCCGACGCCCATTTCGTCTCTCCCTCTCCACCGCCTGAAGCCTCCCCTTATCTTCCCGTCTAACCCGCCACTGCCCTTAGCCGCTGCCTTTACTTCTTTCTCCAAAGTTTTCCCCTTTGTTTTCTCCTGTCAAACCAAAGCCGACCAGCCCGCCGATTAGACGGGGGGGGGGGGGGGGTGAAGGTTGTTCGTGGTTTACGCAAACTGTCGGTCCTCCGTTCCTAGTCCGACGTCGGAACCTCCCCCCCCCCCCCGATGTGATTTATTGTTAGCCTCCCCGCCGTCTTCCCCTACCTCCCTGACCTGCTCACCAACCCCAACAATTGCAGCCCTCCACCCACTATCTGTTTACCTCGTCGTCTGCCGCTTGAGTCCCCCAACGGCTTCCGACGCCCATTTCGTCTCTCCCTCTCCACCGCCTGAAGCCTCCCCGTATCTTCCCGTCTAACCCGCCACTGCCCTTAGTCGCTGCCTTTACTTCTTTCTCCAAAGTTTTCCCCTTTGTTTTCTCCTGTCAAACCAAAGCCGACCAGCCCGCCGATTCTCCAGGAAATCCCTCCCCTCCAGTTCTGAAGCAATTTCCTGCTCTACCGCCGCCCCTCCCTGCCATTCCTAGCCCCGTCAGTCTTCTTCCAGCTATGTTGCACCGACACGTGACACGCGACACGACATGTGACTCGTCAATTCTCAAAAAATACCATATTCCGACACATTGAGACACGTATATTAAATCTTTTTTTTTTATAATTATGAAAATACTAAAATATTTAACAAAAAATAAAAAATGAACAATTAACAAATATTCAAATAAAATAAGTCATGTTTAAATATTACTCATTAAATATTCAAATGCAAAACTTAACAAAAGGTTAAAAATGATAAAACATTAACATATTACCATTATATATTATCAGTAAAAATAATGGATTCTCAAGCAAACATTTTCCGTCACTTTCAATCTTCCTTTTTCTACAAAAATATTCACCTCACTAGTAAATCCACCATCACTACTTGAAATGCTAGAAGGGGGCAAAGACACTTTTTAGGAGCAAAACTAGTTTTTCTAGCCTTCACCATTTCTTCTACTTTTACACACTTTCTAGTTTCTTTTCCACCAATCATTAACAAATATGTTCTCACTCTTGTATATGAACTTATAAAATATTTTTCACAAAAATTGCACTTTCAAAACAAATTGCTTCCCACCTCAGCATAAGTAGCTTGCTTAGGGACACGAGTGTCCGATTGAGCGGGACACGCGAGTCCCGCGTGAGCCAGCGTGTCGGACTTCCGACACGAGTGTCGGAGAGTGTCGAAGAGTCGGACGAGTGTCGGAGAGTCCGACACTAAGACGCTGGGCATTTTGAAGTGTCGGTGCTTCATAGTCTTCCAGCCCTTCAGCTGTCGCCTCCTAGCCATTTCCCAACCCTTAGCCATCATCCTAATGTCTTCCCCTGCCGCCAACCCTAAATCCCCTCCACCATAAACCCCTACAGCAACCTAATCCCTCCTGCAACCCCACACATCCCACTCCAAGCCACTTCCGGTTCTGAACCCTACTTCTGATACATTCCCACTTGCTACAACCTTGGATGCCCGCCCCCAACCATTAGCTGACACCATTTGCGCGCGTAAGTCATTCTTTGGAGTTGTTATTTTCTATTGTTGCATGTTTGACACTTTTATCTATATAGTGGATGTTTTATTTTGATTTGTTATTAGTACTGGACTCCGTAAAATTTGCATGGCCTATTCCGCATTCCCTTACAAATAATTGCGTCTCTATCGATTGGTGAATTGAAACTTGTTTTCTTTAATTAAAGTTGTGTGATTGTTTGTGCCTCTGCTATTCTATATTAATTAATTATGGTTGTAATTTTTAAAACGGAGCCACTCTTGCATCTTCATCATTCTCATCACATGTAGGAACTGCATATAGAGCATCCACATCCGAGTCATTCTACCACTGCAAGAGTATGTTTGGCAAGACAAAATTTATGGCCGCTACGAAGAAACTAAATTAGTTTTGAGCATAAAATGCATGGATTTTCTTAGGTGAGGTCGGGCGTTCACGAATGACGGTTCATGACCAGTTCATGACCGTTACCACCACGCCAGATGAAGCCTTAATCAATCACCCAGCTCATAGAAGCTGATGATGATGATGATGTTTGGAATGTCACTTGTTGCAGAAAAAATAACTGTTGGAAGGCCGAGGTGTCTAAAACAAAATTGTTATCTATTGCAAATAAATTGATTTGTTCCTGTTTTCTATAATTTATGGGAGTTTTTTAGATTTTTCACTTTGATAAAGGCTAAACATAACCTATTTTCTAAGCAGCAGAGTATTCTAATCCCCTGCCTTGTTGCAAGCAAAAAAAAAAGAAAAAAACTGATTCGGACAACAATAGTGAAGGTCTTGAAAACTAAAATGTGAAAGAATTATACAAATGCAACCTTTTTTAGTTTCTTTTTCTTTATTATTTTTAACCTTGAGATCAAATGCCTACAGCAAATATAGTGATGTTTCTAGCTGTATACAACAGCAACATTCAAGCCTTTATCTCAATATAGTGGGGTCGGCTATATGGATCCTTTCTATATTTTATTTAAATTTTTGTTTCTTCCTAACCATCCCCATGCCCTTCTTTAAAGGTCGCGGACTCGGAGAAAGTCCACGCTTCCTCTTCTCGGAATGGCGGTATCCCCAAGAAGTCTTTTATCCAAAGCAGCCGCCCAAGTTCCGCAGAGCCGAGCGAGCAGCTGCCAAGCCGCACAAACCGGTTGCCGTCAATCGGCGGCGGCGCGCCAAGGATTGCTCCGTCTGCCGCAGAATCCACCGCGCTCTCCTCCCGAACCGCAGTCCTGAAGAATTCCCGGCACGAAAATCCCGTCAGAAGCTTCCAGCTTCTCTCCATTAGCGCGGATAAGAGGAAATGAAGTGCTGCTTTCGGTGATTTTGTAGCGATGGTTTTCTTCGGAGTTGAACTGGAAATAGTAAATATGAAAGTATTGTGTGGTTTTAGAACGAGGAGCTGGCTGGAGCTTTGATTCGCAAAAGAATCGTATTTTGCCAGAAGCTTGATAGGGAAGAGGGAGAGAGCAGCTTGTCAACTGAGTTTATGATTGTTTTGTTGAGACTTGTGCATTACCAATAAGAAAATATTCCCAACTTCACATTTCTTTAGATTTATTCAATTGTTTTCATTTGCTTTTTTTATTTTATTTTAGGCAGCTGCATGATATTTTTAAAGTAACATGCATTCCATCTATTCTATATGCGGATTTGATCACTTTCTTGCGTGCCTCCGTAGTCTCTTTAGTGCTCTTCTCATCTACCATCACTCTCTATCACGCGTGGAGTGATCAAGCATCGTAAACAAAGGGGGTCGTCGTCGCAGCTTAATTTGCTGTTAAACTTTGTTCAACCACGGCGGGAGCAACCAAGCTCACTGGGAGGAGCCACAAAACACATGAGCATCTTTGATCCTTACTGATCGAGTAATGTTATACCGGCAACAAGTATACTAAAATGATTTTTTTATGGTTGAATGTATCATTTTTATGTGTGTATGTTTTAAAGTAAAGAAATAACAACTATGAAAGTAATCATATATTTAACTCAATTCTCATCAAATCAATCAACCAAAAAAATGCATTTTTCAATTAATCAAAACAAAAGGTAGAGGTGATCATTTTTCATGATCCAAATTCTCTATTTGCATAACTCATGGTGATATAAATGCCTTTTGAACTTTGTTTACGACGTTTACACCCCCCCCCCCCCCCCCCCATCACATCCAAGCATTGCATGCCCAATTCACCAATTCCTCTTTCGTAGCAAAGCTCATGCAAGTCGCCTAGATCCGAAACTGTAAAATGTTTGTAATAGACAGATTTAACAAACAAAAACTCTGGAGGGTACCACAATGGTTGAGGCGTCCGTGGAGCCACGGTTGGTTGGCAGCGTCGAAGCATGGCGGTGGAGGGCTTGGGAGTCTGCGTCGATGTTGGTCTAGATCTTGTCAGAGGAGAGGGTGGGCGGCGTGGGGAGTGAAATCCCTAGTGCAAGATCAAGTGATGGGAGCGAAGGGCTGTTCAGGTGACTTCCTGGTCAAATCCTGTCCTACCATCACAAATATTCCTCGATCACTCAAACCTAAAGATCACATATTCGTTCTGTTGGGCAAAAAGTGTCCCCAACATCTGTCTTAGGTCAAGTTGAGCTGCCAATAAGAGAAAAAATAAGGAGAAAGAAATGACCTTTTTTAAGCGAATTGGTATGTGCACTACAGTTTTGGCTATGTACACCGCAATTTTAGAAAATAATAGTGTTGAGTGTGCCACGTGGAATGGACGGTGATGTGCGTGGTTTTGGGGAATGGCGTCACAATTCTTTACAGATAGTTTTTTTCGGGTTTCCTCCTTTTCCAATGTGCGTCGCAGGCGAGGGTTTGAAAGTGTGAATGGTGTCCGCCTCTCTCGATGTTGCCTTCTCTGCTGACCTAGTCGCCGCCGTCGACCACGCCGCCGCGACTCTATAAACACCCCCCCCCCCCCCCCCCCCAAAAAAAAAAAAAATTTTGCACGGACGCGAAAGGTATATCCTCATTTCTACAGTTGCTATTCCACTAAGCCGATTGAGTTTTACTTCAATTCTTCTTCACTCTTGTGCAAAATTGGGGGATTTGTAAGATCTGATCTATGTTCTAGTGTGAGTTGATTGCCATTTTGATTTCATGAGATGTTTGATTTTACTGATTTTAACATGAAATTAGAAGGTTTCGTGTACATTAAAAGCAAAAGTGATATAAATTTACTTGTAGATTGGTACTTGGATATGCGTATTCGGCATTTGAGTGCTTCAAGGCTTCAAGCTCATGGAGAAGAGCAAGATTGATGTACAACAGCTCTTGTTTTGGTGCGTATACCGGTAATTTCATCTTCTTCCTTAAGATTCATGAATAGGAAGAATTTGAAAGTATTTCTTCGATATCGGATTTGAAGTACTTTCTTCAATCATTTCTTTGATTTAATTTTTTCTTGTTTATTGTAAGTGCTGGCAAATTTGATGGTTATCTCCTTAGCTATCAAGCGGCGTCGCATTCGGATATGGGATCACGTTTGGGTCGGTTTGCGGATGTAATTCATGTTTCGGTCGCATATTACTCGTTTTTTAAATGAAATGATACAACCATGAAATGATATATTTGATATTGAGAATGATTTGTTGTTAAAAATATTTGAGATGCATCGAACAGTTTTTATGTGCACGTACCGTGATGCGGTGCTTATAACAAAAAAAGTGCATGTGCACATATTCTTTCAAAAAGGTGGGCTGTCAATAGCTTTATCCATTCCAATGTATTGATGGAGCTCATGTTCTTCCAATAAAAGGATTCAATTCAGAACAATGTCGACGTCGATTTATTCGCTTGCCTCTCCCCCTTCTCTCAGATTGACCCGACTGGAGAAGGATCTGAAGTTTACCAGATCTCACTATACCCTTCATCAAATCCCTGCTCCGTAATTGCTTCTTTGCTGGTGATACTTCAAAATCCCCTTCCACTTAGCAATTTTGCATGTTAATTTCACCTTTTTTTCGTTTTTCATCATGTTTTTTTTCCGAGATTTAAGAATTTTTATTCGCCGGATGAGATTTGAGGTCGGAATTTAACGAGTTCCGTTGGGTTGAGAGGAATCTCCGATTGAATGGCTTGACCTACTTTTCATCCTAGTGTTTTGTCAATCTGCTCCAGCCCTTAATGTCGTTTTTTTCTCTCTATGTTTTGATTCGATTATGTATGTATGATACATGAACTGGATGGATTGGGGATTTTGGGAACAGGGTCAGCTTTCTGCTATTAGTAGTAGGATCTTGAACTAGGAAGCCATCCGAGAAATTTTATATTTTTGGTGTTAGTTTTTATTTCTCTTTTAAAAATTGGCGGTGCTAATTTATTGATTTGTGGATGGAAATTGAAAATCTAGGTGTGATTCTACAAGATTTGGGATGGAGGGGACTGTGTTCACTCCCTCTTTGGAGGCAATGAATGGCGTCAAATCTGAGCATGGGGAGATGCTCTCCAAGCCTTTCCTTGATGTGTGCAAGAATATCCTGCCAGTTATAGGTAGTAGATCTTTTCTCTTTTAAATCTTTTCACATTTTTTGTGAAGAAGCAACTTTTTATCAACTTGATGAATGTAGTTTGTGACTTGTTATTGTACCATGCGATTTAGGCTTTGTTTGTCTGGTCATTTTCGCTTTATTTTGATAGGGGGAAAATTCCACTGGAGATAGAAATGTGTTTGATAAACCTGCATTTTAGCTTCTTCCAAAATCATTGTTTTTAGTAATCTTTGTTTTTCTTAGACCCGTAATCATGTCGCTTAAGGTTGCATTCTGTACTGATTCTTGGTTGCCCTTGTCAACAACATTCCATGGAGCCTTCAAATTTCGAGCTAATACAAAGAGTAAGCTTGGATCAGAAAATATTTTAGCTAAATTTATCACTTTTTGTCCATAATTCTTTGTAAGATTGACCAAACTTATAGGGGAGGTCTTTATATTTCAAAACATAAAGGGGAGGTCTTTGTAGCATGCAAACTCCTAGGGGTGGCCCTTGTAATTGACCTATATATATAGATAGTTACAATCTTTTTTCGTGAGATATTATTTCATGGAGCGTTCAGGGTGTTTGGGCTCTACATTAATTGAATGTATTCTTTTAGTCCAACCTTGTCAAATGTCAAATACCCTTATTTTATACGAGTATATAAATCATACCTCTCATCCTTGTTAAGATGTATAAGGAGAATCCATGAACCACATGCGTGCGCTAGGACGTGCCGGATCGGATCCAAATTTGAGATTTGAGAATTGTGAAATAATTGAATTGAATTGTTTATTTTGTTCAAACAAATCACTAATCAAAGTGTTTTGGTCACTCCTCAAATTCCTATCGACGTCGTTGCTTCCGTAGCACACCTTCATATCTGCGATAGTCGAATGTTATTTGATGTCCATGTCATACCTTTGCCGATTTGTTTTCATCAACAACACTTGAAGATCGTCAAATTGTAACCGACGATCAACAACTACTGTTATAAATATCATAGTAGTATATTTATACGATGTTCATTGAATTGTATTGGCATAACATATTTTTTGTACTCAATTTTTGTTTATCTCCATTATTTTTATATTTGTTGGGATTACGTTTTATGGATATTTCCAATTAATATTTTAATGTATGAAATGTTAGTTTCTTTATACGATAATATTACTTATTATAATTGCTGCAAATTAATTTCGTGATTAATATATGTGGCTTTAGTAGAGTCCCTTTTATTGGAGATTTTTTTGTGAGATTGATACACAGTAAGAGTTTTTTCTCTTCTCCTTACTAATTTTCTTTGTTGTTTACGTTTATTTCATGCCGGCCCCACTATAGTGGGATAACGGCTTGACTGTTGTTGTATTTACATTTACTTCATCAAATGAAAGTTCGGGTGTTATGTGTTATGTGCACACCGGAATTTTGGGGAACTAGTCAAATGTTGTGGTTTGAAGAATTGAACATCTATTTAAAGTCTTGCATGAGGATGATACAATTTTTGTAGAGCAGTAATCACACACTTTACCCGGACTCGATGTCAATCCATTCCTCTTATTCCTTTTTTCTCAATTATGTATTTATATATCTGAGATTCTACATGTAGTGTTATCATTGTTTCTAAAATCAACAAAAATATACCATTTTATTGTGAATATTATCATATATACATGCACACACACCCAACGTTGGACTATATTCTCAACAACTTATTTCAAGTTAAATATTTGTTTAAATTTTAAAGAACATGAGCCATGCTGAGCATTACTTGCCTAGTGCACTTCTCATTTCATGATTTGCTATGTGAATTTACAGATAAATTTGGAGCAGCCATGATACTTGTTAAATCAGACATAGGGGGTAACATAACAGTAAGAACCCCATCACAAAAAAAGAGTTCTTGTGTATTCACTCCGTTGTTTTAAACAATCCATGTTTTTCTTTTTAGCTTTCTTGTTTATTCCAAAATTCAATAATTTTTTGGAAATGTCACTGTTACTTGAAATAAAAGAAGTCTCCTAACAACTTTTTTAACCGTTGTGTATTTCATTTGCAGAGGCTTGAAAACAAATATAACTCTGATCCTTCAAAATTCAAATATTTATACACCTTTGTTCAAGTAGAAGTTGAGACTAAAACTGCAAAATCCTCATCAAGCTGCACCAATGGGCTTTTGTGGCTTACAAGGTTCAGTATTTTGATCACTTTGACAAAATACTTATTTTTGCCTTATTCTTTGAAGCATTATTTTTCATTTTCCCTTATGATGCAGAGCGATGGATTTCTTGGTGGAACTTTTTCGTAACTTGATCGAGCATCCAGATTGGACCATGGCACAAACCTGTACTGACTCGTATAACAAAACACTCAAGAAGTGGCACGGTTGGCTTGCGAGTTCAAGCTTTATGGTAATAGCTTTGTATCTTTGAAATTGAGTTTCAGCTTTTGTGGATAGTTATCGTCAATTGACTGCACCAAAATCATTGGTAGGAACTATCTGCTATGAAATTTTGATGATCATCCTTTATAGTTATTTCATTTAGACATAGTGGCACAACAAAAAGGATTATTCTAGATATTCAAATATTTTGGATTATTTTATGGAGTTATTTCAGTTTTATTTTGTGTATAATTCTTAGTTGGAATTAAATCGAGTTTGAATTGTTCTTGTAATCCTATTTCTAAATAAGCTATGCGTGGCTATTAAAATTATTGAAGAACGATTCAAAAGTGGAACCGAAGCTAGTTTTCCTCCATTTTCCTTCCTTTTTTCTAGGGGCGAAGAACCCCTCTTTGCATTATTCCTTCTTGCGCGACTCTATTCGCTCCTGATCAAAATCAATCATTACAATCGCGTATCATTCAAATCTCTCTCGCACTCCATTGGCCCAAGAAAACAAGTAGCTTCATGTTCTTGAAAAGCTTAAAATACCAACAGCTTTTTACAACCTCCTCTGTGGATCGAGCAATTTTCTTGAGGAGAAATTATAAATAATCTCGAGGAATATTGGGTGTGATGAGCCAAAGGGGTTCTACATTTTGGCTGGATGCTAGTGGTCAAACTCTTCAACCCAAAAACTTAGCCTAAGGCTCTATTTGTTTGGGCGTTTGGGTGCTCCGTTTTGGGCAGACGTCACTGAAAGGCGGGTAAACAAATGAACCTCCGACAGCGTTTGCTCCGTTTCCACCCGCCCGCCTTGAGAAACGCCCCTGAAAGCTCCGTTTGGAGCAGCCACCTCCCCCCTCTGTTTCGAACACTCCGTTTCCACCCGCCGGATCGACCCGCCACCGCCGAAACAAACGAAGCCTAAGCTTACAAGGGAGGGTCAATTATTTGATTATCTTAGGAAAAAAAATATGAAATAGGTTCTCGAATTTTATATCTTTTTAAAAATAATTCCTAAAACTTTTTTTATGAAATAAGTCTAATGTTTTTGAGTTATATGAAGTAAGTCCCAAACTAAACTTCTGCCGAATATTTAGGGGATTTGGTCAATGTGGCAGCATTTCTGCGAACTCTTGAGACTTGATAAATAATTAAATAATTCACGGTATTTTTCTATGTAAAAATGCATGTTAATTGAGAAAAAAATAATGTTATTAATTTCTCTACAAAAATATTTCCACACTACATACATGTATTTGTACATTTTTATAGGATGAGAGAGGAGAAGAAATCTCAATTAAGATGTGAGACTAAATCCTAAAGAGGAAGTGGACTCTACATGAGCCTTATATTGGGCCTTTACACACATTTCCTTCAATACTCCCTTGCGAGCTGGAGCATGCAGATCGTAAGCACCCAGCTGGGACAAGAACTGGTAGTATAACGGGCGTGCATGGTAAGGCTTTGATGAGAATATCAGCAACTTGCTCAGCAACAGAAACATGTTTGAATTCCAGTTTCTTCAATAGAACCTTCTCCCGAATGAAATGACAATCCACTTCAATGTGTTTGGTTCGTTCATGAAAAATAGGATTCTTAGCAATGTGTATAATAACTTGACTGTCACAAAATAAAGTGGTCGGTGAGGAAAGTTTGACTCTCAAATCACCTAGGAGACTTTCAAGCCATGTAAGCTCAGGCACAACAGCTATCATTGAACGATACTCAGCTTCGGCAGATGAGCGAGCAACCATAGACTGTTTCTTTTTGTGTCGGGTAATAAGGTGTCCTCTGAAGTAAGTACAGAATCTACTTGTGGAACGTCGATAATCGAGGAAGCCAACATAATCAGCATCCGAGTAAGCAATCAGAGATAAAGAAGAAGAAGTTGGTTTGTATACAAACCTTGTGTAGGAGTAGTCTTCTAATATCTGAGGATGCGTTCGACGGACTGGAGTTGAGAGATTTGTGGAGAATTCATGAATCAACTGACAACTCCAACAACAAAAGAGATATCAGGTCTTATAACTGTAAGATAAATCTGTCTTCCTACAAGGTGATAATAATACTCTGGGTTTGAAAGAAGTGGATCGGAGTCGGTGTCATGAGCGCAAAGCTTATGGTTGACATCCATAGGAGTATCAGCAGGCATGCATCTAGAATAGCCAATGTCATGAAAGAGGTCACGACTGTATTTACGTTGAGATAGAATGAGACCATCAGAATGTCTTGCTACCTCAATGTCAAAGAAGTACCAAAGATTTCTCAGATCTTTAGTTTGAAAGATCAAGTTCAATTGTTGTTTGATCATTTGTATTCCTTTGGAGTCATCGCCTGTAATCAGAATTTCATTGACATAAAATAAGAGAATCACTATGTCTGTCAGTCGATGGCGAGTAAAAGAGAGAAGTCAGCCGAGCTTTGAGTGAATCTGACATCAGAGACAACCTCACTGAACTTGTCAAATTAAGCACGAGGAGACTATTTGAGACCATAAATAGATTTCTTGAGATGACAGACACGTGACTCCCCCATGGTCTCAAATCCGAGAGGTTGGTGCATGCAGACAGTTTCTTGCAGATTGCCATGAGAAAGGCTTTTTTGATTTTCAATTGATGCAATGGCCAGTGACTATGAACAACAAGGGATATCATAACACGAACAATATTCAGTTTGGCGACCGGAGAGAAGGTCTCGTCATAATCCAGACCTTGTTATTGAATAAAACCACGAGCCACATGGCGAGTCTTAAGACGTCGAATTGTCCCATTCGGACCATGTTTGATGACAAACACCCACTTACAAGCCACACAGGTCTGTCCAGGAGAAAGAGGGACAAGATCTTAAGTTTGGTTTTCCCAAAGAGCAGACAGTTTCTCGTTCATGGCCGCCCGCCGCCCCGGATGTTGGAGAGCCTCATGCACAAAGCTAGGGATGGAAATAGAGGATAAATAAATTGCAAATTTCCTATGTTCCGGAGATAGCCAATGTAAGGAGACATAATTCGCTATCGGGTGAGTAGTAGGGACAGTTGTCAAATTTGCATGCCACAAAATAACATCAATAAAGGGGAGCTCTCGTAGGACAACAGACGAAGGAATACGGCGAGCATACACACGAATCAAAGATGGTTTTGGTGGGATTGGCATGGGTAGGAGAGGTGGAAGATTAGAAGTAGCAGGGACAGCAGGCCGTGGAAGTAGAGGCAGAAGTGGAGGGTCACTGAGTTGATAATGATAAGGCTGGTCTTCATGAAAGGTGATATCAACTGATGTAACAACCATGCGATCAGTGGGAGAGAAGCAAACATATTCCTTCTGAGTGTCAGGGTACCCAACGAACATATATTTTGTGGCACGTGGAACAAGTTTGTCGGTGGACAAGTCAAGATTATGAACATTGCAAACGCAGCCGAAGACACATGGTGTGACTGAAAAGGGGGGTGGAGGGAAAAAGAAGGTTAAAAGGAGTAAGGCTGTAACGGTTCGGTTTGTAAGCAAAACCGCAAACCGAACCATCCCTATGTGGTTCCAAAAATTCTGAACCAAACTGAACCGCTCAAACATTGAAACCGAACTGAACCGAACCGATGATTTATAGATAGAGATAAGAGATGGTGCAATGAATGATGCTCAAACACCTAACATGAAAGTGTTGTCTGAACATAATTCATATCAACTAACAATTTCAGGACTCCAAAATCAAATGAATGGAAAATGAAATATTCATCAATATTATATGTTTGAATAAAAATATAGATTAGAGAAATATCTAGACTAGAGATCAACGACAGCTTAGATGTTTAATCAAAACAAAAAACAGAAAACTTAAAATATATAAAAGAAATATCAGTTGTATGATTAACCGTATGGTTTAATAAATATTAGTTAATAAATTAAATATTTTTATATGCAACGGTTTGGTTTGGTTCGTCTCGGTTCAGTTTGCCACACAAAACCATAAACCGAACCGAACCGTATGGTTTTTCTAAAATCAAATCTGTAACTGAATCGCGGCCTGTTGAAACCAAACCAAACCATATGGTTTGGTTCGGTTCGGTTTTGCGGTTCAGTTGGTTTTGACTTACAGGCCAAAAAGGGAGGCGCAAATTTGAGAATAGAGGAGGACATATGGTTAATAAGATAACAAATTGTAGAAACCGTAAAATTTCAATAAAGTTTAGGAACATTCATTTAAAACATAAGGGAACGTGTGACCTCAAAAAGGTGACGATTTGTGTTCTATAACATCATTTTGTTGGGGGGTATACACAAACGAGGTTTGATGGATAATCTCAAACTCAGTACATAAGTCTGTAAACGCATGACTTGTGTATTCACGAGCATTATCAGTTCGGAGAGTTTTAATGGTAGCAGAGAACTAGTTGTGAGTCTCAATTATAAAGGCACGAAATGCACAAATTAGTTCAGAGCGATCATGAAGGAAATACAACCATGTCATATGAAAGTAATCATTTATAAAGGTAACGAAGAAACGATAGCTATAAACACTTGATGTTTTGTAGGGTCCCCAAATATCTGAATGAATTAGAGCAAAGAGAGCATCGCTCTGAGTACACTGAGGTGAGAATGTTGTTGTTTGTCATTGATACAATACTCGCATGTGAAGTCATTGAGGGACAAATCTGGGAGGGCTTTCCGGAGGATACGTAGAGGAGTATGCCCAAGACGATGTCATTCGACAGAGCTAATAGAGGAGAAAATTGTGGGTGTAGAGTATCCAGATGTAGAGTCCATTCGGCTGTTGCCCTTTACCTATTATATTATGCGTCTTTCGATCCGCACAACACAAGAAATGGAAGAGAATGTTACAGAGAAATCAAGATCTTGAATGAGATGACTAATAAAGAGGAGATTGAAAGGAGAGCCCGGAACGTGAAGAATTGAGCGAAGAGTGATGGAAAGAGTAAGGTGGACGTCGGCTGGTCCAAAGACTGGAGTGGTGTCCCCATTAGCAACGGTGATGAACTGGGGATGCACAGAGTCCAAGTAGTGTGAAGGTTTCGTCAGGGTAATGTGGTGTGTTGCCCTGGAATCCATAATCCAGGATGAACTATGGGTGAGACAGGAGATGCCGTCATCAGAAATAGACACAACAGAGCCGGAGGAACGGCTGATCATCCTGTGAAGTTGCTGGAGTTGGGTGCGCAAGGCATCAATGTCAGTTTAAATGTTGTTTGAAGTGTGGACTGCAACAGTGGTGTGCGATACGGGTGAAGACCGTGCAAACGGTAATAAGTGGCGTGGAGATGACCATTCCTGCCTTAGTAGGTACACTTAAGAGGAGTGTAATTGCGCCGACCTCTATCCCGAGAAGAGATGCGACCTCCACGAGAAGGTAGAGGGGAAAAGTGAGATGGTCGTGACCCCCGAGAAGAGCCAACTATAGCAAAAGCCAGCAAAGTTGGGTAAAGACAGATCTTCCAATCAGGATGCAGATGTGCAGGAGAACAGGCGGGCAAGGGGAGCTGCCGCAACAAGCGTTGGGGCTACGACAAGGAGCTATAACAAGAAGCACTGGGTCTTGCGGCAAGAGCTGCAAGCGGCAAGTTGTAGACAAACACCAATGTTGACGATGGCAGGAGAGGAGCTTTGCGAGCCCATGAGCTTGCCGGAAGAGATCGCGGGAAGCAGAAGAGACCGTCGGGCGCACCACAAGAGATCGCTGGACGCTGATAACTGCCACTAAAAACTTGCCACTGAGGAGCAGAACCGCTGATCGTGCCTAAGGAGCTCCCAGGAAGCTTGTCGCTGCTGCAGAGCGCTTGCCGCTGGAGTTCACAAAGGAAGGAGCCGCACTAACCACAGAGATCGTTCGGAAAAGATCGCGGCGACCAGGGGACAGAAGCTGGCGGCAAAGACACTCGAAGCGTGAAGACTTGCGGCTAAAGAAGCACACAGAAGCAGCAAGAGCGCACAGAAGCTGCGACTAAAGGGGCACGCAAAAGCGGCGAGGCGAGCAAAGGGGCAGAGATGCGGCTTGCGGGGAGCAGAGAGGATACAAAAGCGCGGTCCACAGAGGCCGCGGAAACCACGCAGTGCCCGCAAGGCAGAGAGCGACAAGGCAGCAAGATCAGGCAACAGACAAAGAAAGCAGGCAGGGCCCACAGACAATAGGAAGAAAACGCTATAAAAGTAGGTGGGCTAAGGGAAACAACATGGGAAGCAGACGGAATCGAAGGTTGCGGTTAGAAACTAATTAACCTCCTAGTACTGCGGCAAGCCCCCAAAAAACAAATTTTATAATCGTTTTTGCTCTGATAACATGTAGAAATGCATGTCAATTGAGAGAAAAAAAATAACATTCTTAATTTCTCTACAAAAATACTTCCTCACTACATGCATGTATTTGTACATTTTTATAGAATGAGTGAGAGGAGTAGATATCTCAATCTAAGATGTGGGACTAAATCCTAAAGAGGAAGTGGGCTCTAGATGGGCTTTATATTGGGTCCTACATTGAGCCTTTACACATATTTTCTTCAACATTCTGAAACTGGTTTCACCTTTTCATCATGAAGCCTGAAAGCCATCAGCTTCCATGCGATGCAGTATGAGCTCAAGGGCTTGCTTTGGGAGGAAAGAGACACGTTTTGAATTGGGCCATGATCAAGTTTTTGAGACTCTGTTCTGAGCTTTATTGAAAATAAAGGAAGCTTATCTGGAGTTGCAGAGAAGATGGTAGCAGAGAGAATCTGGAGATTGCTTTGTTGGGTTATTGTGTTCTTGTAAAGGTGATGAGGGGACGTTGAGTATGACATGTGCATTGGAGATAGCAGAGCAATTTTTGTTTCAAAGTGGTCGAAGTGTTTTGAAAGTGATAACTAAGAAAGTTCGGATGATAATGGAGATGGCCTGGCTGAGAAACCAATTGTTTTGGAGTTCATTTTCATTTTTTTTATAATAATTTAGATGCCGAAACTTAGTACTGATAATATCCTTGAAACTTAGTATTGATAATATCCTCGAGTGCTTTATTTGCATAAGTTTTGAAAATAAGGGATGGCCATCTCCTTCAAAATCATCATCTTTGTTGCGCTGGAAGGCAAAAGCCTACGTTGCCTCTCTCATGTGTCGAAGATTTAAACCCGTCAACCTCTTCTCCTCGTTATTGCACCAATGAAATTCTCTGTCCAACTCACTGCCGAAAAATCATCCAAGACTCCTTCCTACAGTCCCGCCTCTCATGGATCTTCCCTAGAGGTGATGTCGCACTTCAAATTCACCGCTAGGATGGACACCATGTCTACTTACTCTTCCCTAGAAGTTTATTTTGAGGCTTATTTCATGCAACTTATAAACATTAGGGAATTATTTTATACAAGAAAAAACTTTAATGACCTTTTTTCCAAAAAGGTATAAAGTTTGAGGACCTATTTAACATTTTTGCCATAATTTTACACCCAATATTTTTTTTATATGCTTGATGTGGGGCTAAACTCAATACTCACATTACCTTGACTAGAAAGGCCTGCATCTTCAAGATTGGCATCACATATACACATACAGTGCCATTCTTTTTTAAATATCCATAGGATTAGCCAAGTCTCTCTCTATATATAAGTAATTCATGAGGATTTGGCCCAAAACTGACAGATTATCATCGAGGAAGATTCTGGGAGGGTGTCAAGTGCTGGAAAAAAACAAAAAATGTTCTTTTTTTTTGTTTCATCTGATTGAAGATTGTGTATCCTGGTTTGTTTGGGACAGGTGGCCCTAAAGCTTGCTCCAGATAGGAAGAAATTCATTGAGGTTATTGGAGGTACCGGTGACCTCAATGCTGACATGGCGAAATTCTGCTCAAGCTTTTCTCCTCTGCTTGCAGAGATCCATAAGTTTCTGGTAAGGTTGTACTGCCTTATTTGTCGATTAAAAGATCGCCAGTTTCTGATTATATCTGGTTTTCTTCACGCAGGCTAGTTGCGGCCTTGATGATATGAAAGCTTCTTGATTATCATTCTGTAAGCTATGTTCTGTGAAATTCATGCTCCGAACTAAATCTTATCAGTCAACTTGAATTCCTGCTTCTCGCCAGTCTTGGGATGTTGCATTCACATAGAAAATTTTAATAATCATCAATGATAATAAAAGATGATTGTTTTAGTTTGGAGTGAGCTTAGATGAAATTTCATTCAACACTGAATTTGATTTTATTTATGAGCCAGATTCAATAACATTTTATCAATCCTCGGTCTCTCTCTGGGGTTAAGAAAACTCATTTAAAAACCCTCTTTTGTTCGCCATCGAAATTCTATTTTTTTTTTGCATTACTCCAATCTCTTTCACGTTTTTCTCTTTGTTCTTATCAATGAATGACTGAGGAGATCATTAGAGGGACCTATTAGGCGTTGTGAGAGTGTAGTCATTAGGTATGTTAATGGGGGAGAGGTAGACCAATATAGACTTGGAATGAAACTATAAGGAAAGGCATGTTGTACTTAGACATTAGTGAGATTATGACTAAAAATTGGGCACAACCGCGACAAAGGATCCATATAACCGACCCCAATTATAGTTGAGATAAAGTCATGAGTCTTGTTGTTTTGTTATCAATGGTTTAGACAAAATTATAAAATAGAAGTCTATGAACTTTAGGTGCATTTTAAAATCCCTCCTCAAATTTTCATTTTTAGTTGAATTTAGTCCTGAGTCTAACTTTCATTTAGTTGAATTCAGTCCCCAATTAAATAAAACTCCAAGGCCTGATTTCAAAAAAACACTCAAAGTTTAGGGACTCCTGTAATAATTTTGCCTTTTGTTGTTATAAGCAAATTATATTTGATTATTATTAGCAAAGTTAGTTATTAACAAATCATGAACACAATTAAAAAAAAAATCCTGAACAGATGATTTTTTTCCTAAACAAAATAGGCAGAGAGGTGTGCTGCCTCTCAAGGATGACGATGTCGCCCAAATCTTTCATGATTGTTGATGCCGTTTGGTTTGCCCGACGAGCGATCACCTCTACACAGAAAATCCCAAGGGAAAAACTTCTTGTATCTGTTCTCTTCCAGCCTGCACCGAGCGCTGACCGCCTCTACACACCGCCAGCCACCTCTCCTTTGATCAGCTACCCAGGAGTGCGCTCACGACCGCCGGCCTCTCCCCCGCCCAAATGTCTACGGGATCGTGGCTGCCAGTCGGGAGAGGGGAACCGGGTTTTTTTTGAATTGCTAATAGTTTGAGAGGGTTTACTTATAACAACACCTTTTGTTTACGCGTGACTGTTCCTATCTTCATATCCTGCCAGTGTGGATCTTATACACAGCATCTTGATGTGTTGGTGCTCTAGTCATGCACAATATCTGCAGAGAGATGTTGCATTTTGTTGCAACACGATTTTCTTTCTTCCCCATTATTTTCTAATTTAATTTATTATTTATTATATTATATATTATATATTTTCTTTTATATTATTGTATTCTATTGTATATATTCATGTGATAATTTTTATATATTTAAAATATTAAATTTATTAGATGAAATTGAATTGTTCAGTATCTGTCCTGCTTTATTATGTTCGTGCATTGTCTCTTGTATTTAAAATAAAATGTTAAAAAAAATTATATTAAAAAAGGAAGTTATCCTATTACTGTATTACATAAATAAAATGCGTAAAATTTTATATAAATTTCTTAAATAAGTAAAAACTATGTACCAGCTCCTAAAATTGTCAAATAAAAATCATTAAAACTATATACATATGATAATGGGGGTGCCCCCCATGTGATACCCCCCAACGCATCAATGCCTAGCTATGATGGGGCTCTGCCCTTATGCTAAACTTTTTTTTGGGACAATGCGGTGAAGCCTGGGGCTTCGCTCCTATTCTTAATTAAGGTCTAGTTCATGCGATCGTAATCGTTTGACCGAAAAACAAATAAGTCTCCTCAAACGGAGCTTTATTCGTTCGCTAATCTTTCTTGGCTATTGATAGGTGAAAATGAAATTCAAAACAAAAAGGTATAATACACAGTTCAAATTGAAAAGGAAGATGAAGAACAATGGTCCTCAAGGCTCTAAGACCTTTTTTGCTCACTAATAGGTAGCAGTACTGTTTACTTCTAACAACTTTGTGTAATCATCAATTTTGCAGAAATAAAGCATAGCCTTCCTCCTAAAATCCACAAAACCCCCCACTAAGCTTTCCTTCTCCCCACCGCCCCCCCCCCCCCCCCCCCCACGCGCCGACCTCCACGGCCTCCCCTGGACTCTGACATCAACTGACATCCACGGCCGCCGACCTCCACGGATACAAAGTAAATTTGAACAATGTTCCTTTTACGAAGTTCCATATACCATCTAAGCGACGGCATTAACCGTAAGTTCATAGAAGAAATTTTATGGTAGACAACATCCCACTGAAGAGTTTCTCATTTTTCTTAAAAATGTTGGGAAATACATGCTGAATTAAATCTAGCTCTCATAATTAAGTTCAATATCAAAAAATAATAATGAAAACAACAAACAAATTATCAACATAATGGAAACATTGAAAACTAACTGTTTAGGAGATTAGTTGTGATCTCCTAGTAGGGGATCAGTTTTGATCTCTTAAAAGATCAGGTGTGATCTAATGATCGTATATTTGTTATTTGTATTTATTGGCATTATATTGTTGATAGGTCGATAGTAGTACTTCAACTCAAGTTTGTTCAATAGTTCATAATGAAGGGAAAACTTATGAATTGTACTGTCAGTATGCTATTAAGAAATGATTCAGTGGATGTAAAGAGCATTGATTATTTTGGTCTGGTTTAGAAATTTTAAAGTACAAGAATTTTGTTGTTGTAAGGTCGGATCAAAAATAACGTTAAATATTCCTGTTTCAGAATTTACTTTTTGCCAGGTAGATACAATGACAAATTGATCGTTGTTATTATATTTAATGTGGACAAATAAAATAAAATTTTGATTGTTGACAAATTTGTGGAATAATATAATTATCATCTTATCACTGAAAATGAAAAGCACTTACTGTCATTTCAATGATTGGTAGTGTTCTAAAATCAATGATCAAAGTGGGCATTAGAACATCAACTGTATACTCTTACCTAGGCTCCGTTTGGCGGGACTTATTTTTATCGGTCAAGCGGTTACGACCGCATGAACCGGATCGCTTGACCGGTGTAAGTAAGTCCCCCCAAACGGAGCCTTAGTTGACTAAGGTTCCGTTTGGAGTGACTTATTTTCACCGGTCAAGCGGTTACGACCGCATGAACCTGGCCATAATTAAGTATCGCGGTTCATGCGGTCGCAACCGCTTGACCGGTGAAAATAAGTCCTTCCAAACGAAGCCTAAGTAGACGGATCTCAAAATTTGAGTTTTACTAAGGCTGTGTTTGGAAGAACTTATTTTCACCGGTCAAGCGGTCATGACCGTATGAACCGGGACTTATTTAAGTCCGGATTCATGCGGTCATGACCGCTTGACCGATGAAAATAAGTCCCCTCAAACGGAGCCTAAATGTGATGCATATTTTATTGACAAGAGAAGAAGATCAAAAATAGATGGCTATGACAGCTCGTCTTTTAGAGTAAATTAAGGAATGTCAATTTATGAATAATATGCTCTCATTTGATGTTCAAGTTGATGACTTGAATTGGTCAAAAAAAATTATGAATTGGTGATAAATGTAAAATAGATTATGAATATTTTGACAAAGTGATTACATTTGACATTACATATAGAATGTATCGATATAATCATGTTTGTGCTCTTTTTGTAGTAGTAAATCACCATTGACAAAATGTATTTATTGCAATAGAATTAATTGATGTTGAAACCGTTGAAAATTCACATGGCTATTTAAAATATTTTTAGAATTTGTTTCCGGTAAACAATTATTTTACAATATATACAAATTAGGATCAAGTGATATTTGTTGCAATTGTGAGTGTTTTGACGGCATCATTTATGCCAATGACATAGCCAAAAAGCTTCTTCCAAAGTTCACTCATTTAATGCGGACAATAATATACGCGTAATATTTTACATTTTTCATAGCAAATGTGATACCGTCGAAGAATTTGAAGACGTTGGTTTCAAATGACTATTCTTAGGAACATACAAGAGAACATATGGTTGAATGATCTATATAAAATCAAGGAAAAATGATCCACAATATTCAATAAGACTGTGCTTGATCACGACATTTTGTCTGGGGAGAAGAGCGAGTTCTTAAAAAATGTATGTCATACGATTACAAGGGCTACCATCACTTTGATTGATTGTTTCATTCAAATGGAGAAAATGATAACCAATTGTTATGATAAAGAAAAAGAGGAGAATTTCAATGCAAGCATGAAAGTGTCTGTATTAATGTTAAAAATTGTCTAATCTTAAAACAGTTTGAAAGTTATCTAGAATTATGTATGATAAATTTTATGAGGGTTTTAAGCAATGGACATTCAATTTATTCATTGGAAAAGAGCACATGACTTGCGAAAGCATTTGCATTATCTGAACAAGAATGTGCAACTAGAACCAGCTGAGCATCATTCATATATGCACAACCACCATAAACACTGGCACGCACAATCAAGCATTTTCGTGCTCTCAAGCCACGCTTTCGGTGTACTCCCCGGGTCTCACCTTCATCTTCAGTCTTGTAAACTTAGATGGTAACCTTTGAGCTACTGCAGGTCATCAGGCTATTACTCTTTCCGGACTCCGCAAGATTAAACGGTGCACCGAGAAGCTACCTCTTCACTGACTAGCATGGGACCGGTTCAGATAAGCTTTGCCCGTGCTCAAATCACCGGAATCACAATGTCACGGTGTGGGTATGGCTTCACCTCGGCCCGTTAATATGATAACCAACATTATCTCTTAAGGTTGGCACACAATGTCACCAAAGCTAGGCACATCAGACCTTTCAGCTTTCGACGCTACGCACCCAGTCCCCAGGACTTAGGCTTCACGGCCACAACCAATGCTTCCTGGACTTCTGCCAGCTAGCTATCACCGGTGATATCGCACTGTTGTCGGGGATATCACACTATCACCGACGATATCCAACCATCGTCTGGTGATAGCAACAGAACATCGTTTTCTGTTGCAATGTCAGGTGTTTCCTGGAGTGAACCTCCAGTACTTCCTGCAGAAACCTGCAACACCAAAACCCCAAAAACTGCTTGTTTTCTATAGAGTCTTCTATGACACGCAAATTACATATCACTAATCCGGACCAACCTGTCACAGATGAGCTTCACACAGCATGTCTACGTGCGTACTTCGATGTGAACTCTATATGTAATACAAATCGGGGATGCACAACATCAAAACTCATTGAAGTCTCACTTTCCACTAATTATTGAAAGTACTTTCATGAAAATATGTTATACATAAAATAGTAGCATGTCCAAGCACCATGGAGAATGATTGTTATTCTTGACGATTTAGGGCTTCGGCACCATGAAATCGCAGTTGACCTGGATGAAAAGGCTCGCAGTTCTTTCCTCTCCCTGGATCTACCGTCGGCTCACGATTCCAATCTTCGAAGCTCCCCCTAAGCTCCTCTAATGACTGGCTTCTCTTCTTCTTGCTCCCTTTCCTCTTTCTTTTTTTTCCTTTCACTTGAAGAGAGAGAGAGAGAGTGTGTGTGTGTGTGAAAGAGAATGAACGTATGTTATTCCCCTTCAACCAGCTTAAAGTCACACGGGGTAAATCCAAGTTCTTGGATCCAAAATCAAATAGAAATTGACTACCGCGGTTTAATCTAAGATTTCTATCTCAGGCACTATCGCCGGCGATATCGCGTTATTGCTAGCGATAGCTTAAGCGGTGGCTGCTTGACCGAGCCAGTGCCGCTTATCGATCGTTGCACAGCCAATTAATACGTGGTTGTCTGTCACGTGGCTCGCTATCGCTGGCAATATCTTACTATCGTCGGGCGATAGTGTCAATAGCCAGAATTCTGACCTTTCTTCTCTTTGGAAAATTGAGTGTTACAAATGATGTGCTCATGGCCATTATTGATGTGCCCTAAACACCACTTTTTTTAAATGTATTTTTTGTCATTTGGCGTGGTGGATAGAATCATAATGCCATAAATAAAAGTTGAATGCGTACGTGAGCCGCAGCTCTCTCACCCCTGCTTTCGCATTTTTGAGTCTATTTGTTTTAACAGTGACAATGATAAATGAAACCGTGAGAATGAAGTCGTGAGAAATGAAAAAATCTATTTAATAAATCATTATTTGTTAAGCTATTCAAACTTTAAAATATACAAAACTGTTTGGTAAAACAGGCGGTTAAATATCATCAAAATTAACACATCACAAATATACTTATATTTTTTTGTGTGAAGAATGTAACACTACAATGCCATGGCTATCTCAATGAACAATTCATATGATAATTCAGTGGCCATTTGAATTAAATACTGGAATAAAACTAATTAGCTGGCAATCATGAATATCTCAAATACATGAAATTCTTATTAACAGATCCTAAACAAATTCTACAAAATTCTAAACATTAGTTCAAAGCTACAAATCCTAAACATTTCTATAGGTTCCTAAACAGATCCCCTAACATCTGCCACCTCCAGCGAGCTTCATCAGCTACAGATCGGCGACATATCTGATACCGGCGAGCTTCAGCAGCACCGATCTGCCGCCTCCAGCTTCCATTCGCCGGCATCGTGGCTATATAGATTCGCAGTTCGCCGACATCGTCGACGGCGACCTTTCTTCCTCGCAAAATTCCACGAAACCCTTTCTTCTTCCTCTCCGACGCTTCCACGACGCCAGCCACGCCAGCACGAAACTCCGGCTACCACCACCGGCCTCGAAGAAAACCTGTGCTGTCTCCCTCGCCGAGCTCCGACCATCCTATGCCCGTGCTCGTTCTCCGACCAACCCCTCTCCGTGCTCCGACGACTTCCTAGCCTTCTCCAAACCTGTTGCAGATCTTGGGTAACTTCTCCTTCCTCTTTTCCCGACTTGGATGCAGAATTTTTTTTGTAAATTTGTTGAAATTTTTGCAGAATTTTCTTAGTGTACAGATCTGTTGAAATTTATTATTGTGTAGATATACAGTGTTACATTTTTTTTTGAATGAATACTTGAATCCGATTAGGGCGTGCTTATGTTAGTCTAGGATTGAATTAGCATTTTAGGGTTTTTGTATGACTTCTTATGCAGAAATTTTGTACGAACATTATTCTATTAACTTGAAAACGCAGTTTCTCCAAACAGCCAAACTGTGTTCATAACTGCAGTTTTCAACCATTGAGTTTATTTCCGTCACCACCAATCACTGTGTTCATGACTGCAACCACCACGCCTTACAAACCCTTAAGAGCCCGTTCGTTTGCACCGTTTTCATTTACGGTTTTCGTTTTGCTTCAAAACAAAAAATCAAGTGTTTTCGTTTTCAGGTAAAACGAATACTTCTGTTCGTTTGCAACATGGTTTTCAAGTTCGTTTTGAGGCAAAACGAAAACTTATGTTCGTTTGCACATGGTTTTCAATTTGAGCTGGAGATTTCATATTTACCTAATTTGTGAATCCTTATAATTGGATCTTCTAACCTTATTAATTTCTTGACATAGTAAGCCTGAAATTTTGCATTTGCTACTCTTTTCCAGGATCTAGACTTCACAGAATAATCAACAGTGAAGACTTAAAAGAGCGATTAAAAAGAGCAGGTTTCATGACATTGGGCAAACCATTTTTTTAGTCAAACATGATGACTAGTTTAGGTATACCTGTCAGTCTGTTCAAGGTGAAAAAAATGCCTGAAGAGTCGGCCTTCCCCAAGAAATGCCTGAGAACATTCGGCCTGTACAAGGTGAAAAAATGCGTGAGAAAACATGCGATTCTGTGAAAAATGCCTGAGAAAACTGGAATAAAGCAGGAAGAAGGAGATGAAAAAATGATACAACGGGAAAAAGGAAGAGGACGCAAACCTGCAATTCTGTGAACAGTCGCGACTACCGAAGAATCATTTGCAGCGACAATCCCGGGAGGAAGAAGATGATCGGGCCGCCTGTAGCCCTTCCGTTCCGGGTCCAGCAATATCGCAGGGAGGGGAGTTTGCCAAGAGGAGATCAGCGCACGGTGTTGGTCGGAGAAATTTCACGGCACGGGAGGGTTTCCGCGGCTTTTTCGCGGGAGGCGGGCCTTTTCCAAAACGCGTGAAAACAGAGGGGATTAGGTATGTTTTGAGAGAGGGGGGTTTAATGAAGGAGTGAAAACGTGGGGTTTTGAGTCAAAACGAAAACTGACCAAAACAAAGGCAAACGAACAACAACATTGGGACTGCGAAAACTCAAAACGAAAACGGGCTATGAAAATAATACAAACGAACGGGCCCTAAGTGAACCTAACACTCTATCTTAGTTTTATGAATGCCTAAGTTGAACTAGATGATGATTGCAAATATTATACTTCTATAGAAATGTGCAGGAGAGTTGTATATATAGGGCAATGATTGTAAAAGCTAGCTAAATACGCAATAAACATCACGCGCTTTACTGTTTAGACACTTTAATTGTATCACTCTACTGCCATTTTCATATTCGTTTCTGACTTAAAACCGCCCATTATCTATAGGGACGAATTTGATTGACGTGGCTGTAGTTTCTGTTGGAAATTTGTTTTGGAAAATCTCAAAAGTTTTGACTTTGTTTCTTTATTATAACATGTTCATGCGTACCTATGATGCATGCAGTTCTGTAATTGTGTTTCAATTGACTTCCAATTTATCCTCGTTAGTTGCTACTGATCATTCGTTTTGTATTTAAGGTGTATTCATAATTTGTTAGACAAATTGTGACCCATGACCCGTGCTTCTTCTTTTTCTTCTCCCATTTCAGAAATGTTTTACCTTTTGGTTAGTTTATTAAAGAGTTTTCTTTCCTTAGAATGGTTAAGGGGTTGTCAATATTCAACTATGATCCAGCAAGGCTATTAGTTTCTGGCTTATCTGGTCCATATTGCTTGCGGTCAAGGAGTCAGTCGTAAGATGCTAGAACATATTGAATTACTGCTTACACTGTTTAGTTTTCCTACGTTACATCTGTTGTTTACATTGGAGTGATTGTTTACTGCACTTCTCTTTTATAATTGCTTAGAATGTTTTAGGATTCTAAGAAGAGACTTCCTTTCTCATCTTTTCCTGTGAGTGTTTTCAAAATCAAATCCTATCTTTATCAGAGATTCAGAGTACATTGAAAATTAAAATATTGATTGTATTATGGTTCAAGTATAACAAGTAAAAATTACCACACACACACACACACACATATATATTTATATATGGAGATGTATAGATATTAGATATGAAAACACAGTAGTTAAAACAGCACTTATGCTGTTCTTTTTTTTCCTTAACGTATTTCTAAATATTATGACTTTACTGAATTTATTTTTCGATCATAGAATTAAGAATGCAATATTAACTCTGCTAAATTGCCAAAAATATTTTGTGCAGATGGGCTAGTTTATACAAGAGGATATCCATCAACCTTTTATATTGGCTTCCATTACAAGTGTAATCTAATTTGATTATGGAGGAACAAAAGCGGAATGTTGACAAAAGCGAAATTTTGAACAATGATATTGAGTGAATGAAAAGGAATTTGAAAATTGATCGAGTTGAAATTGTGAATAAAGATGATATATTGAACGCACACTCATTTTTCAAACCAATCATGACTTCAATTTTGAACTATTATTCCTCCCTCCTTAAGCTATACTCTGAACCCCATTACCTTTCCCAGTTGAAAAAACTCCACTCACTCATCATCAAAACCCTTCACTGCATCAATACATTCCTTTTGAACAATCTCATCACATCCTATGCCAAATCCAATCATCCCTCTTATGCGCATAGAGTTTTTCTCCAAATACCTGACCGAAATCTTTTTTCATGGAATGCTCTTCTCTCCGCCTCAACCAAGTCTGGCCACCTATCCGACATGTGCGCTATCTTCAACTCGATGCCGGAAAAAGATTGCATCTCATGGAACTCGATGATTTCGGGATATGCGTCTCATGGTTTTCCTCAGAAGGCTGCCGAAACCTACAAGCTTATGTTGAGGGAAGAATGCACCACGCAGAACCGAATAACTTTCTCCACAATGCTCATCCTATCATCGTCCCTGTCTTCTGCCAAATTTGGCACGCAGGTTCATTGTCAAGTAATGAAAAATGGGTTTGGATCCCATGTCTTCGTGGGCAGTCCTTTAGTTGGTATGTATTCCAAGGGTGGGCATGTATCTGATGCGTGGTTGGCTTTTCAGGAGGTCAAGGAGAAGAACATCGTTCTTCACAACACAATGGTCATGGGTTTTCTTCGATGCGGAATGATCGAGGAATCAAAGAGGCTGTTTACTGGAATGAGGGAGAGGGACTCGATCTCTTGGACCACCATGATAACTGGTCTCACTCAAAATGGTTGTGAGCTTGACGCCATTAGCATGTTTAACGAGATGAGGCATGCTGGTGTGAGTATGGATCAATATACTTTTGGCAGTGTTTTGACAGCTTGTGGTGCTCTTGCAGCATTGGGACAGGGTAAACAGATTCATGCCTTTATCATTAGGACTCATTTTGACGACAATGTCTTTGTTGGCAGCGCACTTGTCGACATGTATTCAAAATGCAGGAGTATAAGAGTTGCCGAGTCCATTTTCAATGAAATGAAGGTGAAAAACCTTGTTTCTTGGACGGCCATGCTCGTGGGATATGGTCAGAACGGATTCAGCGAGGAAGCTGTTGGAGTTTTTCTTCAAATGCAGAGATGTGGTGTCGAGCCAGACGATTTCACCATGGGAAGTGCCATAAGCTCTTGCGCGAATATTGCAAGCTTAGAGGAGGGGGCACAATTTCACTGTCAATCTATTATTTTGGGACTGGTATCATTCATCACGGTCTCAAACGCCTTGGTCACACTATATGGTAAATGTGGTAACATGGAGGAGTCCCATAGGTTGTTCAATGAGATGCCTACCAGGGACCATGTTTCGTGGACCGCTCTAGTTTCGGGATATGCCCAAATTGGAGAGGCCAAGGAGACAATTGAGTTGTTTGAGAGAATGATGGCTGACGGTGTTAAGCCTGATGGGGTCACCTTCATTGGTGTACTGTCAGCTTGTAGCCGAGCGGCCATGGTGGAGAAGGGATACTCTTATTTCAACTCCATGGTGAATGAGCATCAAATTGTTCCTGCTGCAGATCATTATACTTGCATGATTGACCTTCTGAGTAGAGCAGGAAGGTTGAAAGAGGCTGAAAATTTCATCAAGAGAATGCCTTTCCGACCAGATGCAATCGGTTGGGCGACACTGCTCAGCTCGTGCAGGGTTCATGGCAACATTGAAATGGCGAAGTGGGCAGCAGGTTCTTTGGTCGAATTGGACACTCAGAATCCTGCAAGTTACATACTTCTCTTGAACATGCATGCAGTGAGAAGAAACTGGGAAGAAGTGGCTCGCTTAAGGAAGGAAATGAGAGATAAGGGGGTGAGGAAGGAACCGGGGTGCAGCTGGATCAAGTACAATAATAAAGTTCATATATTTTCAGCCGATGATCAATCACACCCTGATTCAAAGAAAATCTATGCTGAACTGGAATGGATTAGGATGAAAATGGATGAAGAAGGTTACATACCCGATACGAGCTCTGTTCTGCACGATGTTGCAGAGGCTGATAAGAGGCTTATGCTCGGCCACCATAGTGAAAAGCTTGCCATTGCGTTTGGGTTGATATTTCTACCAGATGAATTTCCGATAAGAGTGTTCAAAAATCTGAGAGTTTGTATTGATTGTCACAATGCCACCAAGTTTATATCTAAGATAACTGGAAGGGAGATTCTTGTAAGAGATGCTGCTCGGTTCCATAAGTTTAGTAATGGCTTATGTTCATGTGGGGATTTTTGGTGATTGCGTTTTCTTTTCGTCATTTTTAGCAACATGATTATGCGGCCTCAATGAACATGTTCGGCTCAAGTTGATACCGAGGGCAGAGCAAAGGTTTGACATTCGTATCATGTTCAGCTAAAGTAAATTATGCATTCTTGAATTAGTTTGCTAGTCTAGTATATCTTCTTGCAGCCTGGTGGTAGAGCAAGCAAGTGGAGCAATTGAACCTTCAGTGGAAAGGACTTACAGGACTTCTGGTTTTTCCTGCTCTCTCTCTCTCTCTCTCCTCCCTCTTTCCCTCATTCCTACTCTCAACAACTTATTTTAAGTTAAATATTTGTGTAAACTTTCAAGAGCTTGAGCCATGCTGAGCATTATTGCCTTGTGCACTTATCATTTCATGATTTGCTAGGTGAATTTACAGATAAATTTGGAACAGCCATGATGCTTGTTAAATCAGACATGGGTGGTAACATAACTGTAAGAACCCCATCACAAAAAAAGAGTTCTTGTGCATTCACTCTTTGTTTTAAATGATCGATGTTTTTCTTTACAGCTTTCTTGTTTATTCCAAAATTCAATAATTTTTGGAAATTTCACTTTTACCTGAAATAAAAGAAGTCCCATGACAACTTTTTTAACCGTTGTGTAATTCATTTGCAGAGGCTTGAAAACAAATATAGCTCTGATCCTTCAAAATTCAAATATTTATGCACCTTCGTTCAAGTACAAGTTCAGACTAAAACGGCAAAATCCTCATCAAGCTGCACAAATGGGCTTTTGTGGCTTACAAGGTTCAGTATTTTGATCATTTGAGCATCAAGTATATACGCACATAACCTTTCTTTCACTTTCACAGAACTACTTTTTTTGCCTTATTCTTGGAAGCATTTTTTTCATTTTTCCCTTATGATGCAGAGCAATGGATTTCTTGATGGAACTTTTTCGCAACTTGATCGAGCATCCTGATTGGACCATGGCACAAACGTGTACTGACTCGTATAACAAAACACTCAAGAAATGGCACGGTTGGCTTGCGAGTTCAAGGTTTACGGTAATACCTTCGTATCTTTGAAATTGAGTTTCAGCTTTTGTGGATAGTATCATCAATAGACTGCACCAAAATCATTGGTAGGAACTATCTGCTATGAAGATTTGATGATCATCCTTTATAGTTCTTTCATTTAGACATAGTTTTACAACACAAAAAGGATTATTCTAGATATTCAAATATTTTGTATTATTTTATGGAGTTATTTCAGTTTTATTTCATGTATAATTCTTAGTTGGAATTAAATCTAGTTTGAATTGTTCTTGTAACCCTATTTCTAAATAAGCTATGCATGGCTATTTGAAGAATGAATCAAAAGTAGAACTAAAGCTAGCTTTCCTCCCTTTCTTCTAGGGGCGAAGAATCTCTCGCATTATTCCTTCTCACACGATTTTCTTCTCTCCTGATCAAAATCGATCACTGTAATCGCTTATCGTTTGAATCTCTCTCACACTCCCTTGGCCCAAGATAATAAGTCGCATAATCCTCTTGAAAAGCTTAAAATACCATCTACTTTTTGTCATGGGCCTCGGGTCCAGTTATCTAGTTATTTTATTATATGTGTTATGTTCGAATCTTGTTTGGATTAGGGTTTGTTTTAGTCCCCTTGTTTGTTGTATTTACGTTTATACCACGATCTCCTCCTCTTATAAGGAGACTCTGGGGTCATGTAATGTTATCGAAGAAGTATTTTATTTTCCTCCCTCTTGTGTATGAGATCTTGGAATCTCTCTCTCTTGAGCACGCTTTGCTTAGGCAGTCACGGTTCCGGTTTCGTTGTATCCTCGTCCTCGTCATCCTCACCTCAGGTCATCCTACGACATCCTTATGGGTGTTAAGGTCTAGGCCACCCAGACATCTTGGTATCAGAGATATCCTTCCTTCCCCTTCTGACTAGACATCGTTGCGTTGTAATCGTTCGAACCGACAACTGTTGCTTCGCTCTTTTACTGCTTCATCATCAAGTGCTGGAGCAGTCTCTTCTTCGACTCATCTGCTTCATCACCGTGAGCAGGAGCGTTATCATCCTATGAGGGTTTCGCTCGTCGGGAACCAAGAAAGCAACACCGTCGATCGTGCTCCTATTCCCTTCCAGACCTCCACGCGCCCATCCTACATCATTGACGACTCTCGACTCCTTCCTATGAGGGTTTCGCTCGTTTCCTTCCAGCGTTTTGAAATCCCCGCCATCTCCTCCTCTGCCGCGGCCAACTCCTTCATATACGCTTCCATTACACATCTTTCTTCTTCCTTGAGCCCCAAACTGCTTCCCTTCTGATCATCATCGAGTTGCCTGCACAGTACATCAAGCAGCAAGTCGCGCGCTGCCCTATCCCGACTTATTGAGCCCACCAAAATTAGTCGCCAAAGACTTCATCTTGCCACGTTGGAATTTTATCACTAGGTTTTATTTGGCAGCAACAACATTAATTGATTCTCATCAAGTCCACCTGCTGTTCTTTGCTTCTCAAACCGCACACGCCTGTTGTCCATAATTAAATTCCAGAGTTTTTTATTTGTTTGGGTGGTTGGTATCATTGCTTGTCGAACCGCACATGGCAGATTTTGCGTCAACCCAAATTCGATCGCCTTCGGATGACGACATGACCACCCTCACCACCAAGCTTAATGGACTAACCTCCGCCCTTCCCATTTTTACCACCCCACCGACGGATCACGCCAGCAGCAGTCAAGTGTCGCCACCACCACTCATCTGTCACGAGCCACCACCACTGAAGCTTGTACGCCCTGAGGTTGTTACACTACCGCGCTATCCCAGGTGGGATTTTCCGACTTAAGTTGGGAAGACGGACTCATTAGGTTGGCTTACTAGGTGCAAATAATTTTTTGCCCACCAGCAAACACCGTTTGCAGGTCAAATTTATCTTGCATTTTTCTATCTACTCGACTCAGCTCTGCTTTGGGTCACTTGTCTCCTCACTGACCAACCGGATCTGACATGGGATGACTTCAAGCGGTTCTGCAACTTGCGTTTCAGTGCTCCCCTCCGTAGCAATCCTCTCGGGGAGCTCACGACTTTACGACAGGCGGGATTTGTAGACGATTATTTTGAACAGTTTCAACTTCTCCTGGCACATGTCACGCTTCCCACGGGGATGCAGATTGCCATCTTCACTGCCGGACTTCGCGACCGCCTACGACTGGATGTCGAATTTGAAACTTCTCAAGACTTCGTACTTGCTATGAGCTTGGCCAGGATTTGTGATCATTTCCTCCAGCTGGCACAGGATGTTAAACTTTCTCAACGTGGTCAGCAAGATAGCCCAAACGCCAAATTAATATCTTCGGAACTACCCAGTTCGCACGCTGAACCTGCGGAAACCCAAGGACTAGAGGTTGCACCCAACAAAAACAATGGAAGCACAAGAAGATCTTATTATGCATTCACTTCATTACAATCCGAGGCATACATAGCGAGACATGATTTCGCTAGTATTACAGCTGTAAACAGAAAGAACCAAAAACAAGCCGGGCGGACAGAACTCCAGTCCGCCGAGACCGCGAGGTCGCCGAGACCGCCGAGACCGCCCAAGCTATGCTGCAATCCGCCGAATACCACGGAGTCCGCCGAGACCGCGAGGTCGCGCGGACAGACCGTTATTCGCCTCCTGCTGAACCCGAACTGAGGAACTCCCCTACCCGCCTGAAGCCGGCGGACAGGTTATTGAAGCTGGGAAAGTTGAAACAGAACTGACAAGCCGCAGAGCGACCTCCTGCTGAGTCCGCAGAGACCGCACACTTCCAAGCACTGACCGAAGTCACAGCCAAACTCCTGGCTCCTTGAAGTTATCCGCGCGACCTGCACACAGCAAACCGTCAGCCTGAAACAATCCGCACGGACTGACAAACACAGACCGCAGCACTCGCCCAACCCAATTTACTGTTCACTCACGTTACTTCTGGTTGCTGTAGATGTGCCAGGGGGGTCCTATTTATAGGCCAGGTGAGGAGTGTGGTCACCGCCCATGAGATAGCGACACCGCCCCAGCCCGCGCGAACACAAAACGACTGTCCGCTCAGTCCGCGAGGACTTAGCCAGTCACCAAGGAAACCGCCAGGAGCAAGGCAACCAATGACGAACCCTCTCCAGTCCGCCCAAGCTAAGCGGACAAGGCACCAGCCCGCAAAGCTCCAACTGCTTCAGGACAGCACCCTCTTCAATGGCAGTCCGCACCAACCCGAGGCAGTCCGCAAGACTCACACCTCAATCCGCCACAAGTCCACGACCAAAAGGCAAACAGCAACAGTCCGCCCGGTCACAGCGGACTTGGCGGATACGGCGGACACCATGAACTTGACACCAAGTGTGACCAAGTCCAAAACCATCAAGGGTCAGTGCGAGCATGGCGGACACAAAGTCCCGTCCGCCAAACACCCTAGCACAGACCGCAACCAGTCCGCGAGCTCCTCGCACTTGTCCAACGCAGCAGCACCAAGCCGGACTCCAAACATCAGTCCGCCAACCGGTCTCCACAGCAAGACCTGCTGTAACACCTGAGCTCGACAAGGCCTCAGCCAAGCTCAAGGCCCAGTCCGCAACAGCCCAACCGCGGACACACCAGTCCGCAAGGCTTCCCGCGAACTCGAACCAACCCGCCAACAGCACAAACTTGCACCCGCGACCACTGAGCAATGCACCAGTCCGCAAGCCTCTCTATCCGCAGATACCAGGCCGCACCAAACCGCGGACTCCATGCAACAACCCGCTCAGAACACAGCCGGCTTCCACCAGACTTCTCACCAGGCCGCAACCTCAGTCCGCCCAGTCCGCCCAGTCCGCCAAAGCTGTCCGCACAGGCCGCGCGGCCTGTCCCGTCACCCACTTCCACTTCACAAATTTCAACACTCCCCCTTGAAGTGAGAAGTGGTGACCAAGCCCAGCAAGCTGCGCAAGCGTTCAAAGGGCCCCTTCGACAGCGGCTTCGTGAAGATGTCAGCAAGATTATCTTCACTCCGAACATGCCCGACCAGCAGAGACCCCTCCAACACCTTCTCCCTGATGAAGTGGTGATCAATCTCTATATGTTTGGTCCTGGCGTGACACACTGGATTGTTTACCAGTTTGAGAGCACTCTCATTGTCACCCCGGAGTAAAGTAGGCCCTTGCACTTCTTCATGAACATCCTCTATGAGTCTCCTCAACCAAACGGCTTCCCGAGCAGCCAAGGCCGAAGCCTTATACTCCGCCTCCGTGGTTGAAACCGACACCGAGTCCTGCTTCTTGCTACACCACGAGATGCTAGCTGAACCGCAAGTGAACACATAACCTGAAGTAGACCTTCGATCATCCGAATCACCGCCATAGTCAGCATCCGTGTACCCGAGCAACGCAAACTCCGCATCCCTTCCATAGAGGAGTCCCATCTCAGAAGTCACCTTGACATACTTCAGAATTCCCTTCGCCGCCACTAGATGAGATTGCCTTGGTTCAGCCATATACCGACTTACTCGGCCAACAGCATAAGCTATATCCGGCCTTGTAATCGTCAGATAGATCAAGCTCCCAACAAGAGCCCTGAACACCAAGGGATCATTAAGCACCCTTCCCTCATCTCGTCGAAGCTTCAAGCCCAGATTCCAGTGGAGTAGAGCACTTCTTCCCTTCGCCCATGCCAAACCGCTTCACAATACGATCAGCATACCCTTTCTGGCTAATGAGAATCCCGCACTCCTTCCTCTCCACTTCCAGACCAAGAAAGTGATGCAACTCTCCCAAGTCTTTCATCTCGAAGCGTATAGCAAGCTCTCCCCTGAGCCTTGCTACTTCCTCCTCCGAGTTCCCTGTGATGATCATATCATCCACATACAGCAGGACCAAGACTCTTAGCTCTCCCTTCTTCTTGACGAACAAGCTAGAATCCGAGTTAGAAGCCAGGTATCCACAGAACTGCAGGTACTCTGCAATCTTCCCATACCACGTTCGAGGAGCTTGCTTCAACCCATAGAGAGCCTTCCTGAGTTTGCAGACATAGTCCGGATGCTTCTCAGAGACGAAACCAAGCGGCTGATCCATGAAGATGTCCTTGTCAATCTCTCCGTAAAGAAAGGCATTCTTCACATCGAGTTGCCACAACCTCCATCCCTTGCTAGCAGCCAAGGCGATCACCACTCTTACAGACGTCATCTTCGCAACTTGACTGAATGTCTCCTCATAGTCTTCTCCATACTGTTGTGAGAATCCTCTAGCGACCAGGCGAGCCTTGAACCGATCAATGCTCCCATCAGCCTTCTTCTTCAACTTATACACCCACTTGCAAGTAACCGGAGTAATGCCATCAACCTTGGGCACAAGGTCCCAGGTTTCATTCTTCTTCAGAGCATCAATCTCTTCCTTCATGGCACCTTCCCACTCCTTCACTCCAGTGGCCTCGTTGAAGCTTGCAGGCTCTCGCTCATCCAGAGGACCAGCAAAGAAACAGGAGACAAAGCTCACTGCATTCCCATCACAGTACCGAGCCGGTGGCTTAACCACCCTCTTCGATCTCCGAAGACACGGCTCCTTGCTCACGGCTTCCGTTGCTTCTTCATGCTCCACTCCTACCTGGGGCAAGCATTGAGCAGTGCTCCCCTGCTTCCTGAGCCAGAAGGCTCAGCCTCGGAGTTCGAAGCAACAGGAGCTGCTGGTGAAACAGCAAGCTCCTCTTCCAAGCCTTTCAGCAGCCTCCACCGGTGCTTCCTCAACCTTGCTACTTCCGGTAGGCTCCACCGAGCCACCTCCATATGACGTCAGCTCGTCAAAGACAACGTCTCTTGACACCACGAACTTCTTCGTCACAGGGTCCATGCACTTCCATCCCTTCTTCCGCTCATCATAGCCAACAAAGACAAGTTTCCTTGCCTTCGCATCCAGCTTTGTCCGTGAAGCATCCGGGACATGCACGTAGCAAGTTGAACCGAACACCCGAAGGTGTCCAACACTCGGCTTCTCCTTCAGCAACAGCTCAATGGGCGTCTTCATGTTGATAGGGCTGAGTGGCATCCGGTTGATAACATATGCAGCACAAGACATTCCCTCCGCCCAAAAGGACCTCGGAATATCTTTCGCATGCAGCCAGCATTTGCAGGTTTCCGTCAAATGACGGATCTTCCGCTCCGCTACCCCATTTTGTTGTGGAGTGTGAGCACATGTAAGCTCCCGTTGGATCCCGTGCTTCCTGCAGAAGTTAGAAAACTCGGAAGAGAGAAACTCCCCCCCGTTATCAGTTCTAAACTTCTTAATCCGCAAGCCAAGCCGGCCTTCTACCAACTCCTTGAACTCCACGAACAAACGGAAGGCATCCGACTTCTCCTTTAAGAAGTACACCCAAGTATACCTTGAGTAGTCATCAACCAAGACAAGCATGTATTTGCTTCCACCAAGGCTGGCAGTAACAGTCGGTCCCATCAGGTCGCCATGAATACACTCCAATGGTTTCTTGCTCCTTGTTTGAGATTTATCAAACGGAAGGCGATGTGCCTTACCGTATTGACAGCCCGCACAAACATGCCCATCACCAAAGGAGGACAACATCGGCAACCCCCTCACCAGACTTCTACTCGCCATTGCCTTCAGCTTGTCCATGCCAACATGCCCCAGCCTCTCATGCCAGATAGCCGCACTATCATTGGCCCTCATCTTATCAACATAGGCACTGGTGGAAAGAACAAACAAGTTCTTCACCCTCCTCCCAACATGAGCAACATCAGCCTTTACCGCTGATACGTTGCGAAGGAACCTCACGTCTGTTGGCCCAAACAGAACGTGATACCCAGCGTCCACCGCGTTGGTCACCGAGAAGAGGTTCTTCTTCATGCCCGGCACGTGATACACACTCCTTAACGTGAGTGGCCCCTGATCACTACCCAAAGACACGACCCCCTCCTTCTCTACTGCATAAACAGTATTATCAGCAGTGATAATAGCTTCATTACCTGAGTAAGCCTGCATGGAGGTGAACTTCGACTTGTCTCCGGTGAGGTGATGACCACACCCGGAGTCGATGATCCACTCGCTGTTGAAGTCCTCAGCAGATAAGGCCCGGACACAAGTGCCCGTCATGAAAGCTCCTCCCCATTCTGCTTCTTCACTTCGCGAACAAGCTTCCTCCTTTCCCGCAGCATGCCCAGGCTGCAGTTTGACCTTGCAGTCCCGCTTGAAGTGCCCACGCTGATGACACCGGTAGCACTTCAGATTCTTCTTCCAGTCCTTAGGAGCATTGCTCCTCTCCGGCGGATATGAAGTTGAAGTCTCCTTCTCAACAGCGGCCTGCACCTTCTTCTTCTTCTTCCCTTCCCATCCCTTCTTCTTGCCTGAGAAGAGAGCCTCGCTGCCTTCCTGATTCAGATTCACTCCAGCCATCTGCCTTGCTAAGCTCTCCTGCGAGGCAAGCAGATTCTCCAGCTCCAGCAGAGACGGCTGAGTAGCCCACCCTTGAACAGACGTAACAAAGGCCACATACTCCTTCCGCAAGCCGCGGAAAATGTGCCTTTTCATCTTTGCCTCAGAGATAGGCTCATCAGGATCCAGCGCCGACAGCTCAGCACACAAGCTCTTCATCTTTAAGAAGTACCTGGAGATGGAAAGGTCTCCCTGAGTTGCCCTGGCCAACTCATTCTCCAGGAACTGAAGCCGCGCCACATTCTTCCTATTGAACAACTCATCAATGGTTGTCCAAATATCAGCAGCCGACTCACACCCAATGATGTGATCAAACAGTTCCGGAGAGACAGCTCTCTTCAGAACGAACTCTGCCTTAGCATTAGTTCTTCTCCAGAGCCTTACCTGTTCAGCAGTACCGAAAGCAGCAGTTACTTCCTGTCTGTCGTCTCCACCGACAACTTCCCACAGCTCCTCGCCCAGAAGATAACTCTTCATGCACGACTTCCACTTTTTATAGTTAGTCGGCGTTAAGAGTTCAATGCCCAGACCTCTTGCTAAGCTTCCTTCCATTGCAATCACCTGTTGGTACCCTTCGGCAGCTCCGAGCAACAACACAGGTTGATCACCACTCAATCACTGAGTAACAACACTGGCTGACCTCCGCTCACGCAACTGAACCTCCGCAACCTCAGAAACCTCCCTCTGATACCATGTTAAACTTTCTCAACGTGGTCAGCAAGATAGCCCAAACGCCAAATTAATATCTTCGGAACTACCCAGTTCGCACGCTGAACCTGCGGAAACCCAAGGACTAGAGGTTTGCACCCAACAAAAACAATGGAAGCACAAGAAGATCTTATTATGCATTCACTTCATTACAATCCGAGGCATACATAGCGAGACATGATTTCGCTAGTATTACAGCTGTAAACAGAAAGAACCAAAAACAAGCCGGGCGGACAGAACTCCAGTCCGCCGAGACCGCGAGGTCGCCGAGACCGCCGAGACCGCCCAAGCTATGCTGCAATCCGGCGAATACCACGGAGTCCGCCGAGACCGCGAGGTCGCGCGGACAGACCGTTATTCGCCTCCTGCTGAACCCGAACTGAGGAACTCCCCTACCCGCCTGAAGCCGGCGGACAGGTTATTGAAGCTGGGAAAGTTGAAACAGAACTGACAAGCCGCAGAGCGACCTCCTGCTGAGTCCGCAGAGACCGCCACACTTCCAAGCACTGACCGAAGTCACAGCCAAACTCCTGGCTCCTTGAAGTTATCCGCGCGACCTGCACACAGCAAACCGTCAGCCTGAAACAATCCGCACGGACTGACAAACACAGACCGCAGCACTCGCCCAACCCAATTTACTGTTCACTCACGTTACTTCTGGTTGCTGTAGATGTGCCAGGGGGGTCCTATTTATAGGCCAGGTGAGGAGTGTGGTCACCGCCCATGAGATAGCGACACCGCCCCAGCCCGCGCGAACACAAAACGACTGTCCGCTCAGTCCGCGAGGACTTAGCCAGTCACCAAGGGAAACCGCCAGGAGCAAGGCAACCAATGACGAACCCTCTCCAGTCCGCCCAAGCTAAGCGGACAAGGCACCAGCCCGCAAAGCTCCAACTGCTTCAGGACAGCACCCTCTTCAATGGCAGTCCGCACCAACCCGAGGCAGTCCGCAAGACTCACACCTCAATCCGCCACAAGTCCACGACCAAAGGCAAACAGCAACAGTCCGCCCGGTCACAGCGGACTTGGCGGATACGGCGGACACCATGAAACTTGACACCAAGTGTGACCAAGTCCAAAACCATCAAGGGTCAGTGCGAGCATGGCGGACACAAAGTCCCGTCCGCCAAACACCCTAGCACAGACCGCAACCAGTCCGCGAGCTCCTCGCACTTGTCCAACGCAGCAGCACCAAGCCGGACTCCAAACATCAGTCCGCCAACCGGTCTCCACAGCAAGACCTGCTGTAACACCTGAGCTCGACAAGGCCTCAGCCAAGCTCAAGGCCCAGTCCGCAACAGCCCCAACCGCGGACACACCAGTCCGCAAGGCTTCCCGCGAACTCGAACCAACCCGCCAACAGCACAAACTTGCACCCGCGACCACTGAGCAATGCACCAGTCCGCAAGCCTCTCTATCCGCAGATACCAGGCCGCACCAAACCGCGGACTTCATGCAACAACCCGCTCAGAACACAGCCGGCTTCCACCAGACTTCTCACCAGGCCGCAACCTCAGTCCGCCCAGTCCGCCCAGTCCGCCAAAGCTGTCCGCACAGGCCGCGCGGCCTGTCCCGTCACCCACTTCCACTTCACAAATTTCAACACAGGAGGCTTGCATTCCCGCTGACATGTGAGCTCCACCAGGATGTACTCAGGGCTCTCTTGCCCCTCTGATCCATCGACTCTCTCGTGTCGATATGATGGAACGGGGAGCGCAATGCTTATGTTATAACTGCGTCGAGCAGTACAGTCGCGAACATCGGTGCAATAAGCTTTTTTATCTGCACGTCGAGGAGTCTGGCGATGAGGGTATCAGATGAGGCTGCTACCGTCGTTGATTTTCCTTAAGCTTGAGGTCAATCTCGTTTTGCAGAGCGGGAGAGATGTTATGGGCCTCGGGCCCAATAATATAGTTATTTTATTATACGTGTTATGTTCGAGTTTAGTTAGGGTTAGGGTTTGGTTTAGTCCCCTTGTTTGTTGTATTTACGTCTATGCCATGATTCCCTCTTATATAAAGAGACCCTGGGGTCATGTAATGTTATCGAAGAAGTATTCTATTTTTCTCCCTCCTATTTATGACATCTTGGAAGCCCTCTCTCTTGAACACTCCCCCATTAGGCAACCGCGGTTTCGACTCCGTTGCATCCTCGGCGTCGTCATCCTCGCCTCCGGTCTGGCATCCCTACCGTGTTAAGAGCCAGTCCCATAACCCTTTTCCTCTGTTTTTTACAACCGCCTTCGTGAATCTTCTTCCCCTCATCCATCAACAGAAATCAAGTAATTTTTTTGAGAAGTCATGAATAATCTCAAGGAATATTAGGCGTGTGAGCCAAAGGGGTTCTATACAAGAGTGAGTCCCATACTAAACTTCCGTCAAATAGTTAGGGGATTTGGTCAATGTGGCTGTATTTCTGCGAACTCTCTCTCGAGCCTTAATAAATAATTAAATAATTCATGGTATTTTTTCTGGTTTGCCTTTCTTCATCACCTTCCTCATGTTCCCCATCTGTGGACATGAAGCCGGAAAGCCATCTGCTTCCATGCCAGGATGCGGTATGAGGCTCAAGGGCTTGCTTTGGGAGGAAAGAGGCAAACATTTTGAATTGGGCCATGATCAAGTTATCAAGTCTCTGTTCTTAGGCTTTAATGAAAATAAAGGAAGCTTATCTGGAGATTGCAAAAAAGATGGCAGAGAATCTGGAGATTGCTTTGATGGGTTATTGTCTTCTTGTAATGGTGATGAGAGGGCTATGAGCAAGTCCATGAGCGTTGGAGAGAGCAGAGCAGTTTTGGGTCAGAAGTTGTCGAAGTGTTTCGAAAGAGATGATGAAGAAAATTTGGAAGATAATGGAGATGGCCTAGCTGAGAAACCAATTGTTTGGAGTTTTTTTTTTCTTTTTATATATAATAATTTAGATGCCGAAATTTAGTACTAATAATATCCTCATGTGCTTTATTTGCATAAGGAGGTTTTGAAATATAATGGATGGCCGAAGCCTACATAAATATATAGTGACGGAGCTTTGCCCCTATAGTGACGGAGCTTTGCCTAAACCCTAAACCAATGCCTAACTGTAACTGTGACGGAGCTTTGCCCCTATGCTAAACATTTTTTGGGGCAAAGTCGCTATGCATGTGGTTTTGCCCTGTATCTAACTAATTTTATGTTTCATCAAAATGATATCATTTTATCGTGATATACCTTTACGACCCTCTGCTCGGGGATGCTTCGTGCACCCGGATGCCCTTTTAAATTTTTTTCGACATCATAAATAATTTAAATATTATTTGAGGCTTTCTCGGCGGTCTTCTTCACAACACCATAGCACTGGATTCACAGATATAAATCATTGATATTTATATTCAAAATAGATATTTGTACTCATACATAATAATATTAAGAAAACCGATGGGTCTCCTGAGAGGCGTTATCCGCATCCCATGCATTAGTGTGGATATCCGAACCTCCCTGACGTAACCATCATCGCCGTCTCCGCAAACCGCCATCGCCGCCCCCGCAAACCGCCATCGCCGCCCCCGCACCAACAACCATCATTGTTGCCGCTGTGCCAACCGACATCGCTATCGCCGCAAACCACCATCGCCGGCGCCGCATCGAAACTGCCGCCGCCGCCGCGCCAACCGCCATTGTCACCGCCGTGCCAACCGCCATCACCGCCGCCGCGTCAACCGTCATCACTTCCGCCGTGTCAACTGCCATCATCGCCGCCGCCTCGCCAACCGCCATCATCGCCGCCGCCTCGCCAACCGCCATCGTCGTCGCCGCAAACCGTCATCGCCGACGCCGCACCGAAACCGAAACGTCATCGCTGACGCCGCACCGAAACCGCCATCACCGCCGCCGTGTCAACCGCTATCGCCACCGCCTGCACAACCGGTATCATGTGTCTTTGTCTTCTAACTTGTCGACTTGTGAGTGGCTTATTGGATCTAGCCTAATCTGTTGTTATGCTGGAACATACACAAACGGCTTAAAACGAACTATTTAAAAGTTGATCGACCAAGCTTTTATTCATTGCACAGGGTCATACGAGTTGCTCGTCATGCGACTATTCTCAGAGCATTGTGTTAGTAAAAATAACTATTTTAGCACACATGAGAACTGTTTGTTTGTTTTCGTGACAATAATCACTGCACTCTTTCCTGCCAAACGCAAGTGTTTTGTATTTCTCTGATGTATGTATTTCTCTCATATTAAAAAAACTATTTTTCACATGTTCATTGGGAGTCGGGAATGGTCGGAGGGCTGTGGTAAAATATCGGGGGCGTCGAAGGAGAAAAGAAGCGCCGGCGAGGAGATGGGCGGAAGGCGCGATGGAATAGAGGACGCGACGGACGGCGAGATATTATCGAACTGCCGGAGAGAGACTGCGAGCTGAGAGACGAAGGTTCGACTGCATGAGTTTAGAGCTTGAGAGAAACAGAAACGAAGTTTGTGTTGAGTACAAATATCAGGTAGGTTTAGAGAAAAAAATACTAAAATTTGTATTATTTTTGTTTTGAATATCCAATTGTAATTGTAAGGTGTAAGTAACAATTCCCAAAAAAAAAATATCAACATACAAGTATTTTAAATTGAAAATGCTTAATTGGTTGCAACACATGATTCTTCCAAAAATCAGCCCTTTCTTAGACATTAGTGAACTCCTTCACTTCCTGCCTCAATTTCACCTCAACTCCAACGACTAACAAATTATTTTCAAATAGTTATTTTTAAGATTTTATGATGTGTTAATAACAGATTGGTTTCAAATAGTCCTTTTTGAATTTAAATGACTTTGCTATTAGTAATGATTTGCTAAAAACTGAAATGAATTTGCTAGCAACTTTCATATTGTCAATTCTTTCATCTCATTCCTTGACCCGAAAAGTTTGATCCCACACGGCCAGCATTTATCGCATGCAAAGAGACTAGATGGCGCATGCCAGATCTCCTGCTTGCAAGTTGAAACCGCCTCCTTCCCGCCGGTCGCGTGGCCACCACCCAATGGTCCCAAACCAATGGCCGGCAAAACAACATCCATTTCTAAAAATACTTAACTAATTCCCGAAAAAGAAACAAAAAACTAATCACCCAGCATTTACAGATAATCAATTTATTTAATCATATTATTTACAAAAAAAAGAGTAAAGAAAAGTAAAAGCAAGAACAAGCAGCCTCCTCCTCCCCTGTCGGTCTCTCAATTCCCGGCCACCTGAGTTCTCCGCCGGCAACTTTAGCACGCCGTCTGCTCTTTCCAAAGCCGCCTCCCATTAATTTCTTGAGTGTATAATTGATTTCCTGTGTGCAGAATTGGATCCTGAATCATAAATATTTCATTTTGAAGATGGATTATGGCGACGAAGAGGCAAAGTGTGGCGAATGGATTCAAAAGTGAGCTGCTTTCTCTATGTTACAGTAATGTGATTCATCCTCCATAAGTTCTGAAGCAAATTCCTTCTCTGATTTTCATTAATAATTATTCAGAATCTGAAGCAAACATAAAATCTTAATTTCCTCTTGATTTTGAATATTATTTTTAATTAAATTACACTTCCTGTCTGAGAGAAATTACCATGCTGCCAGCAGTTATAATATTTCTCAAGCAAGAAAATCAATGGAGGATTGGTGTGGCTGTGGTGGTCGTGATCATGGTCGTGATCGTGAATATGATTTGTTATGAACCGTCGTTCATGAACTCCTGATTTCACCTAAGAAAATTATCCATTTTTATGTTCAAAATTGGCGGTTTTTCCCTTTGCGGCGGTCATAATCGTTGTCATTCAAAATTGAGTTTTTGTCCAAACTCAATTGAGCAAAAAATTTGGGGTCAAATGAAGCCTAAATCTTTCGATAAGCAAGAAATTAACTTTAGTATGTTTTTCTTTTATTTTAAAGTGTTATTTATCGGGACCTCCCCTCGAAGATTGCATAATTATAGCTTGTACACTTACAACTTTCAAAAATACAAAAACCTATCATCAATGTTTACATTTCATAGCATTCATTCACAAAAGTAATCCCTTGGAGTAACTCTTCACGGGGAGGGTCTTTTCGTGCGCGAATGTTATGAAATGTAAGCATTGAGAGAAGGTAATTGTAATTTTGAAAGTTAGAGAGGTGCAAGTTGTAATTTTGCAAACTTCAAGGGGAGGTCCCAGTAAATAACCCTATTTTAAATACAACAATTTCTGGACAGGTTAAGTAATTAATTTCGACGAAAACATGGTAGTTACGAAAGGGCGAGAGTACAAAAACGTCATCGGGTTCCCTATTTAGGTCGATTAAGAAGCACCCTCTGAAGATCACGGCCACAAATAGCTCCTCGGCACAATCAATATACACCTCTCATAAGTCATAACTCATGAAATGGATATTATTTGTATTGTTTTTATATATAAATGGAATCACCAAATATCATCATGAATGCATATTTTTAATGTTGTTTGCTGATTAATTTAGTCGTCGTCAAGCTCGGTCATAACTGGTTGAGGTGGATTTGGGAGGAGTAGCATCTTGTGGGCGATCAATAAATTGGGCGATCAATAAATTGTGCTATCATGATCGTGAATAATAAGATGAAGGGCCTCTTAAAAGGGCTTAGATATATCTCGCAAATATTTGGTAAGCACACGTGGCACAACATTTCATCTTCCCTGCTTCTTTTATTTTTTCTTATTTTTTTAGTCTTTTAATTGGACGGTCTAGATGAAGAGGAGGAAGAGAAGGAACTGCAGATTGGTTACCCAACAGATGTCAAGCACGTGGCACACATCGGATGTGATGGGACTTCTGCGGATGCGCTTAGCTGGGTAATTGAATTATCTTTTTTTGGTATAGTATAAATTATTTTAGTGATAATAAATAATAATTATGCCGCCGAGTAAAATTTAAATTAAACTCATTTTTTTTATTTGAGTATGATTCTCGATTTTAATAAAAAATTAAATTCAAATTCAACGAAGTTAAGGCCCTAAATAGTATGTTAATTAATAATCTTAAAAATTGAAATTACAAGTCATAAAATATTTAAACATATTTAAATGTCTTTTTGTCGATGGCATTTACTTGTTCCGGCTCATGCATTGCGGCTAATTCTTGACTTCGTGATTTTTCTAACTGAATGTTTTTGACATTTAAATGTGTTGAAAATTATTGAAATTTGGTATTAAATTTATTTTCTTAAATTGTAAGAAAACTCAATTATTTTGATATGCATCTGGTTTAGGGGTACACGTTGAGTTGAGCCGGCTCGAAAGCTCGATGAGTCCGCTCGAAAAAAGCTCGACTCGAGTTCAAGCATGTCGAGCTCGAGCTCGTCAAGCTCGAGTCTGAATTCGAGCCGAGCTCGAGCCTAAGTAAACTTGTTCACCAGCGTGCGAGCTTTTTTTACTTAAATAATATAAATATTATTAGTAGTAAATATTTTAATATATTAGAATATTAACATAAAATTAATATAATATTATTAAAATAATAGTATAATACGCTCTGAAACTTTTATAACTATGCTCCAATGGATCTTGAACTTTAGTTAGTTCGAGCCGAGCTCGCCGAGCTCGAGCTCGAGCTCGGGCCTTAAAATAGGCAGTAGCTCGAGTCGAGCCAACTCTTTTGATGAGTCGATTGAGTTCGCTCGTCGAGGGGCGGATTCAGAGGGGGGCCCGAGGGACTGGCACTCCCATTATTTTTCAAAATTGTTAGTGTATTTGATTCCTCTCGCGAGGCAATGGATTTGCTCTTAAACGTCAAAAACGGTTGATAAGAGAAATACAGCTCGATAACGATTGAAACGTTAAATTTTTTTAAAAAGTGATGTCTGACCCACCATATTAAAATTTTTAGAGTCACATTCAAAAAAAAAAATTATGTGCACCCCCATTATCAATTTGTGCACCCCCATTATTAATTTTCTGGATCGACTCGTTTGCAGGCCTAATCTGATTACTAGTGTTCAAAAGATCTTAACCTGGAAAGTTTTTTGGGGCTGATCTGAAAATGTCCCGATTAGGCATGGGCCCAAGAAGGCCATGTTTAGGCCCAAGTTGAGAATTGGGGGTCCATCTTATGTTTCGTTAGGCATGGTGGTGATGGTCGTAAACACATGCGTTAAACTGTCTTTCATTAAGAACCACCTAACAAAGATCATCCGTTTGAACATAAAAATGGATGAAGTTACTTAGGTGGACGTTAACGAATGACAATTTAACCCTCATGTTCATGACTGCCACCACCGCGCCAAACAGAACCTTAGCCTCTATTTTGATCAAAGTCTAACCTCGTGCCTGGTCGGGGCCAGGCCTAATCAAGGCTCTTGCACCAGATCAAGTCTAGGTTTTGCGCAAGCTTATTTCGAGTAAAAAATATTTAATATAAAAAAATTTAAATTAAATTACAGGCCCCAGGGCTAGTCATGGGCAAAAAGTCTGGGCCCAGAAAGCCCGCCCAGGCCCGGCCTTGCAAAAGCTCGGCTCGGCCCGGCCCGGGAAAAGACAGGCCCGGGACAAGGACAAGCTTGCGGCCCTTACCGGGCCCCCAATTTTGCCGGTTGTCCGGCCCGGTGTTCGGCCCGGGCCGGGCCTAGCTAAGGAAAAAAAATTCCCGCCAGGCGGGATTTTAATCTTGTCTGTTCTTGAATTCAGGCCGGCTCGGGCCGGCTTGAAGGGGCCTAACCGGGCTCCCCTTTTAAGAGGGAGCCCGAGCCGGCCCTGTTTGTACAACCCCGTGTTCGCCGAGTGAGTCAGCCAAGCCAGGCATGCGGACCAAGGCACTCTGCCCGCACCAGAACAGCATGCGGCCAGACACCGGGTGGCCAGCTCGCTCTCGCCAAAGCCAGACGGGCGAGCCGCGCGAGCTGGACCCCCCCCCCCCCCCCCCCCCCCCCCCCCCACCCCCCCCCCCCCCCCCACCCCCCCCCCCGCACTCGCCTTGAGTTCGTCGAGCAGAGGTTTGGGGTCGACATTCGCCGAGCAGAGGTTTGGGCTCGCATTCGCCGAGCAGAGGTTTGGGCTCGGCATTCGCGAGCAGAGGTTTGGGCTCGGCATTCGCCGAGCTGAGGTTGGAGCTCGGCATTCGCCGAAAGCAGAGGTTTGGGCTCGGCATTCGCCGAGCAGAGGTTGGAGCTCGGCATTCGCCGAGCAGAGGTTTGCGCTCGGCATTCGTCGAGCAGAGGTTTGCGCTCGGCATTCGTCGAGCAGAGCTTTTCGGGCTCGGCATTCGTCCAGCAGCGGACGGAGCTCGGCATGCTGCGAACTAATATTCAGGGTTGAACTCGTCGAGCCCAAATAGCGAGCTCCTCGAGAGCATTCCATAGCGATAGTCTGAGACCGGCCAGCCCGCCCCCTACAGGCGACCTGACCGTCAGCCCGCCTCGGAGCAAGCATTGGCGGGTCGCGCTGGCCTGGCTCGCGCTCGCCCAAGAGGAGAAGGCGAGCTGCGGGAGTCAGGTCGCACCCGCCTGCGGGGCTGGAGCGTGATGGCGAGCTGACTCCATGACCTTGGGGACCTGTCCAGTGGGGCGCAGAGGTAAAAATTATCTGGTTGCCCCCCCATGGGTGCGAATAGCTTGTTAGAACAGCGGAGTTGCGTTGTTAGCAGACCAGTTGGGTTGTACATAGCTGTTCAAAACAACGAAGGTTGACTATTTGCAGGTCATTCTCAGAAATCTATAAAATAGACCCAAGGGACACCTCAGAAAGCACGCTTTCAAATTCACTCGCTCCTTTAATCTTTTAGCGCTTTCTGAGGTCGCCTTAGCTCGGCCTCTGGCTAAGAAGGGAAGCGCTCTAAGACCTTTCAGGTGTGTGGTGGGTCCTCCTCGCTGAGCCTTGGGTCTGGTCTTCTTTGTTCCTTTGTCATTTTGCTTGCAGGAGAGAAGTAGGTGTGTGATCACCCCTTCCCCAAGGGTGAACTCTACGAGAAACCGAATTTTCAGTTTCAACACTGTTCAAACTGGGCCGGGCCGAGCCCGGTTGGGGAAAGCCCTCATAGACCGACATTGGATTGTGGCAATGCAAGAAAAACTGAACCAGTTCAAGAGGTGTAAGGTCTGAAAGCTGGTTCTCAGACCACAATGACATAACATCATTTGAATCAAGTGGATCTACAGAACCAAAGTCTGGCTTGTTCATGTAGATCCACTTGGTTCAAATGATGTTATGTCATTGTGATCTAGGAACAGCTTTCAGACCTTACATCTCTTGAACTGTTTCAATTCTTCTTGCATTGCAAAAATCCAATCTTCTTGCCCGGCCAGATCAGATTTTTTGCCCATGACTCCCGGCAAATGCCATAACAAGATATGGCGTGGCTCATTAAATTCCCGGGCCCACCACGCTTTTTTAACAAGATGCGGAATATTAAATTTCTAAATATATTTTAAAAAACTAATATATAAGATGTTTGTTTTATTGGTTGAATTTGATTGAAGATGACAATTAAATAAATTTTTTATTGCTTTAATTTGGGGCAGTTGGGTAGGTATCAATCGACGTCAGCCAGGGATGACGCCAATGGAAAATGTCCTCCGACACCAAATAAAGGTATCCTTATTTGTTTATATTTTTTTTCTCATTAAATATAGGCGATTGATTATCCGCACTATACTTTTGGATATTCACACATATTTACTTCTAATTTTTCGCATTTTTAGGAAAAGTGTCGAAAGTTGTTCTGAAATCTACAAAAATACATGTCCTTGTATATGCATTTTTAGGAAAATGTTCAACACGAAAGTTATAGATCTCGTTGAGATCTACAATTTTGTGTTGAACACGTTTCCTAAAAATGCATGTACAAGGAGTATTTTTAAAAGGCGCAGAAAATTAGAAGTAAACGTAGTGCGAATATCTAAATAGTGTAGTGCGGATAATCAATCGTCTAAATATATTTGTTAGATTACAACAACACTAATTCTTTATCCCCTATAGTAGAGTCGGTTATATGAATCCTTTCTTGTCATTGTGTCCAATATTTTGTCATAATCTCATTAGTTTCTAGGTACATCATGTCTTTCCTTATAGTTTCATTTCAAGTCTTTATTGGTCTACCTCTCCCTCATTTAACATGCCTAGTGACTAGACTCTCACAACACCTAACAAGTGCATCTAATGATCTCCTTTGCACGTGTCCAATCCATCTTAGTCGAGCTTCTCGCATCTTCTCTGCATTTGATACTACTTTTGTTTTATCCATGATACATTCATTCTTAATTCTATCCAGTTTTGTGTGTCCACGCATCCACTTAACCATCCTTATCTTCGCAACTCCCATTTTTTGTTCATGTACACAATTCACTACCCAACACTCAGAACCATAGAGTATCGCTGGTCTAATTGTAGTACTGTAGAACCTGCCCTTAAGTTTTAATGGTACTTTCGATCACACAAGATCCATGACACGTCACTCCACTTCAACCCACCGCTTGGATTCTGTCACATTTTTACCAATACATCCGTCTTTTTGAACTATCGATTCAAGATATTTAAAACATTCGGTACGGGAAATATCTTGATCACCCAACTTAATAACGAAGTCATCCGTCCTTCTTGCACTGTTAAATTTAAGCTCCATATACTCTGCTTTTTCCTGGTATTTGTTAAATTAACCTTGGAAAATAAACTTTTTATTTCAAATAGATCCTTTAATTTTTGTTTCCATCAAATTGGTCTCTTAACTTTAGGCATAGTTTTAAATAGGTCCTTTAAAAAAATTATAAATTAGAAAAAACAGTAATTTGTTTTTTGGATAATTATCAAAAATTATTTTATTGTCACATAAACGATTTATCAATGCTACATAAATGTCTAGTCATGCCTAATAATATGAATAATGGTGTTTTAAAAACTTATTTGAAATAAAATATAAATTAATTGATCAATTTGAAATAAATGAGAATTAAATGAACTATTTGAAACTAAATTCAAAGTTAATAGACTAACTCCGAGCAAATAAAAATTAATAAACCTATTTAAAATTTGAAATCAGGCAAAAAAATAAAGAGACCTATTTGATGCAATGAAAATTAAATGACCTATTTGGCACTTGAGCCTATGGAATTTGAGCCTTTTATGCTCAAAATTATTATTTTTATTGCCAGACATGCATTCTACGATGATGGTGTTTTGTTTAAATTCATCGGAACAAAAAAGCTGAGCCAAACGAACCTTAATGTTCTTATTTTTGCAATGTTAAAACAGTATATATGTATTTATGATGCTTTTATTCTAGTCTAGAAATTATATCCCCTGTAACATTAGTTTTTTGTAATAAAGTTTAAAATCCAAGAAAATTAGATTTATTATAGTTTGTATATCTCTTTATTTTCTACAAAAGTAGATTGCACCCATTCATAATAATAATAATATGCATTTTTGGCTATAGAAATAAGCGAGTTGTGGTTAGATTCAACCCACTCTTCATCCATAGACCAGCACCCAAATTCACCGGCTAAGCGGAGGCACCGTCGTCGCTCCTCTGCAACCGAGTCATCATTAGAAGCAGATCGCCCGCCCAATCGAGAAAAGGATTTATCTAAACACGGGAACCGCCAATCCCGCCGCCACCATTCTGCTGGATCCGCAAGCGACTCCTCAGGCAAACAGCCCTCAAATGAAAACTTTCGCCGCAACCGACGCCACTCTAAGCCCTCCAGCATAGCCTCTGAATCTTCGGTGCAAGATGTCCCCTCTGTCCCCAGGCAATCTCGCCACCGCAATTCCAAAGAGGAGAGCAACTCCACTGCCTCCATCGCCTCCGTCGGGATCCCTTAATTTGGATAAGCATTATTTTCCTTTTTTGTTCACAAGTTTAGCCTTGTGAAGTTAGGAATTGTATCTCAAATTTAAATCCCCCTTTTTGTTATTGTGGTTAATTAGTTTTGACTTGTGATTGTTTGGAACTTTAATAATATATATCTTAATTTGCAACAACATTAATTATGTCACAATGTTTATAAAATTACATGACTTTATTGGTTTATGAATGCTAATGAGAAGTATGATTCAATGCTATATTTCAAATGATGTTTACTTGTATTTGTATGCTATTTATAAGCCAATGCATGTACAACAAATAGTAGTATATAAGAAGAAATCAATTTGATTAATCTTCATGTGGGCGCACTCAACCCTTTTGCACCTAGATTAATCAATTTGATTAATCTTCATGGGTCTTGGACCTAGGTTTTTTTTATCTGCGACACCTCTAATGCCCTTTTGCACTATGGCAGGTGGGTGAACAGTAAAATGCATGACATACATCTTTGCGTGTAGGCCCAACCAGGCTTATGTGGCGATTAGGCATTGGTCCCAGACCATTTCAGTTCTGGACCTAAAAATTATGCCAACATCACAGCTACGCAATTTGTGGCTCATTATTTTTATCAGCATGCATCCACAGCCCGTCATCTCATTGTTAGGAGTTTGCTCTCTCAAAGATGTTAAGGTTGTCCATGCAGAGATGACTCAATACACGCTTCCAAGATGACATTTCTAGAAAAAAATAACGTGTATGATTGAACTAAATCTCAAATAAGAATTGAAGAAAAATTACTAGGCTTAATTACGTAAAACTTATATTCCAACTATCAAAGACTTCGTTGTTGCATATGCTGTCTCTTCCCAACCGAAGATGATATTATTTTTTGAAATCTTTCTACGCCGCCTTCTTCCAATCGTTGTGGATAATGGAAACCACACCATTAGTGGTTTCATCTTGGGAAACCAATATCTCAGAAATATTTTTGTTTTGAGGAACTTTTTCAATTTCCCATTGATGAAGGAACATAAATAGTAGGAGATTGATCTCCTACTTAATGCATACAGCTGACCCCCTCTATATGGTTTGGTTAGGGCTTGACTCATGCTTATAAATAGATGTGTTGGTTTCCCTTTTGAAGAAATTCAGACAAGCAGGTGTCGGCCGCACGATTTTCTTCCTGTTACGGTGCTCTTCGGTCGATGGTCTCGCGAAAAATCCAAGGGAAGCGCGTGTCCCTCTTCACGCGGTTTCTTCTTTCCCGGCCATGACTGTGCTCGTTCGTCTTCCTATTTGTTGTTGCCACACTTGGCCGGATTCTTAAGAAGCGAGATTGTCAACGTTCTTGGTGAAGGGGTATTGTCAACAGAGTTAAGAAATGATAGTGGTATTTTCTTTTTTGTCTTCCTCGTAAGGCAATACCAATCTCTCTCTTTCTTACTCTCTTTGTAGCCGTGTGTTTATCAGTAATTGAGATTTTTTTGTCTGCGCGGTGGACGCACCCAAAATTCGGGAAACCACTTTAAATTTTTGTGTTCTTTGGTTGTGATTTTTTTCTTGGTTTTGTTTGCGGCTTGTTCAATCGTTCTCTGTGATCGCACTAGTTTTTGGATCTGAAAATTATTTATCTGTCTGATGTGTTTTCATAACAAGTAGTATCAAGGGGAGGTTCGATTGGTGACTGATTGGACATTCTATTTCGAGTTGTGTTAACAGTAGGTGATGACATTGGTTTGCTCTCTATTTTCGCAATCTTAATCCGTGAATTAATCAGGTCGCCTCGAGTTTCAATTTCAGTGCAGATTTTCAGCTTGATTTTTATGACATCTTCTTCACCTAGTGTGAAGTATGAAGTTGCATTATTATAACTCTTATTTTTGAGTTATTTTTTCCTGTTCAAGAACTTCATCTTGTGAATGTGCTTTGGTCACCATATATTATTTAAGCTCTTCTCTTGTTACTTCTTCATTCTACATAATCTTAGAGTGTGTCTAATCAACCTTTGATTAATTCTTATAGGGATTCATTTTTCATTTTGAGGTTAGTTTGTTTTCATTCATTGTTGATGTGTCTGCATTTGTCATTTTCTCTCTCACGCACACATCACGGGCCAGAATGTTGGATCGTGTGGCCAACCTTAGAGGGGGGTGAATAAGGTTTGACGCGTTAATTAAAATTTTGAACTATTTTATTCAGAAACACTAGTTCTGCAAGCTACCACGGGGCGCTAGCTTGCTCGCGCGCGACGGTAGGTCACAGACCTCATTTTCCTGGGCAAATTTCTCCTTGGAGAAATACGCACCCTTCCGAGATCCATTGGATAACACCCCAAACGTTACACGTAGAAATACGAACACAAAATATTTTATTCAATCAAAATCAAAAGTGTTTTGCAATTACAAAAGTTGATCTCCGTGATGCCGGAGATCGGAGGCGATGAAAGAATCTCTTTTGATTTTTTATACCGACCCACTACCCGGAACGGTGGGCTCTCTCCCTTTCTCTCCAAGAGAAGTCTTCGAGACGGCTCTTCACCTTCACGCAAGAAAGTGTCTTAGAGCCCCGTAAGATCCCCCGATCTAGACGTCCCTATCCCGTGACGATTTCTCATAGAACCCTCCCCGAATTCCGACGCCCTTCACCGATCGATCTTCCTCACCACAATCACACAAAAAAGAGAAAATTACAACAAGCTAGGAATAAAGAAGGTTTAAGACTGAATCTCCCTCAAAAAGAATTTCTCCGTTGAACAATGCGTGACTGGTGCTAAACGATTTTCGTTTGGTTGTAGCCGATCAACTACTCGTAGTCGTTGTGGTCCTTGGCTAGTCGGAGATTTTCGTGAGTGAATAGGAGGGAGGCGGCTTTCTCTTCCTTTGACGGAGACGGAGGAACGGTGCTCAGAGGCGGCTCCCGAACCCTAGAAAGAATTCTTGTCTGTCTTGATTTGTCCAAGAAATGAGAGAACGAACGCCTTTTATACGTCTTTGAAAAAACAGGCTACCTCGTGCGGTAAGGCTAGCGCCCGACGGTTGGTCATTGTACGTCGACGTGACAACTTTCATCCGTATTTGGAAAAATATCCCGAAAAGATTATTTTTTGCTTTTTCATGCTAGCGCGGCGTGGTATCCAGCTATCGTCTGGCAGTGGCACAAGCTTCTTGACGAATCCATCTCGACGATCTTTGAGTGAGCTAATGTTGTGTGGTAGGAAGCTAGCGCTGCGTGGTATGTTCTAGAGTGCTTGTTCAGATTAAATCCAGAAGCTAGCGCGGGAGGTAGCGCTAGCGCCATGCGGTAGGATCCAGAGCGTTTATTCGGGTTGAAACCAGGCTAGCGCTCGGCGGTAGCGCTAGCGCGCCGCGGTAGCTCACAGAATGGAGTTCCTCACTGCGCTTGAACTTGTAAACCTGCATACTATACCAAACACAAGATGTGATCAAATACAACATGAGAATTGTTATTATCAAACTAAGGATATGTGAACCGTCGGCTACAACAAAGAAGTCTTGACAGGTTTAGTTTGCTATGAGGGACCACCGCTGGAGGTGAAGCAGTTGAAATTTAGCTTTAAAGTGGAGCGTTTCTAAGACAACCACGTCAGTCCAGTTTGTGAGTTAAGATTGAAGGGTTTTTTTTTTGATCTGTTCTTGGCAGAAGTACTTTTAGTTGGTTCCTATGGCATCCGCTCTTGGTGACCGTTAGGGCATCTTAGAGTTATGTCAGTAAGGTGTAACATGTCATAGAAGAGGCGTCAATGTGGAGATTGTTGCATATGTCGCCTCTTTCCAACCGCCCCTCCTACTTAATGTATACAGTCGCCCCCCCTCTACCCAGTTTGGTTAGGGCTTGCCTCATGCTTATAAATAGAGGTGTTCGTTTCTCCTTTGAATACATTCAGATAAGCAGGTGTGAGCCATACGTTTTTCTTCCCGTTACGATGGTGCTTTCCGACCAAAGGTCTTGCGAAAAATCCAAGGGAAGCGCAGGTCTCTCTTCACGCGGTTTCTTCTTCTTCGGCCACGACGATGCTCATTCGTCTTTTTATTTGTTGTTGACACGCTCAGTCGGATTCTTAAGAAGTGAGATTGTCAACGTTCTTGGGAACGGGCTATTGTCGACAAAGAAGAGGAAGGATAGTGATATTTTCTTTTTTGTCTGCCTCGTAGGGCAATATTGATCTCTCTCTTTTTTGCTCTCTTTGTAGCTGTGTATTTATCAGTAAAAGAGATTTTTTTTGCTTGTGCAATTGACGTACCCAAAATTCGGGGAACCACATTAAATTTCTGTGTTTTTTGATTGTGGTTGCTTCTATTTTTTGTTTGTGGCTTGCTCAAATTGCTCTTTGTAACCGCACTAATTTTTGTCGTTAGATTATTCTTTGAGAATCTGAAAACTATATGTCTAGACTATCTTCATAACACTTCATTTCAAAGCATGTTGTCATGTTCTATTAGGATTTGGGCAATTAAATGAACTCTGGGCGAGAGTAATTCTGGGACGTAGGAGTAAACTCATCATGATAATTACTAGTAAGACAATCTATGAAACTAAAAAGTTGCGAGATTTCAGCTTACAAATGGTATTGTTAGGGATCGCTCAACGTTCTGGTAGATCAGACAAAATTGGATCGCCTTTTCCCAGGAGCGGTCGAATGCACCAACAGTCACAATAAGTTAAAAGCTAGAAAAGGATCTTTTTTAACGTGGAAACTCGTCAATTGTGTGAAAAATCACGTGTTAAGGTCAGTGTTGGCCAAACCTCCACTATTTTTTTGTTGATGTACAGAACTTTCTTAAAAAACTCGAGGGCGATAGACCGCCTCTCGTTACAATTATGGAGAGAGAATGAGAAGGACTCAGAGGGCGACAGACCACCACTCACTGGACTATTTCTACTTCGGCTACAATTGGGAGCTTTACGTTGTGGAGGCTTTGACGTTAGCTTGAATGTGGGAACAGCTTGTTGCGGTTATACGTCTCGGGCTTGAATGTTCGGGTGATGCGCTTCACGCGCCTAGTCCCCTGTGGCTTTTCTTCTATTGTACTTAGAGGAGTCTGAAGTGGCAAACTTGTTGCCGTCCGACGAGCTTGCTGCCGAGTCGAGGGCGCTGGGAATGCTGGGCGTTTTGCGCGTCGGACTGCAGTTGAGATCAGCAGCAAAATCCAAGCAAGTCAATCACTTTGTATGAGTATCAAGTTTGCAGAATTTCCTTTGCACATCATTATCTGGATTCAATCGTTTAAACGCTGCTTTTGTACATGAAAACTGTCTTGTTTTGACAATCCGAGTATGCGTCCAATATAGGATATGTTCTTTGCGCACACTGAATCTAATTTTGAGTGCGTACTATTTGTACATATTGTAGGTTTTCTCATCAGAGTGCACAGTCGAAAAGACAATAACGTCTTTCTCTCATTGATAAATAGAAAATGTAATTAGTTTAAGGAACAAACGAGGTAGATATTGTAGTGAATGGAAGATATCAGAGTGCACTATGTATTGGCCTTATGGTTTTGACCATAAAAACGAATTATGTTGCAGAAAAATTTTCTATCATGTGCATTGTATTGGTGTTATGACATCAGAATGCACAGATAGAAGATAGTTGTTATAATATTGTATTTGAAAAAATTACCCAAATATCTAATAGATCGGCCAAACCAAGACTCCCTAGTAACTGATAGAATATTTATATGAAGCGCGTAGGTCACAATCATTCACGAAGTGAGATAAATAAAAATTAAACAACTTGATGTGGCCTATGCGAGCAGTATCGACATGAACATAAATAATTAATTCCTACGCGATGGTGTTACACATGATAATCACTAAAAATTTATGCGATCACTATGTAACAAATTAATAATGAAATTTAGTACGCTATAAAATTAAACACAAAAAATAAAGTGTGTACCATTTTTGGAGACGACCTCGTGTCGCATGGTGGCCGACATTCTCAACAATGTGCTTGTATTTCTTCGGATGAAGTTTGATGCGCATAGTGGGGACGAAGGCATCAATTTTGCAAGGTAAAAATTGATTTCTGAAGTTGACAAATACTCTCCTTATTGGATTTCTTCACAAGCCACTAAGAGGAAAAGGTCAAAGTCCTCCCTTTTTGACTTTTCACTTGATGCAATTTGGGACTGGATGCTGTTTTCAAGAGGAGCAACACGATGGAATTCACAATCTCGAAGAACTGCATCGGTTATTCCTTTTCCCCTTCAGTCAGATTAGAAAAAGAAGATCAATCTTCTTTCGAGCAGTAGCCTGGGTTTGCGATTTGCAGGAAGCAACAGTAAACCGCAAGAGGACGACAATCGATCTTCAATTTGGTGGAGTAGTTTGCGATCGGGAGAGCACGTCCGTTGCAAAACTTCTATGAGGAATACCGGAAGAGATGAAACATGCTAGTAACGGCTTGCCCCTTTTCGCCCTGTTCACGAATCGGTTTTTCACACACAATAATCGGCTTTTTAATTCCCTTTAATAGGAGAGGGATTTAGAGAGTGGGGAGAAAATACTAAAGGCACCCCAAATATTCTCTCACTAAATTTATAATTTGTGCATACATAAAATGAATCGTGCGCACAAATTAAAACTGATCAATCCGCACGTGCCCACCTATCACGAGTTTCGACTTTTCGCGCAAACAAATTTTGACGCACACTCGCGGAAGATATAGACAAACTCGAACTAACGCACACACTTGATCGAGACGACTCGATTGAATTAGTCCAGTCAAAATTAAGAAAACTTACAGTAGCAACTACCAAATCTTAATGAATCACCTAAACAAATTTAGTTTGTAAGTTATTATAGGGAAAAATTAGTTTCTTGATATGTACATGACAAAGTCTATTAAAATCTGCTTCTGTGGAATGATATTGAGAATAACCAAGATACCCAATTAAAAATTGCTGCAAAAAAATTCTTGTAAAATCTGGCCGGAGAAACACTCAGTTTGCCCACAAGTAAACAAATTCAGGCCGGCTATAACTCAAACAAAAAATAAAATAAAATTCGCATTACAAATTACCAGAAACACACATACAACAAAATCACACCTACCACAAAAAAACAACAAAAAAGGCAAAGAGACGCATCAATTACCTTAACTGTTAGACTTTTGTCTAAGATTTCTCCATTGGTGACGGGAGCGGTGCAACGTTTAGCAAAAGAAGATGTGTGAAATATTCTGAGATAAAAGAGGAGGATGGCCGGCGGTGTTATGCCCTTCTCGGCGGAAGAGAGGAGTGGTGGAGGTCATTTGGAGGAAGTTTGCGAGGATGGCCGACGGTGCGTTGAGCTTCTCGGCAGTAGAGAGGAAGAAAAAAGTGAGCAATCTGCTCACCGGAAGAATGAGTGGAGGGAAAATGCGGCTGCTTGCCGGAAGATTGGAGGGAAAAGCTGCGGTAAAAATGGAGCTGGAGGAAAGAAAATTCAAAAAGGCATTTATACTAAAACGGTCCAAGTGTGGGACCGAAAATTGGTTTACATTGTAGACCGGTGCAATGTAAACCGGTCTACACAAGCTGAAATTGGTTTGCATGCAATCATCCGAAAAATATATATATTAAAACTATACGATTTGTATATCTCGGGTGAGTATTCGCCCCCCCTCCTAATTTCCTCGTACAGATCGTATTTGTATCTCTCTCTCCCGTTGATCTGAACCCTAATCGGACGGCGAATTGATCTTCTCATGCCGCGGAAGACCTCGTGTAGTATTCCCAAAAGGCCCAATTTCTTCTCTCCCGTCCTCTCTCCGGCGAGGCTTGAATCTTTCTGGGCCCTGTTTCCTCTCCTGCCACCGTGGCTTCTGATCTCCCGCGCCATCATCGAATTGAGTTCCTTCGTGTAATGACACTTCGGTATCACTACCGTCCCCCCTCTGACATTCCTTCTGTTTCACCAACCAGGGCAGATCCTTACTGGCTTCACAAACATAACTAGTAAATCTATTCTATTTTGATCTGTGGTAAAATATTTGCTTCACTTCACCTCTTTCGAATTCAGATCGACTAACTGCATTTACACCGTGTACTTTACTTTCTGATTGACATTTTGTTATAGATTTCATGAAGATATGTTATGGTTCATGTTTCATTGTGCTATTTACTTGGTGGTTGTTCCAGGGTGTTGCAGATTTTGGAAACTCCAAATCTAAGTAACCAGCAACCGCTCGCTAGATTCATGCTTTAGCCTCTAGAGAGAGATCTCAAGATCCTTGCATAATCACATGTAGTTAGGGTTTGGAGGAAAGATTAGTATCCTCTTATTACCAAACACCCATCAATTTATAGGAGAATATGATATGGTTCAACCCCAAGAGCCAAAACACAGAATACACACACACAAAGCCAACCTCCAGAACACAGCCACACACACAAAGAAAGATAAGGACACCACAGATCGTTCCTAAGAGGCCGACGATGTCGCCGTCTGAACGGAAGATCACCGGAGCAGGGAAGGAACACTCCTCCGTTGCAGTCTTCAAACCTCACACACAATCCACAAAATAACTTAGCCGGTTTAGGTTACACCACACAATATAAATAGCTAAGATAATTGACTAAAAACCCCTCACACAACCAGAAATCACGAGCCCGCCCCCTAATTTGCTGCCACAGTGGATTGGGTACGTAACAATGCCCCCTCCATCATTTGTTCCTTGTCCTCAAGGAACTTGAAATGCGGATATTGCTTCTGCAGCAGCCATAGGTCTCCCATGTCGTCTCCGCCACCGACCCTTGGTGCCATTGAATTAATAGTTGAGTGATGACCCTGTACGCCCGCTGCACAATTCGTCTCGCTAGCATCTTCAGGGGTTCCACTAACGCGTTACCCTCTGCCGTAACCGCAACCGGTAGGGGGCAAACGCTACTCCAGCAAGGTATCTTTATGCTCCCGTAGTTGTGAGATGTGGAAAGTGTGGTGGATTTTTGCATCAGCCGGGAGATCTGCCCGATAAGCTACCTCGCCAATTTTCTCCATCACCTGAAAGGGGCCAAAGAACTTGGGTGAAAGTTTATGAAAATTATGCTTTCGAACACTAACTTGGTGATATGGCTGGTTGCGTAGCCCATGACCCAACATCTAGTGTCCGCTCTCACCGTTTCCCGTTGGCAAGCACCCGCATCCGGTTTTGTGCTTGTGCCTAGTTGTATTTAAGCATTGATATCATGCGCTCCCGTGCTTCCAATGAGCGGTCTACTTCCTCCACGACCGCCGTCCCTTCGATGTAAGGAGTGTGCAGGTTGGGCTCTTGCCCATAGACCACCTCGTAGGGAGTCAACTTTGACGCGCTATGAAATGTTGTGTTGTACCACCACTTTGCCAACGGTAGCCACTCCATCCAGCTCTTCGGTCTTTCAAAACACATGCACCTCAGATAAGCCTCTAAGCACCGGTTCACCACCTCAGTTTGACCGTCCGTCTGAGGATGGTAGGCCGTGGACTTTTGCAATTGTACTTGGAGAATTCGGAACAACTCTTGCCAGAACTGACTGAGAAACACTGTATCCTGATCACCACAATTGTGGCCGGTATTCCATGCAGGCGAACAAACAAGTCTAGCAACACCTGTGCAATACTCGCGCATGTATAGGGGTGGGTAACGGCGGTGAAGTGCGCTTGCTTGCCCAACCGGTCTACGACCACCAAAATTGTAGATTTCCCCTGGCTTTTCGGTAGGCCATCAATAAAGTCAAGAGAAATATCTTGTCAAATGCGTTCCGGGATGGGAAGCGGTTGAAGTAGACCATTCGGTTTCTGGTGACCCGATTTACATCTTTGGCATACCTCACATTTTTGAATATAGGCATAGACTTCAAGTTTCACCCTCTTCCAATAAAACAACCGTTTCAAGCGTTGGAAAGTGGCCGTTATCCCCGAGTGGCCGCCCAATGCGCCATCATGATATATTTGCAATAACCGGGTTTTGAGCTCCTCATCCTTGCCAATAACTAACCTCCCCTTCCTCTTTAAAACCCCATTCCTCCATTGATAGCTAGGCTTGGTTGAGGGGTTGGACTCCTTTAATCTCATTATCTTCTAGATGTGCTGATCTTGCACCCAGGAGTTCTTGACCAAGGTGAGAACATCGGGCTGCAGGGCCCCCATTGCGTGGATCTCTATAGGCGGTGCATCATGTTGCCGAGACAATGCGTCTGCACACACATATTCTTTACCCCGGCGATATTGAATATGGAAATCATACCCCATGAGCTTCATAATGTATTTCTGCTGTGTCGGCGTGGCCATTTTCCGGTCTAAGAGGAACCGTAAGCTTTGATGATCCGTTCTGATTATAAAGTGGTGGTCGGCTAGGTAATGCCGCCAATGTTGCACGACAAGAACCGAGTATTCAACGTAGAGGATTTGACTTCTTACTACGAGGAGCACGTGTATGTGGACCACTTTTCCACACCTCTACCAGTGCCTTCTTTTTTCTTAGCCCCTCTACCTGAGCCTTCACCTCCTATTGTCTCCACCGGTCCCTCTTTGTTGCCACCCGCGGAGTCACACCATACGAATCGCATTACACCATCGGCGGTTCCACCGACACTGCAGCCAGATGGCAATACGTTATGGTCCGACGAAGATACATTATTGTCAGATGGAGATGCATCACAGCCAGCGCGACCAAGTTCTACAAACGGTGTTCTTCTGATCATCGACCACAACTACTATACCGCGGACGAACGAGATATTGGGCGCTATCTTGTCTGTTGGAGCGGTCGAACACTACACTGTGCCATTTGGATATCTTCAGAGGAGCTAGAGAGACTCGCACAGTGGCTACACAGCAAGATGACCACCTGCACTCACCGGAGATGAGTCTTTTTAAGCCGGAGGGAGTTGACGACGCGCCAGGATCGACACACGTGTCTTCCCGCAAGAGGCGGTGATCCGCTGCCCGGACGGACGATCAGAATTCGTGGTTGTGTCCAAATGATTGTTTCGAATCAAATTCATATTTTAATTTTTAATTTTTGAGTTGTATTTAGTGCCAGATCGCTTGAAACATTATAGGCTGTCCGATTTGGTAAGTTTTGATGTGGTTATGCTACAACAGTTATTTCTAGGGTTTTATATATGCAGGCGGCGACTTGTTTGGGGGCATCGGTGGTTGGCGCAGTTCTCCAACCACTTGGTCCTTCCTTGCCATTGGTGAGACGCCGACGGAAGTCTAGTCTGGTGACTTCGGACAAGATACCTCCACCTCCTTCTTCCCAGTCCGGCCCGCCGCACCCTAGCCGTGGTTTCCTATTTCCCTTCCGTATCATCTGTCGACGACCCTCCCAGCCAAACCCGATGCCGCCACCCTTACGTTGACGCAATACACCGCGCCACTCCCGTCTTCGCCTTCTCCTTTCCCCGTTTCCCGTCCCAGAAACCCTGTGCCATTCAAAACCCATCGGCCTCCATCTGTTCCCATCCAGATATCCTTCCCGCCCACACTACCTTTCCCCGTGTCCCTCTTACCTTCTAGGCCACCCCGTGACATCCACCCAGTCATTCGTTTCCCCTTCCCCTTCGAAGCAGAGTCCCAATTCCTCCACCCCGCCATCTGCCTCTCCTCCACCCAGAAATCGGCCAACTGATTCCTCCCCTACCCCCTTGTCGTGGATCCACTTCAAATCAGCCAGCCCCGAGGTTGCAACGACCCTGGACAATCTCCACATCCTTCATTGTCGCCGCCTGCACGTGTAAATTGTGGCATGCAGTTTCATTTTCCATTGTGAGTACTTGGAACCATATGTTTGTGGATGTGTTATTATTTGCTATTAGTATTGGTCCCCTTATGGTTTGCGGGGTCGATTCTATGCTTGCTTCATTAATTGCTCCTCTTTTGTTTGAAAATTAAAACTTGTTTCTGTAATCAATATTTGTGACTGTTTGCGCCACTGCTAATTTCTTATAAAATCGTTCGCAGCTGCAACGTCTGAGTGGACCGCCTTTTGCATTAGCATAATAGTTTCATAGAATATATACTGCATTTAGATTATTCTTTGCGTTCTGTTCCACCACTGCATCGCATTTAGGGCTATATTTAGAGCGTCATGCCCGAGTCTGCCGACCTACCACTGCATCAGATATACCTAGAAATGACTAACAACAATAATTTTTGTCGGTTTACTTTCTAATAGAACACATTAATGCATCATTAATTAGAGTAAACAATCTCGGCACCAAAACACATAAACAACCCAACAAAGCAAAAATCGCTCGCATGTGTCCTGCTTGTGTCAGGATGTGTTGCGATCATGGTGGGGTGTGTCCCAGATAACTTACCATACACGATTGTCATTTTGTCAACCACTTGTTAGGGAGCGTTTGAGGAATGCTAGTGTCCAGCATATGTATGACACAAATACAAAAGACTTCTTGAAGTGTCTAAATTGTATAGTTCTGAGAACTTTACAAAAAGTTCATTGCTTTATTTCCCGTGTCTTTAATATGAGGACCCACAAGCATATCGTTCTACATATAAATCTCGTAATCAGATAAGGTAACCACTTTAATCATAAATCGAGATATTCCGTTCCAAACACACACACACACCAACCGATGGAGCATTTGATCTTGTTTGTTTGTTCTACTTGGAATTGTCAATTAATGACTTGTTCATGTGTCTGTCTTTCCCCCTCTAAAAGCTCGCCCATCGAGAAATTTCCTTACCTTAGTAACAACTTATTTTGGTCCTTGTGGAAAAGGATTTTACCCTTTCGTGCCTTGGTAGAGCAAACATTTGTGTCAAATTATGAATTTCTTTGGGAATTAGGATGGGGTTTCAAAGTTTGGTAGTGCAATTCCACAGTGAATTTTTTGGGAAAAAAATATTTTTTACATTTTTTAGGATGCTTAACTTTATGTAAACCTCTTTCTACTTTATCTTCCTTAAATTGGTAAATGGGTTTCTCATACAGTGCGTAACTTTTTTGCTTTCAGTTGAAATGTTACCTGGATGCATAATGGCTCCTATTATGGATGTAACTGACGGAATATCTCCAGTTCCACCAGGTTTTGTTTCTTTAAAATCATTCACCTTGCAGAGGGTTCAAGATAGCTCTTTGGCCTCTACACCTGCCAGTGATCAGAAAAAGTCTAAGATTGGTGATGAGAGCAGCTTAGCTGCAGCTATGAAGTTGAGGAAGTCACTTCGGCATAGGCCATGGGTAAACTATTCTCAGCCGGATAACAGCTCTGATGAAGAGGGGTCTGAATTATCTGACCAAGTTAGCGCTATTCTCAGCATTTAACCCTCATCTCATGTGTATATATATATACATATGTATTTATGTTTATATTTATATATATTTGCACTCACTTTAATACTCGTTCATCATGTCATGTATGATTCGATTGATCTAGTAATGCCACATAATTTTCTACTCTTCTTGTTCTGCAGGATGGCCCCTCAGTACCTTCTCTTCCTAAAGGTGTTATTCGTGGTTGTGCTGAATGCGAAAACTGCCAGAAGGTTAACTTGGATGGTTTTTCTTAATGTCTAAATTTCTTTCTTCTGCTTAGAGTTCTATGGTATTCACCCGGTGATCCAATTCTTTAATAGGTTATCGCCAGATGGCATCCAGAAGGATCATGCATGCCCAAACTTGATGAAGCTCCTGTATTCTATCCAAGTGAAGAGGTTTTTCCATCTTATTTTCCAATAGAAATATTAAAATTTGTTCTTTATATTTGAGAGGAATGATTACTATTGTTTTTTCATAATTTTGTTGCTTTTAGGATTTCAAAGACACTATAAAATACATTGGCAGTATACGGCCGATAGCAGAACCATATGGAATCTGTCGGGTTGTTCCACCGCCTTCTTGGAAGCCTTCTTGTCCTCTTAAAGAACAACATATATGGGAAGGATCCACTTTTACCACTCGCGTCCAGAGAGTGGACAAGCTTCAAAACCGCGATACAACAAAAAAGTTGTCCACAAGCCATAGCATGAAGAAGAGGAGAAGGCTCGAGAAAATGAAGGATGCTTGCAGAGAAAATAATTTAGATATTCCGGAAATTATTGAAACTGAATCGTATTCTCAGAGATTTGGGTTTGCACAGGGTCCAGATTTTTCCCTAGAATCTTTTCAAAAGTATGCAGATCATTTCAAGGAGCAATATTTTTGCAATATCATGAATGCTAACTTGAAGTCGGAAGGATGGGAGCCATCCATTGAGAACATTGAAGGGGAATATTGGCGAATTGTTGAGTGCCCAACTGAAGAGATTGAGGTACTGCAAGTACTGAATTGTGTTTGCAGCAATAGGCATTGAACACGTTTTTGGCTCCGTTTGGGAGAGCAGTATCATCAGCTCTAGTAGAAAATGGGGCTCCGGTGATAAAATGTGCTCCCACCCTTCGGTGAGAAATAGAGCTCAAAATGAAATTTTATTCTTTCTCACCGTCGCTGGAGCTCCAAAATGAAGGTTATCCAAACACTTGCATTTTTCCTGTGACGTGAATCAGGAACACCGCCAGAAGAAAAATGGAGTGCCAAATAGAGAGCCTTAATCTTATTTTCATTTCTTATATTGCTTTTTTTGGCCTCTGCAGGTTCTCTATGGTGCTGATTTGGAAACTGGTGTGTTTGGTAGCGGTTTCCCTAAAGCAGCGTCTTCTCCACTAGATTCTAATTCTGTTGATTGGGCTAAATCTAGCTGGAACTTAAACAATGTACCTAGGCTTCCAGGTTCTGTGCTTGCATTTGAAAGTGGAGAAATTTCTGGTGTTCTTGTGCCATGGTTGTATGCCGGCATGTGTTTTTCTTCATTTTGTTGGGTAAGACTCGTTGAACACCAATATATTATAAAAGGGCAGGAGCTTTACTATATTGGTAATGAATTTTACAAAATTTTATATACAATTTAGGATTGTAATTGGTATCTACTTTAATTTGCTACTTTGCCATGCATCTTGAAGTTCTGAATTTTACCGATTGTCGTTATTTTGGAATAGCACGTTGAAGATCATCACCTTTACTCTGTGAATTATTTACACTGGGGCGCTCCTAAAATTTGGTATGGAGTTCCAGGAAGAGAAGCCTTGAATTTAGAAGCTGCTATGAAAAAACATCTTGCAGATCTATTTGAAGAACAGCCAAATCTGCTCCATAACCTTGTGAGATCTTGCAAGCATATTGTATTCAGTAATATCGGCATAAATTGACATGAGAATGATGTTAATTTTACCGTGAAATTTGCAGGTTACTCAATTTTCACCTTCCATTTTAAAGTCAGAGTCCGTGCCAGTTTACCGCTGCATACAACAGCCGGGAGAATTTGTTCTTACCTTTCCACGAGCATATCATTCGGGTTTCAACTGTGGATTCAACTGTGCAGAAGCTGTTAATATAGCTCCTGTTGACTGGCTACCTCATGGACAAAATGCCGTGGAACTTTATCGTGAACAAATGCGCAAAATAACCATTTCTCATGACAAGCTTTTGTTGGGAGCAGCTAGAGAAGCTGTTAGGGCACTGTGGAATGCCTTGTTCCTTAAGAAGGATACACCTGAAAATCGCGTATGGAAAGATACCTCTGGACCCGATGGAATCTTAGTGAAGTCACTCAAGGTGAAGATTTGCATACTGAATGTCAAGCTTTTTTTTGTTTTGTTTTATTTTTTGTTTCTCTTCCTCTCCTTTTAAAGGTGATTTCTAAGTTCCCTACACTCTGTCCTCGTTCTTTCTTCAGGCCCGAGTAGAATTGGAGAAGTTGAGAAGGGAATATCTTTGTTCCTCTCAGGTAAGGAAAATGGAATCCTCATTCGACACTGAAAGTGAACGTGAATGTGTCCTGTGCCATTATGATTTACACCTTTCTGCCGCTGGTTGCCGATGCTCACCTGATAAATTCTCATGCTTGATACATGCAAAACATCTTTGCACGTGTGAATGGAAAAATAGGTTTTTCCTTTTTCGCTATGAGATAAGCGAACTGAATACTCTTAGTGATGCTGTAGGAGGAAAACTGAGTGCAGTTCATAAATGGGGGTTGCATGATCTCAATTTGAGTTTGAGTTCTTGCATCAACAAAGACAAGTCAGCATCTCAAGCCAGGTCCTCTGGTCAAGCGCGATCAGATGGTAAAGTAATTGATAAAGTTAGCATGAGTCGAAATTTCTCAGTTAGTTCTAAGAGTACTAGTTCAATTCAGGATGCCAAGGCACCTGTACCGCAAGATTCTGTTCCAGTTTCAAAAACCAGCACTAAGATGTCGACATTATCTTCTGGTGCGAAGGAACAGGGCCTACAAGAGGATAATATACTGAAAGTTAAACATGCTCAGAACCTAAAACCCACAGAAGTGGGCTTCAGTTCATATGACAGAAGTTCTGAAGAACTGATAAAGACCACTCAAACTATGTCAAGTGCTGAAAAGCTGAGAAACTATATTAGTTGTTCTACCTCGGAACCAGAAGTAAAGCTGCAAAGCAGCTTAAATTCTGGCGTGCCCTCTGAAGGCAATAATCTATCTGTAAGCGAGAATGATCAATTTCTATCCGGAGCTGGCACGCTAAAGGAACAAATATTGCTTCAAAACTTAAGCGAGGACAAGCCACGCGATGGAGAAGATGCTAAGAAGGTTTTAAACAAATTTCAGAACAAACAAGTTCCAGTATCACCCAAGAAATGTTCAACCGTTGTTGAACACCAAATAGATGATAAGCAGGGTGGTTTAAAAAATATTGTAAATTATGTCCGCACTTCTTCCTCAGAACGCAAAGAGCAAGGAAAAGGGGAAAGTTCCGGGAATAATTCCTCTAATAATTGTTCTCCTGTAGTTTTGATTCCCCAGGGAGCATCTAATCATAGCAAAGGTGTAAATGCATCTAGGCATGTTTTGGAAGCTGAAGAAGTTGATGAACTTGGTACTAAAACTGCTAGGCGTGATCAGAAGCAGCAATGCTCTGGAAGCTCAAACTCAGATGAGAGTAACAAGGCCGGAAAGGCTAATGAATCTGAGTCATCCATGAACATGAAGGATAACGGGGAATCTGCTGAAACATGTTCATCATTGTCATATAAACAGAATTACATGCATAAGGGGCCTCGAATGGCGAAGGTAGTGCGGAGAATAAACAGCAAAGTTGAGCTTTTGGAATGCGGTTCGGTTTTTTCAGGAAGATTATGGTGCACCAGTCGGACAATTTTTCCTAAAGGTACTTCTCCGGTTTTGATTTTCTCAGGTTCACTATGCATTGTGATGTAGGGTGAGCTAGTTGAGTGTGTGTCCTAAGAGGCTACCCTAGGTACAGTTCCCGTGGAAATTTTACTAACCTAGAACGTACATGCAACACATGCATAAGATCCGACAGAGAACCACAACCAGTAATTTAAAACAATAAATCTCAGCCAAATAACTCTAGACAATGCAACATAATTCTTAGAGCATGTAGATTCCGGCTTTCCTCCGCAAGGAGGGGTAAAGCAAAAGTGCGCATGTGAATGAGTTCTGCAGGTCAAGATGAGTATAAGAGAACAAGCACCACTAAAGTCAAAAATTTAAAATCATATAGGTAAACAAGTTCATACAACAATGAAGAGAACAAAATCCATACAATAAGATAACTCCATAACCATGCATACTAGAAGGCGGTGTAGGGTATGCAGTTGTGGAAGAGGGGAGTTCACATGTGTTGGAGGAATGAGGGTTGCGGTTTTGGAGGAGGAGAGGGGGCTGTTGCTGAAGAGGGGGCTGCTGTTGGAGAGGGGTGTCACAGGTGGTCGAGGTGCGAGGGTTGCGGCTCGGAGGGGCGTTGAGGGCTCCGACTGTTAAAGTGGTCTCTCGAGGAGGAGATGGAGTAACAATTGTGGGTAGGGAATGCCAGCGGACAGGGAGATGGTGTCCGCCGGCTCGGGAGCGGTACGCATGGGGAAGAGGGGGGGTCTGATCGATTTGCGGTGGGGGTGGGTGGGAAGAGACCTGATCAGTTGCCTGAATAAAGCGATTGACTCCAGCAACAAAATGAATTCGGCTTGCTGAAAGGGGGTCGGGGATGGGACGGATGGTGGGAAAAATATATGGAAATAGTAGGGATTATCACAGAGTCTTCACCGTGAGAGGATCACCAGAACCCGCAAAGAGGAACTCTCCAAAATTTTGCAATACACCCATGATGGTTGCCCCATCTTTATTTATAATAAAAACAGATTAGGGCAAACTTACATCACCGGTTGTGATTGACTATTAATGTAAGGGATCCAATCTCACTAAATATAAAATAAAAACAACAATGCAAGATATGAAAAAAGTATGAAAACGGAAATCTAGACGCATCTATGAAGTAAGATCGTCAATCCAGTCAAGTCCTCTTGCCCGAATGAATGAATGTGGGTCCCACTGTGCCACGAACCAAGTGTGGCAGATGATCCCATCACAATGTCATATTGATCATGTCTGATTATGGGACATTTGTTTAATTCATTTTGAAAATTTCTTTAGAATGCATTGTTATTCCACTATTTGAATTATCTGGATTCATGAGAATTATTGAGAATATGGTTCTGGTCTTTGATATGCTCCAGGATATAAGAGTCGAGTTAGATACTGGAGCATACTAAATCCTACGCAGATGTGCTATTATGTTTCAGAGGTTTTGGATGCTGGACTACTTCAACCTCTATTTATGGTAAATTTTCTTTTTGAAGATTGATTCGATAACTGGTATTTTATGCTTATTCTTAACTGGAGTTCTCTTTACTCCGAATATCTCTTTGGATTCAATATACATTTATCTAGCAGTTTAGTGCTTTTTCCAACTTGTGCTATTTTGTTTTCTACTTTCCGCCATCCTTCAGCAGCATCTCCTAAATTTGTTTGTTACAAGGCCAGTTTGTTTGTTAGTGTAGAAAGAGCTCAAAAACTTATGTATATTTCTTATGTGTGTAAATAGGAGAGAATACAAATATATAGGAGGAAGGAGAGAATCAATCCTATACATGATGTGGGAGTAAAGAGGAGAGAAGAGAAAAGGAAAAATGGGCCCAATAATGAGCTCTTTACATGGGCTTTTCTAACACTCCCCCGCAAGCTGGAGCGTACAAATCGTATGCGCCAAGCTTGGACAAGCACTGATAGAAGAGGTTCCTGGAAAGAGCCTTTGTGTGGACATCCACAACTTGTTCAGACCCAGGAACATGCTTTAGATCGAGCTTTTTCATTTGAACTTTCTCCCGGATGAAGTGACAGTCGACTTCGATGTGCTTCGTTCTTTCGTGGAAGACCGGGTTCTTGGTGATATGTATAGCAGCTTGGCTGTCATAGAGGAGAAGAGCCGGTGAAGGTAGTTTTACACCCAGATTAGTGAGAAGGCTCTCAAGCCACGTCAGTTCAGACACTACAGATGTCATTGCCCGGTATTCTGCCTCAGCTGATGATCGAGCAACGACCGCTTGTTTTTTGCTTCGCCATGTAACCAAATGTCCTCCAAAGTAGGTGCAAAAACCACTGGTAGATCGCCTGTCATCAAGGGAACCAGCATAATCAGCATCTGAGTATGCCACCAATGTTGGAGCTGAAGAAGAGGTTCTGTAAACAAGTCCTTGACCAGGAGCTGTTTTCAGGTATCTGAGAATGCGTTCAACAGCCTGAAGATGAGATCTTCGAGTAGAGTGCATGTATCGACTGATAATACCCACAGCGAAAGAAATATCTGGTTGGTAATCGTGAGATAGATCAATTTTCTAACGAGGCGACGATAATATTCAGGATTCTGGAGTAGGAGATCTGAGTGAGATGCCTGGGCGCACAACTTGTGGTTTACATCCATATGGGTGTCACTCGACTTACATCCTGAATAACCTGCATCATGAAGGAGGTCGAGACAATACTTCCGTTGAGAGAGGACAAGCCCATCCGGCCATCTGGCAATCTCGAGACCCAAGAAGTATCGTAGGGGCCCCAGATCCTTTATCTGAAAGACGGAACTTAGATGTAGTTTGACTGTCTGTATCCCTTGTGAGTCATCTACTGTAATGATGATATCGTCAACGTATACTAACAGAAGGACCGTTCCTGTTGTTCGGTGACGAGTAAACAGCGAGAAGTCGGCCGAGCTTCGAGTAAAACCAATATCACGAAGGGTCTTACTGAATTTGTCAAACTATGCCCGTGGGGATTGTTTGAGACCATACAGAGCCTTCAAAAGACGGCAGACCTGAGACTCTCCCGTGGTCTCAAACCCGGGTGGTTGCTGCATATACACTGTCTCCTGTAGATCCCCATTTAAGAAAGCATTCTTGATATCCAGTTGAAATAGGGGCCACTGGCGATGAACAACGACAAAGTTGAGGACGCGAACTGTATTGAGCTTGGCCATCGGAGAGGAAGTTTCCGCATAGTCGAGCCCCTGTTGTTGGGTGAAACCACGAGCCACGAGACGAGCCTTCAGACAGACAATTGTCCCATCAGCGGCATGCTTGATGACAAAGACCCACTTACACCCAACCGGTGTCTGACCCGGAGGAAGGGGTACTACAATCCATGTCTGGTCAGCCCAGAGAGCGGACATTTCTTCCTCCATGGCTGCCCACCAGCCCGGATGTTGAAGCGCCTCCTGCACAGAGTTAGGAACAGAGCGAAGAAATAAAAGTAGCAAATGTGTGCATGAGGGGAGAGAGACGATGGAGGGAGACGTAGTTGGCCAGAGGATGAACAGTGGAGGGCTGTACCTGATCAGCAGGACACAGAGTATTCGTGGTTGAGGCCGACTGCAGAGGGGCAACGGAACCAGGAGGGCGACGAGTGTAGACGCGGATAACGGGTGGTTTGGAGGGAGCCGGAGCCGGTGCAGGTGGAACCGGCGAAGGTGGTGTTGTAACGGGGATAATCAGGCGTGGGATGAATGGCAGGAGAGGAGCTGTATGTAGATGAGCGGGTAAAGAGCAGGGAAAAATAGTTAATCTTCCCGGAAGGTAACGTCAGCAGAGACCGAGATCTTCCGAGTAGCTGGAGAATAACAGACATAGCCCTTTTGGGTGCGCGAATAACCGACAAAGATGTGTTTAGCCGCCCGGGAATCCAACGTATCCGAGGACAGCCCCAGACGGTGGACGTAGCAGGTGCTGCCAAAGACACAAGGCGGGAGAAGAAAAGCCAGAGTGGAGGGAAACAGTAGGCTGAACGGAGTAGCATAGTGGAGGACGGAGGAAGGGAGACGGTTAATGAGAAAGCAGGCAGTGGAGACCGCGACGTTCCAGTAAGGCTTGGGAACATTCATTTGAAGCATGAGGGAGCGGGCTACATCGAGTAAGTGGCAGTTCTTCCTTTCAGCAACACCGTTTTGCTGGGGTGTGTAGGCACAAGATGTTTGATGAATAATCCCGAATTCAGAGCACAAATCGGTAAATTCGTGGTCGGTGTATTCACGAGTATTATCGGTGCACAATATTTTGAGGGTGGTGTGGAATTGTGTATGGGTCTCAAGGACAAAAGCCCGAAGAACACGGGAAAGCTCGGAGCGATCACGGAGTAAGTATAGTCACATAGTGCGAGAGTAATCATCAATAAATGTGATAAAGTAACGAAAACCAGAAATACTTGTAATCTTAAAAGGGCTCCATACATCAGAATGAACTAAATCAAATGGAGCAGCGCTCCGAGTACAATGCGCAGGAAAAGAAGAACGCGGCTGCTTGCCGAAGATACATGACTCACACTGAAACAAATGAAGAGAGAGATCAGGAAGAGCCCGCTGGAGGACCGACAGAGGGGCATGCCCAAGACGTCGATGCCACTCAGTGGAAGAGATAGAAGAGAGAATGGTGGGAGAGTCGTCGAGACAGTAGAGCCCGTTCTGCAGTGTGCTTTTACCAATGGTAGTTTGCGTCCGCCGATCCTGTATAACAAAAGAAGAAGATGTGAATATGACAGAACAATCAAGATCACTAGTAAGACGTCCAACAGAGAGTAAATTGAACGGTGAGCTCGGAACTTGAAGAGTCGAGCGAAGGGAGATCGACGGGTTTAGAGAAAGATCCGTCGAGCCGGAGATGGGAATCGTCGCCCCATTGGCCACAGTGATAGACTTCGGATAAGGAGAATCTTAGTACTGGGCAGGCCGTCGCGAAGTAATTTGATGAGTGGCACCTGAGTCCACGATCCAACCCGTGCTGGTGGATAAACAAGCAGTAACTGTGTTGGAGACGGAGGCAATGGAGGCAGAGGGCGGGTTTAGCAGCCCCTGGAGTTGCTGGAGCTGGAGATGGACGACCTCAAGATCAGGAGGGGTGACAGAGGGGGCGTCAGCAACAACAGATGTCGTCGGACGAGGAGGATAACCAATTTTCCGGTAGTAGGTCGCCTCAAGGTGGTCGTCTTTCCCGCAGTAGGAACACTTCAGCCGAAACCGGCCACCACGCCCACGGCCCCGAGAGCCCGAACGTTCGCCCCGAGCAGAGGTAGGAGGGGACGGTAGGAGCGAAGGGGCATGCTGAAGAAGGGTCGGGGGAGAAAGAGCAGAAGTATCCGGAGGAGGTGACACGCGAAGAAGCATGGAGCAAACATCAGAGAAAGACGGTGTTGTGGGAGAAGCCAGGACCTGAGTTCGATTGCTCTAAAGGTGAGACGGAGGACGGGCCATCATGATGGCAATGCATACGGCTTCCTTCTGAGTGCGCTGAGCAGCATGATCATTGGTGGACGGCTGATGCTGGATCCAGGCCTCAGCAAGGGTTTTGGATCGAGCGACAAAGGAGGTCATATCCGAAGCCCCGCCAGTGTCGAGAGCGAGAAGATCCGTGAGGATGTCGTAGAGATGCTGAAGGATGTCGCGACCTGAGTATAAGGAATGCAGCTCATCCCACATAGCCTTGGCGGTGTCGTGGTACATAGCCATCTAATAAGGTTCACCATCCAATGAATTAAGGAGCCAAGTTTGAACGCGGCCATCATTGCGGAGCCAATCATCGGTAGGAGGGGAAGGAGGTGCCTGAGTAAGGTGAGGCAAGAGGCCCTTGACCTGAAGAACCCGTCTAACAGAATGCACCCAAGAGATAAAGTTTTTCTTCCCAGAGAGAGAAATAGTAGTTATCCGCAGCTCGTCGCGGACTTCAGTAGAACAAACCGGGCGGTCTGCAGGACAAGCCGTGCGGTATGTAGGCGGACTAACCGCTGGGCCAGTGGAGTTGACAGAAGATCTCATAGAAGCAGTAGGAGATGGAGACCGCAGCGGGAAGAGCCGGAGATCGCTCGACAAGGAGGGAAGGAGAAGACCGCGACCTGAATGCGGGAAAGCAACAGTCTGCACGGTCACACTGGACACCAGCGATCAGACAGACCGCGACCAAGATGCGGAAAGAAGATAGTCCCCACGGTCTGGGTGAGCACAGCATCGCTCAGAGCAAAGGAGTCCGCAAGAAGAATGCGAGCGGACAAGGAGAGAAAACCGCAAGTAGAGGAACTCGAGCGGATAGAAGAAGAGCCCGCGAGTTGAATAATAACTCGAGCGGAAAGAGAAGGCAGCGGGTAGAAGAAGCCACGAGAAGAGGTCGCGAGTAGCAGAACTCAAGCGACAAGATGAGAGGAGAAGCTGGTCGCGGCGAACTGAAACAGTCCGCGGCGAGTAGAAGAGGCAGGCCGCAAGATGCGAGTTGGTAGAGACCGCGGCGGACAAGAGCAGTCCGCAAGGGGGGCAGAGTCAGCAGACCGTAGAGAGGAGAGCCTGCAACGGTTAGGAGTAGTTCGCGGTCGGAGAAACCAAGAGGACGCGAGAGAGAAGAGAAAGCGGTACAAGGGAGAAGCTCGCAAGGAGCAGGAGAGAAACCCGGAGCGGACAAGAGGAGCCCGCAGCGGACTGAGTGAGAATAGCTGAGAGAAGTGGACCCCACGGGTCAGAGGGGAAGGAGGCTATAAGAAGCCCGAGGAGGAGGGTGGAACCACGAAGAGGAAGAGGGAGCGGAATCAGAGATAAAGGCCTCAATTAGCCGAGCGGCTAAGAGAGAGGAGTGGACAAAAGATGGAGGCCGCAGGAGGCCGCAGGCCGCAGGAGGCCGCAGGAGAGGAAGGAGACCGCCCAAGGTAGGCGGTTAAGAAAAGAGAGGCCGCCCAAGGAGGATCGTTCCCTCTGATACCATGTAGAAAGATCTCGAAAACTTATGTATATTTCTTATGTGTGTAAATACAAGGAGAGAATACAAATATATAGGAGGAAGAAGGAGAGATAATCAATCCTATACATGATGTGAGACTAAAGAGGAGAAGAGAAAAAGAAAAATGGGCCCAATAATAGGCTCTTTACATGAGCTTTTCTAACAGTTAGTTTGTTATTTCGACATTCCACTTTGGTGTTATCTTTTTATTATGTCAATTCTAAAGTTTTTCATTATGTGTGTAAATTAAATGATTAATATGCTATATAGCATCTGATTGGCATTATTGGTAGATCAGATTAAATTGGAGCAAAGCCCATGTGAAGTGTTCTTCCATGTATGTGCTACCAAGTGTTGGAATTTGGTAAGGGAGAGGGTGAACAATGAAATTAGAAGGATGCACAGCCTAGGGAGAGTTAATCTTCCTTCACTTCAGCCCCCAGGATCAGTCGATGGTCTTGAGATGTTTGGATTTACTTCCCCAACCATTATACAGGTATTTGCTAATGCTTTCTATATATTATATCCATGTTTACTTTGAATTATAAAATTCATTTATGGTGATTTATTAGCTTAGGACAAATTATGTTTTTTCCCATGGATCTAAGCCCATTTACAAAAACCTCCCTTAATTTACCTTTCTCGGCCCTCATATATAGTTATATTATTTCCTAATGTATGTTTTCTATTTTTCAAATATTCATTTTAATATTCTTATGTTTGTCACATTCAATTTATTTATAGCTAAATAAATAACGTTTTATCGTAAAATTCAATTATCAAAGATAAATAATGCTCTAAAGAAAATGAAAAATGGAAAGTCGGTTGGGCCAGACGATATACCCATCGAAGTATGGAAACGTCTAGGAAATGAAATAATTTTGTGGCTTACATGTTTTTTCAATAAGATACTGAAGTCAAAGAGGATGTCAGATCAATGAAGAGAAAATATCTTGGTATCTTTGTATAAAAAAAGGAGATATACAAAACTGTGTTAATTATAGAGGAATTAAATTGATGTGTCATATCATGAAATTAAGGAAACGAGTAATAAAAAGAAGAATAAGACGGGATACTAACATCTCAGAGAATCAATTTTGATTCATGCCAGTGCGGTCGACCATGGAAGTCATACATCTCTTGATGAGACTCATTAACAACTACCGAGGAAGAAAACAAGATTTGCATATGTTGTTTATCAACCTTGAGAAGGCTTATGATAGAGTTCCAAGAGAGATCTTATGGAAAGTCTTAAAAAAGAAAGGTGTAAATGTATCATACATTGACATAATCAAAGATATGTATACAAATTTAGTGACAAGGGTGAGGACATCTGGAGGATTAACACAGGAATTTCCTATCAATAATGGCTTACATCAAGGTTCAGCTTTAAGCCCTTATCTCTTTACCCTTATCTTAGATGAGCTCACTGGACATATCCAACAAGCAATACCTTCGTGTTGATTTTTTGTGGATGATATCGTTTTGGTCGATGAGACACGCGGGGGTGTAAACACAAAACTTGAATCTTGGCGAGACACTTTAGAAAAGAAGGATTTTCGGTTGAGCAGAACAGAGACAGAGTATATGGAGCTTAAATTTAACAGGGCAAGAAGGATGGATGACTTCGTTATTAAGTTGGGTGATCAAGATATTTCCCGTAGTGAATGTTTTAAATATCTTGGATCGATAGTTCAAAAAGACTGAGATATTGATAAAGATGTGACACATAAAATCCAAGCAGGTTGGTTGAAGTGGAGAGGCGTGTCGTGGATCTTGTGTGATCGTAAAGTACCATTAAAACTTACGGTCAAGTTCTACCGTATTGCAATTAGACCAACGATGCTCTATGGTTCTGAGTGTTGGGCAGTGAATTGTGTACATGAGCAAAAAATGGGTGTTGTAGGGATGAGAATGCTTAGGTGGATGTGTGGACACACAAGACTGGATAGAATTAAGAATGAATGTATCAGAGATAAGACAGGAGTAGCACCAATTGCAGAGAAGATGCGAGAAGCTCGACTAAGATGGTTTGGACACGTGCAAAGGAGATCATTAAATGCACTTGTTAGGTGCTGTGAGAGTCTTGTCACTAGGCGTGTTAAACGAGAGAGGGATAGACCAATAAAGACTTGAAATGAAACTATAAGGAAAGACATGATGTACTTAGGCATTAGTGAGATTATGACACAAGATAGGTCACAATGGTGACAAAAGATCCATATAGTTGACCCCACTATAGTGGGATAAAGACATGAGCGTTTTTGTTGTTACCTTTCATTATTAATTTGAGCGACTGTCATTTGTCTTTGTGCTTGGAAGCTAAATTTATTCTCTGAAACCAACTATTGTTTCTCATGTACGTTCTATTACTTAAATATCTTCATTGTATGAATCAAAAGTTAGATCCCACTATATTTAGCTGAAATGTAAACATCTTTTTTTCTTGAATATTGATATCAAAATACTTCTCCACTTATTTGTCATCGTCCTCATCTTTAAAGTTTTATAAAAAAAATTTATTAACCAAACCTCCGAAGTATCTCATATATCTGCAAATTTCAATAGAAAATTTCATTTAGATTAAGGCTCTGTTTGGGGCGGCGGTGGTGGCAAAAGCTCTATTTCCACCGTCACCGCCATTTTTAGTTGTTTGGATGAAGAGTTTTTTCAAAAAAGTATTTTTGGGGCTTTTGATAGCCGGTTCAACATGACGTTCTAAAACCGCTTTCTCTACTTTCAGCTTTTCCTCTTTTATTTGAGCTGTTACCCTGACCAATCACCATTTGCCTTCCTTTTCACCACAACAAAAAGTTTTCTTGTCTCATTCGTGATTCTTCACTCATTACCGATCTTTGCTTCTTGTCGCTCACCTTTGTAACCTGCTTATTTATGCTTTATATAATATTTACTTATCTATGTGATACATGATTAGCATAAACACTTTTTTATTATTAAAAATTTACACAACTATTATTAACCAAACAGAAAATTTAAAACATCTTTTTGAAAAGCGCTTAAATAGAGATTTTCTAAACAGTCCACAATGTTTTCAAGTAACTTTCTGGACAGCTCTAATATCACCATTGATTTCCTAGCACTCTTCTTTCCACTCCCACTGCCGCCCCAAATAGAGCCTAATTGATTAGCTTTATGTATCTTCTTTAGCTTTATTGATTGCTCTATAATACACCTCACCTTTTTATACATTAGGCTTTTCAATTCAATCCAACTCTTTTAATTTTTCCTTAATTTAAGGAGTATTTTCTTCCTAACCAATAGGTTTGTTATAATCATTAATAAGACTCCATATTTAACCTTGACACTCTTTAAAAAGTAGTTCTTTTTTTTTCCCTTCATAACCTTGCTGTACGTCCTCAGTCCGCCCACAGATCTCCTTGTTAATGTAGGATTTATTTTTAGAGTCCTCAAACTTCAATGATCTTTTTAACAGAGCTTAACTTTTTATCCAACCTCACATTTAACTTGAACAAAAAATTCTAATTTGCTTCTCTCAGCACTTCAGCAGCATACATCTCTTGAATGATTTACAAATTCCTACATCTTTTAATTGAACACTTAATCCTAAGTTAATTATTTCTTTTGATCATTTTATAACTCACATCCATAGCTAGTTTTCGTTGTATGGACAGATTATATTTTGGAATCACCTTACATTTTTGTAAATGACCTTTTTTCTCCAAAGTAAATAAGATGTTTTTTGCGATTTAATGGTCTTTTTTTTGAAGCTATTTGAAGTATTTCTCATTTATTAAAGTATGTATTCGGTATCTTAATCTGTTACTACGGCAAATATAATCTCCTCCGTTCGTCAACTTTCTTTAGTAACTCGGCCCAATTTGTTCGTGTTTGTGTTTCAATATGGCATTGTCACTCCCCAACCAACTACTTTTCTTCCTTCGAGAATTTTTCTTTTTTCACTCATTCTCGAAGAGGAACTGCGAACCAATTCATCCTCTCACACATTCTCACACATTTTTACACTAGCAGCCCTGCACGGTGTCCCCCATGATGAGAAAGAGAAGCGAGAAATAACTTTTGCCGCTTTTGCTACATCGGGGAGATTAAAATCAAAGGGCTCTGATTCATTTGTTGGTCCTATTTCATGACTATAACCACCCCAGTTTTTCTTTTCAATATATTATGTAGATATAGATATATTCATATGGCAAATTATCCGCAGGCAATTGAAGCTATTGATAAGGGCCGCGTGTGCTCAGAGTATTGGAATTCGCGGCCTAAAATTTTGAATCCATCTGACTGTGGAGATCAAAGTGCAGCTTCCATTAATGTGGGGAATAAAGTCCTCATCCAGTCTGCATCGGAAGGAGCGGATGCCAAACTGAAGGACCTGCTCAAGAAGGCCACTTCGGATGAAATGCATGCACTGTATATGGTATTGAGCAGCGATCAGTCTGGCACCATACGTGAGTTTCTCGATCTCATCAAGGAGGAGAACCATGGCCGCTTGAGATTCGATCTATAAGACCCCCCGTCTTACCCCCACAGGTTAGCCACATTTGTTCAATCTTTGATATTTCCATTATTGTTCATAGGAATCAGTGAACATGGAGGTAAAAACTCTCAGAATCGGGAAATTGTATTTATGACAGACATCTAATATTTTTGCCCATGAAATGAGACCAAATTTGTGTATTTAGAGAAATACTCGTGTCGGTTCCGATTTTCATCCCAAATGAATATCAACACAGAATTTGCTCCTTGACCACGCATAAATCGCGATACGAATAATGATGATGCTGGCGTTTTGAGGACTCAAAATGTATACATTCGTTCCGCTAGCATCTCCTCAAGGATTCAATTTTTGAACTTTTGTTCGGAGTGTGCGGGCCTTTATAATCGGAATCGACGAGCTGTGTTGTGGAAGGAAACATCATCTATCATGCTTCAATTTTTTGTTGTTGTGGTAACTATAGAAATCCATTTCGTCTCATTGATTTCCAATCAGAATTCCATTATCGTCATCATCATTCTATGATGGCGGCGTTTTTACCCAAACTCATCAGATCAAAAATGTTGCGCCAAACAAAGCCTAAATCTAGGTATAACAACAACAACACCACTCAAGCCTTATCCCACTATAGTGGAATAATAAGAAAAGAGGAAGATAACATTAAGGCTTTGTTTGGTGCTGTTTTTTTTTTTTTTGCTTCGGTGAGTCATAAAATGCATGTTTGGCAAGACAATGATCATGATCGCCACCAAAAAAAGATAACTTGTTTTGAACACAAAAGTGGATGAAGTTTCTTAGGTGAGGTCCACCATGTTCATGACCGCGCACCGTTGTGCCAAACGGAGCTTAAATGTACAATTAGTGGAACATAGGTCTTCCCTGCATCTATTTTTAGTGGGGACAAATCATAAAACTCTAAAATATGTGATCATAGTTGCTTTTTATGTTTTAAATAATTGAACGGCTATGATGAGTTTGATTGTCGCCTGTAAAAATTGATATTTTGCCATGCATAATGTTGGCCTTTATCCTCCTATTGATCTTCCTTAAAATTCTCTCACAACCTATTTACTTCTTAGCTTTGAAGGCAGTGCAATTTTCTCCTTTAATAGCCCACAAGTGCTCACAATCATCAATTGAGGAAGTGCAAATGTAGCTGAGCCTTACTCATCCCCCATCCCTCAATATTGCCAACTCAAACTTTAAAACCACTCTAGAGTCTTAGAGAATCATAGTCTTATTGGCGCGGCGTTTTTTGCTCTGATGAGTTTGGACTATTGTCATACACACCAATGATTATGACCGCCATCAAGGACTACTTTTCAACATAAAAGTGGATGAAGTTTTTTAGGTGAGATTGGACGTTCACGAATGACGGTTCATAATCATTGTGTTCATGACTGCCACCGCAGTGCCAAATGGGCCACAATAATCCAAACAAAGCCAAATACTCACCACTCATCAAATGAATTGTGGGAAGCAATTTGAATATTAATGCTAACGGGTTCATATAGCTCTATTTTGATTACCTGCTTTCATATGTTGCTGGCAGCTGGTTCCACCAGGGTTTAAATACATGAAATTATAAAAAAAAATATCTAAAATAATATTAATTTAGTGATAAAATATAATTTAATACATTACATGTTTATTATTGATGGGATCTTCTTAGAAGTGCTAGTCGCACCCCATGCATGGTGTGTGGTTATCCAAAGAGCCCCCACTAACGACATAACTGCCCTGAGGTGTCATCGTCGTAGCAACTGCCGCCATCGTTGTGGCAACCGCCGTCATCACCGCCGCGGAACCGCTCAGGAGAGGGCCTCCCTCGATCTCTCTCCCGCCGCCTAAACAGGGCCGCCCGCCACCCCGAGGGGGGCGGCCTACCGCTTGCCTTGGATGGGCGGTCAATCTAGCCGTCCGTTCCCTTCAGCCGCCCCTGGAAGAGTCCGCTTCCCGTTACCGCAAACGGGCGATTGATTGGCCGCCCATCTTCTGCCTCCTGCCCCTGACAGGGGCGACCTCCCATGCCGACGCAAGCGGGCGGCCGGTTGGCCGCCCGTTGTCTGTCGCCGCCCCTGATCAGGGGAGGCGTTCCCTTCGCCCAAGTCGGGCGGCCAAATTTGCCGCCCGACCTTGGCCGTCGGCCTCCTCCGGCTGCCGACCTCATCGGGCTGCCCCTCCCCTCACTAGAGCGGCAGTTATTTTTCCGTTGGAGCTTTAAACCGGTCGGGGGCGGTTTCGTCATTTTTTGTAAAATTGGTGATCTGCGTGCTCTAAACGGAGCGTTCATATTCGTCTGTCCGGTAGTTATTAGGAGAAATTATCAGCTTGTCCCTCTTGAAATCTATAAATGGACCTTCATTCCCCTTCATTTTCATTCTCTTCTTCCTTTCTCTTCCGCGCACGCGCCTCCTCCTTGTGCGCTCATACGCATGCCCCTTCCTTGCGCGCTCGTGCGCGCGCCGCTTCCTTGCACACTCGTGCTCGCGACTCTTCCTTGCACGCTCATACACGCGCACCTTTTCCTTGCACGCTCCCGCACACGCTTCTTCCTTGCGCGCTCCCGCGCGTGGCTTGTCCTTGCGCGCTCCCGTGAGCGCCTCCTCCATGTGCGCTCTCGCGCATGCCTCCTCCTTGTGTACCCCGTTCCAAGTGCGCCTCCATTCTCTCTGCCGTCAAGACCGCCGAAGTCTGACTTTCCCGCCGAAGCCTCCTACAAGATACTCCCAACACTCTGAAGATCACAAGAGGACCACTAATTTTCCTCTGCCATAAGCCGTTTGTGTGGCGACCGAACAAACCGCAGGCCTTCCAAGTGTTAGCCGATCGGACCCGCCAGAGCTCCCAAAGTTTATGCTCACCACACCGCCAGCCGTTGACAAGCCAGCTTCAGAGCTCGCCAAGGACCACTTGACTACATTTAGGCGACCAGCGCGCTCAGTGTTTCCAGCGCCCTCAACTCAACGACAACCACACCAAGCGTCAGCAAATCTGTCATTTCATACTCCTATAAGTACAACAAGAGACAAACCACAGAGGATAGGGCGCGCCGAGCGCGCCACTCAAGCTTCCAAGCCCCAGACATCACCAAAACGAGCAAAACAAGGGTCTCCCGCTTCCAAACACCAGTAGAGGACTTCAAGACGCAACAAGCGCATCGGTCCCAATAACTCACAAAAACTACTTAACTCCGCAAGTGGTGGCCTGTCACCCTCTGAGCTCTTTCTCCACTCTCTCTCCCTCTCAATAATTGTAACGAGAGACGGTCTGTCACCCTCGAGTTCTTCAATAAATCTCTGCACAACAAATAACAAATAGTGGAAGTTTGACCGGCATATATCCGACCACGTGGTTTTTCGCCCAGTTGATAGATTTTTCGCGTTAAGAAACTTTTTCCAACTTTTCTATTCATGTGTCTGTTTGCACGTTCGACCGCTCTTGGGCTAATGCAGATCAATTTAGTTCGATCTACTAGGGAGTCTTGAGCGATCCGCAGCAATTATATACATTAAAAAAAAACTATATTTCAATACGTTCATCTAAGTTAAGTGATCTGGTTTATATTTTCAAGTATCAATTTTACTTAAATAATATTATACTTAATTAATTTATATCCTATTATTTATATAATATAAATGTTAATTCTATTTTTATATATTTGGTATACATAGATATTATTGCGGGTCACCCGGATTTTCTCCGGTCCGGAGAATCGGACCATCTTAGTTCGGAATTGGACCGAGCGCGCAAAGCAGTCAATGAAAATCATCAACAAAAGAAAAAAAATGTTTTTTTGACGTGTAAAACCCAAAAAGGGTGAAAAACCAAGTGGTCGGATCTGTGTCGGATCAAAATCCACTATTTCACTTGATATTACAAGAGTCGAGACAATTTCTCAGAGGGTGACAGACCACCTCTCAGTTACAAGTGCAAAATATGAAAACAATTGAGAAAAACTACGTCCTCAGAGTCTCGATGGAAGCGCTTCTGTTGAGCTGGAGCTTTGATGTGAGCGCTCCTTTGGAGAAGGAAATACCGCTTTCTTGGAGTTTCGAGACGTCTTTCTGCTAGAGAGGGAGCAGAGAAAATTCCGAGCGAAAGAATGATCTAAGTCTCACGTTCTCGCAGATGAAAACCTCAGAGGTCTTTATAGCCTCCGGAGTTGTTTTCAAATGAAAGCATGAAAATCTATTTATAGTTTTCTAGAGGGATATGCTGGTAATTATGCCGAGACAAAATTTATGCTAACGAATGACGTCGCTTCATTTCGGTCACTGGATTACCAATTTTAGCGAAATGACGACAATGCCCCTTGAGCGGTCCGGACAGTCCGAACAAGGTGCCCAACGACGACGGTGGCCGGTGATGGCCAGAGGCGGCGGCCGGTGATGACAGTTGGCGCCGGCGGCCGGAGGCGCGGGCGGTCGCCTGCGGGTGCGGTGACAGGCCCACGGGGGCTCCGCGCACGACGACGGTGGCTTGTGCGGGTGCGTGTTTGGCTTTGAGGTGTTTTGGCTTCGGGGGGAGCGATTTTCGATTTTCTACACTCAGAGTCGGGTTGATTACTTCCACGGTCCTCGGCCGGTGGTGACTGGCTTCCTAAACCTATATAGGACCTCTAAAATTTAGGGCACCCCACAATTTATCAGCTCAGTCCAAAATAATCGCCGCCAATCTGCCCACCCAACGCCAAAAAATCACCCGCCCGCCTAGATAACCAGCCAAACCCTCCCCTTTATATCACATCTTCATACTTAAAGAGACAAAATACCTTATATACTCATAAAACAAAACCAAATTTGGCAGTGTGGGACTAAATCTCACACCGCCAATTAGTATACGGGTTGCCAAGCAATTTTGAGGGTCAATATGGTCCCAAATTGAAAATTGATCAACGACCACCTTTTGATTTGAAACCATATTCGGAGGCCCCCGATTTCTGGAGGTCGCCTGCGGGCGCGTGATGGCAGGCGTGCACACGGGGGCGCCGCGCATGCGCGGGAGCGGGAGGCCGCCCGGGCGTGGCGAAGCCCGCGAGCGCGTGGGCGTGCGCCCGCGTGCGCATGCCGCTTGTGCAGGTTAAAAATATGCGTGTTGGCTGTCGCACCCCAAAATTTTCTAACTTTTTGCCATCGTTTTGTTCTTAGGTGTTTTGAGCCTTCGGGGGGAGCGCGATTTTTGCGACTAGCCAATCGGGTTGCACTCATTATGAGCTTACGTCCAGTTGGGTTGATTACTTCCAGGTGTCCTATGTTAGTTCGGTCAAGGTCTATTTTGCAAAGCTTGAGTCTAGACGGTTAGAGTTGGTTGAGCTCTCAAAAAATTCACCGGGTGAACCGTTCAGATATATTTATAATATTAAATATATATATTTATATGACAATACATAAAAATAACTAATATTTTATCCTATTAACACTTTTAATAGATTATATGGGGGGGGGGGGGGGTTGTAAAACGGAGCTTTTGGGGGCGTTTCTCAACGCGGGCGGGTGGAAACGGAGCAAACGCCGCCGGATTAGTCCGGGGGGCCCCACCCCCAAGATTTTTTAGGTCCAGTAAAAATTTTATATATGGCTATAAATGTATTAGAAATCCGCGACTGGAAAATAGCAGCAGCGCTGAACTTCATAATCTTATATTCAAATACCATAAAACAGAATTAAAAATGCTCAAATTTCTGAACCGGTGAACCCTAACTTCCCTTTTTAAAGTCGTCTTCTCCATTCCTAAGCAGTAAGCAGCCGCAGGCGGCAAGCCCGCAACTCGCAAATGGCTCCATTGGTCCTCGCCAGTTTCCTCCCTTGCAGACTTCAATCGTGGCTCTCGCAGTCTCGTTCCCTCTGCTCCGACCTCGCTGTCTCTCTCCGTCTCCCGTCTGAGCCCGTGAGCCGTCTCCCGTGACCCCGTCTGTGGTAGAGTCCACAGTCCGGCTGCTATTTTCCCCATCGACCATTTCTTCGATTTTTTCTTCAGGTCAGATTTCAGACCCTAAATCTTCTCTTGTATTAGTTTTCGATTCCTTAACAGTTAGTCCGGGCATCTGAGAATCCCATTAACCGATTTTGATTCCTTAGCAAAAATATGTGAAAATCCCATTTATAATTTTAGTTTTATTTGAGAAAAATCGCACTCGGGATAGCTATTTATCTGAGTATCTCAATTATAGTTTTTGATTTCTTAGTGGTTTTATGAAAATTTGTAAATCAGTGAATGAGATTATCTGAGAATCCCCTTGCTATGAACAAATTACCGTGGCATCAAAATTTTTGTATGCATCAACAAATTACTATCATAGTTTGTCTGATTTTGCAAAGTGATTGGTCTTACCTGAATGCATAGGTCATCATGAAGAAACATAAAACAATTAAATTCGTTTTTCAACAAAAAATCATCAACTGAATCTGATACACCTTTGTCAAGTGAACCGGTTAATGTTCAATCTTCTTTAGTTTTGTTAACTCACTTTCGAGCCTGATCCTGGATTACGGTCTCAAATTTGGGACCTTCCTATAAATCAATAAGATGAAATGCGGAGAGCATATATTAAAGCTGGGTTTTCATCAACACAAGCTTCAAGAGTATCCATCATCAGGTGAACATAATCAAAAGATTTCACAGTTCCTGGTTCGAGAGATTCTCATGGAAAGAGTATTCTCATGCAAAAGATGCTGCATATTGTTTACCATATTATATCTTCAATAAACAAATCCCTAGTCGGTTTGGAACAAGCTCATTTCAGTGGAACATTTTCGAGGAACATTTTCGAGTGAACATTTTCAACTCAACAATAGATTGTGTTGCAGGAGCTCAACTCGACATTCAATGAAAATTCTATGGAACTATTTTGTCTAAGTATAAATTTAGATTCAAGTGATGAATACAAATATTTCAATATTGATGATATATATGCCTTTGCAAAGAATTTTTATCCTAAGGATTTCAACGAGCATGAAATCTATTTGTTGAATACTTAGTTGCAGCATTATCGGCCTGATATTTCTTCCCACGAGGACTTCAAGAATTTGCCTATAATTTTTGAGCTTTATCAGAGATTTGGTGGAAATGAAAATATCAAAAACCAACTATCTTATTGACAAATTGATTCGACTCATTTTGACTCTTTCGGTATCAACAATTACGATAGAAAGGTCATTGTTTGCTATGAAATTTTTTAAAATGTGACTACAGAACAAGATAAAGGGCGAATTTCTCACAAATTGCAATACTTTATACATTAAGTGAGAAATAACGGAGAAAATCGACAAAGATTGTATCATAGATGAATTCTATGAAGTGAGAAATCGTCGTGCACAATTGAAGTAAAATGTATGTGGTTATTTGTATCTTTTTTCTTACTGAAGATATATAATATATTTTGTCCAAAAATTATTAATATTTTATATATTTAAAATTTTACTTAAACATTTTTTTTGGATTTGCTTGGTGACTGGGCCGCCTAGTCAGAATTCCTGGATCCGCCCCTGGACACAAGTTAAAATCTCGAGGGCTATTTTGGTATTGAATTGAAATCTCGTAAACGGATGATTTTAGCCCATGATAAATTGTGGCTACTTTGACACAAGTGCAATGTGGATGCCTACTTTTACATTGAATCAAATCATTAGGGACTAAAATTTATTTGTACCTAGAAATATAAAAATAATATACATATTTAGGAGCAGTTTAACACGAAAAAACTTTTTGGCCCCGTGCGGCACTACGTCGGTTAGAACAGTGACATTGCCCGTGTTCGTCTCCTCTCAGGCGCGGGAACTTCTCCCCTGCACATCTCAATATAAATGATTGTACGCCCAAAAGTGAGTGAGCATATGCATAAATGGTGTCATGGTTGAAGTTCTATCATGCGGGGCACTGACATTTCCGTGTGCTAAACTACTTGTAAATAATACAAAGAGGTTTTGACGATAATATAAATTTGTTACCATCTATTTATCTAAGCTAGTCATATTTACCTAGGTATAAACCTGGCAGACCCGAGTCGGCCTTTAGGTCTTAGGTCTGGGACCCGAGTCGGCTTTTTTTCAGGCTAAATTTGTACCTCTCTGCGACAAGTAATCGCCATCGTGGGCCCAGAGCAGCGACCGGCTTTACAACGGATCCTTTGGCGCGACTTTTCTTTCCTCAAAGTGTATAAATAGCTCCTTTGCCTCTAATAGGGTTTGGTTACCCATTTCTTCTTCGAATTTATCTTCCATTCGACCGCTTTCTTTTCCCTGAATCTCATCAGATTCTCCCTAAACCTTCTCCACTGTTGATTCGACTGTGTGAATCGTTCTTACAACATTCCCTTTCTTCATTGCCTTGATTGGATTCCAGCACCAGTTCTGAGATCGCCCTTCCACTGAGTACTGGGTAATCGTCTCGAACATTTCTTCATCCTAGCCAAGGTCTTTTGATCTTTTTTCTTAAAATGTTTTTTCATATTATTTTTTATGGAACACTTGAGTTTTGGTCAGCCTGTTGATTTCAATCGTATCTGAAAACCTAAAGTGCATCTGATTTGAATGCAATCTGCCTTGAAATGATTTCTAAAAGTATTCCCGCATGCCAGCTTTGAATGCTAATGAACTCAAGTGATCTAGTTCTAGCATTCAGAAGCTCTGGCATCAACAGTTTCCCGTCAATTTCCAGATGCCAAAGTTTATTTTTAGTATTGTGAAATGTTGAGTCCATCTTGGCGAAGTTGACGAGCCTTCTTTGACAGATGTCTAGTTTTGAATGTTAATGGACTGGTATTAAACTCCTCTTTAACAATCCTGCACCATTCTTCTATGGTGTTGGTCAGTAAGGGTGGGACATAAGTTGTTTAAAATTTTTCACTATATTTCTCTCTACTTATGGTGTGTTTAGCTGTAGTTGTCATCACTGTTGGGATGTCTATCTCTTCTATACATTATGAAATGTTGAGTCCATCTTGGCAAAGCTGGTCAGCCTTATTGGCGCATGCCTTGCTTTGAATGCTAATGAACTGATATTAAACTTCTCTTCACCGATCCTGCTCCATTTCTCTAAAGTTGCAGGTTTGTAAGGGTAAAACATGTGTTCAACACTGTCTTTTCTTCTTCTGAAAACTACATTTAATGTATTATAATTTTGCGTTTTATGCCTCACTTGCCTTCTTTAACCTTAAATTCTCTTGCCATTAGATTTAGGTGTCTTTGTTTTTATTGATTGCTTTGATTTATCTAACGTTTTTCTTCTAGAATTGGATGCTAATGGACTGTTAGAACAAATTGACAAAATTATGTTTTCAGTCCCCATATTTTATGGGATTTATGAAATCAGTCCATCTTCTTTTTGGGGGATGAGAAATCAGTCCCTCTACTCTTTAATATATTTAATATCAGACCTAATATCAATTAAGCCTATATCAAAAATATTTAGCCATGTAAATGTTCTAATAATGGCAGCAGATATTTTTTAGGAGAAGACCAACAGAATATGGCGATTTCTAAGGACTGATTTCAGTCCCTCAACTCCATAACTCTCAACATTTTCTCTCTCCTTCACCATTAATCCTCTGGTTTCATCATTTTTAGAAGAAGACGGAGGAACTGGTAGAAGTTTTTTTTTTTGGAGAAGATAACCGGATAATTCGGGTGACTTTGCAGTTTGCTTCTTCTTCTTCCTCAAGATTATGCGAGTTTCACTTATTATCGAGTTTCTCTTGGTTCAGCATTCTTGCCTTCTTCCTCAACATCTCATTCTCGAACATTTTGAAGACAATGCTGTTAAAATTACACCTATGACAATACTAACAATAATTAGAAAATTGAAAGTGCTTAAAATCTCAAAGCTTACATGAGATGGTTGTATTTAACGAGGAAAGAGAAAGAAAAAAGACTTTCTTTTGTTAACTGTCACATTTCTCTTCTCTCCGGTCAGGAATGCAATGTTACTCAGAAAAAATTTAGAACTTGCAACTGAAACAATGAAACGAAAGGATTAATGGCGAGGGAGAGAAATGTTGAGTGTTGTAAATCGCGTCATTACTAATCATCATAATTCGTTGATTCTCTCAAATAAGTGGGACTGATTTCATAAAATATATAAAATATGAGGACTGAAATCATAGTTTTGCCGAACAAATTCAACAATTTGATTTATGGTTTAACAAATCTATCCTTAACATGTGAATCAAGTAATATAATCATTGAATAACCAGCAAAGAACAATTGAACAAAAACAATCATAAATTGTATTAAATTTGGGTAGAATCACAAATAAATGTAAATTTTACGGCACAAATATTCTTCCTTGACAATAATCATAACCAATCCATAACCTTGATCAGCATTCAGTTTGATCGACCTATGCATGTAAGTAGATCGGCATTCAGTTTGATCAACCTATCAGGCGTATCCGACGATCATAGTCGTTCACGTCAGATTCCCAACCGGCCCCTCTCGTTATAAATAGGGTGGATGTTCTCATGTTGGGACATTGTGGAGTTTGTGAGTGATTCCAAATTCCGACAATCACTCGTGGTGCGATGCGTGCGAGTTCCGGGATGCAAGCCTCGGTTTACTATTCAATTTCCGCTTCCTATTCAGTTAATTTCTTATTTCCCCTACCCGTCACTATTCTTCTTTTTATACCCACAATATCTTAATCCAGGAAGAAAAAAACTGTCAAAGTTCCTGTGCACTTTCTTCTACCTCGGCAAAGTGATTGTTCATCATCATCTTCCCGGCGTGAAACTGCCCAATCCCACTATTGTTCATCTTCATCTTCCTCGCTTTATCCCACTATAGTGTGGTCGGCTATATGGATCATTTGTCGTCATTGTGTCATATCTTGACATATTCTCACTAATGCGTACACCATATTTTCCTTATAGTTTTAAGTCTTTATTTCCACTATAGTGTGTGTGGAAGAGACGATTCAGCAAAATATTTCATTTAATTATAATAACTATGACGGTAATATATCGTATAAATATATCAACTTTTACTTAATATACTTAAATGTGACGTCACATAATTATAAAAAATTAAATACACAATATTCGGTGCGGTGCGGTTTTTGCGGTTTTCAAAATCCAAAAACTGCACCGCACCGAACCGAGCTCGGTTTGTAAAAGTTTAAAACCGCACCGCACCTAAACTATGCGGTGCGGTTTAAAAATCGGTGTGATTTTTGCGGTGCGGGTGGTTCTTGCGGTGCGGGCGGTTTTTGCGGTTTGCGGTGTTTCATGCTCACCCCTATTTGTTTTATTTTAATTGGCAAAACACCTAAATCAGTCCTCAAATTTATACTATTGCATAAAATTAGTCCCTAAGATTAAAAAGCTGGAAATTGGTCCCTAATCTTTAACTAAAGGCTGAGTTCAGTCCCATTAATCTTTAATTATTTTAAAAATAACCTAAACCTTCTTTTATTATGTAGTAAAAGATCATTTAAATTGGGCAAGTTCTTCTGTCGTGCTTCTCCAATGAAGCATTGTCTCTAATGCCAGCCATCCGATATCTGAATCAAAATATCAATTTTTCCCCAGTGGATGCATTCACCATCCCACAATTGTTTTCCACCCTAAGGGACATATCATTTTTCCCCTTTGCCATCAATGTACACTGCGGAGCTTTGTCAATCTCCCCTATAACCAGCATCCTTGATAGCTCCGTAACAACCCTCTTCTCCAGCCACCTCCTGATAGACCTGGCTACCAAATATCTACAAGCAAGGACAATTCGGACCACTCTATTTTACTAGTTGTTTGACATCAGGAAGAAATAATTTGGCAAGACTTTTAAGCTAGTAATGAAAGTCTTCTGGAAGTGCCTGAAAAATACAGAGAACTCTTTTTTCAGGGATTTTATGAAATCAAAATCAGAAAATGCTTTTTTCCAGAGATTTTTTCTCTTTCTTCCTGATGTCAAACAACTAGTAAAACAGAGTGCTGATTGATAATAAAATTCTCAGGCAGCTCCAAAGAATCAAAGAGAACATGACAATTGTCATATACACCGAGATTGTTCAATTGCTACATATAAAGTCACATCATATGATGTTGTTTGGAAAAATTAAAGTCAAATGACAATATTTTGTTAATTTTGGGGGCTATACATCATCAAATAAGTTGCAGGTGGGGACTACTTTCTTGCTTTTATGACTTGAGGGACTACTTTCTTGCTTTTATAACTTGAGGGACTACTTTCTTGCTTTTATAACTTGAGGGACTACTTTCTTGTTTTTATAACTCGAGGGACAACTTTTTTGCTTTTATGATTTGAGGGACTGACTTCATCTAAAGTGACATTATTTGAGGGACTGATTTGATGATTTTGCCTATTTTAAAGGAAATTGTTATTGGTACTCCACATATGAATATTTGTAACTCATTGATATTTATACCCAAAATGGTATATTTGTACTCATAATTGATATTTGTACCTATACGGACCATACATAATTATATTAAGAAAATCGATGGGGTCTCCTGTGCGGGCGTTAGCCACGCCCGCACACCATGCATGAGGTGGGGATATCTGAACCTCCTCCGGCGTAATCAAAATTGTCGTCGCCACAAACCGTCATCGCCGCCGCAGCGCCAACAACCATCATCGTCGCCGCCGCGCCAACCGTCATCGCCGTCGCCGCAAACCGTCATCGTCGTCGCGCAAACCGTCATCGTCGACGCAGCACCGAAACCGCCGCCGTGCCAACCGCCATCGCCGCCTCCGCGTCAACCGCTATCAGCGCCGCCGTGTCAAGCGTCATCACCGCCGCCGCGTCAACCGTCATTATCGTCGTCGTCACACCAACCGCCAAGTCATCAAAAGAATCTCGGATGACTCACCATGGCCGTCGCTGTAAACTGCTATCGCCGACGCCGCACCGTAACCGCCATCGCCGACGCCGTACTGAAACCGTCATCGCCGCCACCGCGTCAACCGTCATCACCGCCGCCGCGCCAACTGTTATCATGTGTCTTCGGCTTCTAACTCGTGGACTTGGGAGTTGGTTATTGGACTTAACCTACTCTGTTGTTATGCTAGAACATACACATGAGAACTGTTTGCTTGTTTTCATGATAATAATCACTGCACTCTTTCATGTCAAACGCGGGTGCTTTGTATTTCTCTGATGTATGTATTTCTATCATATTAAGAAAACTATTTTCACGTGTTCATCGAGAGTCAGGAATGGTCGGAGGGCTGTGGCAAAATATAAGGGGCGTCAGACGTTGAAGGAGAAAGGAAGCGCCAGCGAGAAGATGGGCGAACGGCGTGACAGAATGGAGGACGCCACGGGCGGCGAGATATTATTGAACCGCCGGTGAGAGACTGGGAGCGAAGTGGCAAAGGTTCGGCTGCGGAGTTTAGGACTTGAGAGAAACAAAAATGAAGTTTGTGTTGGGTACAAATATCAGATAGGCTTGGGGAAAAACGCTAAAATTTGTATTATTTGGGGTATAAATATCCAACTATGGGGTGTGAATAACAATTCCCATTTTAAGGCTCTATTTGTTTGGACTTTTTGCAACTCCGTTTTGGGCAAACGCCGCCAGAAGGACGGTAAACAAATGAACCTCCGGCGGCGTTGGCTCCGTTTCCACCCGCCCGCCTTGAGAAACTCCCCAAAAAGCTCTGTTTGGAGCAGCCACCTCCCCCCTCCGGTTCGAACTATCCGTTTCCTCCCCGCCGAATCGACCCGCCACAGCTAAAACAAATGAAGCCTAAATCTTGTCCTCCAAGCCTTTCTCTTTTTTATTAACTTTTCTCCGATCCGCCTCTCTTCCTGCTTTTTATTATTTTGTCTTATTATTCCTTCGTCTAAACGCTTCCACCATTTCTTATCTTTTATTATATTTTATTTACTTCCTTTATAATTAATTAATTATTATGCATAACATCATTTCCCTTATCGCTTCCGACCGCATTGTGCTCTTCACCACTCGCCAAGCTGGATCGTCGTATTGCTCATCGGGAGGCTCGACTCGGCCACGTTGATGCTCTGATTGACCTCACGCTAGACGCCCTCAGCATGTCTCGCGACTCGGTCGTTTTTCTGTCAGCACCACCTCTGGAGCTGGACGTGTCGCATCCTCCAATGATGATGTCACCACCGTCCTCCGTCGTTCAAGACGCGCCGCCTCCATCGCCGTCGCCACAGACTCGACTCATGCAGTCACCGCCGCCACCGTCGTCGTCGCCGATCGATGATATACCGGCTCTCTCCACGGTGGTTGTCCTTCCACCGCTTCCACCACGGGAGCCCACACCATCACCTCTGGTTATCTCGCCGCCTCCTCTACCAGCTCTTCCTCTGCCGGCCCCGGCATTGCCGCCTCCTCCGAGCATCTCACGATCTCCTTTCCCGGCTCTTTCTCCGCCGGCCCCTGCCTTGCCGCTTCCCTCGGCCTCATCGCTGCCTCTTATGTCGACATGTGCTTCGCCGACCCTGACGAATCCATTCCTACTGCAGGCCATCAGCCCTCCGACCTCCACGAGGCTACTACTCTCAGCCCCTTCGGCGACCCCGTCGGAGCCATTCCAAAAGCCGCCCATTTTACAGTTGGCACTGCCGCTCCTCGCCGACGCCACCGACGCCGATACGCGTTACATCACGTTGTTCTAGAGGGAGGTCAAGGTACCAGATGATCCAGCCACTTGATCGTGCCCGAGATTAAGGGCAAGCTCGTTTTGAAGGACGGATGGAGTGTTACGAATCCACTGTTAGTTATTATTATTAATAATATTATTATATATGTTGAGTTGTCTTGTATCGAGTCGTCTTGTATCAAGTTGTGTTGTATCAACTCATGTCGCAACGTTTAAATGTTTAACATTTTGTTGTATGTTTGTATTATTTACAAGTATGGCATCGGCGCCTATATATAGGGCTCTTGAGGTCATGTAATCATTATGCAAGAAATTAATCAAGTTCTTTTCTCTCACGACCCTCTCTCTCTAGTTCTTCTCTTCTCACCTCCTCCCTTCTAGGGTTTCAACCTTTCTCTCACATTTACCATTCTTAGGGGATTTAATCCCCTGTATCCTCCGCCCGCAACCTTCTGACGATCCACCAAAAATAGGCACGTAACAATTTGTTTGTCTGCACACTCCATAATATCCACCTAACAACACATCATGTAGAGCCCAATATTCTCACATGGTCAATATGGGCTTATTTCAAATATTCAATATCACGTGGTTAAATGTCTCTGACATATTGTTTACCGTACATCACATCGTTGAAGACCACTAAATGCACGTGACGCGGTACGAACCTATATGAAAATGAATGTGTCGACAAGCTAATGCAACCTTAAGTGAGAGTGTGGAATGAATGCGATCAAGTCTAATTTAAATGATGCATGCATTTTTTTTAACCCGGATGTAAAATCTATGCAATTATATTTATATAAGGCTAGCAAAGCCATACATTGTTCACAATAGTTTTCGTGCACGCAAACAAATAATCGCGTTCTTTCACGCAAGATACTATCAACTACAATTTACACGAATACGTTTTATTGAGCACAAAAAATAAAACAAGAGCACTATCAATCACAAAATCCAAACAAACATAACATGTTCATCTAGAAATTATTACAAAAAAATTAAAACAAAAAACGATAATACTCACAATCATGGAGATCCGATGGCGACGAGCAGAGGTAAGAAATGGCTGCTAGGAGAGCAAGGGTGCTGAATAGGGTTCTGAACGATCAAAGTTGTTGATTAGATTTGGAGAGGCCGATTTAAGGCAGAGCATATTATTCGAAACTCAAAAGTCGCTCGAAAATCGTTCAAAAATTGCGTTGAATCGGAATCAGTTAAAATTGTTTCGATTCAATTTGAGTCGATTCAAATTGACTTGAATCTGATTTCGAGACAGCCCAGAATCACTCGAAATATGATTCAAATCAACTCAAATTAATTTAAAAAATTTATGTATTATTAATATATTCATATTTTAAGATTACAAATAATAAAATTTAAACATAAATAAAAAGGATGAATGCTTTAATTGTTTCATTTGCTAAATTTATAGGTTATTCAATTTAATTTTGAGCAAAGAAAGAAAAAACAAAAAATGTTCAATTTCGAGCCGACTCGATTCGATTTTGAGCCGACTCAACTCGAAATCAATTTCGATTTCGAGTCGAGCTCGAAATCGAAAATTTCGATCTTGAGCCGAGCCAAAATCGCTCGAACTCGATTCGATATCAGCCCTACACTGATTCCTACAATAATTGGGCCTCAGGAATGTTGGACCCACGATTAGGAGTTTAACGGGCTTGCCCTGGATGGGAAGCATATGCTCAGTGAGACTCGACAGAGGTGGACAGGACTTCTCTGTAAGAGACAACAGAGGGAGAGGGTTCCCTGAAGTAAAGGACGGTGGTTGATAGGAGACGAAATCGAGCCAGCCACTGAAAGTCACGTTCGACAGGAAGCTACAAGAAACTTGCGACTTGTGTCGAGGAGGAAACCGTCGAACAGGAATAGGTCGAGCGCTTGGAGAGGCCTATAGGAGAGGAGTGACTCGTGGAGGGGAAAGACGGTCGAAACAGGAATATGTTTGAGTGTTGTTGTATCTCTTACACACAGACAACTTGGATATCAATTAGAACAGTCTGTTAGTTTTAATAATGTAAATTAAAACAAAATATTGCATAAGAAGTGTTGATATGTAAGAATGAATGAATCTCCTGCAACAAAGTTTAGTGTGAAAATATTTGTTTATAAAACATGATATTCACAAAATATTATATAGTTCGTAGATTTGTATGACATTTTCAAAAAAAAAAGACAAATAACTGTATCAAAATTTATGAAAATTAAATCGCATGTTGTAAGAAAATGATGTAATTTAATACAATAAAGAGAGAAAAACAACAGAACATAAAAAACTCATAAATTATCAAGTAACATTCATAGTTCTGATGCTTACATGTAGTATATGTAAAATACATGTTAAAAACCGCACCGAAACCGCAACCGCGCCGCAAAAAGCCGCACCGTACCGAAACCGCACCGCATAATTTCGGTGTGGTGCGGTTTTGCTCGGGCAAAAACCGAGCCCTTACGGTGCGGTTGCGATTTGGGCCCAAACCGCACCAAACCGCACCGTGCACACCCCTAAAAACAAAACACGAGGAGCGTGCAGTTATGAGATTGGCTGGGGGAAAAATAGGACGTGGGACCCAGGAGAAATAAGGAAATAAAAGAAAAGAAGAGGATGAGATGGGAGACTCATGACTTTTAAGAAGAGGGTAGAATAAAAAAAGGGTAATGTTAAAAGCACACCATGAATGGCTATTGATAGCCAACCGCTATTGACACACCAAAAAAATTAGTTACACACCAAATGTTTATTAACACACCAATAAAAAAAATTTAAGATGCACACCAGGAACTCTTTCCAATTTTTTCTAAAATGTGGCTCTATCTTAATAGCATTACTAGTGCAGTAATAATTTGAAAAAGTGTTCAATTAAGGCAATCATTCAAAGTAGATAACAAATGTTTAACAAAAACATTCATTCAAAATAGATAACATATGTTCAGCAAAAGCACAGATTAATCTCAATAGTATATGACAATCATCATTGTTTCCAGCCTTCAGAGAACAAAGAAATGAAATCAAGTGCTTGCTCCATTCTAAGTTAAAAAAATGAAATCATAAGACATATACAATCTAAACCAAAATAATAAAAATAATTATTATACCTTAATTGGATGTAATCATGTTTACAATGAAGGTCCAATATAACCAAAAGTATTTTCAATTGAACATTTGAAAACTAAGGCTCCATTTGGGAGACCCGTGTGCTTGGCTTTAATGAAAAAATGCAGCCTCAAAGAGTAATGAATATCCCACCCTTCAGTAGGGAATAAAATTTACAAAAGTGTTTTTGTCATTTCTCACCTCACCGAGTTCCAAAATGGAGGCTACCTAAACACTTTCATTTCTCCATGAGGTGAATGAAAATGCCATTAGAGCAAAAAAATGCAGTATCAAAATATAGCTTAAGAAGGGCAACGAAGTAGGATCAAAAAAATGAAAGGCTACAGCCAGAATTCATGCCGGAGAAAGAGCTATCTGGAGGAGAGGGCAACCTGGATAGAAGGGCGACGAACTCGCCGGCGAAGAAGGAAAATCAGGAGGAAAGGGCGTCCTTCGGGTTGCAGCGCGACGGCTATGGCGTCGTCGATCTGTTAAGAACGACGGCGAACTCGCCAGAGAAGGACTAGCCGGAGGAAAGGGCTTCCGTCGGGTTGGAGGCGTCGTCGATGGCGTCGATCTGGAAGGAGCGAAAGCGAAAATCTCAGGGAGGGGAAGCGCCGTCGGGGTCGGGTTGGAGTGCGGCTAAACGTCTGTGTTGTTAGGAGATTTAGGGTTTGGTTTTTTGTAGGTGATTTTTGGGTGTGGCAATAGCCATTTATGATGTGCTTTTAACATTGCCCAAAAAAAAGGTGATTGTTATTAGCACTACACTTTTGGATATTCGCACAACTTTTACTTCTAATTTTCGGCTTCTTTTGAAAATACTCATTGTACATGCATTTTTAGAAAAAGTGTTCAACACGAAAGTTGTAGATCTCGTCGAGATCTACAACTTTCGTGTTGAACACTTTTCCTAAAAATGCATGTATAAGACGTATTTCTAAAAGGCGCGAAATCTAAGCGTATTTCCTAATGTACGTCTTGTACATGCATTTTTAGGAAAATTGTTCAGCACGAAAGTTGTATATCTCGACGAGATATACAACTTTCGTGGTGAACACTTTTCCTAAAAATGCATGTACAAGGAGTATTTTCAAAAGACGCAAAAAATTAATAGTAAAAATTGTGCGAATATCCAAAAGTGTAGTGCTAATAACAGTCGCCAAAAAAAACAAAAAAGTACAGGGAGTTGGAGAAGACAGGCGGCAGCGGGATCGATTGGTGGAAACTGAAAAGGCGGGGGCACTTTCGGTTTCGAGGACTGGGCGGTGCAATGTCGCAGCAAACGGGGACCAGATGGAGATGGACGACGGGGCGGAATTGATCGGCGAAGACTTGCGGGTTCCTGGAGGAGACGATCCCGACGGCTGCTTGGGTAGAAGAACGGCGGAGGCAGACTCGTGCTCGGGGGGGGGGGGGGGGGGGGGTTGTGTTACTGGAGGGTGCAGCGACGTGATCGTGGCAGATGGAGACAGGACTCCTGCTTGTCGTAAGGGGGAGGATGGTTTGCGAAAACAGCAGAGGAGAAAAGTGAGCTGTGAGGAGGGCTCGTCGGCAGAGCAGGGAAGTTGTTCCCGCAGGGAAGAAGATGATGGTAGAGGTGCACAGTGCGCGGTTTGGTGGGGAAACGACGACCAAGGAAGACTATGGGAGGTTCTCTGACGATGAAAGCGAGGTGCTGCGGTTGCCGCGGCGAGTGGAAGGTTGCCTCAGAAGATGCGCTAGGAGGAGAAGCGTGCGCGGAGTGCGGTGCTGACGGGGCGCTGTTGATGTGCGACGGTGGGGAGAAAGAGGATGATGGGAGGGGAAGAGCCTCTGATGCCAAGTTGTTACGTGCTTATTTTTGATACAACACGATTGGATACAAGACGACTCGATACAACACAACTCAATGTATAAATAATAATAATAATAATAATAATAATAACTGACGGCGGATCCGTAACACAAACTAAAAATGTTAATCCTAAGATAGACCAAAAAAATTATGGACAAGACAAAGCAGAGTGAAAGATGGATGTCTTCGTGGAACAAACGACAAAGTGTTTGTGGTTGGTGCGACTTCTTGATAAATTTATAGTTTGATTTAGATAATTGGTATTATTCTTTGCAGAAAATGGCGGGTTTGCGGCTTTTCTTGTCGACACTTAATAAGTTGCATGTATTATTTGAAAAAAAATATTTACATCATAAATATATAGATATTGATCTGCTGTTTCAAAAAAAATATTTATACTGAATGTGACAAACATAGTATTTAACCACCCAATGGACCTATTTTTTAGGAAAATGTTGGAGATACTTGAATTCTACTGCCAATTCACGGAAGAGCTCCGGGTAGATTTAAAAAGAGAAGACAAGTGAAAACTGATGAGGAGAAGTGTCAACCTAAACTTGAAATGAATGTTTTGGCTGCTTAAAAAAGCCTAACTCAGATTTTTGATAGGTTTGGACTGTTAAAAAACAATATAATTTTATCCCGGATTTTTGGTATTTGTCTTGCCATTTTCAGTTTTTTTTTAATAATTTTTACTGCAATTGAGATTCCTACTATTCATTTATGTTTGTTTTAATGTTCAGTCAGCGTTTTCGTTAGTTTTAATGAAAAAGGTGTTAATAGAGGATTGGAAATAAAAGTTATGAAAGATTGAAGTCTGATTTTTTTTTTCAAAATAAAAAATTTGAAATTGAATTATTAGAAAAACTAGGGTAAGTGCTAACTATTAAGCAGTCAATCCATATTCCTTTTCTAACCTATTAATCCTTTGTAATTGATTTAGGCTTCCATTGATGCAATGTTTTTATTTTGATGAGTTTGATCAAAAATGTCATCGTCATCAAATTTCTGTTTAACAAGACAATGATTATGACAGAAGAAAAGAAAACAAGTTTTGATTGTAAAAACAGATAAGACCGTATCTTCGTCGTTGAATGTTCGATCGTACAGTAAATACATATCTCCCACCTAAAAATACATGGGAGTCAACTCACTTACAATTTTCTCCGTTTTAAAATGGAATAGTGTGTATTTTCATAGCTGTATTTTTAAAGCTAAGATTTTGATTGGACAACCTCCGGTTCAATTACTCCTCTCTTATTTAAATTAAATTCAAAATTATATTTTACATTTTTACTTATATAATCACTTATATTTTATATTATGATTATTATCACGTACGCAGCTATTCCGCTTCTACCTCGCCATCTGAAATTCCGAGACTGCCTGGATCGACATCGAGACCGCCTGGATCGACATCGACCACCGCCTGAATCGACATCGGCGACGCTTGGATCGTCGAAAGTGGTGGCTTGCTGGGAGGAGGAAGGCCGTGGAAACCAGAACGGCCGGTTCGAACGGCGCGCTTCTTCCCCTTCTCACGTTTCTGCTCGATATCCATGGCGACCTCCCCATACTACCTCCTCCTCCTCTTGATCCCGATCCTACTCCTCTCTTTTCTTATCCTACTATACTTTATTGTTCGCCCCCGCTCTGCCCGAATCCCCATCAAGGGCCGCCACGTTTTCATCACCGGTGGCTCCAGCGGCATCGGTCTTGCCCTAGCCCACCAGGCCGCCGCCGAAGGCGCCCGGGTTTCCATCCTCGCCCGAAGCAGCAAGCGCCTTGAGGAAGCCCGCGATTCCATCCGTCTTGCCACTGGCGTGGAGGCCGCTGTCTTCAGCGCAGATGTACGGGATGCCGAGGCCGTGGCCCGCGCCGTCAATGAAGCCGGCCCTATCGACGTCCTGGTCTGCAACCAGGGCGTGTTTACGCCGCTGGAACTCGAGAAGCAGGATCTCAAAGAGGTCAAGTTCATGATCGATGTTAATTTGATGGGCACCTTCCATCTCATAAAAGCCACCCTTCCGGCAATGAAGGTGCGGGCCAAAGAGACTGGCATCCCGGCCTCCATTGCCATAATGTCCTCACAAGCTGGACAGGTGAATTTGTTCCTTCTCCCCGCTTCAAAATGAGTTTTTTTTTCATTTTCGAAAATCATTCAGTTTGTTTCGTTTTTGTTTGAATGTTCATGTCCTTCCTACGTTCTTGGTCTGCCTCGCCATGTTCTAATTGTAGCTTGTGATTTGGGGTTTTTTTCAATCCAGGTGGGCATTTATGGTTACACAGCATACTCAGCAAGCAAATTTGCACTTCGAGGATTGAGTGAGGCCCTGCAGCAAGAGGTCATTGCAGACAATATTTATGTGTCTCTGATATTTCCTCCAGACACAGAAACTCCTGGTTTTGCTCAAGGTATGGATCATATCAGTCTTCATTTCTACCTTTCTGTCCCAAGTTTTCTTCCTAATCTTTTTGGTAGAACATGAATTACTCGACATCAACTTCAACCGGATGAAATCGGGAAACCTTTTAAGTATTGTTTTAGTACTACCAACACCAGTTCAGAGATCACCCTTCCACTGAGTATTGGATAATCTTCTCGAACATTTCACAATCCTAGCCAAGTTCATTTGATCTTCACGTTTCCTTTTTCTTAAAACACTTTTTCATATTATTTTTTATGGAACACTTGAGATTTGATCGGACTGTTAATTTCAATCATATATGAAGACCTAAAGTGTATCCGATTCGAATGCAATCTCCCTTACAACGATTTCTTAAAGTATCTCGACATGCCAGCTTTGAATGCTAATGATCTCAAGTGATTCAGTTCTAGCATTCGGAAGCTTTGTCTGAAGTCAACGGTTTCCTCTCAATTTCCACATGCCAAGTTTTTCTGTTGGTTTTGTGAATTGTTTAGTCCATCTTGGCAAAGCTAACGAGCCTTCTTTGGCAGATGTCTAGCTTTGAATGCTAATGGACTGATATTAAACTCCTCTTTAACAATCCCGCGTCATTCTTATATGGTGTTGGTCAGTAAGGGTGGGACATGAGTAGTTTAACAATTTTCACTATATTTCTCTCTACTTATTAGGTATTTAGTTGTAGTTACCGTCACAGTTCGAAAGTCTACCTCTTCTATACATTTTGAAATGTTGAGTCCATCTTTTGACAAAGCTGGTGTCTTATTGGCGCATGCCTTGCTTTGAATACTAATGGACTGATATTAAACTTCTCTTCACCGATTCTGCTCTATTCCTGTAAAGTTGCAGGTTTGTAAGGGTAAAACATGCGTTTAGCATTATCGTCGCTAGGGGTGTTCACGAACCAAATCTAATAGCTCTTTTAATTGAATCCAAATTTGTCATCGAATTTTGAGATTCATATTCGTTCAAATAGTTGAATTCTATTTGGATTCGTCCTTAAATCCTGGATTCGAATTCAAATTTAATTATATAAAGTTTATTTATTATATAAATATTATTTAGTTATATAAAGTTTATTTAAATATATATTGTCCCGCTTATTGGATAGTTATTCACGAATCTTGCCTATATACACAATAATATTTGGATTCAAATTTGAATACCACTCGAATCCAAAATTCGGTTTGAAACCGGGTTTAAATTAAAAAATAATAATCTTGATTGAATTTTCACGAATCGATACTTGAATTATTCACAAACTATTTGATTTGCGAACAGTATCAAGCTTAGTGCATAAATCTCCCAAACTCCACCAATCTCTTAGACGTGACTAATATGAAACTATAAAAACAAAGGAATATGCATAATAGTAATCAAGATAATAAATAGTTTTTAGACCTTTGTGTTGTAATTAGGATTGTTCACGAACTGAATCGATTCGAATAACTATTCAATTGAATTCAAATGAATAAACCCATTTCTTCTTCGAAATAATCTTCCATTCAGCCGCTTTCTTTTCCCTTCTTCACATCAAATTCGCCCTTCTCCATTGTTCCTTCGGCTGCTAGGTGAATCGTTCTTGCGACTTATCCAGATCCGTACGATGTATCCATATTCTCCGCTGTGTAAACCGTTCTAACGGCGTTCCATTTGTTTGTTGTCTGCAATGGATTCCAGCACCAGTTCTGTGGTCGCCCTTCCACTGAGTACTGGGTAGTCGTCTCGAACATTTCACAATCCTAGCCAAGGTCTTCTGATCTTCACTTTTTTTTTTCTTAAAATGCTTTTCATATTATTTTTTATTAAGCACTTGAGTTTTGGTCGGCCTGTGAATTTCAATCGTATCTAAAGACCTAAAGTGTATCCGATTTGAATTCAATCTCCCTTGAAATGTTTTCTTAAAGTATCCCGGCATGCCAACTTTGAATGCTATGATCTCAAGTGATCCAGTTCTAGCATTCAGAAGCTCTGTCTGATCTAGATGCCAAATTTTTTTTGTTGGTATTCTGGAATGTTGAAACCAGCATATCTCGGTCCCAAGTCCGGATAAAAAATAGTGAGGGTTGTGTTAGGTAGACGGCCGACCTAAAATTTAGTCACCCTTATGAATATGGATCATTTGAGAAATTGCCTACCCCACTATAGTGGGATAACGACGTGAATGTTGTTGTATTATGGAATGTTGAGTCCATCTTGGCAAAGCTGACGAGCCTTTTTTGGCAGATGTCTAGTTTTGAATGCTAATGGACTGATATTAAGCTTCTCTTTAACAATCTTACGCCATTCTTATATGGTGTTGGTCAGTAAGAGTGGGACATGAGTAGTTAACAATTTTCCCTATATTTCTCTCTACTTATTATGCGTTTAGCTGTAGTTATCATCACAGTTGGGAAGTCTATCTCTTATATACATTATGAATGTTGAGTCCATCTTGGCAAAGCTGGTAAATTTTATTGGCGCATGCCTTGCTTTGAATGCTAATGAACTGATATTAAACTTCTCTTCACTGATCATGCTCTATTCCTGTAAAGTTGCAGGTTTGTAAGGGTAAAACGTGTGTTGTAGCACTGTTGTCGCTAGGGTGTTAACGAACCATATATAATTAGCTCTTTTAATTGAATCCAAATTTGTCATAGAATGTTGAGATTCATCTTCATTGAAGTAGTTGAATTCTATTTGGATTCGTCCTGAAATTCTGGATTTGAATTCAAATTTAATTGTATAACGTTTATTTTATTATATAAATATTATTTAGTTATATAAAGTTTATTTAAATATATGTTTTCCTTATGGCCAGTTGTTCACGAATCTTGCTGATAGAGATAATAGTATTTGGATTCGGATTCGAATACCACTTGAAGCCGAATTTGGATTCAAAACCGGACTTAGATAAAAAAAATGAATCTTGATCGAATTTTCACGAATCGATTCTTGAATTATTCACGAACTATTTGATTTGCGATCAGTATCAAACTCGGTGCATAAATCTCCAAAACTCCACCAATCTCCTAGGCGTGACTAAATATGAAACTATAAAAACAAAGGAATATGTATAATAATAATCAAGATAATAACAGTTTTTAGACCTTTATGTGTTGTAATTAGGGGTGTTCACGAACTGAATCAAATCGAATGACTAGTCAATCGAATTTAAAGGAATATACTCATTTCTTCTTCGAAATAATTTTCCATTCCTCCGCTTTCTTTTCCTTGCATCTCTTCGGATTCGCCCTTTCTTCTCCACTGCTCCTTTGGCTACTAGGTGAATCGTTCTTGCGACGTATCCAAATCCGTACAATGTATCCATATATGTCGAAGTGTAAATCGTTCTTACGATGTTCCCTTTCTTTGTTGTCTGGACTAGATTCCAGCACCAGTTCAGAGATCGCCTTTCCACTGAATATTGGGTAATCGTCTCGAACATTTCACAATCTGAGCCAAAGTCTTCTGATCTTCACGTTTTATTGTTCTTAAAACGCTTTTTCATATTATTTTTTATGGAACACTTTAGTTTTGCTCAGACTGTTGATTTCAATCGTATCTGAAGACTTAAAGTGTATCTGATTCAAACTGCAATCCCTTGAAATGGTTTCTTAAAGTATCCAGGCATGGCATCTTTGAATGCTAATGATCTCAAGTGATCCAGTTCTAGCATTCAGAAGCTCTGTCTTAAGTCCACGGTTTCCCCTCAATTTCCACGTGCAAATTTTTTTGATGGTATTGTGAATTGTTTAGTCCATCTTGGCAAAGCTGACGAGCCTTCTTTGGCAAATGTCTAGCTTTGAATGCTAATGGACTGATATTAAACTCCTCTTTAACAATCCTACACCATTCTTATATGGTGTTGGTCACTTAGGGTGGGACATGAGTAGTTTAACAATTTTCACTATATTTCTCTCTACTTATTATGTATTTAGTTGTAGTTACCATCACAGTTGGGAAGTCTACCTCTTCTATACATTATGAAACGTTGAGTCCATCTTGGTAAAGTTGGTGAGTCTTATTGGCGCATGCCTTGCCTTGAATACTAATGGACTAATATTAAACTTCTCTTCACCGATCCTGCTCTATTCCTGTAAAGTTGCAAGTTTGTAAGGGTAAATCATGCGTTTAGCACTGTCGTCGCTAGGGGTGTTCACGAACCGAATCTAATAGCAATTTGTCATAGAATTTTGAGATTCATGTTTGTTCAAATAGTTGAATTCTATTTGGATTCATTCTGAATTTCTGGATTCGAATTCAAATTTAATTATATAAAGTTTATTTTATTATATAATTTAAATATATATTGTCCTTATTGGCCAGTTATTCACGAATCTTGCCGATAGAGATAATAATATTTGAATTCTGATTTGAATACCACATGAATCCGAATTTGAATTCGAAACCAGATTTAAATTAAAAAAAAACGAATCTTGATCGAATTTTCATGAATCGTTTCTTGAATTATTCTTGAACTATTTGGTTTGCGAACAATATCACGCTCAGTGCATAAATCTCCAAAACTTCACCAATCTCCAAGACGTGAATAAATACGACTATAAAATCAAAGGAATATATATAATAGTAATCAAGATAATAAACAGTTTTTAGACATTTGTGTGTTGTAATTATAGGTGTTTACGAACTGAATTGAATCGAATCAAATAACTATTCAATCGAATTCAAATAAATATACCCATTTATTTTTCGAAATAATCTTCCATTCAGCCGCTTTCTTTTCCCTGCATCTCATATGATTCGCCCTTGTCCTTTGTTCCTTCGGCTGCTAGGTGAATCGTTCTTGCGGTCTCGAACATTTCACAATCCTAGCCAAGGTCTTCTGATCTTCACATTTCTTTTTTTCTTAAAACGCCTTTTCATATTATTTTTTATGGAACACTTGAGTTTTGGTCCTCTTATATGGTGTTGGTCAGTAAGGGTGGGACATGAGTAGTTTAACCATTTTCACTATATTTCTGTTTACATATTATGTGTTCAGCTGTAGTTACCATTGCAGTTGGGAAGTCTACCTCTTCTATACATTATGAAATATTGAGTCCATCTTGGCAAACCTGGCGAGTCTTATTGGAGCATGCCTTGCTTTGAATGCTAATGGACTGATATTAAACTTCTCTTCACTGATCCTACTCTACTCCTGTTGATGGGGCCAAGTCTCTTTTATAAAACACTCGGGGTGTGATTAGCCTACTCCCCCCATGATCCCACTATCCAAATGGGGATCATGGAGAAACCGTCGTGCACGCGATTGTCGCATGTGATCCCCCACGCACCGGTCTCACTTCGCTCACTTTTCGAGTAACCGCCGCCGCCGCAGACTGGCTTGCGCCCAGCTGCCCCTTCCCCGCGGCCACCTTCCGTGGCCGCGGGCTCCGCCCACAAGGGGCAGCGCGCCCTGCCGCCCCTTCCCTGCGGCCGCCTCCCTCGGCCGCGGGCTCCACCCGCAAGAGGCAGCCACGCTCGGCCACCCTTTCCCCTCGGCCACCTCCCGTTGTCGCGGTCTCCGCTCGCAAGGGGCGGCACGCCCGACCTCCCCTTTCCCGCGGCCTCCTCTCGTGGCTGCGGGCTCCGCCCGCAAGGGGTGATGCGCCCGACTGCCCCTTTCCCACAGCCGCCTCCCGTGGCAGCGGGATCCGCTCGCAAGGGGTGGTGCGCTCGGCCACCCCTTTACAGGGGCCGCCTCCGGCGGCCGCGGGCTCTGCCCACAAGGGGCGGCACGCCCGACCGCCCCTTCCCCGCGGCCGCGGGCTCCACCTGCAAGGGGCGGCGAACCCGACCGCCCCTTTCCCGCGGTCGCGGGCTCTGCCCGCAAGTGACGGCGCGCCCGGCTGCCTCTTTCCCACAGCCGCCTCCCGCTGACGCGAGCTCCGCCTTTTCCTCCGCCGGTGAGCATTCATCGCTGGTCCAACCGTCCGTCCATGGAGGGCTTCCCTCGCCGTCCGATAACTCCGTAACGATCATTGTTGTCCATTTCTCAAGTAACCACCCACTAACCATCATGATTAGTGGGGGAGCGATATTAATTAAATATTTGACTTGCAAACAACAAACATAATAAGCAAAATATATGCTCAAAACTATACCAAAATTAATTATGTTGGTGGTTATGGTGTGCGGATAGCCGCATAACTATCTTAACCACCTCCTAGAGGCTATAAAAAGGCCCTCCGGCCTCCTCATTTCTTATTTGTTGCTCTTTTGCTTGCTTCTTTCTCTGGTCAAAACTCTCCCGGATTCCTCCTACGGGCCACTACACCGCCACTAGAATTCTCCTAAGTGTTGTCGCTTCACCGGAAATTCGACCAAGTTCCCAAGTTCGCGACGAGGAGGAAATCTCTGCTATGCCGAGTGTCTGCACATTGACAATTCTTCTACAAATCCTCCTGTGCGACGCAGCCTGTTGCCTGCCGTGAGCCCAAGTCTTTCTCGTCTTCTCACTCTCTCACCCCCAAAGTGTAACGAAGAGCGGTCTGTCGCCTCCGATTCTCCAAGAAAACTGTAACCGCAAATAAATAGTGGAGTTTGACCGGCACAGACCCGGTCGCGTAGTTTTTTACCCAGTTGAAAGTTTTTTTCACGTCAAAATATCGTTTGTATAATCTCTCTCTCTAATTGACTGTGCGCGCGCTCAACCACTCCGTAAGCTAAGACGGTCCGAGTTATTCCGGTCCGACCGGGGCGTCGAGTTTGTCTGCAACACCTGCAAAGTTACAAGTTTGTAAGGGTAAAACATGTGTTTAGTACTGTCATCGCTAGGTGTGTTCATGAACCAAATCGAATAGATCTTTTAATCGAATCCAAATTTGTCATCGAATGTTGAGATTCATATTTGTTCAAATAGTTGAATTCTGATTCGTCCTGAAATTCTGGATTTGAATTCGAATTTAATTATTTAAAGTTTTTTTTAAAAAAAAATTTTTTTAGCTATATAAAGTTTATTTAAATATATATTGTCCTTATTGGACAGTTATTCAAAAATCTTGTTGATAGAGATAATAGTATTTCGAATTCGATTCTTGAATTATTTGGATTCAAAACCAGATTTAAATTAAAAAAAGAAGCTTGATTGAATTTTCACGAGTCGATTCTTGAATTATTCATGAATTATTTGGTTTGCGAACAGTATTAAGCTCAGCACATGAATCTCTAAAACTCCACCAATCTCCCTGACGTGCGTAAATTTGAAACTATAAAAACAAAGGAATATATATGATTCTATGAAGCACGGATACTTCCCCGAAGATAGCGTACCTGTATCAGATACGTATCCAGTACCAGTACGTACCTGATACTCGATGGATACACATATGTGGAGACACTTGAACTTTGCACATCATTCTGCATATTGTGATAGGATTCTATTTTTCTATAGTAAACAAAAGTTGGTTCTATGCTAGGAAGTGTTGGTACGTCCAATTAAGTTGCGTATGTATACCGAGTATGTTTCTAGTACTGGTATGTTTATGTTACAAGTACGTGTATTGAACGTGTTGATACGGCGCAAGTTATTAACAAAATGACTAACTTGTCTCTAGACTAACCGAAGATTGAAGATGTTGATTTCCAACAATGAAGTTGATCTCCAATAACGAAGAATAAAAAAAAGACTGATGAATAAATTTAAGTTTAATTTTATCTCTTTTGGTTAAAAACATATAAGATGTTAAATTTTGTAATATTTATCTTAATGTTTGAAAACTTCATATTATGTTAATTTGTGGAACATATAAGATGTTAAATTTTGTAATATTTATGAGGCGGGCTTCGCTCGACGCTTAATGTTTGTATTAAAATTTTAATATAAAAACATGAATTGTTATTATAATTTTCATATGAAAAAAAAGAGATATGTTGCATTGATGGCCCTGCCCGTTTCGCCGCCGGACAACCCCCGACGGGTGGACTGGGCGCAGGGCAGGCCGTGTCCGCCGGCGGCGGCGGGGGGAAGCAGCGAAGCGACGGGACTTCAATTTATGATTTATGATTTATGTTTTGATGTTTTGGAACTATTTATTGCACTTGTGATATATATATATATAATATTTGTTATAACGTATCATACCATACCCGCATCCTTGTTTTTTAAATGTTGTCGTACCGGCATACCCGATACGTATCGTACCTGGTACTCGTACCTGTGCTTCCTAGATATAATTGTAATCAAGATAATAAACAAGTTTCAGACCTTTATGTGTTGTAATTAGGAGTGTTCACGAACTGAATCGAATCGAATAATTATTCAATCAAATTCAAATTTGTTATAAAATGCAAAGATTAAGATTTATTCGAATTATTGAATTCGGATTCGTCTCGAAATCTTGTATTCAAATTTGGATTTGGGTTTGAATTTGAATTCAAATTTAATTATATAAAATTTATTTAAATAGATATTGTCGTTTTTCGCACACTATTCGTGAATCTTGCTAATAGAGATAATATTACTCTGATTCGGATTCGAATATCGCTCGAATCCGATTTTTAATTTGAATTCAAAAAAATGAATCTTAGTCATATTTTCGTGAATCGATTCTCAAATTTTCATTAACTATTTGGTTTGCGAACAATCCTAGCCGCCGATCCCATCGTTCTGAGCAGATTCCTTCCTCATCTTGAGTAGATCCCTTCGCCGTCCCTTCGCCGTTCATATCAAGCAGATCCCGCCCTCGTCCCAAGCTCCCGCCGCCTCTCGCCAACCCTTGTCTTTCCAAGCAAATCCCGCAGCCAGCCTGCATTGAGCAACTATACCCATCGCACCCCTGCATTGGCGCCTTATCATCTTCATTTCTTCTCCTAGAGTATTCCTACAATTGATAACTTGCTCTCTTGCTTTATGGCTCTACCCCTCGATTTCGTAGCAGGATACGCTATTTCCACTTCGTCTAGTTCCCTGCAAATAACACAAATCTACCAAACTTCCCGCTATTTGAGAAGAAGTTTTCCATGGCAGTTGTCTGATCTTTCTAATCCCAGTAATTGTCTTTCAAATAAAGTTTTACACTTCAGGTCACTAGATTTTCCTCCGGCCAGTACTAAATCCCAGTCTAGGAAAGCCATCACTGGAGGAAATCGAACCCAGTCCTAAAGCTATTTTATTTGGCGGGCACATAACATGTCAACGTGCAAATAAAATTATTTGGGCTGCGAATAGTAAAAATAGGTGTACTTGTAACAACACTTTAAATTAAACTACTGCTTATAACCCCTCAATTATGAATGTTCTCTTGGACCTTGCCCAAGCTTCCCTACTAAATTAACAAAATTCGTGATGCTCTCTCCTCCCTTTATTTCTCTAGAGTTTCTAGTGTTGAAATTGGTGTTGAGTAATTACCTATTTATCTTTAGTTATAATAGCTTTTTAATTTACCTTAGAAATTCTTTTTAAATCCATTTTGTAAAACTTCCATAATTCACAAATTTCATCAAAACTTAGGATTCGACCTTGCAGTCGTTGCTTATTGTCTGCTTATTGTGGCGTGGCTGTGTTGCTGCAGCTGCAACACCTTACCAAGGGCTATGTTCTGCAACTTATAATGTACTGTGAAGTTATGGTTTAGTTTTGAGCTCATATATAAAATAATCTTAACTCGCTCCTTCACACCCGCCTCGTTAATTCAAATTATCACGCTTATGATTACATTTATATGTTCTCGGCCCCCACGTGTAACATGTACACAAGGTTGGTACCCATTTAGGGGACCAGTTTTAGGTGCTTTGATAATCCATTTGGAGAACACCCTCAGTTCTACACATTTGACACATTTAGGTTCCGGCTTGTTGGTACAACCGATGTATATATAACCTTAGCAAAGCTATGTAAATATAGCCTTTACAATGCAGTTACATACCCTAATCTATAGCTTAGTGGCCCCAAACTGGCGAAATTTTTGGTGTCTAAGCCAAAAAAATGCCCAATATGAACTACCATATGAAATTCCCAACTTCTATGTGCAGAGCATGAGATAAGGCCTGAACTAACAAGCATAATAGCCGGATCTTCGGGCGGGATGAAGGCAGAAGACGTCGCTAAAGCATCTCTGAGCGGCATTAAATCCGGAAGATTCATCATTCCTTGCAACTTAGATGGAGCCTTGCTCGCCATTGCCGACCTCCGGCTTGGCCCCTCAGAGTTCGTGTATCAAAGCATTCATCGAGGTGGCCGGTGCGGGCTTTTTGAGACTTGCCGCGCTCTTCTACCAGTGGCATTGGTACAGCATCATCGAGAAGTGGCATGCCGAAAGCTCTCTTAGAAATCGGGCTTCAGGAAGATTATGATGATGCAATAATGTTTTCAAGCGCTTTGCCTTCTTTGCCTCTCTCTAGTAGAAACTGTGAGATGTGAGATTCGTACCTGCTGTTCAAATTGTTGCACAAATTTTAGTGTGGCCGCTGCAAACTAGTCAGAGCTAGAGATGAATTTGACAAAATTCCCAAGCTCCAGCTCGGACTAACTGATATTGTGAGCTCCAGCTCATGTGCGTTAAATTTTTTTTATATATTTATATATTTTAAAGCATTTAAATAAAAAGCTCATTAGCCATCTCTGAGCTAATGAACAAGAATGTTAGCTCGAGCTTGGTTCACAATTGAACTCGACTTGAGGTGAGTTTTTTTAGCACTACTTCGTTCCTAGCTGGTATAGCATGTCTCAATTGATGAAACTAACTTATGAGGGAATGAAGAGGTAGAAAAAGTCAGTCAACGACAAGGAGAAGCCCAGCCAAACAACTTTTGAGATAGCAGATAACAATTATTGTAGCAGACAAATGGTTTTGAAGTCAACAGACAAGCCAATCTTTTTAAAAAAAGTCATTTCCAATATCCTGTTGCATTTTCACTGTGCATACGGATGACCTTGATTTAAAGTAAGTAAAATAATTTTTATTTAAATTGCCAACTAAAAATATGTAACATATAATTGAAATATTGGAGGCGTTTATACTTTCTTAGCATTTCTGAGCGCATGAACTACCAACAGTTCCTTCGCACTTGGAACTGTAGAAGCATCAATTCCAGTAGTCACATAATATAATTTTAATTATACCCGCTCAAATAAAATCACTATGATCGCTCAGGCTATTTTATATACTACAATTATTTTCATATAAAATTAAATAAAGAACACCAAAAATATATATATACACATTATTATTTATGTGAACTCCTCTAGGTATGCAAAGTTATATGTTGCATCTTATCTTTCAAATTTACAAAAATCTTTCCCATACATGCATGCAATTTTAAGAGAGATGAACGCAACCGTTAACTAAACTAACTCAAAATATATAGATATTATACACAGCCACCAAAGAAAGGGATCTCAGAATTATCAAGAAGACCCAAAGAAAGGGGAAAAAAGTGAATAGCGTGAATGCTGCCCACAGCGGACATAAGCATTCAACCTGTAAAGTTCATTTCAGACTATCTCTAACGTGTCTAAATGGAGAATTCCTGCTCCTTAATTCCAGCAGGCACATGTATTATGCGGCCGGGCATGTGCGCCCGTCCATTCTCCATCTTTCCAAACAAATTATGAGGACAGCGGCTGCTCCGTCAGTTACGTTCTCTGTGGATCAGACAAACCAGACATATAATAATAAAGTCAACTAACAAGAATTTAGAATAAGTAATATAAGTAATGAAAATTTAATATCTTAGAAGACAACACGCACGCACAAAAATGAATCGGAAGAAAAAGTGGACTGCATCGGCAGATGAAATTCAACTCTTGGGAGGGGAAATATTGCATTGCTTGTGTTTCATGGAGTATGGAGAGTTATATAGAGTCCGCATTTAGTCAGCCGGTTAGGTCGGTCACTTATCATTGACATTTGTTGCATGATTTGCATGTCATGTTTCAAGGAAGATGAATGTGTGGTCATGTGGTGGTTAGCACATTACTTGAGAGGGTTTTAATTGAGGACAACTATGAATCTGAGTGCTAGGAGAATAGGTATACTATCTTGAGAGAGATTGGGTCAAATTTCTTTAAGCATGATATTCCTAGGTATATTGGAAGTCAACATGTCTTTGATGTGGTGGATTTGATTATAGATATGAGGTCGCCTAGTATTTGGAACCTTCAATCTTCCCTTTCATTTTCAACTCCCACCTTTACCACCTCCTCACTTGTGCCTCCTGACTCCATTGCAGCCCTACCCTTCAACTATAGAGCAACACACTTTGTGCGTAGAACCCTTGACAGCTTCCGTGGACGACGACCCCCTGTGGACTCTACACGTATCTGGCACTACAAGATTGAGGCCCTGTTTAGCTCAGCTGCTCCATCGAGAGAAGCAGCGGTGGGAAAATCAACTGTTTTGTGGAGTGATGGGAGAAACAATGATAGTGCTTAGAAGAATAGTCTTTGCAATATTGTTTAAAACAAAAAAAATGTTTAACATGTTTGACAAAACATCCTCTGTGGTGTACACTAAAACAACTTTGAAATCTATGATCCAGATGTCAATACAAATTGTATGATTACCAAAAAAAGCCTAAATCAGAAACATACACATGTTTGAATCCAGAAATACTCCAAAAAAAACTATGCCTTGTCAGAAACCTAGTCATACAAGAAACCTAGCCAAGACAGAAAATCACAATTTTTTTGAATTCAAAAAAACTCCAAAAACAACTGGCTAAATCAGAAACCATATATTTTTTGTTTCAGGAAAACCAGAAAAGGCCAACTTTGATGGGAAAAAGGGCAGTAGAATCAGGAGAAAGGCGTTGGCAAAGAACTGGATATTGCCGACAAGGAAGAGGATGGAGATCGGGCTGAAAACACTGACTCGGGAGGCTATGGAATGCCCCAATGGATAGATACGGGAAGCAAACCTCAAGATGAATGGAAGACTGGAGCCACAAGGCAAGTAATCGCTTACATGTGGTGGTTCGTCGACGGAGAAGAAACTAGATGGCGGTTTCTCAACGGGAAGGAGGTCGAAGGAGAACTAGAGCCGCAAGGGCGTGCGGCGCGTGGTCAAAAGGTAAGAAACTTTTGCTGGAGAGGGAAGCCACGCACTGCTAGCAGCGGTCGAGATTCATGAGTCATGAAATGATTTCATGACTCCAAAACGCTATATCGTTTCCCAGGTGCGATAGCTGTTCGCACCGCTCGGTTTGCATTCTTCATTTAGCGGGGTGGTGGGAAAATCCTCAGCACGTTGCTCTTAAAAGGCCAAAATGCACAGCCAAATAGAGGCTGCGATGTCAAAGTTCATACCGGCCCACACCAGGATTTCAATCTCCATTCTTCGGACATTAATGCTTCTGAGCCCGAGAGGAGATTGATAGCGAATCTTTTAAGGATTTATCGTGTCGACACTTTTGGATCATCGGATTGACGATCGGAGACCATCATCATGTTCGTCGCAATTTTTCATATTTTTTATATTTTTTGGACTTATATTTTGAGATTTACATTAAGTTATCTTATCAAACATTTAAGGTTGTTGGATGATTTAACTTAAATCCTCCCTACTTATATTCCATCGGGTTAGGCCTTATGCCATCAAAAGTTTCACGATTCTAAAGGAAGAGTCACTCGATTGAGGTGGGTGCCGACTCCCACGTCCCCCGACTCCCGGATATTCAGTGAGTAACCATTCCCTTTCCCTCCACCTGGAACAACAACTAACCGATGGGTAACCGCCTGCCCGCCACTATCTCCCCCTCGAGCGACCCCAGCTTCCCCGACAACCACCTCTCCTTCATCGATCACGCTATCAACCACAATCCATAACAATCAGCGCCACATGTGCCCCTAGACACCGGAGTTATCTTCCTCAACCATGAGAGTCCTCTCCACAACCACTCCAGCCACCCTCCAAAACTAATCCAGACTCCATTTCTTAGTTGAGAGAGGAAAAAATCAGAATAATTATTATTAGCCTTATACTCATATATATTGAGTAAGAGAAAATGTATAAAGACCAAAACACTCTTATGAGGGTAAAATACAAAATATAAGAGCGGACTTGATATAATTCAACTCCCCCCTTCAAGTCGAAAGGTAGATATCTGTCATTCCGAGTATATGTATATCATCAATAAAAGCATTGCACCCTGAGCTTTTGGTGAAGACATCGGCCAACTGATCTTTGGAGTGAACGAAAGGGGTGACTAAGTTTCCTTTTTTCAGATGGTATTTGATAAAATGACGATCAGCCTCGACATGCTTAGTCCTGTCATGTTGAACATGCTTGTGAGCTATGTTGATAGCATCTTTGTTGTCGCAGAACAGTGAGATGGGAGCATCGTCCTAAAGGTCCAAGTCTTGCAATAAGGTGCGGAGCCATAAACCTTCACAGAGGCCTTGAGACATTGACCGATACTTGGCTTCAGTGCTAGATCTGGCCACAACATTTTGCTTTTTGCTACACCACGTGACCAAATTTCCACCAACGGAGGTGCAATACCCTGTTGTAGATTTCCTGTCATCAAGCTTTTGGCCCAATCCGCATCAGTAAAAACGTCAATCTTTAAATGGTTGTTCTTTGAAAACATCAGCCCCAGACCTGGAGCCTTCTTTAAGTACCGCAGTACGCGGTAGGCAGCATCTTGATGTCTGATCCTGGGGGCATGGATGTATCTACTCAAGATTCCAACAACATATGTGATGTCGGGACGAGTGTGTGAGAGGTATAAAAGTTTCTTAACCAATCTCTGATAACTAGAAGCGTTCGTGCGATCAGCATCGCTATCTTCATCGATCATATGATTCTCCTCCATAGGGGTGTTAGTAGGGACACAACCAAGCATCACAGTCTCTTTTAACAAATCCAACACATACTTGCGTTGTGAGATGAAGATACCCAGATCAGAACATGTCACTTCAATTCCTAGGAAGTAGCGAAGCCTTCCCAAATGCTTTACTTCAAACTCAGCTGACAGAAGAGCCTTTAGCTTTGAGATTTCATCGGTGTCATCTCCGGTGATCACAATGTCATCAACATAGACAATAAGAACTACATTTTTTCTCTCATTCTTCCTGACAAACAATGTGTGATCAGAATGTCCCTGTTTGTAGCCAAACTTGATCATGACCTTGTGGAATCTGCCAAACCAAGCCCTGGGAGACTGCTTCAGCACGTCCAAAGAATCTTGTCCCTTCTTCACAAATCCTGGGAGAAATGTCACGTACACCTCTTCATCGAGATCATCGTGCAAAAACGCATTTTTAACGTCCAGTTGATATAGATCTCAACAACCCAAGCACGCAGCACAAGATAGAATAACATGAACATAGTTCATCTTTGCTACCTGGGCAAAGGTCTCCTGATAGTCGACTTCATGAGTCTGGGCGTATCAACGAGCCACCAGACGGGCTTTATATCGTTCAACTTTACCATCCTGATTCTGCTTGACGGAGAAAACCCACCTGGAACTGATGGCTTTCTTGTCAGGAGGAAGAGTATAGACATCACATGTGTGTTTCTTATTCAAGGCAGACATTTCCTCCTTCATTGCTTGAGCTCATGCCGGAATGCAAACCGCCTCCTGCCACATCTTAGGAATGGTGACCATGGACAAGGAAGATATAAACACCTGATGAAGATGAGAAAGGTGATCATAAGCAACATGATTAGAGATACGGTGTTCTGTACATACAACCTTACCTCTTAGCACAATAAGGGGAACATGCAGATCAGCATCAGAATCTGAGTCCAAAGATGGCACTGGCAGCAACAGAACAACGGAGTACTGTTTACCTGTTTGCCGACGATGATATATATGAGGAAAAGGAGAGATGAGCGACAGATGATGGTATATGTCTATAAACGACATAGGCGTAGGAGATGGAAGGGGTGTAGATGTCGGAGGAGACGAAGGAGGTGTAGGAAGAGTAGCTATGTAGGTGTAGGAGGAATTAGAGGGAGTGGCACTGAATCTATGACATCATTCTCCCCCTGACAAGTGGAGGAGTCAAATCCAAGTAGTAAGATTCCTCCTCGCGGAAGTTCACGTCCATGGTACAGAAAACACGTCTGGAAGGGGGTGATAACACCGATACCCTTTAGTAGTGCCAGAATAGCTAAGAAAGACACAACGGAGAGCCCGAGAGTCAAGCTTGTCACGATGCGGCTGATGGACGTGAACAAAATAAACATACTTAAAAATGCGGGGTGGAAGATGAGAGGTATGAACAACGGAAGTAGAGGAAAAACAAGCTAGAGGGGTAAAATAGTCTAGGATCTGTGAAGAAAGACGATTAATAAGATGGGTAGCAGTTAGGATGACATCACCCCAATATTATTTCGGGAGGTGCATGGTGGTGAGGAGGCACCGGGCAACATCAAGGAGATGCTAGTTTTTTTGTTAGGCAACGCCATTTTGGGTGATGTAAACGCAAGTGGTTTGGTGTATAATCTCATGACTAGTGAGGTATGAGCCAAACACCCCACGATCATTGTATTCTCCTCCATTATCACTACAAAGAACACGAATATTACCATTGAACAGAATTCACACCATTTTATGGAAGGTTTGAAAAACTTGAAACACTTCGTTTTTTTCTTAAAAAATACACCCAAGTAGTGCGGGAAAAACAATCGATAAAGGTGACAAACCAACGATAATCAGTTAAAGATACAACAAGGGAAGACCCCCAAACATCAGAATGTATAATAGCGAAAGGAGTAGTGCTAGGAGAAGATAAATGTGATGACGAATGTCAAACATGTTTTGACCTTTCATAAACATCACATTTTTAAGTTTTAATAAATGGCAATAAAGTGGAAAATAGTTTCTGAAGATAGACTGGAGAAGGATGACCAAGACGAAAATGTCAGCATCGAGCCTCAGCAGCTGTAAAAGTAGAAAAAGAGAGAGCAAGGGACGATGAAGTAGCATCCAGATAGTACAGGCCACCGCGATTCCTATCACTGCCAATGATCCGCTTCATACACAGTTCCTAAAAAACACAAGAATCAGGGAAGAAGATTACAGAACAGTTAAGAGACCGAGTGATATTGCTAATGAAAAGAAGACTGCGAGGAAAATAAGGAACATGCATGACAAAAGAAAGGGAAAGAGAGGAGGAACAAAAAATGTTGCCCTTGCACGCAATAGGGGACAAAGTTCTGTTTGCAAAGATAACCTTGTCTTTACCAGACAAGGGAGTGTAGGTAGAAAAACTAGAGGAGAAGCCGGTCATGTAATCAATAGCTCCCGAGTCTATGATCCACTCAAACGGAGGTATCGCGGCAGCATAGACACTGGGCATAACAGCAATAGCAAAGGAAGTAGAAGCGCCACTCTGGGAAGAGTCTGACTGGGAGTGCAAGAGGCGACAGAGAGCATCCAATTCCGACGCAGTAAAATGTCCTGGGGGCTGACCATGATGGTCGTCATGAACCTCAGTGGAGTAAGCAGCGTCATAAAGACAAGAACCACTCTGAAGAGCTCCCCCTCATCCCGAGCCACGACCACGTCCTCGTCCACGGCCTGATCCAGGGGGAGCAAGGTGAGGATGGAGCTTGAAGCACACCTCCCGAGTATGGCCCCTGCGACCACAGTAATCACAAGTACGAACAGCAGTGGTATGGTTGGAGCTACCTCGACCAACACTAGTAAAGGAAGAGCGATCAGAAGGAGGGGCAGTCGTGCTGAGGGACCTCCGACGCTCTTCATCGCCAAGAACCATGCTAAAGGCCTCCCAAAGAGATGAGAGGCGAGATCGGTGTAGAATATTCGTGCGAACAATATCCAGTTCCATGTTCAAGCCCATCAGAAACACATGAAGACAAAATCATTTGTCCCTTCTCCACAACAGAACTGCATCGGCAGTACGGGCGAGAGTAAACTGTTCAAAAAAAAATCCAATTCCTGAGAGATACACTCGAACTCAGAGAAGTAAGTAGACACTGTCATGGTTCCCTGTCGTAACTCCATCATACGATGCGTCAACTCATAAATCTGAGTGGAATTGCTGATCTGAGAATAAGTCTCACGAGCCCAAGTCCAAATCTCATAAGCAGATTCCATCAACATATAACTCTGGTACACCTTCGGAGACATGGAATGAAGGAGCCAAGAGACAACAAGAGAATTTTCAAAATCCCAACGCTTCCATGTTGGATCATCCAAAGGGGGACCACGATTGTCACATCGATATATCTGAACATCTGATGACTGTGAATAACATGTTGAGCGACATGAGACCATTCTAGATAATTTTCCCTATCCAGAGGAACAATAGTGATCTTGAAGGAGCCAGGGGAGCCATGAGTCCGCTGAGGGTCACTCATCTGGGGCGTCATAACACGTGGCAAGGAGTTAGTAGAATCAACCATGGCAGGAGAACTATCCATGAAAGACTGACGGAAACAATCCAAAAAACGAAAAAAAAAACTGGAAGAAGACAACATTATTGTGGCTGATTACTCATACTGAACAAGATATCTGAGAACATCGTAGCTGGGGCCATGGCAGTCGGCCTGCAGATCGCAGCCAGAGGAGCAGTCGGCCTGAAAACAACGGCCAGAGGAGTAGTCGGCCCGGAGAAACAGAAGCCCCTGCTGGAGCAAGAAGGTTGTAGACACCTGGATCAAATGCAGACACCGCTGGATCTGGATCGCGTCGGATGCAGGCCGGAGAAGCAAATGGAGCTGGACGTCGATTAAGAAGCGTTACACCAGCGTTGGAAGAGAGAAAGAACACCAGAGAAGCAGATGGCGCTGGACGCCGTGGAGAAATAACGTCGGCGCTGGACGAGAAAAACAAGAGGAGCGGCGGTCCACCGACGCGCATCACCAGGAGGGGCGGCGTGCTCTTTCAGTGTGGGCAACCGCCGACAAGATCGTCGCGGAAGAGCATGGCAGAGGTCCTCAAACCAACGAGGCGGAGCAAGCACGGGAGAAGGGGCGGAGCGGAGAAAGATGAGCGGGCACGGGAGATTAAGTTTTCCTCTGATACCAAGTTGAGAGAGGAAATAAACCAGAATAATTATTATTAGCCCTATACTCATATATATTGAGTAAGAGAAAAACGTACAAAGACCAAAACACCCTTATGAGGGTAAAATACAAAATATAAGAGCAGACTTGATATAATTCAACTTTCTTCAACCACTCCAGCCTACCTCCTTCATAGCCCTTTCTCAGCACCCTTCACTGCAAACCACATCCTCCCCTTTCCCCTGAGCCTCCAAAATCCCAAAATTCATTAAACCCTAGAACTCTCCACATCTCATTTACCACCAACGCACATTGGAACCAACGCATCACGCCTACGATGATCCCAAGCCCACCTAATGAATTCCCCAACACGTTCGGGTGGGCATGCAGGAGAGAGTGCGGGCGGGCGTGAGCAACGACCCATAAAGAAGGAAACCTCAATTGATGTTCGGCTCGTAAAGTATTTGAGTTTAAAACCAAGCTGAATTCAAGCTAGTTATCGAACCGGACACGAACATTTACCATTTCGACAGACCTACCCAAAACAAGACAGCCCCAATTGACAACCCATAAAAAAGACCCTTGCCAGAGAGCGCTAAATGAAGTTAAGAGTTAGATACTGACCTTTGACCTGTTTTCCCGTTATTGTCACCATTATCCTCAAGGGCATTTAAGGAGCAATACTTAGCCCATTCTTTGAACAGATCAGAAGCATCTATTCGCAAGGGTTGTGTGTCCAAAATCTCTATCATGCCCATGTCCTCTTTCTCTTCTTTAATGAAAACTGTAGTGATAATGTAATTCAAGTATAATCACTTAACCTAAATGTAGTAACAGAAAGAACCACCCAGTTCAGAATCATACCAGAGTTTGAGCCAATAGTTCCAGCATGTACAGGCAGTTCGCTGGAAGAATCAATATTATTATGACTTGTGTTAGATGCTTCAAGATTATCATATTTCATGTTCTTCTCCTTTACTGGATGATCTGCTTTTCTTTCTTTCCGCGGATATACCTTTTTCCCCTTAATTGGAGCTAAAAATGACGGGCGAAAAAAAGATGGAATTAGATTGAGATAAGTATGCATCTGTTTTAAGGAAATGAAAGACATACAAACTAAAAGGGGAAAAAATATTGTACAGAAGTCCCAACAATTGTTTAAGAAGAACAGAGATTTCTAGGATATATAGTCAGGTTTGTCACCGTTGAGAAATCAAAGAAAAGTTATTTTATTATGAGAGTGCCTCTCTATATAAACATTGTAGAGGAAAGGATACAAGATCCCACTAACAATGTAGGATTAATCATGCTAGAGAATAAATGGGCTTTTGTAATGGCCTTTGACATGAACTTACGAATATTGATAAATAGGGACAATTACCCTTCACATGTACCAATAAATCTGTAGACTGATGTTTGAGATAAATCATAGTATACAGCTATACTTTCTTTATATTTGGGGCAAATCCTGAAAGCTTTGTCCTTGTTTGCAGTATTTCAAAAGTTTAGATCAAATTATAAACATCAAAACATTCTTCTTTTATTAAGAAAGAAGTTAAAACCTTCAAGCAAATAAAAAAGATACTTCCAAAAAAAGATAGTGAGAATAACCATCTCACCTCCATCAGATTTGTCTCTCTCAGCCACATTTTGAAAGCAGTATTCAGTACATTTATGGAATGGATTTGATGCATTTCTACAATGAGGGTTCACACCGGTTATTTCTGTGTTCTTCAAATTTATTTTCCTTTCTTCTTTTGGGCTATTTAGCTTCATGCCTGAAAACACATCAGTTAAATCATGATTAAGCACTTGCATACAAAATGATTTGGAATAATAAAGTTTATAGCCTACCTTTCACAGGCTGACCCCTTTCTGGGACCTCCTGGAAGCAGTATTCAGAACAAACATGATATGGATTTGATGCATATTTGCATTGAGGACTAACTCCTCTATCTGCAATTTGAATAATTTTTTGCTCCTTTGGCTTAATGACTGCAACTATTGACACTCATTTCAGTTGTAGAGATCATGGTTATTTATGTTGAAATATTACAGATTAGTGGGATAAATAACTTACCCTCTTTAGGATGCTCACTGTCATGTCTACCCTCAAAGCAAAATTCATCACATTTATGGTAAGGATTGGATGCATACTTGCAATTGGTATTTACACCACTTCTGTCTTTAGTGATTAAAACTCCTTTTTTCTTCCCTGCATTCAAATAAACCATCATGAGGACGTAAATTACTGATATGAGAAAACATTCAATCTGCCATTTTATCTTGACAAGAAATACAAAAAAATAGTCATATTCAGGAACACCTTAAAGCTTAAGATCATACTGAGGGAACTAGAGGAAGCGTCCATCACTGAGAACTAACCACTCATACACAAATTAGAATGAACACCCATACACAAAACTTGAGGGTTTCTATTTCAAAAAAGTTCTATGGCACAAAATTACATTCTCTAAGAGGCTTGTAATTAATTACAAAAGAAATAATTTACATATGTGGCACCACATAATAAACTTAAATCTATTGCTATATGTAATCTTTGTGCACGTGATATTTTGTCATAGTAAAAAAGAATTCATGCTGTCACATAGACCAAACCTGAGGAACTCAGTCCAATATCCCGACAAAGATGTTTGATATCAGAGGCTCGAGAAGCCATGTTGGCAAGGTTGCTCAGTGGAGCTACTTGGCGGATTCGTTTGCCTATGGATTTTTTAGATACTATAGCTCTGGCACAAGTCTCTTGTGTGCTAGTCCTCGACAAGGAACCTGAAAGCAGGAGCCAACGTGATGTTGTTGTTCATGCTGAAGTCATTCCTACAACCGCCCACAGTTACTTTCTCTTAGGGAGAATCAATGTCAAGTTCTATTTGGAGTCAAATTTTTAGTGCTCGCAGGTGTCACATGTCCTAATTTACTTTTTCTGGTCCTAGATTATCCCCGACAAATTTTTCAAGGTAACTCGTCTGATATTCTGTTCCACTTAGCCTACCTATTTTACCTTTACATGATGTTTTCAAGTTGAAGGTTTCCCCTCCTGCTTGAGTGAGAGTGTTAGAATTATCACATTTTAGTTTATTTAGGCCAATGTACTAATATCTTTAGTGATGTATGGGTTTAGTCTCACATTGTCATTTGGGTTTTGTGAGTCATTGTAAGTCCATATGTTACCCATTTGTGGAAGAATAAAGCACACTTTATATTTCTCTTTTTAATTTCAACATGGTATCAGAGCATGTTTTTATTCCCCCTGAAATTTCTCGCCCTAAAATATTGGCGCCCTGAAATTTCTGGCCTGAAGGCTTCCACTCACCCCATCTGGTGATTTCTTACCGTCGATCCCGTCGAGCTCATCTCCCGCATGAGCTGCTTTCTTCCCATCGATCCCGCCAAAATAAACTCCCACATGATCCCATTTTGATGTTTTTGTTAGCTGCTCGCATAGATCCCAACGCCGAGCTTCTCCTCTGCCTTTGATCCCAACATCGACCCCTCCGTTGTTCATCGTCGTGATGTTCATCAACGACGACTTCCGCTTATCTCATTGATCCTGGCTCCATTCTCCTCTTAGTATGGCGGCTATGGATGTGGAATATCATCTATTCGCCAGAGGTCTCGCCCGGGCCACCGATGACAGGTCCCTCCAGAACTCCTTCAACTCTTACGGCGACATCATTGAGTCAAAGATTATCAATGATTGGTAGACTGGAAGGTAGAGGGGCTATGGATTAGTTACGTTCGGCTCAAAACAGGTCATGAAGGACGCAATCGAGGGGATGAACAGGCAAAACCTGGACGGAAGGAGTATCACTATCAACCAAGTAAAGTCTCGCTGTTTTCCGTCGATTCCAGCCACTTTCGGACGCTACCCCTCGTGTTTCTGACAATTACAATTGTTGATACCCCTTCCGAGGTGCTGATCTCTCGCTGATGTTGATGCTTTGTGTTGTTTTTTGCTCATTTATTATGTGTCATTAAGTGTCTTTGTAGTCCTAATGTTTGTTTTGTGTTGTGTCTTCCTATATGCATGTATGTCCCACGTGAAGGGGAGTGTTTGGGACGAATATGACTCAGATGGTATTTCCTGATTCTTGCCTGAGTCCACATGGCACTCCAGGCTTATGTCTTGTGTTGTGTTACGAGTCCTCCGTCATTTATCTTTTTATATTAGTATTATTTTGTATCGAGTCGTTATGTAGTCATTTTATATGTTTAAACATTTTGTGCGTGTAGTTGTTTCGGGTATTTACGCCTGTGTTATTTGGATCTCATATAAAGAGGTCTTGTCATGTATTTGGACTTAACCAATGAAATATGAAATTTATTTTATCTTTCTAAATTCCTCTCTCTTTCTCTAACCCTTTTTCTCCCTCTAGAGTTTCATCTTCCTCTTCCCCCAACTTCTTCTCCTTTCACAAGCTCGAGGGTTTTAATACCCTTGTATCCCTGCTGCCCATAACATATTGGTATCAGACGCCTTTCCTCCCCTCCGGTCGTCGTTCCCGACGCTTCTTCACCGCACCCAGCAGTTGTTGCCTCCCTCCAGCCCCACACGCTCTGTTGGCGCATCCAGCCACCTCTTCCTCGGAGCCAGCAAACCCCTCTTGTCGTTGCACCCCCCAGCTCCTCCAGCAACCTCGTTGCAGTCCACCACCGACGTCGCTTCCAGCCACAACCCAGTGCTGCAATACTTCTGATGTTCCCGCAAGCATTTGCATTCTCTTCACCATCCAGCGCCAACCCCCGCTCTCAGCATCAGAGCCGACCATTTCCGCAGTTCCTGGCTCTTTCGCTGTCCCACACCGCCGCCCCACTGTTCCAAAGCAGCTTCCTCCCCTTTGGCCACTGTATCTCTTCGTCGTCGTCGCACATCAAAAACACCTCCCGACTGACGCGTCCGGCGTCGGCATTGGCGCGGCGTTGATGCAGGAGTGGCGGCCCCTGACATTCTACAGCAGGGCGTTAGCACCCCGTACTCTGGGGCTCTCCACGTATGAGAAGGAGATGTTGGCGATCATCCATGCGGTGGCCTTGTGGCGACCGTACTTGTTGGGACGACATTTCAAAATTCGCACGGACCATCAAAGTTTGAAGCACTTCTTGGATCAACGGGTCTCCACTCCGCTTCAGCAGAAGTGGGTGACAAAGCTGTTGGGATATGATTATGAGATCCTTTACCGACAGGGCAAGAAAAACGTGGTTGTCGACACCTTATCACGCCTACCAGAGAGCACCAACGCCCAAATTTTCAGCCCCCTGCTCGACTCGCTATATGATGTTCAGGAAGCGATCATGTGGGACCCCGCACTGCGCGCCATTGTGGAGACTCTTCGACAGGGTCGGATCACTACGCCAGGCTATCAACTGCAAAATAACAGACTGTATTATCAGGGACGGGTGGTCATTCCGCCCAACTCGGCTTGGAAGACGGTCATGATGCACGATTTCTATTCATCGCCATCTGGGGGACATGCGGGAATTCTCCGTACCCTTCAACGAGCACGGGCTAATGTTTTTTTGGACGGGATTACGACGTGACATTCAGCAGTTCGTGCAGCAGTGCGAGGTGTGCCAACGTCTGAAATACGAGACGACCTCTCCAGCCGGCTTACTGACACCTCTGGAGATCCCGCACCACATTTGGGAGACAATGTCCATGAATTTTATCGATGGGTTGCCCAAGTCTCAGGGCAAGACAGTTATATTGGTCGTGGTCGACAAGCTCTCCAAATATGACAATTTCTTGGCTTTGAGCCACCCTTACGCCGGCGAATCAGTCGTCGATCTTTGTTCGAGAGATTGTTCGTCTCCACGGCATTCCGCGCGCCATCATTTCAGATCGGGATCCGACTTTCGTGGGCAATTTCTGGTGGAAGCTCTTTCGATTACAAGGGACTAGCCTACGCTTCAGCACGACGAATCATCCCAATACGGATGGTCAGACAGAGGTTCTCAATCGGGGGTGGAAACATACCTCCATTGCTTTGTGATGGACAAGCCGCGAACGTGGACCAGTTGGCTACACTGGGCCGAATACTGCTAAAACACCTCCTACCATTCCGACAACAAGATGACCCAGTTCGAGGTCATTACCCCCCCCCCCTGAGTAGCTATGAGTCGGGCAGTACAGCATTGCCCGTTGTGGATCGGGCTCTCTGCGACCGGGAACGTACTATGGCTATACTGTGTGAGAATCTCCGTACAACACAAGAACGCATGAAGACCCAAGCAGACAAGCATCGCAAGGAAAGGGAGTTTGAAGTCGGCGATGAAGTATTCCTCAAGCTACGTCCCTACCAGCAAGTCTCGGTGGCCCGCCGGGTGAACCAGAAGTTAGCTCCTTGCTACTATGGGCCCTATCGCATTCTCCGCCGCGTAGGCCCTGTTGCTTATACTGTGGCTCTTCCTGAGTGGTCGCGCATTCATCCGACATTTCACGTGTCCTTATTGAAACGAAAAATCGGAGATTCCGTACACACCAGTCTTTTTCTTCCAGAGGCGACAGTAACGGGAGAACTCTGCCCATTACCCGAGGAAGTCCTGATGCTCAAATGGAAGCGACGGGGTGCTGAGTACCGACCTGAGCTCCTTGTCAAATGGAAACACTTGTCAGAAGCACATAATACATTGGTTGATCTGCTGGAGTTCAGGGAACTCTACCCGGATTATCACCTAGAGGACAAGCTGACTCTTGATGGAGATGAGAATGTTACGCCCCCGAACATGACTCAATTCTTTGGGCGTACATACGCTCGCAGGCGGAAGAAGAAGACAGACGGCAACGGGGTTGAACCATCCGGTTCAGCCCCCGCTGTTTGGGGGGCTGAACCACCCCGGTTCAGCTCCGCTTGGGAGGGGCCCCTCTTGGCCCGAGAATATATATACCCGGGCCTCTTCATGTGGAGGCATGCAAGAGTATTTTCCAAGTATTTTCTTTCCCCTCCTTCCTAACCCTAATCCCTCTTTAGCTTTCTCCTTAACCCTCTCTTCTCTAGTTCTCTCCTAACACTTAATTTCAGGGTTGAAGGAGCACATCAAGGATGAGGTACATGCCACGCAGTTTAACACATGTTATTAGTTTGGCCCGGATTCAAGAAGAGCGACTCAACCGACAGAAATCCAGAGAAAGAAATAGGAAGAACACTACAAATCCGCCAGACACGAAAAAAGATCAAGGAGCTACAAAAAGGGCGACGATGAAGAAATTGACATGGTTAGAGCTACAGGCAAGAAAGAAAAAGGGATTGTACTTCAACTGTGCTGAGAAATTCACCCCAGACCACAAATGTCTGATGATCTAGGTGTACATGTTGCAGGAAGAAGGCGAGATGCCAGATACAGAAGGAGGGGAACACGGGCACATTCAAATACAATCGAGTTCAAGGTGTCTAGCCTGACGATGGAGGGAGAGTCCACGCCGCCCACTATGAGTATTGCGGGGTGGATCGGTCAACAGAAGGTGACCATTTTGGTTGACAGTGGGAGTACACATAACTTCATCAACCCCGTTGTGGCACGGAAGCTGGGGCAAGAGTTCAACAAGGAAGTCGCGTCCCAGGTTATGGTGGCAGACGAAAATAAGATGCAGTGCGAAGGGGAGTTGAAGGGAGTGGGGGTCATGGTGCAGGGATACACCTGCAGGATGGATATCTACTTGTTGCCCATCCAGGGGGAATATGGTTTTGGGGGTCCAGTGGTTGCGACTGTTGGATAAAGTAACCCTGGATTGGGGGAACTTGACCATGGAGTTTGCTCAAGATGGGAGAGAGCATTGCCTATACGGGATCAGACTCTCACCGGTGAAAGGAGTCTCTCTTCGCTGCTTTGAGAGACTGCGAGAACAAGAGAACAACATAGTTGTGATGAGCCTGAAAGAAGGGATAGAGTAGACCAACACTTGACCCTACCGTTACCCAGATCACCACCTTGGGGACAAGCTGGTTCTTGAAGGGGAAGAGAATGTTATGAATCCTCATAACGATCTGCTCGTGGGACAACAACACCAAAGACGGCGGAAGGATGCAACATCAAACGGGGCTGAACCATCTGGTTCAACCCTCCCTAATTAAAACATGACAGCGGTTGGGGGCTGAACCGGATGGGTTCAACCCCTATGGGAGGGGCCAGTCGGCCCCTCCATGGCCCGAGGGGTATAAATACTAAAATACCCCTAGGGTTTCCTGACAAGAGACAAGCACGTAATTCCATGTATTTCCTCTTCCCTCTCTAAACCCTAGATCCCTTCTTTTCTCCCAAATCTCTATCTTGTTCGTATCACAAGGTATGTTGTTCCATCTGCATGAGGCAACCATAGTCAAAGCTTTGGCAATCGAAAGAGGTGGCCGCAGTGATCAATTTCTCTTTAAGATAGAGGAAGAAGATTTAGATGATGCAAGTGGAGACGAAGCATCAATGGATGGTGAAGCGGAGAAAGAGAGAATATTTAAGACTGAGAATTCATATGGTAATTATTTGAGGAATATAAATGTGTTATCTCATCTAAGAACTCGTAAAGTTAGAGTTGTGTAACAATTTCTTATACATATTGAAAGTGCGGAGATGGATCTGAACATTACTTAATAGAAAAAGAGAAAACAAAAAGAGAAGCTATATATAAGGATCACGAATATGAGCTCAGCCAGATCACAAGATAAAATAAAAGATATGCGCTCAGCCAGATCACAACAAAAAAAATAAAAAGATAAAAAGCGAAAATTTGAAAGCACAGATAAGAACATGGAAAATTAAAGATCTAATCAATAAAGCATTCAAAACAGACGATAAAAAAAGCTTTTATAGAATTCCTCGAAATATGGGTACTCCTCCCTTTCATGGTAGGTGGGATGAAATTGACTTTACCAAAACGACGAAATTTTTCCACTAGGGACTACAACAAAGCAAAGAGAACCTTTTCAACTGCAGGCCCAAGAACTCAATGAATCTTTTGCACCGGAGATTCTAACCACAAAGCAACTCTTTTGAAAGGAAAGACTTGTAACCCTTTACAAGGGTTAAGAGAGAGAAAGAGGTTGGTAGTTATGTCAAGAGAAGAGATACACGGTTTACATCAGAGAGAAAGAAAGAGGGTAAAGAAGGGGTAGAGAATTACAACAACAGCTAGGAGATGAGAAGGGAGAGTGCTCAATATTCATGCAAAGAGAGATTGCTCCACATACACAGAGTGTTGTCTCTCTCTGCTTCATTCCTCTTTTCCATTTCTTCATTTTTTTGTCACTTTGATCTATATTCTCTACGCACTTTTTGCACCACCTCCATATTGATCTTCAAGTCCTCACCCTTCTTTAATAGTCGCCTCGATTGGAGAGGGTTCAAGGTGGTTCCCCCTATCATCTTCCAGTCTCTATCTGAGTCCCAGAGATATTGGGATGACAAAAAGTAACTTCAATTTTTTGACTCTGCAACGACTCTATTCCGAGTCCTGACAAATCTTAAGCTCGGGCAATAATTGTTGATCCTTGGTCAGTCAACAATCGCCGAGCACTGGTCAGTGATCGGCGAGTGCAGAATCTTCCATCTTTGAGTGATAACGAAAGGATGACTTGGTCGGCGATCGGCTTTAATCATTAACCAATCTAGGAGCGCCACAGCTGAGGATGACGGTCAATGATCTGTTCTCCGATCAACGATCAGGTACTTGGTCAGCAATAGAGTCCCTGATCGGCGAATGGTCGGTCGACAATCTCCGACAACTTCAAGATGATGTAGGCCTCTTTCTGACCTCTTCTCTTGTAGAGCTACCTTCACGCTTCTTCTTCATGAATCAGGGTTTCCTCTGAAGAAGGAACAACTTTTTTAGGCTCTTTATCATTAATTAGATAATGTTTTGTACCATCAAATACAGGAGATTTTTCTCAACGCATACTCTTTTAAGGTTTTTCCTCGTTTATTCCATGAAGATATTTCTCCACATGCCGCATAGACATAGATCGAGGTCATGCTTTTCAACCCTAAATCTTGAGTTAGTGTTCGGCTTTGAAGTCCAGTCACTATCCAATATCGACTTCCAGCACTTTGGACCAAGAGAATTAGCGCTACGCGCCTCTTGACCATGAAGGTAACAATGAAGCTTGTAGAAACCAAAGGCTCAACCTTGTATATACTTCTTCATGTGTCAAATACAAGAAAGAATACAAATATATAGGAGAAGAGAGAGAGAAATAATCCTATACAGGAGATGTGAGACTAAAAGAGAAAGGAGATAAATGGGTCTTTACATTGTTTTCTTCTATATTATCTAACACTCTCCCGCAAGCTGGAGCATATATGTCGTAAGCGCCAAGCTTCGACAAGAACATGTAGTGCAACTTGCGAGACAGCTCCTTGGTAAGGATATCAGCAACTTGTCCAGAGGCGGAAACATGTTCAAGCTTTAGCTCCTTTGCTTGAACTTTTTCTCGAACAAAATGACAATCAACCTCAATATGTTTAGTCCTCTCGTGGAATACAGGATTCTTTGCAATGTGTATCGCAGCTTGACTGTCGCAGAACAGTGTTGAAGGTGAGGACAATTTAACCCCCAAGTCCATTAAAAGACTTTCCAGCCAGGTTATTTCAGATGTAACAGCTGCCATCGCACGGTACTCGGCCTCAGCAGACGAGCGGGCGACCACCATCTGCTTCTTGCTCCGCCATGTGATAAGATTTCCTCCAAAGTATGTACAGAACCCAGTAGTTGAACGTCTATCATCCAATGAGCCCGCATAATCCGCATCTGAGTATGCAATAAGAGAAAGGGAGGAAGACGGCTTGTACACAAGTCCCTGACCAGTGGAAGTCTTCAGATACCTAAGGATGTGTTCCACTGCCTGGAGGTGAGAGACCCGTGGGGTATGCATAAACCGGCTGACCACACCAACTGCAAATGATATGTCAGGTCTTGTAACTGTTAGATATATCAGTTTTCCCACAAGACGTCGATAGTATTCCAGGTTCGGAAGAAGGGAATCATTCTCAGATCCCTGAGCACACAAGTGGTTGACTTCCATCGGAGTTTATGTAGGTTTACAACCCGAGAGGTCAGCATCTTGCAGAAGGTCAATGCAGTACTTACGCTGGGATAAGACATGGTCATCCGGTCATCGTGCTACTTCTAGTCCAAGAAAATAGCGAAGACTGCCCAAATCTTTGATTTGAAATGTATAGTTCAAATGTTGTTTCACATGGTGTATCTCGGCAGAGTCATCACCAGTGATAAGAATATCGTCCACATAGACCAGATGTATGACCGTCCCAGTTGATTGGTGACGAGTAAAGAGAGAGGTATCTGCCGCGCTTTGTTTGAATCCAATCTCACGAACGACCTTGTTGAATTTTCCAAACAACGCTCGTGGAGATTGTTTGAGACCATAAATAGACTTGCGAATAAGACAGACCCGAGACTCCCCCGTGGTCTCAAACCCGGGCGGTTGATGCATGCACACTTTCTCAAGAAGATCGTCATTCAAGAACGCATTCTTGACATCTTGCTGATGGAGGGGCCACTGACGATGAACAACTAAGGAGAGAACCCGAACCGAATTCAATTTTGCAACTGGGGAGAAAGTTTCCTCATAATCAAGGCCGTACTGTTGGGTAAAGCCCCGGGCCACAAGCCGAGCCTTTAAGCGATCAACTGTCCCATCCGCGGCATGTTTGATAGTGAAGATCCATTTGCAACTAACACAACTGTGACCCGGAGGAAGGGGCACAAAATCCCACGTGTGATTACCCCACAGAGCCGTCATCTCATCATCCATGGTGGCGCGCCATCGCGGATGCTGGAGAGCTTCCTGCACATAGTTAGGTACAGAAATAGAGGAGAGAGAGAGCAAAAGCACGTAGGGACGGAGAGAGCCGGTGTAGAGAAACATAATTGGTCATGGGATGTGCCGTCGAAGAGGATGTCGGATCAACAGGCCGCGAGAGCACACCGGTAGAGGGAAGCTGCTGCAGGGCATCCGAACGTGGAGGACGACGAGTGTACACCTGAATAACAGGGGGTTTGACGGGAACTGTAGATGGTTGGATGCTCAAAGTGATAGGAGAGTTGGACTGGTGGGGTTGGGGGGTAGGGAGAAGTGGTGGTAATGGAGACGTGACGAGTACGAAGGGCCGGGGTAGAGGAGGAGGAAGAAGGGGATCAGAAGGACTGGTGTGATATGGTTGGTTTTCATGGAAAGACATCAGCAGACACAGCCATCTTACCAGTTGTAGGTTCAAAGCAGACATACCCTTTCTGAGTGCGGGAGTAGCCAACAAACATCGTCGTGGTAGCCCGAGGGGCAAGCTTGTCAGTGGAGGGACCGAGATGATGGATATAACAGGTACAGTCAAACACACGAGGTGTGAGAGAGAAGAGAGTCGTGGATGGATAAAGTAGAGTGAGGGGTGCCACAAAGTTAAGGATGGAGGATTGCATGCGATTAATGAGGTGACAGGATGTAGCAACGACAAAGTTCCAATAAAGAGGAGGAACCTGCATTTGGATCATAAGGGAGTAAGCCACATCAAGGAGGTGTCGATTCTTCCGTTCCGCTATGTCATTCTGTTGGGGTGTATAGGCACATGAAGTCTGATGGAGAATACCGAACTCAGCGCATAGAGTGGAGAAGGTGCGACCGGTGTACTCGCGAGCATTGTCTGTACGAATTGTTTTGACACAAGTAGAAAATTGATTGCGCGTTTCGGTGAGAAACGTACGGAACGTAGCTGTGAGTTCGGTTCGATCACGAAGTAAATATAGTCAGGTAACTCGCGAGTAATCATCGATAAATGTAACAAAATATCTGTAACCAAAAACACTAGATACCTTATAGGGCCCCCGGATATCAGAATGTATTAACGATAAAGGTGCATCGCTCCGAGTACATGAGGAAGGAAAAGATACACGGTGTTGCTTGCCGAAGATACATGATTCACAAAAAAACTCTTGCAGAGAAACAGTAGGAAGAGCCTTCTTGAGAATCGAAAGGGGGGCGTGGCCCAGACGACGATGACAATCGGTGGTGGAGACGGTAGTGAGAGCAGTGGGAGAAACGTCGAGGAGATACAGCTCGTTGGACAGCCGCCCTCTACCAAGTATACTCTGCGTTTGTCGATCCTGCACAACAAATGAAGAGCATGAGAAAGTAGCACAACAATCAATATCTTGTGTCGGACGGCTAACACAAAGAAGATTAAATGGAGAGCCTGGAACATGAAGGACCGAGGATAAGGAGAGGGAAGGAGTAAGAGGGAGATTGACAGTGCCAGAAACCGGAATCGTGTCACCATTTGCCACAGTGATGTTCTTGGGGCAAGGAGTATGTAAGTATTGCGGCGGACGCTGTAGAGAGAGATGATGTGTAGCACCCGAGTCCACAATCAAGTGAGGGTTGTGAGAGAGGCAAGATATACCTTCATTGTAGATCGAGGCGACGGAGCCAGAGGAGCGGCTAACCGCGCCTTGAAGTTGTTGTAGTTGAGCCCGTAATGTAGCAATATCATCACTAGTTGTGGAGGGAGGTGAGTGAGCCACTGTAGCAGTAAGATGAGGAGGCAGACCATGTTTGCGGTAAAAAGTGGTCTCCAGATGGTCATCCCTGCCGCAGTAAGAGCACTTGAAGAGTGTTCGGCCACCACGACCGCGTCCCCGATGTTGGCGGCCACCACGAGCCGGTGGGCCACGAGTAGATGGAGCAAGAGTGGCCATGGGTTGTTGAAGCAAAGCGGGAGACGCAATCAGGACATCCAGAGGTGGAGTAACCTTGAGGAGCATTGAGCACACATCCGAGAGGGATGGAGTAACAGCGGAAGATAGAACATGAGCACGGACACTATGAAGATGTGGGGGGACGCACCATCATCATAGCAATCTCGTCGGCCTCCTTCTGCTGTCGTTGAGTCATCAAGCCCGTAGTGGGAGGCTGATGCTGGATCCAAGCCTTAACAAGAGTTTTAGCCCGCGCAACAAAGGGGGTAAAATCTTCGGTAACTCCAACGTCCAGGGACTGAAGATCAGTGAAAATATCAAACAAGTGTTGTAAACTGTCCTTTCCAGAATAGAGGGAATGAAGATCAGTCCACATAGCATGAGCGGTCTCATGGTACATAGTAAGACGATAGGGCTCGGAATCCAGAGAGTTGAGGAGACAAGATTGAACGTGTCCATCATCACGGATCCACTCATCAGTAGGCGTAGTGGGTGGTGTCTTGGTAAGATGATGAAGGAGGCCTTTAGTTTGAAGTACACGTCGTACGGAGTGGACACATTCCACAAAGTTTTGCTTTCCACGAAGAGAGATAGTGGTAATGCGCAGCTCATCCAGAAGTTCAGAAGGAGCAGTACGAGGATAGTCAGAGGGAGGAGTTACATCTGCAGCAGTGGTAGAATCGGAAGTCATGTCCCTGGGCGGCTAGGCAAACTAACCGGACGGATAGGAGCATGCGGTTAGCCGGTTAATACAAGCGGCTAGGGACAAGGCAGTGGCTAGGAGACGCCGCAGGAGAAGAGAAGCAGTAGTGAACAGAAGAGAGCATTGCTAGGTCGCCACGATTAAGGAGAGACCGCAAGGCAGGATAGGCCGAAGTGAGCAGAGTAAGTCGTCGTGAGTATAGAGTAGTCGTTGCGGGTAGGAGAGACCGTTGCAGGTGAAAGAAGATATGACGGGTAAAGCAGGTCGCTGCGAGTAGAATAAGGCACAGCGAGTAAGAAGAAGTAGCTGCGGGTAAACGAGGTTGCGGCGAGTAGGAGAAGTCGCTGTGGGAAAAGTGGTTGCTGCAGGTTAAATGAGATCGCTGCGAGAAGAGGCAGAAGCAGCGGATAGAGAAGTCCGCGACGAGAAGGGAAGGCCGCCACGGGTAAAGAGAAGGGAGAGGCCGCAACGAACAGAGCGGCTAGCGGACAGAGCGGCTAAGGAATAGGACGCACCCGAGCGGTTAGGAGCAGACCGCTGCGGATAGAGAAAAAAGGGAGGCCGCAGCGAATAGGAAAACCATGGAACTGAGGCCACAGCGAATAAGAAAACAACGGAATTGGGGTGGGGTCCACGTGCCAGAGAGAGGAAGGCTATATAAAGAGGGAAGAGCGGTGGATCCACAGGAGATGAGGAGGAAGCGGGTAGAGCAGAGAGAGGCCGCAAGCGGTAAGGAGAACAAGTCGCCGCGGCAATGAAGGATACCGCGCGATCAGAGAAACCGGGCGGTCAGAGGCAGGCCGGACCGGTCAAATCGGTGCCTCTGATACCATGTAGAAACCAAAAGCTCAACCTTGTATATACTTCTTCATGTGTCAAATACAAGAAAGAATACAAATATATAGGAGAAGAGAGGGAGAAATAATCCTATACAGGAGATGTGGGACTAAAAGAGAAAGGAGATAAATGAGCATTTACATTGTTTTCTTCTATATTATCTAACAAAGCTGATGAAATAGATTACAATTTGTTATTTAATGCCGGTAATTGGCGTTCCTCTACCGGGATGGTTCAGTATTGAGTCAGGAAGACTCTGTTGCACATTTTTGTGTTTTGATGTTTTTTTTTTCATGTTTTGTCATTTTTTACTCGTCATTATAAGGTGAAGGTTGTGCTTAAGATTTGGTTACAAGACTAGGTTTTGTACACAATAGCTTTCTTCAACCCCACTTCATGTTGTGCCATAAATTTAGATTTGTGCGATATGAATCATAGTGAAGCACAACTTCTAATGTAGATCCAAAGGCAAAGAAATTCCTTACAGGAATTTTATCTCAGGACTAGGGGTATGCCAAAGGGGTATGTTGGTGATTTTCACTTTGGGTGATAGTGGAGTACTCTTTGTTAATCAATCAATGTAATAGGTATTATCTTTAGTTACTAAACTATGCTAAATCATGAAAAAAAATGACAAAATTCTCAATGACTATATTTATAAGTCTAAGCTATTTGACACATTGATATGACATAAAACCACATGTCCAGGGAATCATATATGAAATTAGTCTAATTTGCAAGTTTTCCACCATCAATTCATGAGATGCACTTGGATGTGACCTGAAAGGGTCAGACTCATTCGCCCCGTTATCTCCATTGAATATAAGATGTGCGATCAATTTAAAACATGAACACAACAGGTTGTGTCAAAATGGGAAGCCATCATAAAATTAACATCTGGTGTTAGGACACCATCAATAAGCAAGTTCCATGAATTTTTTAAAGCATCCAAAGAAGGAAACATCTGGTGTTATGACACTTCCTTCAGCAATTAAGTGATATGACCTATCTACATAAAATTAACAAATCAAGATCGTATCAAGTAAAAGGGAAAAACATGAGCATGTGTGGGGTACATTGATCCTCCCAGTGTTTCTCTCAACATAATTACATTATGAAAGAAGACTTACAAACACCTAAAAAATGTGGGACTACAGTTTTCTCCCCATAATAGTTTGAGATTTTCCTAATTGGTGTGAAGCTCAAGCACCAAATACCAAATGTGATGAGAGAAATTCTAACACCAACGAGTCTAGTAAATGGGAGAGATGAAAGTTGAAGCTTCGTCCTGAAAGATCGTCATTCCTTTTGTTGGATTTTTCTTGTTCCCATGCCCTAACTCAATCTTCATGATCCACATTCTACGCCATGCGAAGTATATACTCAGCATAAAATATCATGCACTTACAAGTGCAATAACATCATGTAACATCGATTTTAATCAGATTCATTAGAAAAGAACACAATACAGTCATGAACTTTTAGGTAATGGAAAAAAAACAGCTGAATGAAGGAGTCAAACCTGGTTCTTTAACTACATCCTCACGTTTAATTTTCTCAAAGAAGTAGTCGGCATATTTATGGAAAGGATTTGTAGCGTTGGGAGAACCGGGAGTTACTCCTTTTCTCTCAGACAACTTGTCACATTCCACACTGCTTCCCCCTGAAAGTAAATCAGAGAGGCGATTAAACCCAGAGAAGAATCAAAAGCGCCATGAAATCGAGCTTAAAGAAAAAGAGAGAGAGAGAGAGAGAGAGAGATCTATACAACCACCTGATCTTTCTCCATCCAAGAGCTTATCCCCGAAGGGGATTTTGTCGAGGCAGTGCCTGCTGCACTTGTGATAGGGATTGGATGCGTTGGGGCATTGGGGATGCACGTCTCTGTCGTTAAAAGAGAGGAAAACGGCGAGAGGGATTCCCCCCTTCTTCCACCGCTCCCGGAACTCATCGCCGGAGCCAAAGCTTCGGCCTCTCTCCATCCAAACCCTCGATCGATTTTTTTTCCAAGTCCCAAGAAATGAGACCAAGAAATACGAAATGGAGATGCGATCCCAAAACAAAAAAAAGTCGTCAAAGAGCTGCGGAAATGGAAATCGGAAAAGATTTGAGAGGAGTCGGCTGACTATTATGACCACAGCTCGGAGAAGTTTGAAGAAGTGACATGGCGGTTAGAAATTGACAGTGAGCTGTGAAAATCGAGTAAATGGAAATGTTGCAGGTTAGAAGAATCGGCCAGGTGATACAGAGAGAGAGAGAGAGAGAGAGAGCTACAATGGGAAGAAAGCGATGCAAATTGGGACGGAGATGCAGTTGAAAAAAGGGAAGGTTTATTAATAAGCAAGTTGAAAAAGCTGAGGAGGAGGAAGAAGAAGACAACACGATGCGCGGCGGAAGTCGTGAATAGAAAATATATGACGGAAGTTGGTTGCAGTTCCGAAAAAAGAGAGGGCGCCTTTCCTAGGAAAGTGCACGCGTCTCCCATTCGAATTTCCTTCCCATAATTATTTGCTTTTTTTGAAGCACGAATATTCTTTAATTAAATACTCCATTGGTTGTCACCGTGCACGATTAAAATGGTCCAACGATCCAACGATTTGGGATCGAGTTTTTTTTGTGTGTGACAATAATATATACGTAATATGATCTTATTTAAATGTGATCATATTTTCGGTTAAATTATGCTTAAAAAATGTGTGCAGACGTGGCAGTCTGATAGCGTATAATGATTATTGTAAATAACTCTTTCATGTAAATAATGAATTTGCAAGTGCATATCAGTATTATATATACTGTGCCATCATTAGCGGGTTGAACCCAAGAGGATTAGTACATGAATGAATGTGTATGCCATAGTTGGTTAGGTTAATAATACCGTGCATTTATGTTTCCCTCCTACTGTCGATGCGTATTTGTTCACATGCATATTATCATGGTAATCCATGTTGCATGTAACCCGTGTTTGTCGACATCGAATCTTATTAACGGTCCGTTTGGCACGGTGGTGGCGGTCATAAACACATGAGTTAAACCGTCTTTCGTTAAAGATCACCTAACAAACATCATCCTTTTGAACATAAAAGTGGATGAAGTTCTTAATTAGGTGGGCATTAACGAATGACAATTTAACCCCACATGTTCATCACCGCTACCATTGGGTCAAACGGAGCCTAAATGATACTAGGATGAGTATTTAAGATTGGAAGTGAAGTATTCTCCCGGCATAGGAGCACTTGTTTACTAGTATGAATATTTGCATGTACTAGCGATTACTTGACTGCCACTCGTGCAACGTCGAATCAAACTCCAAGCTCAACGTACTCATCAACACATCTCGCAACCACTTATCGTCTTCACTTATGTAGCCTAGCTAGCCGCACCTTCGTGTGGTCGGACAGTCATTATGTGTGGTTTGTCATTAGACTGGGTCTCGAGTAGTACAAGTATGGGTGCCTAGTAGACTGAGGATGACATTAAATTTCTTCCAAAGCTCCCAAGGATCTCACACCTCAAGTTAGAATGTACTCACAGGTACTTTTTTTTCCCGAAAATATGCAACAAATGTAAATTATCTATGTTTCAATAAAAATGCACAAAATTAGAGATCCAAGGGCGGCCCTGTCTCCCTGAGAAAAGCTCTCTTTTTGTGAACAAAAGTATTCTCTATCCAATGTAGGAAAATCAAGAAAGTTGGTGACCTTATGACATGAGAGCCAATGATTGAAGCCTCGATAAAGGCCGATCGCAGCTATAACGGTCCCAAGGTAGCAAAATTCATTGTCAGGTAAGTTCCGATCGCACGAAAGGAGTAATGATTTATGCATTGTCTCACATAATTAATTCCAACCGTCATATTTAGTAAGTTTAATATATCGTGGAAGGAAAACGGTGGGTTTCCGACGTAAAGATTAAGGCCCTGTTTGGCACGGTGCTGGCGGTCGTAAACACATGAGTCAAATCATCATTTGTTAAGGATCACCTAACAAACATCTTCTGCTTGAACATAAAAGTGGATGAAGTTTCTTAGACGAGCGTTAACGAATGATAATTTTACCCTCTATGTTCATGACTGCCACCACTATGTCAAACGGAGCCTAAATTACCCAAAGCGCATACAGAAAGTTACGCGGGCTTGATCTGTGAATAACTCAGAGGTCGAAGTATGTCAAGTTGTCGGCAGATGGGCGCGAAGAAAGACGACGGACTATTGGTTTCATCTATTGGTTTCGTCTTTGCGGACGCACCCGATGAGATTTGGATATGCCCCTATTGAACAATCAACTGAAAATTCGGGCTGAGCCCTCGTTGAACCCTAAACATTCAACAAGAGGAGTCAACAAGAGCGAAGTCAATTATTAGAGAAGATGAGTTTCTAGATTTGTGTGTGAATATATATATAAAATACGGAAATATCAACGGTATACTTCTCAATAGTAACAAATGTGGTTGGCCGTGGGACCGCTTTTCCAACCGCATTTTTACATGGCCCAGAATAGCCTTTTAAAGCATAGGTAGCTGGTATTTGGCCCGTCAACATTCGGGGCCCAGTTCGGCCCAGACTCACGGGCGTATATTTTTATTTATATTATTAAAATTAATTTGAGCACCCGTAATTCTATAAAGTAATAGAGTAGAAAGTAACATCAAGATTTAAAATATTAAATGTAAATATTAAAATAGCTGGTATATATGCCCACACACCCGCGGGCCATAGGGGCCAAGTGCCCACCCCGGCAGTATCCCGGCTAAGGCATTGCCCCGGCACGATGGCGCTCAGCCGCTTGCAAACTCTCGAGCAGTATACTTTACCCGTCACTCATTTTTGCTATGGGCATAAGAGTTTGCGAGCTACTCAATTTTTATTGTTTAGGGTAGACTTGCATATATGAGAGCACAATTGTTAAAATAGAAAGAAAAAACACATCAATTTAAAAAATTACCTGATTACCCCTGTCCAAAATTATAAAAGGAGTCTATAGTCTTCATTTCAGGACACATTGCCGTAAGCGCCCAAGAGAGCTCCTTCGAAGATCCATCCGAATTCTCCATCAACGTTCGAAAAATCCTTCGAAGATCATCTCCAGCCTTTGAAGATCTCCTTCCTCTTCGAAGATCTCCATCGAAGGTGACTTGAAGATTTCTCATTGGCCTTGGAAGATCTCCCTTCTCTCTGAGATTCTCTCTTTCCCACTCTTCTCAGAACCCCTTGCAACGAGCGGTGGTTTGTCACCCTCTTGCATTCGACTACTTGTGACAACCGGAAATATAATGGAATTTGATCGGCACCGATCCGACCCCGTTGTTTTTTTATCATTACCGAGTTTTCCACATTAAAAAAAATTTTGTCAGCTGTATAACTTTTCAATGATTGTTTGTGCGCCCGACTCACTCTCGAGCTAAGACGATCCAATTTGACCAGACTACCAGAGCACCGAGTGATCCGCAACATGCACCATACATACAACCAGTTCATTGGAAGAGAAAAAACCTACTTCAACATAAGTGGGCTGGCTAAACGGTCACACTATGGACCCGTAAGCTCAAATTAATGAGACAGAAACATTAAATGTAATTAAAGAACTTTCAAAACACAGATTAAGAACAAGCAAAATATATTTTTATTCATATTTCAAATGAGGTAGAAATATATGATTACATTTCAAATGGGGGAAGACCATTAGAGGCACCCGTTAGGCATTGTAAGATTCTAGTTACTATACATGTTAAACGAGGGAGAGATAGACCAATAAAGAAAAGACTTGGAATGAAACTATAAGGAAAGACATGTTGTACTTAGGCATTAGTGAGCTCACGAGGCTATGTTATCGTTGTTCATCCGTCATACCTAAAAAAATAGATGGCTGGTGAGCCTCTAAAACATACTGCAGGTTTTGTATAAGAAAATACATTGAAAAACTAACATCTTTCAGTGCAATAATTCATAACAAACCTGTGCGTGTTTCATGCTGAAGTTGAACTTGATCCATCAGTGCCATTAGGAGTTCATTTAGCATAACTGACATCAAACAGTTGACCTAGTGCCGAAGATGATAAGAAACTCATTTCGCACGGCCGAAGATACCACCATGTGATTTCGGCAATGAGGATATTAGCCACCGATAGTCTTCCAATGCCTTCTCCGAAAGGGGTTCTAGAAACTCGCATTTTTCCAAAATCTCAAGTGGAGGCGCCCCATCCACAAGATTGGTGTCCAGTTTTGGTTTTCCTTTTGCAGGCTCTGGGGAGCGCTCGACGGGAAGGCGTTCAAGCGCGATTGGAGAAGCTCCAGAGATTACTTCTTGCTGGAACGGCAGTGCTCGAGCGGTCTGTAAGCAGAATTCAATCCATTGATGAACCATAGGGGATGGACCTCTTACTCTCCCACCGATTTTGTCGGTATTGAACTTGGATGCGGCAGGTATTGCCTGTCGAAGAAAGACAGGTATGTAGAAGTGCAAGGGTAAATTTTGAATACCTATACATACATAGATACATAGGTGTGCATATATATGGTTGTTTGAAAACCAAATAGTTCGTGAATAACTCAAAAATCGATTCGTAAAGATTCGATTAAGATTCGATTTTTCGGATTCGAGTGATATTCAAATCCGAATCTGGATGATATTATCTATATTGACAAGATTCGCGAATAATTTGCAAATAATAACAATATATATTTAAATAAACATTAATACTTATATAGATGCCATTCAAATTCGAATCCAGGCACGAATTCAAATTCGAATCCAAAAATTCGGGACGAATCAAAATCCGAATTCAAATATTCGAACGATCTGAATCAAAATCCGAGTCTCTGCATTGTAAGACAAATTTGGTTTCGTTTGAAAATCTATTTTATTTGATTCGGTTCATGAACACCCTTATACATACACAAACGTATATAGATACATGCATACATACATGTTTGTGTGGATGGCGTTCCAATCATCATTTTCTACAAGACTGAAGAACATTTAAGTATGTTGATCTTCTATTAGAAACTAAGCATCAAATCCAAAACTAACTGGTTGTAAGTCGAGGAACCCAAGAACTATAGTAAGTGCACAAAGTTACGCAAGTTTCTAAATGTGAGATTATATTCTCAACATGCTCCATTATGTGTGGAGCTTTAAGCTTCGAGGGACTGAGTTATTTGATTAATATGGTAGAGGGATGTTGGGTCAAGCCTTTTTTCATACAATACTAGAGCCTAATCACACAACCTAAAACTAATTGTAGCCTATAGGTGGAGGGGACTAAGATCAATATATCAAGTGCACAAGGTTACATAAGTTCCCATAAGTGAGATTGTTCTCAACACTCCCCAAATGTAGGGCTTTTAGCTTCTGACACATGGACTGTGTTTTTTAATCTAGTGTCAATGGAGTGAGACAAAAGGCCGAGCTAACACTGATATTATATTAAAACTCGAGTATTAAACCTAAAACTATTGGACTTTAGATGAAGGAGCCTAGAATCTACATATTAAATGTTTAAGGTTACATAAGTTTCCATATATGAAATGTTCACAACATTTTCTAACGAAGTATAAACAAACTGCATGACACTCGAAGAATACATACCCAAAGGTCGGCCCATATACTCGCACCAGATTTTGGAACGACAACTGCCACATTAGACATTCTTTTGGCAACGGGAATGATATCGCTGCTCCACCCTACACTAACCCACACATCTCCTGCTTCAAACGATTTCAAATAATGCATGCTATCAAAATATCGCACCTGAACAGTCAAAGGAGACATGCACTCAGTACCACAGAAAGAAACGTCAGCACCGAACCACCAAGTATTCAACACAAACAATTACTTCCTAAGCACACCTGTCTTTGGAGAGATTTTAAGTTATTTGAAGTGCTCTCTCGACCACCAATAACTTGTAAATCGATATCTTCAGTATTGTATGAGGCTCCCATTCGCTTCAAAACCGCTCCAACAACCTCTCTTGGAGAATCAACCATTGAAATCTTTCCAGCAAGTTCAGGCCTCCATAAATCATCCCAGTCCTGCACAAATTCGCAGGTAAAAAAAATAGACATGATAGAATCTATATATGACAGAGAGTTATGTACCTCAATTGGGGCCAAGTTATGCATTTTGAATTTGCTCTTCTTGAATGCTATTACCATTGTTCCCCAACGATATGGAGCCCCCCAAATGTTTCCAGAAGGATCCAACTGCCCCTTCCCATTCCTGCACAAGTGAACCTGATAAAAACATAATATATAAATACAGCATTGATGACAGATGTGAACATACAGAAGGCTATATAGAACTTGATATCTGAGCAGCAGAAACATGACAAGTGTGAGCTTCTAATGTTGACTTCAAAATATATCCCACCAAGTAAAATCAAAGGAAGAAATTTGTGTAGAATTCCAGTTGTTATTACCAGTTGCTTTCACCTTTTTCTAAAAACCACCAGGCCTGAAAGTCTCCATTTGGCAACAAAAAAGTATCATTATTAATGTTGGATGACATAATCCAAACCAGCTACTAACCAAGATTTTTTAATATCCTACCCAGAACTGTGGGGGCTCCCTGCACGGTCAGCAGGTCGCGGGGGTTTGAGGGCACACAAAATTTTCAGTGAAATATTTTTCAAGGTTGTATTCTAAATAATCCGGGAATTTCTTATTTAATGGTAATTTATGTCATTTATTTGTAACTAGAGTTATACAAACACCTCTAGTCTAGGGTTGGGGTATGTAAAATACAATGAGATGTCTATCCATGTGATGGGGTCAGCCCCAATTTATAAAAGAACCGGGCTGCATATAACTGAACCGGCCTCTCTCCCCACTAAGTTAGTGGGGAGTTACACCCGTAACCGCCGAATGCGCCATAACAGCCACGCACCACCTCCCAAAGGCGGTGCACCCAACTCCAACAAGCGGCACCGGTCAGCCCTGACCAGCCCGACTGTTGAAAATTGTGAAGTGAAAATGGTTGATCGAGCAAACCGCGCGGCCGGGCGTACTGATGGTGCGATCTGGGTTATGTGATGGTGCGGCCTGGGCGGTCTGTCTATTGCGACCTGGTGGCGGTGTTCAGTCAGCTCGACTTGTGGTTCTGTTGTTGGCTTGTTCTCCTTGAAGTAACATGGCGGATTGGTGATCTGCGGAAATGTGACGGACTCAGTTCGAGTCCGCGGAGTCCGTTATGGCGGACTGAGTTTGGAGATCGCGAGATCGGCATTGGTCCATGCCCTCGATCTCTGGTGATGCGGTGGGTGATAACCGTGTTCTTGGTGGCGGACTGTCCTTGGAGCTGGCGATCTGGCCTCGTGTCCGCCGAGCTCGCGCCATGTGATTGGTGGGTTGCTGGACTTGCTCACACTCTGTGACAAGTCCAGGGTATTCGCAGAGCCCGTTGTGTCCGCTGGTTGACCGGGCGATCTGTGTCTGTTGGTCGTGGACTCGTGTGGCGGGCTGGTGCGGTGTTCGCAAGCTGTGCGGGCTGGTGCGGTGTCCGCGTGTAGCATGCAGACTGGTGCAGTATGTGGGTTGTTGCTTTCTGCGTGCTGCGAAGCGTGCGGACTAGTGCGGTGTCCGTCAAGTTGCAGACTGGCTTACTGACTTGGTGTCTGGCGAATCAGCTGGTTTGGCGTTGTCCTTACGGACTCGGCGGACTGAGTTGTGCTAGCTGTGAGCTGGGGTGGTGACTCTATTCACTAGGGAGGTGACCACACTCCCCACCCTGCCTATAAATAGGACCCCCCGTCACTTCAATAGTAACTGAATGAACAGTTGTGCGGCTAGCACTGTGAAGCCAGGAGTCTGGTTCTGATTGCGGTCAGGAAGCAGTGGAGCTTGCGGTTTACAATCGGCGGTTTGTAGCAGGTCGCATTTGGCGGCCAACCAGTCTTCTCTCCAGCAATTGAAGTTCAAGTTCAATAACCAGTTCGTCGGTCTCGGCGGACTTGGCGGTCTGTTCTTTCAGTTCGGCGGCGGCTTGTAGAGCAGTCGTCTCAGCGGAATAACGGGTTGTCCGCGGACTGCGCGGACTCCGTAGATCAGTGGTACAGCAGCAGCGGCTTGGCGGTCTCAGCGGACTTGGCGGACTAGGCGGTCTCTAAGGCATCCGCCCTGCTTGAAGTTTCTTCTTGTTTGTATGATTCTTTATTGTACTTGGCGAAATCATGTCTCGCTATGTATACCTTGTCTTGTAAAGTTGATAGTTGAAAATACAAGATCTGCGGTTGCTCTCTGTTGCCTATGATTACTTAGCTCAGTTTATGGTTGGAGTGTTCATGCGCCTAGTTCTCGCTTTCCGCTTGATCAAGTGATCAGTTTGATAGTTCTGGAAGTGTTTGTTTGATACCAGAACTAACAGCTGATCAGCTTGTGAGAAATTTCAACACCGACCACCTCCCCCTCTCTCCTATGCCAGCCGGCAGGGACCTGGAGACCCCGCCATGACCGGCCCAGGCAAGGGCCGGCCAAGGCCGTCCATCCAAGGCGGCCTCGCCGTAGTCGGCCCCGGCGAGGGGCGGCCAAGGCCTTCCGTCCCCTAGCGGCTTCGTCGTAGCTGGCCCCGGTGGCCTCTCCATGGCTGGCCCCGGTAAGGGCCGATCAAGGCCGCCCGGCCCCAGATAGCTCCGCCCTGGCCGGCCTCGGCGATGGCCGGCCAAGGTCGCCCGATCCCGGGCAGCCTCGCCATGGCCGACCTTGGCAAGGGCCGGCCGACCCAGGGCGACCATACCGCGGCCAGCCCTGTCCAGGGTCGTCCAAGGCCGCCCGATCCCGAGCGGCCTCGCCATGGCCGGCACCGGGGAGGGTCGGTCGAGGCTGCCCGGTCCCGGGAGGCCTCGCTGCGGCCAGCCCAGCAAGGGTAGGCCGAAACCGCCCGTGCCCAGGCGGCTTCCCCCGGCCGGCCGCCCCTCTCGGTCGCTCATCGTGCGGAGAGGGGTGGCCGCCGGCCGTGCCGGGGTCGCCGGGCCGCCACCATCCATGGCAGGCTCTTTTTCAGCCTGGGGGTATGATAGTCATTTTCATAAATATGGCGATCTGTGTGCTCTGATCCGAGCGATTCTATTGGTTGGCCCGGTAGTTATTGGACAAAATTACTGGGCTGCCCCTTCAAAAGACTATAAATAGACCAGATTTCTCTCCATTTGGACCAACTTCCACTCCCCAGAAAACTCCCCACTCACTCACCTTATTCCCCTTCTTTCCTCCCTTTGACTCTGCAGGAACTACGCCAGAAGCCGTCTTCGCACAACGAGACGAAGACCGAGAATACAAGACGGGACGTGATAAAAGCTGAAAAGAGAAGGCAAGGGTGGAAAGGAAGCACGTGGAGGGCAAGACACTTGAGGCCATTAGAGCCGGCGCGACACGTCGTCACCAAAGACAAAAGAAGCGCCCAAACCTCCTGTGAGCAAGCACCGGAAGACGGTGGAGGCAATTCGACGGCCGACAACATCTGTCCCCCCATTCTCCTCCCTCTCATCAAGTGTAACGAGCCGCGACCTGTCGCCCCCGCCCTCCTCCGCGAAGCTCTCCCTCACCCTCCTCCGCGAAGCCCTGTAACAAACTTTTAAATAGTGGAATTTAGGTCGGCATCGTACCGACCGCGTGGTTTTTCACCTCGATTTCGGGTTTTTCACGTCGTCAAGTCTTCGTCCCAGCATCTAGTTAATCTTTGACTGTTGGCACGCTCGGCCGCTCACGGGCTAAGAAGGTTCAGTAGATCCGGTCTACCAAGAGCATTGCGCGGATCCCCAACACTATGTATATTGTTCCAGGTAGTACGGTTTTGATTTGTCACCGCAAGATGATTTTAGGCAAGAATATTCATTGTGAACCGTAGAGAAAAGGTACACGGAGTAAAATCATATTTTTATTATTTACAATATTCAATCATAATACAAGAATTTGTACATATATATAGAATGGAAAAGTGAAAACACAGCTCCAAATCAAGCTGTGGGACTAAACTATACATGAAAAAAGCGGAGTTTTAAATGGGTTTATTCAATTCTTTGACACACCCTCGCAAGCTAGAGCATACAGGTTGAAGGTATCAGGCTTGGAAACGAACTGTCGGTATAGTGAGTGTGATAAGTCCTTGGTGAGGACATCATAAATCTTCTCGGCGGCGGGAACATGTGTCAAATTAAGTTTACGAAGCAAAAATTTCTCCCAAATAAAATGATACTTTTATATGCTTGACACGTTCATGAAAAATGGGATTCTGAGCGATATGAATAGTAGCATGACTATCTCAGTAGAGAATGATCGGAGAGGGAGTTTCACACCAATATCAGTACGAAGGATTTTCAACCACATGAGTTCAAAAACAGCTAATGTCATTGAACGATTCTCAGCCTCCGCAAAAGAGCGTGCCACCACCGTTTGCTTCTTGCTTCGCCAAGTGGCCAGGTGTCCTCCAAAATATGTGTAGTAGCCACTTGTAGACCGGCGTTCATCGAGATAACCGACATAGTCAGCATCATAGTAGACAATTAATGATAGAGAAGAGGAAGGCTTATACACAAACCATTGTCCTGGAGCATTCTTGAGATACTAAAGGATTTGCTCGACAACCTAGAGGTGGGACATCCGAAAAGCATGCATGAAATGGCTGAATGGCCCAACAACAAAGGATATAGCGTGTTATGTGATAGTCATATAGATAAACTTGCCAACAAGGCGACGATAGTAGTCCGAATTAGGGAGAAGCAGATCAGAGTTGGATGCATGAGCACAAAGCTTGTGGTTGACATCCATTAATGTGTGAGTAGGCTTGCATTTGAGTAGCCTATCGCCTCGCCCGCTTGCTCGGCTCGCAGTCATTCTCGTGCAAGGGGCTCGCCCAGGGAGCTGGCAACCGTCTGTTGAGTCCACCTCGCGACCATCAAAGTCGCCTCGCCTAGTCCAATTTCTCCTGATGGGCTCACCCTGCTCTGGTTGGGCGCAGTCTGGACTGGGGTCGCTAAATTGGGGTTGTACAATCATCAACATATACAAGAAAATCTCTGAGCCTGTCGGGTAGCGCCGAGTAAATATGAAGAAGTCTGACAAACTCCGACTTAAGCCAAAATAATGAACGACCTGATTTAACTTATCAAACCAAGCTCGAGGAGACTGCTTGAGGCATAGAGAGATTTCTTAAGGTGACAGACAAGAGACTCCTCCATGATTTCATAATCAAAATGTTGTTGCATGTAGACAGTCTCAGCGAGATCGTCATTAAGGAAGACATTATCGATGTCAAGTTGATGCAACTACCAATGACGATGGACGACCAAGGAAATTAAGACCCGTATGGAACTCGGCTTAGGGATGGGAGAAAACGAAGGTAATATTGTTGAGCAAAACTGTAAGCTGCAAAATGAGCTTTGAGGCGCTCAACGGTCCCATCAAGATGGTGTTTCACAGTGAAGACTCATTTACATCGAAACATCAATTTTAAGTATTGGGCAGCAATTTCATACAACATAATTGCTGTCCAGAACAGCTGGATCAACTAGGCAGCACTTTTAGACTGTTGGACAGCTGTCTGCATGTCAAAAACTGCCGTAAATGCTTTCAGACAGCATTTTTGAGGCTAAACATGTTGTACGATTGCAAATTCAAGAACTTTTGACCTCCGGACAGCATTTTAAATCAAAAAACTCATGTCCGGAATTAAGTTTAGTATTACTACATATCCTACACAAGATTTAGTATAAAAATATGTGAATGCCATAATGGATGGATGAAAAATAAGCAAGATAAATGACGAGACACCATAGATCGAGAAAAAGAAGCTCCGACGAAGAAAAAATCCAAGTAAGAGGACTCCGACGAAAAGAAACTTCGGTCGAGAAAAATCTTCGAAGGAAGAAGAATCCACGCCTCGCCGACAAGAAGGATCCATGAAAAATGATTAATCTACAAGCAGGGGCGGATCCAGAAAATTGATAATGGGGGTGCACAAATTTTTTTTGAATGTGTCACTGGGTTCTAGAAATTTTAGTATGGGGGACTAGTCATCAACTTCAAAAATTTTTTTAAAAACGTTTTCATCTTATCGGAGTTGTTTCCCCCTCATCTGGCCATCGTTTTTGACGTATAAGTAGTCAAAATTCATTGCTCAACGATAGAAATCCAAATACACTAAATATTTTGAAAAATAATGGGGGGTCAATGTCCCTTGGGCCCCCTCTGGATCTGCCCCTGTCTACAAGGAAAGGACTCTCCGGTGAAGAATAAACTTTGACGAAGAACCAAATCCGGGGAAGAGGGCACGTGAGGATCGTCGTTCGGCTGATGTAGAGTGAGAAAATAGTCGGATGAGCGAGAACAAGAAAGAGGGTGTTTGTTTTGCTGATTGAGGAGAAATGAAAAAAAAAACATAATACTTAACCTTCGGCCAAGCCCGCAAACGCACCTGGCGCTTCGGGTGAGCCACGTGCCTCACCTGCACCTGAAGCACCTCCCCGCCTCTGTTGAGCATAGAGGTGGCACTGTGCACCTGGTGTGCCTCGCGTCTCAGGCGCGTTTGTAATAATATAGGTTGAGGCTACACGATACAAAGCATAATTTAGTTGCTCAACGATTCCATCAAGAAGACAAAGTACACTACAATGATATATTATGTTGCAAGACATACTTACATAATGATGTTAATTTCCTTAGTGGCGTTTTAAAATTTGGAGTTAGAGCAAATTTGACATAAAGACCTACATGAGAGTATTTTAGTAACATATCATTCATTGTCACTGAAACCCTTTTAAAATGTATCTATATTCACAGCTTGATATTGTACTTAATACTGCGGTCTGTCTCCTTCCGTTCCGCTAGGTCCGCTTCCGCCGCAAGGGATTTGACGCTCCAGTCGTTTGCTTCTGCTGCTACGGATTCCACATTCCAGCCTCGTCATCTCCAGTAGCCCTTTTGCATCGATCCGCCTGAGCCGCCACACCGCTATTTCGCCTGACCGCATTGCCTCTTCCGCACACATCCACAGCTCTGTCGTTGTTTCATTGTTCCGCATCTCGTTCGCGCGCCGCTTCCTCGCGCTGTTGACGCCGCAGTTCCGTCTGGCTGGCCCCGATCCTCATTCCGGCCAACGGCTCCATTCATCCCAGCACCGCCTACGGCTTCCAGCAGCTCTTCCGCCTAGTCTAGTGTCGTCAACCTCCTCTGGAGCCTCCTCTGCCCTGCTACGCCTCCGGCCTACTCCTTCCAACAATTCAGGGCATTCACATCGGCCTTCCAGTGGCCACATCTCCTTCTCCCTTCCTTCCGCCGTGTCGGGCCGCCCACCTACAACTATTGCAGCCTTTCGGCCCTCCTCGCCGCTACACCTAGTTGTGGTTCATGCCCAAGACTCGGGCCATGACCCTCCACACCGACGAGAACACCTCCACCATTGCAATTTCGGACTCTCAGCGCATGGATTAAATCAAAGCCAAGTTGGCGGATCTCACGCTCCTCCTTCGAGGACTTACCGTGACAGTTAATCGTCCTCTGACACCTCCTCCACCGCCACCAATTCCAACCGTCTCGGACTACGTTGGTTTTTGCACCCTGCATCGGACAATGCCCTGGACCATCTCCACCACATTGAGATCCATATGTTCGATGACACCAACTCTCTAGGGTGGATCGTACGCGCCGAGCAGTTCTTCAACCAGCAGGCCACCCCCACTGACGAGAAGGTCCCCCTCACCATAATCTATATGAAGGGCTTGGCGCTCCATTAGGCGCGTTAGATGCGCCAGCAAGTACCTGATATTTCCTGGACCACATTGAAGGAGGAACTCCTCCGCCACTACGACAACCGTCAGACGGATAATGCCTTTGAGCGCCTCAGCTCCGTCCGCCAGCCTGACTCTGTGGCAACTTACATCGACGAATTCATCACGCCGCTATGCATGTTCCCGACTTGGCCCCCGACCACTACTTGGGCTATTTTCAGGCGGGTCTACACCCCCAGCTTCGTGCGCGCCTTCAGGTCCACAACCTGACTATTCTTTCCCGCGCAATGGAGCAGGCTAGGTAACTCGGCGAGGAAATCTACCCATCCCCATCATGCCCCTCGACACGGCCGCCCCACCGCCGCGGCCACTACCGCTACCTCTTCCGCCAGTGGACTCTATTCCCCCACTGGGGCCTCAGCTACTGACTCCGCCTCTGAATCCGCCAGCTCCACGTCCACCGGCCCCCCGGCGGCCCCATCATTTGTCTTACCAACAACAAGAAGAGTTTCGCTGCAAGAGCCTCTGCTTTTGCTGTCAGCAACCGTTCTCTCCCACCCACGTCTGCCCTCTCAGGAACCTATGTGTGTTGCTGGGAGCTGAAGATACTGATTCTGACTCCGGGAAACTGGATCCGCTGACGCTTTCTAATGGTCACTTTAGCCCTCGACCTTGACGTGTTGATACGATGCGGATTATATAGCCCAAGGGGCATTGCTGTATTTTGTATTTTCCCTACTTGCCTATATATAGGAGTGTTAATATGCTTAGAGAGTAGCTTTTAAGTCTAGGGTTTTGACTCTCTTGGAGAGTGGAGTGTCAAAGAGGACCTAGCCTCCGGATGTTTGGCGAGAATTTGTTTCTCGATTGTATCTTATTGTCCAATTATTAATGCAATACTATTTTATTTGATCTTTGTTGATAGTGCCCAAAGCTTGTATGTATTATTCAAGTATCTAAATACAAGGAGAGAATACAAATATATAGGAGAGAAGAATAAATCCTATACATGATGTGGGACTAAAGGAGGAGAAAATAAAGTGGGTCATCAAATGAGCCTTTTACATGGGCTTTTCTAATACTCCCCCGCAAGCTGGAGCGTACAAGTCGTATGCGCCAAGCTTGGATAGGCACTGATAGAAGAGGGTACTAGGTAGAGCTTTGGTGAGGATGTCAGCAACCTGTTCAGTACCCGGAACATGCTTGAGCTCGATCTTCTTCATGTGGACTTTCTCTCGGATGAAATGACAATCTACCTCAATATGCTTCGTTCTTTCATGGAAGACCGGGTTTTTAGCAATATGTATGACAGCTTGACTGTCACATAGGAGGAGAGCTGGTGAAGGTAGTTTAACTCCAAGGTCGGTAAGGAGACTCTCAATCCATGTGAGTTCAGAGACCACAGCATCCATTGCCCGATATTCTGCTTTTGCTGAGGATCGAGCAACCACTGCTTGTTTTTTGCTTCGCCAAGTAATCAGATGTCCTCCAAAATAGGTGCAAAACCCGCTAGTAGATCGTCGATCGTCGAGGGAGCCAGCGTAGTCGGCATCAGAGTATGCCACTAGTGTAGGAATGGAAGATGAGGTTTTGTATACAAGTCCTTGGCCAGGAGCTGTCTTAAGATATCTGAGAATGCGTTCCACAGCCTGGAGATGAGAGCTTCGAGGAGAGTGCATATAGCGACTCACAAGTCCCACAGCGAAAGATATATCAGGTCTTGTAACTGTTAGGTAGATAAGCTTCCCAACTAGACGACGGTAATATTCTGGATTTGGTAGAAGCGAATCAGAATCCGAGCCCTGAGCACATATTTTGTGATTTGCATCCATGGGAGTGTTAATAGGTTTGCAGCCAGAGTAGCCTGCATCATGAAGAAGATCCAGGCAATATTTGCGCTGAGAGAGAACCAACCCATCTGACCGTCTGTCCACTTCCAGACCGAGGAAGTACCGAAGATGTCACAGATCTTTAGTTTGGAAGACGGAGCTCAGATGTAACTTAACGGCCTGTATGCTGTCCAAGTCACTGCCAGTAATAATGATGTCGTCAACATATACCAATAGGAGCACCGTACCAGTGGCCTGGTGGCGAGTAAACAATGAGAAGTCAGCCGAGCTGCGAGTGAAGCCAATTTCCCGGAGAGCTTTGCTGAACTTGTCGAACCATGCCCGAGGGGATTGTTTGAGACCATATAGTGATTTGAGAAGATGACAAACCCGTGACTCCCCGTGGTCTCAAACCCGGGAGGTTGTTGCATGTAAACCGTTTCCTGAAGGTCGCCATTCAGGAAAGCGTTCTTGACGTCGAGTTGAAATAAGGGACATTGGCGATGGACAGCCACGGAAATGAGAATGCGGACCGTGTTGAGCTTAGCGACCGGAGAGAAAGTCTCGTCATAGTCCAGCCCCTGTTGCTGGGTGAAGCCACGAGCAACCAAACGAGCTTTGAGGCGATCAATGGTCCCATCAGGAGCATGTTTAATGACGAAGACCCATTTGCACCCAACAGGTTTCTGGCCGGAGGAAGGGGCACCAAGGTCCAAGTTTGGTTGGCCCAAAGAGCAGCCATCTCGTCTTCCATGGCCGCACGCCACCCAGGATGTTGAAGAGCGTCCTGGACAGAAGTAGGAATAGAGACCGAGGAGAGCGAAGTAGCCAAGGTCTGAAGAGGTGGAGAGAGGCGATGGAGAGAAACATAGTCCGCCATTGGATGAGCGGTAGAGGCCGACACCGGAGCAGCAGAACACAGAGAAGCCGAGGTCCAAGCCGACTGCAGAGGAGCAACGGGAGGAAGAGGGAGACGAGTATAGACCCGAATGACGGGGGGTCGAGGAGGGTCAAGGGTGGGAGGAGGTGGAGGGATGGTGGGAGGGGACTGGACGGGGATCACCGGCCGTGGGAGGGAGGGTGTTGTAGGAGGTGGTGGTAGAAGTGGTGGCAAAGGGGGGGGGGGAAGAAGGGTTGATCCTCCCGGAAAGTAACATCAGCCGATACAGAGATCTTCCGGGTGAGCGGAGAGTAGCAAACATAGCCCTTTTGGGTGCGGGAGTAACCGACGAAAATGTGTTTGGCCGCACGGGGATCCAGTTTGTCAAGAGTAGGGCCCAGGTGATGGACAAAGCAGGTACATCCAAAAACCCGGGGGGTGAGGGGGAAGGCAGGTGTGGAGGGAAAAAGAAGGCTGAAGGGGGTAGCATTCTGGAGAACTGGAGAGGGGAGACGGTTGATAAGAAAACATGCAGTGGACACCGCAAAGTTCCAGAAGACTTTCGGAACGTGCATGTGAAGCATGAGGGAACGAGCAACATCAAGCAAGTGGCGGTTCTTTCGTTCGGCGACCCCGTTTTGTTGAGGGGTGTAGGGACAAGAGGTCTGGTGAACAATACCGAAGTTTGCGCAGAGAGTGGCAAACTCGTGGCTAGTGTATTCCCGGGCATTATCAGAGCGGAAAGTTTTAATGGTGGTAGAGAATTGCGTACGAGTCTCTAACACAAACGCCTGAAAGACACGAGGAAGCTCAGAGCGATCATGTAGGAGATACAACCAGGTAGTGCGAGAGTAATCATCAATAAATGTTAGAAAATAACGATAACCAGAAATGCTAGAAACTTTATATGGTCCCCAAATATCAGAATGTATTAAATCAAACGGAGCAGAGCTCCTAGTACAATGAGCGGGATAAGAAGAGCGAGGCTGTTTGCCAATAATACAAGAATCGCATTTAAAAGCAGGAAGAGAAAGGTCTGGAAGCGCCTTCTGGAGGATAGGTAGAGGGGCATGCCCAAGCCGACAATGCCAATCAGACGAGGAAACAGAGGAAAGGGATGTGGGAGAGACATCGAGGAGGTAGAGCCTGTTCTGCAGTCGACCCCTACCAATGGTAATTCGCGTCTGTCGATCCTGTATCAAAAAAACAGAAGAGGTGAAGGTGATAAAGCAATTCATATCAGTAGTAAGACGACCAACAGAGAGTAAATTAAAAGGTGAGGCTGGCACATAAAGAACGAAACGAAGAGAGAGAGAGGGAGGGAGGAAGAGATCAGAGCAGCCGGAGATCGGGACAAGCGCACCATTGGCCACAGTAATAGACGGGGGATGAGCAGCAGCAGAGAACTGGGGCGGTCGGAAGTGATGTGGTGGGTGGCTCCCGAGTCCAGGATCCAGCGAGATCCAGAGGAAAGACAGTCAGTACCTGCAGTAGAGGTGGAGACAATACCTGCATGGGAGGTGGAGGCAATGGAAGCAGAGGGTGGGTTGAGGAGCCCCTGGAGTTGTTGCAGCTGAAGGCGAAGAGCCTCAAGATCCGTACCAGTCGGAGGAGAGCTATCGGTAACAGCAGCAGTAGGCGGGCGAGGAGGGTAGCCATGTTTCTTGTGACAGACTGCTTCAGTATGGCCATCCCGGCCGCAGTAGGTGCACTTGGGCCGTCCGCGGCCACCACGGCCCCGCCCACGGGAGCCCGTACGACCACCCCGAGTAAAAGAGGGTTGTGGAAGTAACGGAGGAAGGGCCTGCTGAAGAAGGGCCGGCGAGGGTGGTGCAGGAGCCTCCGGTAGAGGTGGTACGCGAAGTAACATCGAGCAGACATCAGAGAAGGAAGGGGTAATGGGTGAAGCCAGAACCTGGGCCCGGATACTGTGCAGGTGTGGCGGGACGCGAGCCATAATCATAGCAATACAAACAGCCTCCTTCTGGGCGCGTTGGGAAGCGAGATCAGTAGTCGCGGGCTGGTGCTGAATCCAGTCCTCCGTGAGAGTTTTAGCACGGGCCACGAAGGAGGTCATGTCCAGAGCTTTGCCAACATCCAAGGCTTGAAGATCAGTGATGATGTCAAAAAGGTGCTGAAGGCTGTCCTTCCCTGAGTACAACGAATGAAGTTCATCCCACATGGCTTTGGCGGTCTCATGATACATGATCATCTGGTACGGCTCACCCTCCACCGAGTTCAGGATCCAGGTCTGGACGCGACCGTCATTGCGGAGCCAATCATCAGTAGGAGGAGTTGGTGAGCCCTGGGTAAGATGACGGGCAAGACCCTTGGCCTGTAAGACCCGGCGGACGGAGTGGACCCAGGGAATGAAGTTGGACTTGCCAGAGAGGGAAATAGTAGTAATCCGAAGCTCATCGCGGAGTTCGAGAGGAGCCACGTGGTCGGCCGGGGGTTGAGCGGTAGTGGAGTCGCTGGAGGACATGGCGACTGAGGAGGAGCAGACAGCAGGGCTCGGAGAGAACAAACCGCGCGGCAAGCAGTGGGTGAAAGGAGGTCGCGGCGGACTGGAGGTCGCGGCGAACTGAGTGAGGCCGCGGCGAACAGGAGCAGTCCGCGAAAGGAGGTCGCGGCGAGTTGGAAGAGGTCGCAGCGGTGTTGAGCAGATCGCAGCTGTTTAGAGCAGAGCTGGAGCAGTCCGCGACAGAGGTCGCAGTGGTTTGGAGCAGAGCTTGGAGGAGGTCGCGGCGAACTGGGGGCAGTCCGCGGCAGAGGTCGCAGCAATGTGGAGCAGATCGCAGCGGACTGGGGCAGGTCGCTGAAAAAAAACACCGTGGCGGACTGAAGAAGAGATCGCGAGAAAGAAGCCACGCAGCAAGAGAAGAGCGCACAGTGGACACAAGGAGAGCCCGCAACGGACAGGAGCAGTCCGCAAGAGACTGCGGATAGAGAGTCCGCGAGCACAGAGGCTCGAGCGGACAGAAATAGAGCGGGCTAGAGGGAGCAGTCCGCGAGCAAAGAGGCTCGAGTGGACACAAACAGAGAGTGCAGCGGACAGGAAGGATCGTCCGGAGCGGATAGAGAGAGGTGGGCCCCACGAGTCAGAGCAGAAGATGGCTATAAGAAGCCTGAGGAGGGTGGAACCACGGAGAGAGAGAAGAGAGGCGGAAGCAGAAGGCAGTCCGCACGAGACCGGAGCGGACAGGAAGGCAGTCCGCAGGGTAGCCGAGCGGACAGATGCAGAGGGGCAGTCCGCAGAGAGGCGGATGCAGAAGGGCAGTCCGCAGAGAGGCGGATGCAGAAGGGCAGTCCGCAGAGAGGCGGATGCAGAAGGGCAGTCCGCAGGAGACCGGGCGGACAGAAAAAGGGCAGGTCGCAGCTAGAAGGAACCTGACTCTGATACCATGTTGATAGTGTCCAAAGCTTGTATGTATTATTCAAGTATCTAAATACAAGGAGAGAATACAAATATATAGGAGAGAAGAGAGAAGAATAAATCCTATACATGATGTGGGACTAAAGAAGGAGGAGAAAATAAAGTGGGCCATCAAATGGGCCTTTTACATGGGCTTTTCTAATAATCTTGATACAACTGTAACATATCACAGCTCTCTTGTAAACTTTGTCTATACCTTTTTTCAAATGTCAACCATGTTGTATATTTTTCTTCCTTGAACAATCAAACTAATAATGGCTTGTTTCCTTGCAATAATCATAACGTCAAATGGATATTGAATCTTAGAATTAAATATCATCTTTCATTTCTTCATTCCTTCTCGAACTTTTAATAACCCGTTGATAACTGTAGAGAGAAAATGAAAGGTACAATATATTCTTTCACAATGGAGCATAATATAGGAGATACAACAAGACACCCAACACCGATAGGCGGTGTGGGACTAAACTCAATAATATAAATACTACTAACTCTAACACTCCCCCTCAAGCTGGAGGGAAAACCTACAACTTGAACACAACATAAAACGGAAGGTAAAAGAAGGTTGGCAACATGAGACAAAACAGCAGCCACCGAGGCCCAACCGCGTGTCACCGGGGATACTACAACCGGGCAAAGGCCACACGACGTTGGTCCACAAACCGACCATGATCACGCTGCATACACCCGGAGTTGAAACTAGGTCAACCAAGAATGTCAAACCATTCCTACCACAAAGCGAAGAAAAGAAACGGGGAGACAAACAACAGATGAAATCAATATGGGGGGCATGTGTGATTAAGGCAGGAGTCGGGAAAGAGTCATCCGAGTCGCCGTTATCACAAACATTCCCCCTCACGTGGAATACATGCATGAAGGCATAGACTATGCCTGGAGGCCGTGACGGACACTCCCCCTCACGTAGATCACGTGCACGTGTGCGACCCTCGTCGGATACATGAACCCAGATCACGTGGAGGAAGGCCGAAATCGTAAAGAGACACAAACAACAACACAACAACCACAAACAACTTTAAAAAAAACAGAAGCTATGGAAAAGCTAGACCGGGAAGAAGAAGAGGCACATGCGCAGCAACAGCAAGGCACGACTATCAGATCTCGACCGGAAAACAGGAGCAGCAATACCGGAAGGGAAGAGCAGCAGCAACATGGATCCACCAAGCCGGAAGAGGAGGCGGCAAGCCAGAGTTGTCGACAGCCGGAGCAGCAAGACCAGGCGAGAGGAGGCACGGTCCTGTAGATCTAGCGCAGATGGAGGTGCTGGAGGAGGAGGCGCAGCGGCAATAGAAGACCGATGGGAGAAGCTGAGCGCAGAGAAGCAACCGGCAAGGAACCTTCCGGGCCGGAGAAGAAGTAGGCCCGGGCAGAGTAGCAATACCATCTGCTGTCGGCGGGAGAAGGGGAAGCTCCGCATCAGTCGTCGATGGCATAAGCAGTCGGCGAAGTCATCGGGAGAAGCAGCGCACTGAACGGGATCGTCGACGAAGGCAGACGGAGCCGACGATGACGCAGGTGGAAGCAGTTGGCGAAGCAGCACAGCAGCACACGACAGGAGCAGCAGCGGAAGCAGCACACGGCGTCGATGACACAGGCGGAAGTAGCACACGATAGCAGCGGCAGTGAAAGCAACACACGACGTCGATGACGCAGGCGGAAGCAGCACACAGCAGCGACGGCGGAATATGAACCACTCCTGTTGACAGGATCAACGATCGACTTTGTCGATAGGAGCGGCGGGCGTGAGCCCTAGCAGCTCTCGGAAACGGAAGCACGGGTCGGGGGTGGGGGGAGAGTAGTAGCGGACGCGGAATCGGGAAAAAAATTAGGTTTCAGAATCTCCCTCTGATACCATGTAGAGAGAAAATGAAAGGTGCAATATATTCTTCCACAATGGGGTATAATATAGGAGATACAACAAGACACCCAACACCGATAGGCGGTGCGGGACTAAATAATATAAATACCAAGGTTTTAAGAACCAAATCGGAGAACGAACCGGTGAGATCAAAGGTTCAAGGTCCGACCGGTTGGACCGGTCGAACAGGGGTTGAACCGTGATGTTAGATAATAACATATCACATATGATGAATCATAAGTTCATATCATATTATATATGATTAAAATATCAAATTGAACTTAAATTGAAATGTAACTAAATATAACCATTTTATTAGAGAAAATAATTTTGTAAATAATCGAATAGTTATATATATTTTAAGATATGTGTGTTTGTAATTTAAATATCTATTTTAAATATATATTACAAATATTTCATTATTTCTTAAATTTTGAATTTTGTATATATAATTTAATATTGTTTTTTAAAGATATATTATATATTGAGTTCTAAGCGGGGAAGATAGTTTGTAAGATGTAAAAAATAAATTTAAAATTTTGTAAATATATATAAAATTATTATTTATTAAGTTATATTTAAATATTAAAGTGTACGACAAATTTAAGAATATATAATAAATAATTAAGTATTTAAATATTTATTACGGAATATAAATTATATAGATAGTAAATATATATAGTTTAGTTCGAACCAAAACAACAAATGTCACTTGCTTGAGTGGCCAGCATCTTTGTTATATTAGGTAGTGTCTGGGTTCGATCCCCAGCGCTCTCCTTTTTTCTGCCTTTTAATAGGTCCGCCCGGTTGCCTATTAACCGGCCCGGTTTCCAATTAACTGGTCTAACCGTCCGGTTCACTGGTTCTCGTCCGGTTTGCGATCAATGCGGTTTTAAGGACCTGACCGGACCGGCCGGTGAACCGGTCCGCGGTCCGACCGGTTGAACCGGCCGGTCCGGTCCGGTTTTTAAAACATTGATAAATACTACTAATTCTAACAATAACAAACAACTGCATAACTTTCTAACCATTTTCGCATGTAGTATGTCTTAGTTCAAACTTCAAAGATATGAAGTGTAGATGTGATGTCTTGTAATGCAATGGTGTTTTCTTGATGACAAAAAAAATCACAAAAATTCACATGACAAAAATAAAGAAACCAACAAATTGAGCATCTATCTTGACATGAATGTAACATATATGCACTTAAAATTCATCAAAATATAATTTAGTTCATCAAGATGTTATTTCAAAGGCGTATCTTCTCTCAGAGGATGAGAAAATATAGGTTGTGTCAATAACTTGTTGATAATAGAGTTCGGCATACTCAGCTTCATTAATTCTTCATACACAATTTCATAGATGACTTCATTTGCAAGACAAAGCAGATCTTTTTGATGTCCAAACTTAAAGTCATCCACAAAATGAGGCCTTTTCAGGAAAACGGTATTTGTTGGAAGCGAAATAGTGGGCGCAACACAATGAGCACACAACTTGCAACGACAAACAAATTATCTTCTTTATATATAAAATAAAAGTTTACAAAGCTTCACAACTCAAGGTTTACAACTCAAACACTTCACTTCAAGAAGTCACACACACACACATCAATACAAGCAAAAAATAATCGCCACTTCCTTTTGGAGTTAGTCGGAACTGCTGTCCGCAATCATTAGAGTTCAGTCCGCAGCTTTTACTAATTTGGTGTTGTCCACTGTTTATAAAACAGTCCGCAAATAGCTGTTAGAAAAGCTGTCCGCCACCTTTGACCACAGCTTTTACTAATTTGGTGGTCCACTGTTTAGAAAACAGTCCGCAAATTCAGCCCGCTATAGGCTGTTTGTAAAATTCCTGTTCGCAGAAATTTATCTCCGCCACCTTGTAAATTGCTTCAGCATCTATTTTTAAGAAAACAAACATATATATAGGCAAAGCCACCAAATGAAAAGTGGACACGTGGCCCACCAATAAATGCAGACTCACCATTCCGCCATTCAACCACCGTTTCAGTTTTATTAAAATAAATATATATATATATCTCCGTTGACTCGGTCAAACATTCATTTCCGCCAACAATCTCCCCCTCAAACACGGCAGCACATGCCGAGTTTGCTCTTGCACTTCAGGAACGTCTCTGTCTTCAACGCCTTCGTGAAAATATCTGCCGTCTGCTCTCCTGTGGGGCAGTAGATCAACTCCACAACCTTCTGCTGCACCTGCTCTCGAAGAAAGTGATACTTCGTCTCTATATGCTTGCTACGCCCATGCAGCACTGGATTCTTCGCTAGCTGAATTGCAGACATGTTATCCACATACACCGTCACAGGACCATCCTGTGCATGGTGCAACTCCTGCAGGAGATTTCTCAACCAAATTGCTTGACACGTACAGGCTGCCGCTGCGATGTACTCAATTTCGCATGTAGACAAGGCGATCGTTGCCTGTTTCTTTGAGCACCATGAGAACACAGCTGTTCCCATATGAAAAGCGTATCCAGAAGTGCTCTTCCGGTCATTCACATCTCCTCCGTAATCACTATCAGAGTACCCGACCAGCTCCAACTTTTCTGCAGATGAGTACATCAAACCATGATCTCTTGTCCCATTCACATACCTTAAAATCCTCTTCGCTGCTGTGAAGTGATCTTGCTTCGGTTCCTCCATATATCTACTAACAACTCCAACCGCATACATAATATCAGGCCTAGTGAAAGTCAGGTAGCGTAGACTTCCAACTAGACTCTTGAACATTGTAGAGTCAACTGCTTCCTCCTTTGAATCCTTCCTTAGCTTCACCCCCGGATCTGCAGGAGTAGCGATAGTCTTGCTATTCTCCATCCGGAACTTCTTCAGAATCTCTTCCGCATACTTTTTTTGAGAAATGAAGATCCCATCTTCACTTTGTTGTACCTCAATGCCCAAGAAGTAAGTGAGTTCTCCCAGATCAGTCATCTCAAACTCCTTTTTCATCGTCTTCTTGAACTCTTCAAACATAAGAGGATTGTTGCCAGTGAATATCATGTCGTCAACGTACAAGCACACGACCATGATATCTCCATTCTTTTCCACCTTCGTGTAGAGTGCATACTCATACGGGCTCTTCATGTACCCGTTCTTCTGGAAGTATCCATCAATTCTTTCATTCCACACACGAGGCGCTTGCTTCAACCCGTACAACGCCTTCTTCAATTTGTAGACCTTCCTCTCTTGGCCTTTCACTTCATATCCAGGAGGATGCTGCACGTACACATCTTCTTCCAGGTATCCATTAAGAAATGCGGACTTGACGTCCATCTGACAGATCTTCCACTTATATTGAGCAGCTAGTGCAATGATCAGTCTGATAGTGTCTATCCGCGCCACTGGAGCAAAGACCTCGTCATAGTCCACTCCTTGAACTTGCCTATAGCCTTTCGCGACGAGTCTTGCCTTGTGCTTCTCCACTTCTCCATCCTTGTTCTTCTTCACTCTATACACTCATTTCACACCAATGGGCTTATGACCTGCCGGCAGAGTGACCAACTCCCAAGTATCATTCCTTTTGATGGATGTCATCTCTTCATCCATTGCTTTCCTCCAAGTCTTCTCTTGAGCAGCTTCATCATACGAGTATGGCTCACAATCTGCTAAAAGACAATATAAAGAAAAATTAGCATGAATTGGCTCTGTCTCTTCGTAGATCTCCTCCAACCTTCTCATCCTAGGTTGAGAACCATTAGAGATGCTCCTGCTGGTGCTTGCTCTATCAGAATTGCTTCTGTTGGTGCTTACTCCACTAGAGTAGGGAGTCGAAGCTCCCCCTGAATCTCTGCTCGGTGGTGATGGTGGTTCAACTCCACCATCCTCAACTTCAGCTTCGTGACCACCTTCTTCATCATCATCGTCATAGAACATTCCTTTGACGCTTCTTTCCTTCTCATCCCAGCTCCAGCAGCTATCTTCTTCAAACAACACATCTCTAGAGATGATTGCCTTCTTCGTCACTGGGTTGTATAACTTATAAGCTTTACTCATCGGAGCGTAGCCTACAAATACACACTTCTCACTCTTATCATCCAACTTCTTCCTCTTCTGCTCAGGGATGTGAGCATAAGCTACACACCCAAACACTCTCAAGTATTGCACACTTGGCTTCCATCCACTCCATGCCTCATATGGAGTCTTAAACTTCACACTCTTAGTTGGACATCTGTTCAACAAGTACACAGCGCATTGTACTGCTTCAGCCCAGAACATCTTCGGCAACTTCTTCTCCTTTATCATACTTCTCGCCATATTCTGAATTGTCAAGTTCTTTCTCTCGCAACTCCGTTCTGCTGAGGCGAGTATGCTGTAGTCAACTGATGAGCAATCCCATGCTCTTTGCAGAAAGCATCAAATAACTTTGAGGTGTACTCCCCACCTCGGTCAGTTCTGAGTACCTTAAGATACTGTCCACTCTCCTTCTCTGTCATTGCCTTGAACTCCTTGAACTTGTCAAGGGCCTCAGATTTTTCCTTCAAGAAGTAAACCCAACACTTCCGACTAAAATCATCAGTGAAGGTAATATAGTATTTGCTTCCTCAAACTGAGGCAATATCAAACGGACCAGCAATGTCCGAATGAACCAGTTCAAGCTGTCTTCATGCTCTACGAGACTTTCCTCCTTCAAAACTCTGTCGCTTCTGCTTTCCCTGCGTACAAGCTTCACAGATCTTCTGTGGCGGTAAGATCTTAGGCAAACCTTCCACCATCTTCGCATGTGACAGAAGCTTCAGACCACTGAAGCCTAAGTGACCCATCCTATGGTGCCACAACCAGGCTTCTTCTTCCTCTTCAGTTCTTACTAGGCATGTTGTCTCCTCGGCATCCATCTTCAATGTAAAGAGACGATTCGTCGTCATCTTTACTTTCACCACCTCTTTTCCTTGCTGGTTCTTCATAGCCAACAAATCATCCTTCAACTGAATGCAGTAACCTTTCTCCACCAACTGTCCAAGGCTTAAGATGTTACTCTTCAAGCCAGGAACATAGAACACATCATTGAGATGCACCTTCATGCCATTGAGAGTGACCACTATCAATCCTTTGCCTTCTACTGAGATCTTTGAAGCATCACTGAAGCTAACCTCACCAACACTTGGTTCAAGGTTAGCGAACAACTCCTTCTCACCACACATATGGTTGCTCGCTCCTGTGTCCAAGTACCAAACATTATTTCTACCTTCTTCAGCTCCTCTGTAAGTCAAGAACATCATTGGATCACCACCAGTGTTTCTTGCTTCAGCATAGTGGTTGGTCTCCTCATTCCTCCTTGGAAGTCTGCAATCATAACTCATGTGCCCAAACCTGTTACAGTTGTAACATTGGACTTGTGTCATTCCTCCACGACCTCTGCCTCGGCCTCTTCCACGGCCTCTTCCTCTTCCTTCTTGCTCTCTACCTTGAGGTTGCTCCGCCTCTCTCTGGAAGTTCTGATGTCTTCTCCTCTTCTTCCTCTGCCTCTGCCTTGGTAGCCTCGACCTCGCTGACCACCTTCTCTTCCTGAACTCTCTCCAAAGTTCAGCTGAGTCTGAAGTGCTTTCTCTAAGCCACTTGACTCTTCATCTTGTAGCATGCGGTATTCATGGGCTTGCAGAGAGCCTATGAGTTCATCAACAGATATCTGAGTGAGATCCTTCGACTCTTCTATCGCCACTACTATATAGTTAAACTTCTTTGACATCGATCGCAGAAGTTTCTCCATAAAACTCACATCATCAATTGTCTCTCCGTTGCGCTTCATTTCGTTTGCAAGCGTCCGCAGACGAGTAACATAGTCACCAACTTTCTCAGAGTTTTGCATCTTCATAACTTCATACTCTGCTCGGAGAGATTGAAGCTTCACCTTTTTTGCCTTGTCAACTCCTTGCAAGGAGCGTTGCAAGGTTTCCCAGGCTTCTTTAGAGGTTCTAGCGTCCGAGATCTTCTCAAAGGTTGCTTCATCAACCCCTTGATATAACAAGAACAATGCTTTCTTGTCTCTCTTCCTTGCCTCTCTCAGTGCCGTCCTTTGTGCGTTAGTCAACGCCGCCTCTTGCTCAGTAGTCTGCTCTTCATACCCATCATCAACTATCTCCCAAAGCTCCTTTGATGCTAGCAGCACTCTCATCTGGATGCTCCAGTTCCCATAGTTCGTCTTCGTCAACTTCGGAACTTGACCCGGCATAGCATTTACCATCTCCATTACTGCGATCTCTTCAACTCTTCTGAGTTGCTAACAAGGTTCGGAACCTCGCTTTGATACCACTGTTGGAAGCGAAATAGTGGGCGCAACACAATGAGCACACAACTTGCAACGACAAACAAATTATCTTCTTTATATATAAAATAAGAGTTTACAAAGCTTCACAACTCAAGGTTTACAACTCAAACACTTCACTTCAAGAAGTCACACACACACACATCAATACAAGCAAAAAATAATCGCCACTTCCTTTTGGAGTTAGTCGGAACTGCTGTCCGCAATCATTAGAGTTCAGTCCGCAGCTTTTACTAATTTGGTGTTGTCCACTGTTTATAAAACAGTCCGCAAATAGCTGTTAGAAAAGCTGTCCGCCACCTTTGACCACAGCTTTTACTAATTTGGTGGTCCACTGTTTAGAAAACAGTCCGCAAATTCAGCCCGCTATAGGCTGTTTGTAAAATTCCTGTTCGCAGAAATTTATCTCCGCCACCTTGTAAATTGCTTCAGCATCTATTTTTAAGAAAACAAACCTATATATAGGCAAAGCCACCAAATGAAAAGTGGACACGTGGCCCACCAATAAATGCAGACTCACCATTCCGCCATTCAACCACCGTTTCAGTTTTATTAAAATAAATATATATATATATATCTCCGTTGACTCGGTCAAACATTCATTTCCGCCAACAGTATTTAGACCGCAGTTGTGTTAACACAGAGCACATCTTGATATTGACGCAGGACGAATCTATAGGCGGCGAAAAATCAACGACCTAACCCAACATGCTATGCAAAAGACCGAGGGTTAGATCACAAATTAGATAATAAATAAAATCATCTCACACAAACAATTCAATGCAAGACAGAATAATTTATTTAAGCGAAACAAGCTTAAGCTTTTCTACGCGTGGAGGCCCAAAGTAGGAGCGCGCGGTGAATAGACCCTGCAAATCACAATAATAATCTAACCAACAACTATCATGCAAGATATTCAAAGCAAGTACAACACTTAATCCAATATAAATATGCTGAAAATAATAATCCAATACAACAATACTCAAAAAATAATGGGCTGACCAAGGCACTAAAGAATCCGGAGTCGGAGATGCGTGGGCGACGATCCAATGTAGAATCAGCGGCGTGAAAATGATGGTGGTGGCTGTCCTCGGCGGTGGATTGTGAGATCGGACCGGAAATAGGTAGATCCGACCACGTAGGTGGAGATCCGGGCCGGGAAAGGGTAGATCCGACAATAATAAATCGGATCCGGGCTGATCCGGAAGGGGAGAGTTAGGGTTTGTGGCTCCATGTGTGGGGGTGGGGGGGGGGGGGGCTGTCCGAAAGGGAGAAATAGGGTGAGGAGGGGGTGGAGGATGCAGGAAGTAGGGGGGAGGAGGCGGGTGGTTTTGGGGGGGGGGGGGAAATAAACCTGGGCGGTGGCTTTCAGCGAGATGGTGGCGGAGATAGGGGTGAACTTTAGTAATGAATAGTAAATTTCATAATTCAACATTACACAGAGAATGAGATTCTCTGGTCAGCCAACTGTGGTTGGGTTCTTGGGGGGACTGAGAGCGGCGGCAAGGGGTTCTGGAGGGGGAGAGGTGGGCTAGGGTTAGGGGAAGACTTGCGGGGGAAGATATCAACCTAAGAGTCGTCACATAGGGTTCCACGGAGTCGGCACCGTGGCGGGATCGCGGGAATCCGGGAATACAAATCTCCAAATTTTGCAATGTCTTCAACCAGCCCACAAATCATCTATTTATAATAAAAGGAGTATTAGGGCATCCCACCAACGATGGCTATGATTGGTCGAAGGTGGGGCCACCTAAATACATCAAAATAAAATGCAAAATAATGAAATAATATATCAAATCGGTTCGCAACGCGAATCCGAACACATCTGCGGAGTCTGATCGTCGATCCGGGCACGTCATATATGAAAAGTTGTCAAATCAGCACCGAATGGGCCCAAAACTCGTCATCCACTGCAAGTGCTGGTCTATGATCCACATCAATCTCCCCGGTTTGAAAGAATCCATCTCCTGATGAATAGGGATCAGAATTATCTCGTTGTATGCCAGGTAAAACTCGAAGAAGTCCACCAGAGGTCGCCCAAGTGTCGTCGCTGGAAAAGTGTCCTCGCCAATCAACTCCCCCTGACTGAAAAGTTGTCATCTCCAGTGAATGGAGACGGTCGTGCTGAAGTCGAAGTCCAGGGGCGAATCGATCAAGCTCTGCTGCAAGTATTCAAGAATCACCAACGTCTGTAGTGGGAATGCACTGGTGGAGTCTGGTCTCCATGAAGTTCTCATCGCTCAACTCACGAGTGGTGGATCCCGGTGCGATCGGCGGCGCCATCGGTAGAATCAAAGAAGACGAGTCCCCGTGTGGGTGGGTGTCAGAAGTAGGTGAGTAGTGGTGACCATCAGACATAGGGGGGCTATGAGGGTGGCAAGGCAACGGGAGTGGAGGTGTGGGCGGCTGAAAATCCCCACTGTTTGGGTCCACATACTCGTGAGGCTCGTAGTACGACGTCATATCCTCAACATTAAATACCAGGTTAAGTTGCTAGTGGAATTTGAGAGTTTGGAAAAAGACACACAATGTTCAAGGAAAACTGTGAGAACATTCCTTTGTCAGATGGGTTTGTTGCAAGAGCTATCAATTTTAAGCTGACATCGAAATGCTACTCTTTTAAGACGGAGAAGTATCGGAAGAAAACACAGGTTAGTCTGAAAGACCTCAAATGTTTCATCTGTATTGAGGACGAGAACCGGACTATGCACGTTATAGAGGCGGTTAGTAAGCAGAAGTTTGTTGCTAACATGATTATGCATCCTAAGTAAAAGTCTACGTCTGGAAAGACTAAACCACCCATCAGTGCACCCATAGTTGCTAACACTAGCAGAAAAATTAAAAAATTTAAAAGCAAGTGATACAACTATAATAAGTTGGGTCACTGTGCTTCCGAGTTTAAGCAACCCAAAAGGGGTGAATCCAACACACATAAGACAGATAACAAAGCAAACATGTTTTATCAAACTGTGTCTGCCAACTTTGTCTTCATAGTTGGAAATAGGAAGATCAGTATTGAGTGGTGGATAGATTCAAGTGTTACATGTTCACGTCTGCTATAATTCTGCGCTTCTGAAAGATGTCACTGCAGCTGAAGAGACAGTTACTGTTGCGAATGGAGACACTGCTCAGGTACTTCAGACTGAGACTGCGGATCTGGTACACTCTTTAGGAACGCATTAAATTTTGAAAAATGTTAAATTTATACTCACATTAGATGGTAATTTAGTTACAATTAACATGTTATGCAATGCTAGTATGTCATTTAACATTAGTAGTGGTATGGTAACTCTAATGATAAATTCGCATTATTTTTGGTTGTGCTTATGTCGTAAATTGGATGTATAGGTTGAGTCTAGCAAACAAAGTAGTAAATCAAGTTAGTTCAAATCTGATAGATCCTAAAACTTTACGTGCAAGACTAAGACATGTGAACTATAAAAAACCAATGTTGCTAACTAAAACTCACAATATTCTCTTAGATAAAACAATCAAGTTTGATAAATGTGAAATTTATGCTCAGAGTAAGATAATTAGAACACGTTTTACTCAGATTTCTAGAAGCACACAATTGCTAGAGTTAATACATTTTAACATATGTGACTGCAAAAGCTGTCACAAGAGCAGGTCGGAATTATTTGATAACTTTTATCGACGACTACTGTAAATTTAGCCACATTTATCTACTTAAATCAAAAGATAAAACTTTTAAAAAATTTTCGTATATTCAAAAATAGGGTTGAAAATCAACTTTACATGACAATAAAAACACTAAGACGTGATAGAGGAGGAGAATATGTCTCGGGGGAGTTTAGAGATTTTTTTTATCATCAATGATATAATCCCTGAAACCACCGTCCCATACTCATCACAATCCAACGGTATCGCTGAGAGAAAAATAAAACTTTAACAGAAATGTTGAATTCTATGTTGTTGATTGTTGGCATGCATGCGGCCTATATAGGTGAAGCTGTCCTCACGTCAAATCACATTCTTAATAATGTTGCTCATACAAAGTTAAAACAAACACCCTATGAGCTTTGGTTTAAGAGACCTCCTAGATTTGACAATCTTAAGACTTGAGGTTGTATCGTTTATGTTAAGATACCTGATTCTAGAAGAGTTAAGATTGGACCTAGAACAGACACATGAGTCTACCTAGGATATGCAGAGGATAATGCTGCAAACAGATTTGTAGATCTCTCAACCAACACTGTAATAGAATCTTAAGATTTTTTTTAAGATAAGTTCCTTAAAGATAAAAACTTGACTCTTACAGGTCTGTCAACCACTAATACTGAGACTACTGTTGAGCCAAAACTAAGAATTTCTGACACTGAGCCCATAAACAATAATGGTTTAGCATTTAAAAGTTATCTAATAAAAAACTATTACCTAAAAGCTTCGATACAGACTCTGTGACTTACCAAGTAGAAGCTGATTCATCTACCTATAAGAAAGCGATGTGATCTAGGGATTCTCTATTATGCAAAGAAGTCATAGATGATGAGATGAATTCTCTCCTGCAAAACCATACTTGGACCTTGGTTGACTTGTCCAAAGGGGCTACAACCATTGGAAGTAAGTAGGTCCTTAAAGAGAAGTTAAATTTTGATAGCAGTACAATCAAATACAAAGCACGTCTAGTTGCAAAAGGCTTCACTCAAGTGAGTGGTATAAACTACTTTGATATATACTCACTTGTTTGTCACATTGTGATAATTAGAATTCTTCTCGCATTAGCATCTATTGAACATTTAACTGTTCATCTGATAGATGTCAAAACTGCATTCTTGAATGGAGATCTGACTGAGGAGATTTATATCCACCAACCTGAAAGGTTTGTCGTAGAAGGACTGGGAAACAAGGTCTTTAAGTTGATTAAGTCACTCTACGGATTGAAGCAAGTACCGAAATTGTGGCATGAGAAATTTGACACTTGTGTTAAAGATAGAGTTTCAAATCCAGCTTATCAGATAGATGTTTGTACGTAAGAACAAGTTCAAATAAAGTGTCAATTATATGCTTGTATGTTAATAACATGCTAATTCTAGGTACTGATCAGCCTAAGGTGGAAGACATGAAAGTTACCTTGACGAGATAATTTAGCATAACAGACTTAGGTGTGATAAAAATCTTCCTAGAAATTGAAGTGAACTTCACTGAAAATGATATTACACTAAGTCAGAGTCACTACATTAGAAATCTACTAGAAAAGTTGGGTTATGATAATAACAAAAAAATGAGAGTTCATACGACTACAATAATAAATTGAAACTGAATGAATGTTCACTTATTAGACAGTTGGATTACACCAAACTCATAGGAAATCTCATGTATGCTACAACCTGCACTAGACCTGACATCGTCTTTACGGTCGGCATATTTAGTAAATTCACTAGTAACTGTGGAAAGGACCACTGAGATATCTTAGAAAGGCTAATGAGATACTTAAAGTATACTGAGAACTATGTTTTATATTACAATGGACATCCTCCAGTGCTTGAAAGGTATTTTGATGTCTCATAATGCTCAGAAATTGTTGATAGTAGATTCACTAGTGTTTTTGTGTTTTCACTAGGAGCAGCTGTAGTAGCTTAGAAGTCAAAACGACAAACATGCAATACACTATCTTATATGTAATCAAAACTCTATGTTCTATCTTCAGCAGGAGAAAAACAGAGTGAATAAGAGATCTGATAATGGGCATTCCAATGACGAGTCTGAAAATGCATTCTATTTCGATCTATTGTGACAATTAAGCCACAAATATCATTACAACAAATATGTTGTTCAATGAAAAACAAAAACAACTAATGATGAAACAAGTCTGGTTGACCTATCCACAAGTCAGGGAATAATCTCCTATTGGACGTGAGATCAAAAGATAATGTAACAGATGTCCTAACCAAGAGCTTATGTAAAGTTCTAACAACTATAACATCGGAGGAGATAAGATTAAAGTCTATTTATTAGAACTTAATATCTTGCTTATGTTTTAAATTTTAGAACTGAAATCTGCTTACATTCAAGCATCTAGAGTGAGTACACTACAGTATTTCAGATGCTATCTGATGAAAATCAAAAATGAATAGTTGTCAGTCATTCCAAATGTGATGACTTACATAATTATTTTATTCAAAAGCTGATTTAGGTATCATTTCAAAAATGAATACTGAAGTTGCTGATATGTGTCATGATATTATGATTATTAGTTATATCATTCCAAACTTGATGATATAATAGTCATAGCTTGTTGTATCATTCCAAACTTGATGACATAACATAATTGTGAAATAGTTAATAATAATTTTAATAATCGAAGGAACATGATTTGATTTTATAAAATCAAATATTCTAATTTTTTGTACATAGGATAAAATGCTGACTTGGGATTCTTTTTTTCCTGATTAGAATATTACGCTATTTTACTGCTAAAACTAATCATTTTATATTTGATAGCAAATGTTTGAATTTATAGAGATTGGTCTCATGATATTCTTATTGTAACAGTTTGCATATCAAATAGAGAATGGGGGAGAGAAACTTGATTTCGACCTGAATGATGATGATCTGTTGTTTACATAGATCAAAGATCAGTTATCTGTTTGAGTTTTCAGTTTTATTTACTGTTTGGTTTGGTACTATAGTTTGAGTTTAGATTTATCATGTGCTCTAACACTCATATTTATGTTTTTGAAAAACTCATTTATGTGGTTATTAATTCTTGTTTTAAGTGACATGTTCTGTGATATCATTTATATACAACATAGGATGAGATTGTTGAGTTATATTTATATGAATGGTAACAGGTCCTTATTAGATTTGGTTAGGATCCGGTAGAAATCCAATAACCCGTCGAAGATTTAGGGTTACGCCTATAAATATTCCTGCTGGGGGCAACGTGAAGGTCGTTCCAAACATGACGACCACACGGAATGCTTCGAGCACAGTAACATTTGTAGCATGTTTTACTTTATTCTAATCCTAAAATTATAGGACTTAGATAATACTCCAATTACAAATGAATTTCTTAGACTACCCTAGTTAAGAAATCCCTAAATAATTCTAGAATACACAATAACCCATAATTCAAGAAAATATCTAAACAGGAAAAACATAGAAGTTGAATGTTAGAGACTGATCCATGTAATTGGTTAAAACTCAAGGCATCTCAACACCTACAACCTCCGGGATGACACTATAGGGCACCCCGCACGTCGAACTGACCAACGAAAGGGAATGTCGAAGGCCACAAAGACAGTTCTATCCCCAGCATAAAGTATATTCTTGGGTAAAAGTCAAGTCTTAATAGCTCTAAAATCTTTGTGTTAGGAGTTCTAAAACCTGAAATTTTAGAGGTTGTGATCGTATATAACATATTGAATCAAAAATAAAACAAATATGTCATCACCTCTGATTTCCTATCTTGTTTTTTCAGGGTATGGAAAAAAAAGAGTAGTGAGCTTAGTTGATCTCACCTTCCATTTGTTACCTAAAGACTTGAACCAATCTTGTTCTTCTATGTGAGGTATAGAGTCAATTAAACCCCTCTGAATAGCATTGCTGAGCCATGTATCGCCCAAAGAAACAAGATCAGCAGACATAGTAGACTTAGGCCCCAAAAATCCTTTATCCAGATCCAAATTTAGCTCAGAAAAAATGGATTCAATACTTCCACGCAGCTCAGCAGTCATCTTCAACCTCCTTCCTTGCACTTGAACAAAATCCTACACGACACAGCTCATAATCATCCTAAAATCAGTAATAAAGTATAACAACAGTCATACAATGTCATCTTCACTTTTTCAAGTGAATTGCAAAATGGCACCACCTTAATCCAAGAGGGCGGCACAGAATTCCGAGGTGAAATTATTCGCAGAGGGACTGTCAAGGCAAAGGTTTTGGACTTCCATTTCTCAAGTGCAGCCCTGAATTCCTCATCCTCAATTTTCTCGGCGGTAGAACTTGAGTTCCCCGTGGAAGGAGTTTCTGTAAGTTGCAGAATGTGCACTAATTTTGATCAATTCTGAACACACAAATAGCACCTATTCATTCATATAGGGACCTGAAGTTATGGAGGCGATGGTGTGAAGAAAGGGGGAAGGCCCGAGAGCGAAGGCGCGCGCACGAAGGCCGGCGAAGAAGACGGTGGTAGTCACGAGGTGGAAAACCAGTATTGCGAGATGCATTGGTGGTGCTTCGGAGCGAGGAGGGGAAGGGGAAAAGGACGGCCTCTGAGACATGTCGGCAGCTTCTGCATCGGGGAAGGCGAAGACGGAGAAGCTTCGACTCGATTTCGAAGAGGAAATGGATGGTTCGCGTGGAGGAGGGGCCGCTGTCCGGCGAAGATTGGGGATTTGAATAAACCTAGGGCACGTATTCTGGAGGCAGATGAGACACGGAGGATGAAGACGAAGGGAGAAAATGTCCATAATCAGCAAAGGATCGAGCAGTGAATCAAATGTCCAGCTGAATCAACAAATTATTTTGGGCGTTTATATTGGCAGCCTCCTCTATATGACTATTGGCAGCTCAAATATAATAGCAGTTCAAAAATGATTATTGTCAGCCGGATAGATATTAACAGCTCAAAAATTAAGTTTTTAAAAGACATTTTTAGGAAAAGTGTTCAACACAAAAGTTGTAGTTCTCGTCGAGATCTACAACTTTTGTGTTGAACATTTTTTCTAAAAATATCATATAACAGACCTATTTTCAAAAGACTCGGAATCCGGGCGGAATTCGCATAATTCCGCATGGATTCTACGTCTTTTGAAAATAGGCCTACTATATGACATTTTTAGAAAAAGTGTTCAACATAAAAATTGTAGATCCTGTCGAGATCTACAACTTTCATGTTGAACACTTTTTCTAAAAATATCATATAATAGACCTTTTTTTTAAAAAGCGCGTGTTCCGCGTTTTGGGCTGCTATTAGCGGTCATTATATGTGTGTTCTTTATTATTTTGTCGGGCTGTCAATAGCCAAAGCAGGGCTGCCAATATATATGCCCATTATTTTTAGATATGTAATAATCAATTTTATCTGCAGACCACCACAAGCAGGTACGCAGAAGCAAGCAGGTACGCAGAAGCAAGCAGGGGAAGCAGGGAGCCGAAAACTAGGTATTTTGTTTAATATTTTTATTAACCCTTTTTAAAGTGGTTTGCAAATTGCATATATCTATACTAAATACTAATATAAACGGAAATGTCGGATTGTTATAGTGTTAGGAGTCAGTTATATTTGATATTCCGAAAATACCCTCTATCAGCGATGTTTTTTACTAAAAAAAAACTCGCACCGCCACAGTCGTCGGAGCCGTTGTTGGCCTAACCGGACCCCACCGATGAGGTCGCCGGACAACGGCGGCCCTGGCGGGGGTAGGTCGGAGGTGAATCGACAGGGCCACCGCCAGGTTCGCCTCCAGAAAACCCCGCCATGGTCCCCCGCGTCCGGTGTTGGCCTGCCGCTCTCCTCCTCCTACTCCTCTTCTCGTGCATCCCTCCTCACCCGCCCGATTTAATTTCTGTTCTGAACTATAAGTCATAGGTTTTATTTATATTATATTATTCTATTATATTATTATATATTATTATATATTATTATATATTATTCTATTATATTATATTATTCTATTATATTATTATATTTATATTATTACGAGCATTTAGGCTCGCCCAGGCCGCGTCTCGCCCGGGCCACGTCTCGCTCGGGCCGCAGCTCGCCCAGGCCGCGTCTCGCCTATAAATATTCCTGCTAGGGGTAATGAGAGCAAGATTTTGAATATCGAGCTAGAGAACTCCGAATTAAGTTCTGTCGATTCTGGTGACCTCATATAACCTAGACGGATGCATCAGAACCCGTCTCGTCACAATCTGAGATCTAACGATAGATTTAAACACGTTGATCGCTTTAGCGCGCGGCGACGCGCAAATTTTGGACTTTCACCAAACGGACTCCGATTCAACCCCAGTCAGTGGCGTTGGACTCATGTGCTCAATACGAAATCAACGAAAGTCGTCCCAGTCAATTTTGACGACAATCGGTCAACCCGAGGTCAAATCAAGCATAATCGTGCACCAAAAAGCGTGCGCACACAAATTGAGACACGACACCCGAACTTTGACCCGACCCTGATGACTTGGACCCACTTTGACTTTGACCAGCAAGGGGTACCCACCCTAGGGTTGACTTAGTCAAACCCCCCTGAAAACCCATTTTTTGGATTTTTCTCCAAATGGGGGGCCCACCCCCTCTTCATGACCACTTAGGGTCTTACCCCTCACCCACTTTGCCCCCCCCCCCAAGCAGCAAACAGCCCACTACAAGTGGAGGCCCACCACTACCTCTCCTCTCCTCTTTCTCCCTCTCTTATTTAAAAGCCCAAGCCCATAAGGGCTTAGCCCTTTTTCCCTACATGGGGGAAATGTTGGGGCCTCCAGCTGTCCTTGGACAGCTGGAGGGTGGGGATTAATCCCTCCTTAAGGAGGGATTAATCCCACATTGACTAGGGGAGGAGAGCCTCTCCTCCCCAAGCCTATAAAAGACCCCCCCCCCCCCCTCCTCCTCTTCCCCCTCAAGCTCTCTGAGCAACCCCCTCCCCCTGCCCAACCCCTTGTCGGAGCCCAAGCGGCCGGAAAAGGCAAGCCAAGGGGCCTCCCCCTCCACCACTGCCACCTTTGGCATGGCCGACCAGACCGACCCCTCCCGAGCCCACCAAACTCAGGTGGAGACCTTCTCCCTCCCCCTTCCCTATTCTGGACGACTTGCATGCGCCTCCCGACGGCCGGAGCGCCGCCGGCGCCACCCGAGCCATGCTCCAGACCGGGTGGTGCCCAAGGAGGAAAGCTCCTCCCCCAGCATCGGTGGTGGTGCTGGGGGAGTGCTAGAACACTGGGGACGGTGACCCCCAGCGGAGGAGAGCAGCAGTACCGCCGGAAAACGCGGCTCCTGCGGCACCCGCAAAACAGAGCAATGCTCTGTTTAGAGCTGGCGGCGGCGGCCGACGGCGTAAGGCCGTCGAGCCACCACCGTCGAGAAGCCCGACCCTCAGTGCGCCGGCCGGGGGTGGAGCGGTAGGCGACCAACCACCCGGGGAGTGAGGGTGGTGCGGTGACGCCGGGAGCAGAGCCCCAGCCACCCCAGGCTCTCGGGTTAGCTTTTCCGGCGGCGGCCGACGACGTCAGGCTGTCGGACCACTGCCTAGAGGGTCGCCGGCCCCTGATGAGTCAATCGGGGCCGGTGACGACGGCTGGCAGAGGCTGGCCGACGGTGGTGGAGGCTGCCACCCTCCACACCGTCGGGAAGCACATCAGCCGTCTGATCTCAAGATGAGATCGGACGGCCCTGTTTACCTTAATCCCCGCCTCCCGCATCCTCTTCTGTGCCCCCCACAGCGGATCCGTGGTCAATTCGCTGTGGGGAAGCGCTGGACTTTTGCGTTGTGCGGCTCAATCTCAGCCGCAGGATCCTAGTTGATCTGCTAATTGCAGACCATTTCATTATCAGAAATTTTTAGAAATTTTTCGGCCAAACCTAGGCCCCTAGGGGAAAAGTCATCAACATGAAAAATGTTCCCCATGATGAGGACTTTCTCCACAAAAAGTTTGAGAATTTTTGAATTTGAATTAGTATTTTTAAAAGCCAAAATAAAATTTGTTTGGCCAAATTAAAAGCCCAAAAAACTTGGGAAGATTATAAAAAAATTACTAGGCTCATTTTAGACTCTCCTAAGGGTTGTATCAAAATTTGGGGTCATGGAGATTGGTCTTGATATTTTTCCTAAAATTTGGAAGCCTAGGCTCACGCTCGGAACGTTTTCCGCTCATTTTCTCTCGAAGGTGAAAATTGGAGCGCGCGACCACCCCTTTATAATCAAATAAGTAATTCAAACTATCTTATCGACGAGAGTGGGCGGGGCAAGTGACTAAGCTCCGGGAATTCCGAGATTTCGTAAAACCGTCGAGTGCCTCGACTCTCGGGTGAATTGGGCATGCTCGGAAGGTGAGAGTACGAGTGATGAGTTAGGAGTTGTTCTCGACGAATAACAAGAATGTGACTCCTAACAAGCCCTTGATCTGATTAAGTCGTAATAAATATGGCACAACCAAATTAATTGGATCTTAATAATTGGTGTAACCCAATGAAATCTCCTTTAAATCTGAGATGGAATTGAAGCCTCCTGAATAAGTGTGATTGGACTACTAATCATTTTTTTATGTTTTCTCCAGTCTCACACTAGTCAAGCTTATTTCAATACTTTCAATTCAGTATTACTTCAGTCTCGCACTAGTCAAGCTTATTTCAGTACTTTTGGTTCAGTACTACTCTAGTCTCGCACTGGTCAAGCTTATTTCAGTACTTTTGATTCAGTTCTACTCTAGTCTCGCACTGATCAAGCTTATTTCAATCCTTTCGGTTTAGTACTACTCCAGTCTCGCACTGGTCAAGCTTATTTCAGTACTTTCGGTTCAGTACTACTCCAGTCTCGCACTGGTCAAGCATATTTCAGTACTACTCCAGTCTCGCACTAGTCAAGCTTATTTTAATACTTTCAATTCAGTACTACTCCAGTCTCGTACTAGTCAAGTTTATTTCAATACGTTCTATTCAGTATTCCTCCAGTCTCGTACTGGTCAAGCTTATCTCAGTACCTTTTATTCAGTACTACTCCAGTCTCGTACTGGCCACATTTCATTCCAACACTTTAAATAAGCAGCATAATCACCGCACTAGTCCTCATTGCGATTTACTATTATAATCTCGGGTCCTGCTCTGACGAGCAGTCGTTGTTAAAGTTGAGCCTTAGTTGGGGATAACTGGAGTTGAAGTACTCCGCCAGGTCTAGCCCCAAATAATGCGCTCTCACGCTCCTTGACGAAAGTAGAGTTGAGCGTCGCCGCCCGAAGTTTAAGCCTAGTAGGGCAGGCCGACGTAGACCCGATGTGTTTTATGATTGCCATTTGTTTGATTGTTGTAAATTGCTTGCGATGAAATAGTGGCGGGTCAGTCCCTACCGCAGACCGTTCGTACCGGTGTGGGAAGGTCGATGACTCAAGGCGACAGGGAGATGGGTACCACGGGTGACCGGTCGCTATATTATTCCCCGTCGGGTTTTCCTCCGCTGGTCGGACAAAACGATTCGTTGGATGTCGCTCACATTCAGGAGTACACAAGGTTGTACGTTAGGGCCTGGGGATGTGCGGTACGACCACCCCTAGAAGTGGCAGGACTTGCCATTGTCACCGACGGCCACCTCGGTGAGGCCCGCGAGGCTCGCTACCCTGTTAGAACAAAAGCGGTCCGAACTATATCGACATAGGGTTTGTATGCGCGGCTATGAATGCTTGCGGTGTGTGCGCGGCTATGAATGTCTGCGGTGTGTGTGTGGCTATGAATGTTTGCGATAGAATACAAGATGTGAAAACATAATGTGCTGATGTGCTAGTGGAGGCTTGTTATAACTGATTTATATGTCTGCAGCTTTTCACAATTATACTATCATGCACTCTTTTATAGTTGCCCCTCGCTATACATATATGAAATGTTGTGTTAACTCTCTCTTGCTTCAGCTATTTACTTATGTTGGATGGCTGTGTGTTCGTCCCTAGGATATGGATCCAGGGAGGAGATTTATTTCCACTTATTTCTGTGACTAATGGTTATCTAAAGAACCATTCACAGGAAATGAAGCATCGTAGTGACCCGTTGCCGCAGGAGATTACGCCAGCAGCTAGGACTACTCGAGCAGATGCACCCTCGATGTCCTCAGAGTTTAGAGACGTGAGTACCGCCGAGTAGCATATGGAGAGTGAGTGTGAGGGTTATATGTAGTACGTGTATAGCCCACGGGCTTATATAAACACTTATGCTTCGGCCCTAGAATCTCTGTATTATTATATGATGTGTTATATGTATCTGTAGTGGTTCCCTGATAATGCTTCTGCTATACTATGATGGGTTGTGAATGTTATGATTCGAGCCGAGCAAGGCGGCTAACTAGTGCTTAGATAGGGTGGATCCTTTCCCCTAAGGAGCATCTGGGTGGATGTCTTGGGCCAGTAGTATCCCCTCCGGCCCGACCCGGATAAACTTTGGGGGGGGGTCCTACACTGCAGCTCGCCCAGGCCGCAGCTCGCCCATGCCGCAGCTCGCCAAGCTGCGTCTCGCCCAGCCCGCAGCTCGCCAAGTTGTCGTCTCGCCCAGACCGCAGCTCGCCAAGCCGCATACTCGCCCTGCTTGGACTTCTCGCTCGGCTTGAGGGTCAGCCCCTGGTGGACTGCGATTAGCTGCTCAGAACAATGGGATTTGGCTGTTGGCAGGCCAGCCCGGGGGCATTTCGGTTATTTTTGGGACAGCGAAGATTGGTTATTTGCAGACCATCCCCAAAAAACTATAAATTTATATGCCTTGGAGGGCATTGCTTCTTAGTCACTTGAATCCCTCTTTCTTCATCCTCCAAGGTACCTAGCTCAGCATTGGACTAGGGAGGGGGAGATCACCAAGGTCTTCCGGATGTGAGGTGGGACCTCCACGCTAAAGCCGAGGGACTATTCCTAATTTCCTGAGCCTTTGGTCTGTGACATTCTCCTGAGTGTAGTAAGTATGAGCTCACCCCTTTTTAGGGACCTCGAATGTAACATCTCATTGTCAACTAGACACCTAAGTGTGGTTTTATCATGACTAGTTCATGACAAAACCACAAAAGCTCAAAAGACCAGGTGAACAAGGCCCAATGTGAAAATCACCTTGGTCTGTCTATAGCACAACCTCACCACCAGACCTAGGGTTTGACATTTGGGCTTCAAATTGACTCCATGACCACACCACAACACCCATAACACATTGGGTAGTCCATATGGTCACTAAGGACCCATTGGGGTCCACCCAAGATGCTAAGTTGACCCCCAGCGGAGGAGAGCAGCAGTACCGCCGGAAAACGCGACTCCTGCGGCACCCGCAAAACAGAGCAATGCTCTGTTTAGTGCTGGCGGCGGCGGCCGACGGCGTAAGGCCGTCGAGCTACCACCGTCGAGAAGCCCTACCCTCGGCGCGCCAGCCGGGGGTGGAGCGGTAGGCGGCCAACCACCCGTGGAGTGAGGGTGGTGCGGTGACGCCGGGAGCAGAGCCCTAGCCACCCCAGGCTCTCGGGTTAGCTTTTCCGGCGGCGGCCGGCGACGTCAGGCTGTCGGACCACTGCCTAGAGGGTCGCCGGCCCCCGGCGAGTCAATCGGGGCCGGTGACGACGGCTGGCAGAGGCTGGCCGGCGGTGGTGGAGGCTGCCACCCTCCACACCGTCGGGAAGCACATCAGCCGTCTGATCTCAAGATGAGATCGGACGGCCCTATTTACCTTAATCCCTGCCCCCACCTCCTCTTCTATGCCCCCACAGCGGATCCGTGGTCGATTCGCTGTGGGGAAGCGCTGGACTTTTGCGCTGTGCGGCTCAATCTCAGCCGCAGGATCCTAGTTGATCTGCTAATTGCAGACAATTTCATTATCATAAATTTTTAGAAATTTTTGGGCCAAACCTAGGCCCCTAGGGGAAAAGTGATCAACATGAAAAATGTTCCCCATGATGAGGGCTTTCTCCACAAAAAGTTTGAGAATTTTTGAAGTTGAATTAGCATTCTTAAAAGCCAAAATAAAATTTGTTTGGCCAAATTAAAAGCCCAAAATACTTGGGAAGATTATAAAAAATTATTAGGCTCATTTTAGACCGTCCTAAGGGTTGTATCAAAATTTGGGGTCATGGAGATTGGTCTTGATATTTTTCCTAAAATTTGGAAGCCTAGGCTCACGCTCGGAATGTTTTCCGCTCATTTTCTCTCGAAGATGAAAATTGGAGCGCGCGACCACCCCTTTATAATCAAATAAGTAATTCAAACTATCTTATCGACGAGAGTGGGCGGGGCAAGTGACTAAGCTTCGGGAATTCCGAGATTTCGTAAAACCGTCGAGTGCCTCGACTCTCGGGTGAATTAGGCATGCTCGAAGAAGGTGAGAGTACGAGTGATGAGAGTTAGGAGTTGTTCTCGACGAATAACAAGAATGTGACTCCTAACAAGCCCTTGATCTGATTAAGTCGTAATAAATATGGCACAAACAAATTAATTGGATCTTAATAATTGGTATAACCCAATGAAATCTCCTTTAAATCTGAGATGGAATTGAAACCTCCTGAATAAGAGTGATTGGACTACTAATCATTTTTTATGTTTTCTCCAGTCTCACACTAGTCAAGCTTATTTCAATACTTTCAATTCAGTATTACTCCAGTCTCGCACTGGTCAAGCTTATTCAGTACTTTTGGTTCAGTACTACTCTAGTCTCGCACTGGTCAAGCTTATTTCAGTACTTTCGATTCAGTTCTACTCTAATCTCGCACTGGTCAAGCTTATTTCAGTACTTTCGGTTTAGTACTACTCCAGTCTCGCACTGGTCAAGCTTATTTCAGTACTTTCGGTTCAGTACTACTCCAGTCTCGCACTGGTCAAGCATATTTCAGTACTTTCGGTTCAGTACTACTCCAGTCTTGCACTAGTCAAGCTTATTTTAATACTTTCAATTCAGTACTACTCCAGTCTTGTACTGATCAAGTTTATTTCAGTACTTTCTATTTAGTATTCCTCCAGTCTCGTACTAGTCAAGCTTATCTCAGTACCTTCTATTCAGTACTACTCCAGTCTCGTACTGGCCACATTTCATTCCAGCAATTTAAATAAGCAACATAATCACCGCACTAGTCCTCATTGCGATTTACTATTATAATCTCGGGTCCTGCTCTGACGAGCAGTCGTTGTTAAAGTTGAGCCTTATTTGGGGATAACTGGAGTTGAAGTACTCCGCCAGGTCTAGCCCCAAATAATGCGCTCGCACGCTCCTTGACGAAAGTAGAGTTGAGCGTCGCCGCCCGAAGTTTAATCCTAGTAGGGCAGGCCGACGTAGACCCGATGTGTTTTATGATTGCCATTTGTTTGATTGTTGTAAATTGCTTGCGATGAAATAGTGGCGGCTCAGTCCCTCTCGCATACCGTTCGTACCAGTGTGGGAAGGTCGATGACTCAAGGCGACAGGGAGATGGGTACCACGGGTGACCGGTCGATATATTATTCCCCGTCGGGTTTTCCTCCGCTGGTCGGACAAAATGATTCGTTGGATGTCGCTCACATTCAGGAGTACACAAGGTTGTACGTTAGGGTCTGGGGATGTGCGGTACGACCACCCCTAGAAGTGGTAGGACTTGCCACTGTCACCGACGGCCACCTCGGTGAGGCCCGCGAGGCTCGCTACCCTGTTAGAACAGAAGCGGTCTGAACTATGTCGACATAGGGTTTGTATGCGCGACTATGAATGTCTGTGGTGTGTGCGCGACTATGAATGCCTGCGGTGTGTGCATGACTATGAATGCCTGCGGTGTGTGCGTGGCTATGAATGTTTGCGATAGAATACAAGATGTGAAAACATAATGTGTTGATGCGCTAGTGGAGCCTTGTTATAACTGATTTATATGTCTGCAACTTTTCACAGTTATACTATCATGCACTCTTTTATAGTTTCCCCTCGCTATACATGTATGAAATTTTGTGTTAACCCTCTCTTGCTTCAGCTATTTACTTATGCTGGATGGGTGTGTGTTCGTCCCCAGGATATGGATCCAGAGAGGAGATTTATTTCCACTTAGTTCTGTGACTAATGGTTATCTAAATAACCATTCACAGGAAATGAAGCATCGTAGTGACCCGTTGCCGCAGGAGATTACACCAGCGTCTAGGACTACTCGAGCAGATGCACCCTCGATGTCCTCAGAGTTTAGAGACGTGAGTACCGCTGAGTAGCATATGCAGAGTGAGTGTGAGGGTTATATGTAGTACGTGTATAGCCCACGGGCTTATATAAACACTTAGGCTTCGGCCCTAGAATCTCTGTATTATTATATGATGTGTTATATGTATCTGCAGTGGTTCCCTGATAATGCTTTTGTTATACTATGATGAGTTGTGAATGTTGTGATTCGAGCCGAGCAAGGCGGCTAACTAGTGCTTAGATAGGGTGGATCATTTCCCCTAAGGAGCATCTGGGTGGACGTCTTGGGCCAGTAGTATCCCCTCCGGCCCGACCCGGATAAAATTTGGGGGGGTCCTACACTGCAGCTCGCCCAGGCCCAGCTCTCCCATGCCGCAGCTCTCCAAGCCGCGTCTCACCCAACCCGCAGCTCGCCAAGTCGCCGTCTCGCCCACACCGCAGCTCGCCAAGCCGCCTACTCGCCCTGCTTGGACTTCTCGCCCGGCTTGAGGGTCAGCCCCTGGTGGACTGCGATTAGCTGCTCAGAACAATGGGATTTGGCTGTTGGCAGGCCAGCCCGGGGGCATTTCGGTTATTTTTGGGACAGCGAAGATTGGTTATTTGCAGACCATCCCCAAAAAACTATAAATTTATATGCCTTGGAGGGCATTGCTTCTTAGTCACTTGAATCCCTTTTTCTTCATCCTCCAAGGTACCTAGCTCAGCATGGGCTAGGGAGGGGGAGATCACCAAGGTCTTCCGGGTGTGAGGTGGGACGTCCACGCTAGAGCTGAGGGACTGTTCCTAATTTCCTGAGCCTTTGGTCTGTGACATTCGCCTGAGTGTAGTAAGTGTGAGCTCACCCCTTTTAGGGACCTCGAATGTAACATCTCATTGTCAACTAGACCCCTAAGTGTGGTTTTATCATGACTAGTTCATGACAAAACCACAAAAAGCTCAAAAGACCAGGTGAACAAGGCCCAATGTGAAAATCACCTTGGTCTGTCTATAGCACAACCTCACCACCAGACCTAGGGTTTGACATTTGGTCTTCAAATTGACTCCATGACCCCACCACAACACCCATAACACCTTGGGTAGTCCATATGGTCACTAAGGACCCATTGGGGTCCACCCAAAATGCTAAGTTGACCCAAGTTAACCCTAACCCTAAATGGGTCAAACTTACCTACACAGGGCAATTGACTTTCCCTTAGCCAAGTGGACCCCACACATACCTTCCTAACCCTAAAGTGAGGCCAATGGGTCACCAAGGACTCATTGGGGTCAACCAAAAAGGCTAAGTTGACCCAAGTCATGAACTTTAGCCCTAAAGTGGTCAAAGTTCCCTAATTAAGAGTCAAGTGACCTCCAAAGGGCCATGTCAACCCTACCTGGACCTTAGTGGAGGCCAATGGGTCACCAATGACCCATTAGGGGCAACCTCAAAGACCAAATTGACCAAGGTCAACCCTAGTCAAGGTTTAGGTCAAGCTAGCCCAAATGGGCTAACTCTAGCTCAAGCCCAATTCACTTGGGCTAACCTTGTATTAATGGATGAAATGAATATGTGGGCTTCCATTAGGCTAGGTAGAAGTTAAATTTCAGGCTTGGTGAGTAGGAGAGGGAAAAAGCTCCAAATAAAAGAGAGAGAAAGAGAGGGGAGTAATGAGGAAAGACTTTGGGGCTCATCCTTCCCCTTCCTCAAACCCCCATTCAATTCACTAGGACAAGGGGAGTGCAGTCCCATTGCAACCAGCTGTTCTTTAACTGGATTGAGTCATGCTTCATCCCCCACCCACCATGGCCAAAATCCTCTTAAGGGGGGAGGGGGCAATAATGACCATGGCAGCCTACACCCAAAACCCCAACTCTCCTCCTTAAAAGCTCCACTGGACTCCAGAGATTCAGTTCCGTACATTACCTGAAGGAGCCAAGGAAGTCCACTGTGCAATTGCAGAAATCCGACCACCACCACCGCCATGACAATCCGACGATCGGTAAGGTTTCAGCCACCCACACAGTTCCTCCCATTCCTCTTCTACTATGGTTAGATCTTAGGAATCTTTAGAGATAAGAATTGGGCTCAAACGAGCCGATCCAAGTGAGAAAAAATGGAGAAATTCCAAAGAAATCATGGTGGAGGGTTCGCCGGAAACCACCACCTCCAGCGGCCAAACCACAGCCGGGCGTTAGCCACCACCTCGACGGAGGTGGCGGTGGCTGGCCGGGGAAGTGACTGGATGGCTGACGGTGGCTCACGCAAAGCTACAGGTTATGCGTTTTATTTTTAGGTTGTTGTTCGGGTAGATGAGGAAGATGAACAGTGTTCATCTTAAATTAATTATAATATTTGTTGTATAGTTTAGTGAATTAATATTTTTTGATGTGCATCATTTTATAATAGAAAAATAAGGCCCTTAGGTGCTAAACCTTAAAACGTAGCCAACATATAAATTGTAGCCCTTGAAGTCTAAATTAATTTAAAAGTGATTTCAACCCATTTGAGTAAGTGGTTTGACCACAACACTCATTTTGATGCAACCTATACATAGGTGTGACCAGACACAAAAATTGATCCCCACACCTAACCACTCACCCAAATGACTTTAAATTTACAGCATAGACTTTTCATAAACTTCCCCTCATACTGTCCAAAAATCAAAATTTTTGGACAAAATTTTTCTATAGTTTTGTAAAAAATTTAATAAATCATATGTGATTTAATTAGGTAACCCAGTGACCTTAAAACCCTACCAAAGTTTGGTGAGTGATCCTTGGGCTCATCATGAGTCTCTTTATTAATTTCCATCTCATTTGGAGATGATTTGAATTGGAAATAAGCAAACCCTAGCCTTGCCCCAAAAAGGGGTATTTAGGTCAAAAGTGCACTTATGGGTTTAGGTGGTCAAATCACCTCAACAGAGGTTGAAATTTTCTCCACTAACTTAACATGACTTTTAACACCCTCCCATGGAATATGGGGTGGATTGGAGAAGAGTTGCTCTAGGACCCAATACCAAACCCTAAGGATGGTCTTTGGAGCCTTGTGAAGGGCATGTGGTCAAATGACCTTGAAATGACTTGAAATTTGGTGGAGAGAATACTATGGTAGTTAAAGTCCTATGGTAGAAATTTTTTTGGATTTAAAAGTTGTTAAACCCCTCAAAACCTTAACATTAGTTTAGGGCACAAATCTTGTAATGATATGATAGGCTATTAAAACTCTTTAAAAAGTTGTGAAACTGGGGTATGTAGTCATAGGGTTAATATGAACCTCTGGAAATTTAATTAGGAGTTTTGGAATATTAATATTAGTACCTCATTTGCAATACATGTGTTAGCCCTTGATAATAATTTAGCTATTATGAATTCACCCTTCGCTGGAATGTTATGAATTTGGGGCAGAGGGAGTTTTAGACCATTATTCTTACACTTGAATTTTATTAGAATTTTTAGATTTATATTTACAGTAATTACTTCACAAGCTCATGCACATGGAAATTTGTTCAATAATTCATTCAGAGCTCATTTCTCATTGAAAAATTATGAAACCTGACCAATGGTATTAATAGGCCAATATGTTTATATAGGAATTTTATTATAATTTCTAGTTGAATAAATTCTGTACTTAGTTCAATGAATTGTCAAAATGGTATATTGTAGCAAAATTGAATTTAGAGCTCATTACTTGTTGGAAGATTATGAAACTTGATCAGAGGTGTTTATAGGTCATTAGGTCTATACTTGAATTTTCTCAGAATTTTTTGAAGTATATTTTCAGTACGTGTCTCTTTAATTTAATATAAGTTGGATACATCCAAAATTGTGATTAGACATCTAGACCTTACTGGAAAATTTAGAGACTCTGAATTTAATGGTAAGTAGTTATCTTGTATTTATCATAATTTTGTGGAACACTTTGCATGCCTGAAAATAGTACTTCATGTTCAAACTAAGTCATTTGGATTTCATAGAAAATTAAATAAATTATCAAGCAAGTTAGGAAAACTATAAATCCCTGGATTTAGGCCAAAAATGTCAGGATAGGCCCCCAATAAATATTATAGGGAGATTGGATGATAATTTGGAGTACCTCTCATCGTGTACTTCATTATCTTAGGATGGGTTGTAAATAGTAAAACTGCAGAAAATAAGTTATGGCAAGAAACGAACTTAGGATGTGGGGGATGTAGATTGCTGGCTATGGTAAAGCATAATGTGTTCATCATTGGGAGTTCTAACATGGAATACGAAAGGGTTGTCTAGTGTAAGTAGGTGCTCGAGGACGACGAAAGATCGTTTTCCCCGTAAGGAGAAGAAGAGTCTAAACACACTAGGGTCAGATCCAAGGTAACACAAAAGGTATTGGGTAATGGGTAACAATCAATAATAATAAGTTCCTTGCGAAAGGGAACGATGGGCTATTGCTACCATCATAGTTCCTAGTGCCCTTTTTAGAACCCTTCATCGGGTATACCAGGGGCAGTCCTGAGTTAACGTAAGCTGTAATAACAAATGTTTAAGTGCAATTAGTAAATTGGTGATTCACCTTCACACACCCTGGTAGCGGGAGGTTAGTTAGTTATGGTTATCTGAGCGATAGGAACAGTGGTAGTATTAACGGACGGTTTAGTCCGGGGAGCCAATGGCTTGGAAGTTCTTGAATAAGTGAGAAAAGGTGGTGGGTCCTCGGTATTTGACCGTCGTTCACACCGACGTCGATACGCTGACTCGGCGGTGTGATTTACACTTAGCCAAAGGAAGTCTGGTGGATATGGCCAACATTAGTACGTGGTGACTCTGGGTTGTGTTCTTCTAGAGGCGTACGTAAGGGCTAGGCCCGGTAGTGTGGATACCTGTCTAGGAGTGCGGCCCGACCCACTATCTCCGTTTGCCACTACGGAGGTTCCTGAAAGTGAAACTAGCTGCCTAAAAGGGGGGAACTAAAGGTCTGTGCGCATAGAGTCATGTGTGTATGTTGCACTGCATTAATTTAATAGTAAACCCACACATCATAGCATACCATAACATCATCATTCAACCCCTACCCCTAATGTATAAGCCGGTATGAGACGTTTTATACATTCGGCCTTGCAAAACGACCCCTTAGCTTATAGATTCGTGTGGGCAAGCTTATAAGTTATGGTTACCTTTCTTTATGAATGCTTTTACCTGCTTGTGATGAGCATTTTTTATTATTCCTATCACCTGCTATTATAGAACTATTAGTTGTACTTCCCTTTATTAATCCTAGTATACACTATATTAACTGCTAGAGTAGCTCCACTGTCACCTGTTTTTGTTTTACTTCTCCACTTTCATAGCTTCCTTTTCCTTCTCCCCGCTCGGTGCATAGGAGCCATGGGAGGAGGGGTAGGGGACGATAGGACTTAGTCTTTTTGACTGACGGGCGACAACCATAATATTACAGGGGCTCTGGATGGGAGACAAGGAGCAGCAGTAGGGGATGCAGCACCAGCGGAGTACGATGCACATGGAGGTGGGCCAGTCTAGCACCGGAGCATCGACTACTGGTTCAGTGAGTGATTAGATTACTTAGCTTCTGTGAGTGTTTGTAGTGAGGATCTGATGTACCGGGCTTAAGCCCGTTTATATTTCATTCGTACTGTTCTATTTCAGTACTTCTATTATTATCTGTGGACTTGATGTGATTTCTCATTTCATATTATATGATAATGTGGACCTAGTTTTACATTCAATTTTGTTTATACTACTTCTTTTGGTGATCGTTAGGCAGGCAGAATCGACGTTTTGTAGTGGAGACCTTCCGAGGGTCGGTGTCACCGCAAAATGGCGATTCTTGGCATAAGACCTCAGGGTTTTAAAAAGAAAAAAAAGGGTCTTACATCGAACTCCACAGAGACCGATCTCTCAGTTTCAACATCTTGGTGCGGTGAGCGTGGAGAGTGACCAGCACAGAAGATCTCGGGAGAGTGTCATGGCTGGAGATCAGGGAGGTAGAGATGACTCCCGTGAAACCCCCAACATAGGACCCTTTGTGGGAAGGGAAGAGTTCATGGCATCCATCCAAGGCATCATGGAGATGTTGCGAAGTATTGCTCCTAGGGGTGGCAACTTCACTCCAACCCCCAGGAGCCAGCTCCCCCCACCCATCTCGACGAGTTGACTCCCAAGTGTGTAGGCGAGATGACCCCAGGGGGGTGGAGGGAAGCGTACCAGGAAGAAGGCCAGGTAAGGAGAGGATGGGAGATGAGGTCGAGCGAGACCTCACCGGCCGGGAATTATTCTCCAGCCCAGCGAGTGTCAGCCTCCTAGGCGAGCAGGTCGCGCAAGTGGAGCACGCGGGACCGCCACTCAGGGGGTTACCCTTCAGCGAGCTGATCATCTCAGCTCCCGTTCCTGAGGGGTTTAGAGAGCCCGACATGGTTTACTATGCCGGGAAGGATGACCCCGTCGAGCACCTGCAGTGATTTAAGGATGTCATCTCCATCAGACCGATGACGGATGCCTTCAAGTGTCGCATCTTCGCGATCACGTTGAAGGACAAGACAAGGGACTGGTTCCACCAACTCCCACCGAGATCGATCTATGAGTTCGAGGACTTGAGCCGGAGCTTTTAACTTCGCTTCTCCACCTCCAAGAAGAGGAAGAAGAGTCATGAGTCCATCTTCCTGATAAGGTAGGGGGTCGAGGAGTTGCTGGCTCATTACGTTGACAGATTCTAATAGGAGGTCCTGGATATCTAGGAGATGTCAGGGTATGCCCTCCAGATGGCGTTTACGGTGGGGTTGTGCGGGGGGTTCTTTAAGATGAGTCTGACTCGAAAGTCCCCCCTTTCATTCGAGGAGCTGATGGAAAGGGCGGCAGAGGATATAGCAACTGAGGCGGCCAACCAGGCATTTGTTAAGGAGTTGGCAAGATTAACAGAGGCAGAGTCGAAGGAGCAAGGTGGCTCAAGGCATCAGGAGGGGAGAAGGAGAGAGGAGCATCGGGCTCAGAGGTTCCAGGGACCTCAGGAAGGTCTGGAGCCAGGTTGGAGGCAGTAGGGAGGACCCGTTCAGGGTCCAGGAAAAGGTCTCGTCCAAGATGGGGGGAACTTCCATGGAGGCCAAGGGAGGTTCAACTTCCAAAGACAAGCCCCTAGACAGCTCCTACCCCCACCGCAACAAGCCATGAAGATAAGAAGAAGAGGAAGAGATAACGGGAGAAATCACCCAGCCCGTCGGAGGATGGAAGGAAGAGTGTTGTCGTACTGTGACTTCCACTAGGTAGAGGGTCACGTCACCGCTACCTGCCCCGAATTCTTGTAAGTGAGAGAGGCGAGAGCCCCAGCCCAGCAGCAACCGCCGGTGCAGATTGAAGAAGTTCTACCCAAAGAAGGGGAGATGACGTGTGTGAGGATCTGGTCGACGTAGGAACCTGAGGAGGTATATGAGTGATCCACAATGGAGTGGAGATTGAGGCCACTCGGAAGGCAAGCCTTCATGTCATGAACCAATGGAGCGTCACTTTAACATCCAGACCCCGCCCCCAGAGGAAAGGATCACCTTCTCAATGAAGGACATGCCGGATCACGATGATCCGTTCTGCGATGCGCTGGTAATCCAGGCAGTTGTCGAAGGCTACACCGTCTCCCGGATCTTGGTTGACAATGGGAGCTCCGTCAACATCATTTTCAAGAAGGCATTTGATGGGATGAAGGTGGAACCAAGGAGGATGTTGGCCTCTGACGGACCCCTGTTCGGATTTTCAGGGGAAATAAAGGAGGTAGAAAGTGGAGTCGGACTCCAGGTGAAGTTGGGGGGGGACTCAAGAAACTGCCGGTTCGTCATTGTTGACGCCCCAAGCAGTTATAACTCCATCTTCGGAAGGCCCCTCATCAGCGCCTTCCGTTGTGTGTCGTCGTCCTTCCACCAGTGTCTCAAGTTTAACTCAGAAGGAGTCTAAGTTAGGATCAGGGGAGACCCTAGGATGGCAAGGCAGTGCTACGTCACGGCTGTCAACATCATCTCCTGGCTAGCCAAGGCAGAAGAGATGGAGAAGATCATGGAGAGCCTGAGCAGGATAGAGTTATCAGAGGAGGCGAATGATGGTCATCGTGCTCAAGCAACATAAGGGAGCCTTGCCTTGGTGCGGTCTTTTATCTTTCTTATTCTTGTAATGAGCTCTACCCTGACCAGCTGAGTCGGGAGGTCATGTATCTTAAAATTTTCCCCGTTTGAGGACATTGAATTTAGTAAAGTTTGAGTGACATGCCTAGTCCCCCCCCCCCCCGAGAGGATCTCCTCATCCAGGCTCTCACTAGCTGGTTGGGTCGAATGTGCCTCAGGAAAAGCAAGTCCACCCCCCGAGAGGATCTCCTCATTCAGGCTCTCACTAGCTGGTTGGGTCGAATGTGCCTCGGGGAGAGCAAGTCCCACCCATCGAGAGGATCTCCTCATCTAGGCTCTCACTAGCTGGTTGGGTTGAATGTGCCTCGGGGAGAGCAAGTCTTACCCCCCCCCCTGAGAGGATCTTCTCATCCAGGCTCTCACTACCTGCTTGGGTCGAATGTGCCTCGGGGAGAGCAAGTCCCATCCCCTAAGTGGATCTCCTCATCCAGGTTCTCACTAGCTGGTTGGGTCGAATGTGCCTCGGGGAGAGCAAGTCCCACCCCCCGAGAGGATCTCCTCATCCAGCCTCTCACTAACTGGTTGGGTAGAATGTGCATCAGGTAGAGCAAGTCCGACCCCCTGAGAGGATCTCCTCTTCCAGACTCTCACTAGCTGGTTTGGTCGAATGTGCCTCGGGGAGAGCAAGTCCCACCCCCCGAGAGGATCTCCTCATCCAGGCTCTCACTAGCTGGTTGGGTCGAATGTGCCTCGGGGAGAGTAAGTCCCACCCCACGAGAGGATCTCCTCATCCAGGCTCTCACTAGTTGGTTGGGTCGAATGTGCCTCGGGGAGAGCAAGTCTCACACCCCGAGAGGATCTCCTCATCCAGGCTCTCACTAGCTGGTTGGGTCGAATGTGCCTCGGGGAGAGCAAGTCCCACCCCCCGAGAGGATCTCCTCATCCAGGCTCTCACTAGCTGGTTGGGTCGAATATGCCTCAGGGAGAGCAAGTCCCACCCCCCGAGAGGATCTTCTCATCCAGGCTCTCACTACTGGTTGGGTAGAATGTGCCTCGGGTAGAGCAAGTCCAACCCCCGAGAGGATCTCGTCATCCAGACTCTCACTAGCTGGTTCGGACGAATATGCCTCGGGGAGAGCAAGTCCCACCCCCCCGAAAGGGTCTCCTCATCCAGGCTCTCACTAGCTGGTTGGGTCGAATGTGCCTTGGGGAGAGCAAGTCCCACCCCACGAAAGAATCTCCTCATCCAGACTCTCACTAGCTGGTTGTGTCGAATGTGCCTGGGGAGAGCAAGTCACCCCCCCCCCGAGAGTCTCCCCCCCCGAGAGGATCTCCTCATCCAGGCTCTCACTAGCTATTTAGGTCGAATGTGGCTCGGGGAGAGCAAGTCCCCCCCCCGAGAGGATCTCCTCATTCAGGCTCTCACTAGCTGGTTGGGTCGAATGTGCCTCGGGGAGAGAAAGTCCCACCCCCACCCCACCCCCCACCCCGAGAGGATCTCCTCATCCAGGCTCTCACTAGCTGGTTGGGTCAAATGTGCCTCGGGGAGAGCAAGTCCCACCCCCCGAGAGGATCTACTCATCCGGCTCTCACTAGCTGGTTGGGTCGAATGTGCCTCGGGGAGAGCAAGCCTCACCCCCCCGAGAGGTCTCCACATCCAGGCTCTCACTAGCTGGTTGGGTCGAATGTGCCTCGGGGAGAGCAAGTTCCACCGCCCGAGAGGATTTCCTCATCCAGACTCTCACTAGCCGGTTGGGTCGAATGTGCCTCGGGGAGAGCAAGTCCCACCCCATTAGAGGATCTCCTCATCCAGGCTCTCACTAGCTGGTTGGGTCGAATGTGCCTCGGGGAGGGGAGAGCAAGCCCATCCCCCGAGAGGATCTCCACATTCAGGCTCTCACTAGCTGGTTGGGTCAAATGTGCCTCGGGGAGGGAGAGCAAGTCCACCGCCCGAGAGGATTTCCTCATCCAGACTCTCACTAGCTGGTTGGGTCGAATGTGCCTCAGGGAGAGCAAGTCTCACCCCACGAGAGAATCTCCTTATCCAGGCTCTCACTAGCTGGTTGGGTCGAATGTGCCTCGGGGAGAGCAAGTCTCACCCCCCGAGAGGATCTCCTCATCCAGGCTCTCACTAGCTGGTTGGGTCGAATGTGCCTCAGGGAGAGCAAGTCCCACCCCCCGAGAGGATCTCCTTATCTAGGCTCTCACTAGCTGGTTGGGAATGTGCCTCGGGGAGAGCAAGCTCCACCCCCTGAGAGGATCTCCTCATCTAGGCTCCTACTAGTTAGATGAATCGAATGTGCCTCGGCGGAGAGAAGGTTCCAACCCCGAGGCCGTCTCGTCACCTAGGCTCTCATTAGCTGGCGTGACAGGTTGACCCCTCGGGGAGGCCAAGTGTTTTCTACCCCGAGGCCATCTCGTCACCCAGGCTCCCATTAGCTGGCGTGACAGGTTGACCCCCCGGGAGGCCAAATGTTTTCAGCTCCAAGAAGGCTACACAGCGAATACGTTGGGTTGGATGTTTTTTCCAAGCGTGGAACCCGCTCGAAAAGAGTGGGGATTGTGTACAACCCCGTATTCGCGAATAGAGGGCCCTAAACTAGGCGTGAGACTTGTTGTGCGTTTTTAAGCTTTTTGAGAGGTTTGACACTCTTTGTGGCCAATTTGGGCTCAACCTGCATAATATACTAGCAGGGGGATGAAATATTTTTCTTCCCCCCCCGGCCCCTTTGAGGAGTCGCCCGGGCCGCGTCTCGCCCAGGCCGCAGCTCGCCCAGGCCGCGTCTCGCCCAGGCCGCAGCTCGCCCAGGACGCGTCTCGCCCAGGCCGCAGCTCGCCCAGGCCGCGTCTCGCCCAGGTCGCAGCTCGCCCAGGCTGTGTCTCGCCCGGGCCGCGTCTCGCCCCCGGCCGCATCTCGCCCGGGCCGTGTCTCGCCCGGGCCGCGTCTTGCCCAGGCTGTGTCTCGCACAGGCCGCAACTCACCCAGGCCGCAACTCTCCCAGGCCGCAGCTCGCCCAGGCCGCGTCTCGCCCAGGCCGCAGCTCGCCACGCGACCGTCTCGCCCAGGCCGCAGCTCGCCTAGGCCGCAGCTTGCCGAGGCCGCGTCTTGCCCAGGCCGCAGCTCGCCATGCTTCGTCTCGCCCTGGCCGCAGCTCACCCAGGCAGCAGCTCGCCCAGGGTCGCAGCTCGCCCAGCCCCGTCCCCGTCCCCCCGTCCCTCGCCCAGGCCGCATCTCGCCAAGCCTGTGCGCCTCGCTCAGGCCGTAGCTCGCCACGCCGCCGTCTCGCCCAGACCGCAGCTCGCCAAGCCGCCTACTTGCCCGACTTGGACTTCTCGCCCGACTTGAGGGTCAGACCCTGGTGGACTGCGATTAGTTGCTCAGAACAGCGGGATTTGGTTGTTGGTAGGCCAGCCCGGGGGAATTTCGGTAATTTTTGGGACAGCGAAGATTGGTTATTTGCAGGTCATCCCCAGAAAACTATAAATAGACCCTTGAGGGTGCTTTGGAGGGCATTGCTTCTTAGCCACTTGAATCCCTCTTTCTCCATCCTCCAAGGCACCTAGCTCAACATTCGCTAGGGAGGGGGAGATCATCAAGGTCTTCTAGGTGTGAGGTGGGACCTCCACGCTAGAGCTGAGGGTCTGTTTCTAGTTTCCTGAGTCTTTGCTCCGTGACATTCGTCTGAGTGCAGTAAGTGTGAGTCACCCCTTTTTAGGGACCTCGAACTTCACACAGACCGATCTCTCGGTTTCAACAATCATTACTTCTAATTTTTTGATAGTGTAGTTACTTGATGTACATTGTATTTAATTTCTTTGAAATAGATTATAATATATGTCAAGTATTTAAAATATAAAAATACATTGTATTTTAATTTCTTTGAAATAGATAATAATATATGTCAAGTCTTTAAAATATAAAAATGAGGCATAATTGGTATTTTTGAATGTTTCACCAAAGACAATTTTTCTCTTATAATAGTGAATATATATATATATATTATTTAATATTTATTTTATAAGGAAACCTCTAATGAGGCAATGATGTAATATTTAAATCCAAAAATGTCTACATAAAACCGATTTGGATGGGTCAACTTTGGGGTATTTTGGTTTTTTGACCGGATTAGTGTTTAATTAAAACATGCAGGCACTATTCACCAGCCTCAAATTCCCGATACCCCTCTTCTTCTGCGCAGCTAGGGCACCATCTCCTCAAAATCGTGAAAGCCAGTCTCTTCCCTCTCCAAATCAAAGTTGCACGACCCAGCCTCGCCTCGCCTTCATCCATTGGCCGATCGATCCACGACCCAGCCTCGCCTCGCCTTCATCCACTGGCCGATCAATTCATTCACCCGCCTCGCCTCGCCCCACGACCCAGCGTCGCCTCCCGTCGTCGTCGCAAGCCCGTCGTCGTCGCAAGCCCGTCGTCGTTGCAAGCCCTACCATCTATCTCTTTTCCTTCCTCCTTTCTCCTCCTGGACAACGACGACGGACAACATCTGCTCACTCGACAAAAGCTTCTCTGCAGACCCTCCTTCGCAACAGTTCCACGACAACTCTCCTATTGTAATACAGTCGGTACGACAACATCTCCCCCCCCCCCAGTGCTATAAGATTTTCTTTCAGCTTTTTTGTGTTTCCTGATCTTTGTGATTTACAGATTTTTGTGATCTATAATAATTAATGTACAACCTAATCTCAAATTTCTCCTTCTAGACAACTTGAGTCTTGGATGCTTAATGAAAGAGTAGGCTTAATGCGTTCCAACATTCTCTGTAGACCCTAAAAATTTCTCATTAATGAGCTACATCTAAATCTTTTTTGTTTCCCCTATTTCCAAGTTTTTGTTCTGTTTTTGGGTATTAATGCAAATACATGTTGAACTATAGTAATTGTGTTATCCTTTTGCTATTGATTGTTGTAAAAAGTAAATTATAAAATTGCACGATTATTTGCATTTTGGTAATTTTTTTTTTGAAATAATTTCCTTTACTCAGATTAATTTGAAAAAGTATGGAGATATTTTTAAAATTCTATAGTTTTTTTAGTCTGAAAACTCTATTATGCTCTCCGTCGTCAAAAATCCAACAGCCATTGTCAGCTCGTCCAACATTACTCCTCCGAGGTATCTATTTCACGTAATCTAAGCTACCAAGCCCCTGACGAATGTTTCCACCCACAACAAATGTCTATGCTCCCGACGAATGTCGTCCCCACGATCAATGTTGTCGCCCCCGACCAATGACGCCGCCCACGACCAATGTCGCCTCAACGACTAATGTTGCCGCCCACGACCACTGCTTCCGCCCACGACCAATGTCGCCATCCATGATCAATGTCACCCTCCGACAAATGTCGCTCCCACGACAAATATCGCTCCCACGACAAATATCGCTCTCACGACAAATATCGCTCCCACGACTAATGACGCCCCACGATAAATGTCGCCTCCACGACAAATGTCGCACCCATCACAGCCAAATGTCGCCTCCTCGACAAATGTCGCATCCACGACGAATGTTGCCAGCACAGGGTCCCCCGTACACGACTGCTTGTTGTGGTGATGAATGATGATTGTTTTTATTTGAATTATTGAAAACACTTCAAAATGTAATTTATTGAAAAAATAATTTTTTAACAAAAATAAGTTAAAAGTTTTTTTTTGGGATATCCATATCATTTAATATGAAGTAGTTTTAAACCTAAAAATTTGACTTTTAAAACTGTATTTTAAGAATTGAGAAAATGTTTGAAAAAACAAGTTTATAGTCAAATTCTAAATAGATGAAATATATATATTTCATTTGGAAAACAGACGAAAGTATACCAGCGGACAGAAATCAAATAAAGAATGACACGATATATATGTGTATGTGCGCGTATGTTGTATAAATTATACAAGGGAAGGGAAAGATCTTCGATCACCGTCATCAAAATTAGTGGGGATTGATGAAAGTAGATCGCATGGCTGTTGGATTCACAGATTAGCACAGTCTGTTGGCGCCAAGGTGAGCGTCATGGCGCCAAGATCATACCCAATATTAAAATTCCGTTGCGCCACATTTCCGAAGATATTGACGCCGATGGCATCACTGGAGATCAAAGCATGACATAATATGTTTTGGGCGGATTCCACGAACGCATTTGACTGGTGCAGGACGACCGGCGCGCCGCCGGCGAAATGGAAGGTGATGTCCGGGAACTTGGCATTTCCGCCGGCACCAGAAACATCAAAGCAGAGGCTGAAATCCCCGCTAGGGTCCGTCACTTGCTTAAGGTTGACGCTGTTCTTCACCTTGCTCTCGACCGATTGCAAGGTGTCATCATCAATGAGCGTGAGGGTGGTGCCCGAGTCAATGATGATATTGCCCGCTCGTCCAGGTGGCGCAGGCTTCACGGCCACAGCTCCCTCTCCGGCCACACTAATCTGCTCCAGGTTTAAAAAAGTAAAAGGTTTCCGGCGTGCCGGAGATCAATGGCGTGGTGACTGCATTGGAGCTCGAGATGACCGCGCTTGAACCAAAGTTGAGACGGCTCTTGGCATTGGTTTGATCAGAGGGAAGGCAGTAGGAGAACTTGTTGTCGATGGCTGAGCCTAGCTGCCGGATAAGCGAGAGCTGCCCTCCACCGAGGCCCACCAGGCCCGCATCATTCTCATCAAAGGTACCTTTGCTGCTGTGAGTGCAGCCGAAAAGGCTCTTGGGGAACTGGACGCGGCGTCCTCCGATGGTGTCAAAGCTGATGGTCTCGCCGGAGAGAAATCCGTCGACGAAGGAACCATCACCGTATTTGTAGTTATACTCGCATTGGGATGCAGAGCCGCAACTTCCCTGAGGCAAGGCCGAGCAAGAATCTGCGTTGCACGAGATGACTTTGTAGGTGGAGGAGGCTTGTGGGTCGAACAGTGGGGCCTTCTGATGGTAGCACTCGTCGCATGGTTTGCATTGGATCCAAATAAGATCGCTCCCCGTATCTGCAATGGCGACGATCTTCTCCGCCGGTGATCCTAGGTAGAAGCTCATGAGATACTCGAAGTTACCCGGGGTAATCTCGGAGTAGAAGTTATCGCCGGCGGTGGGATTTTGTATGACATTCCCGAAGTACTTGGCGCGGGCGCGGGAGCGCTCGACGGCGGCTTTGAGGCGGGATGAAGCGGTGGAGGTTGGATCGTAAAGAGGAGAATCGGGCGAATCGCGGTGGATGAGCTCGACGGAGAAGCCGCCCTTGCTGTATACATGGAGTGGAAGGTGGCCAAGAACTGATGAGAGGACTAGGAGGGAAACCACAAGAGAGGAGGTAGAAGTCATGTTTTGTCCCTTGTTTCCTCTTGTGTTAGAATAGCAGAGAGGATGCCAACTATTTATAGATAAGCTAGGGAGTTATTTATTTTTTGTTTAGGGTTTTTTTGTAATGTGCGTAGAAATTATTCCGCTAATTTTGAATTATGTTCGTGAATTTCGTTTTTATTCGGTATTAATTAATTGGTAAACAGAACCCTAAAGTTTACGGGAGTGTAATATTGATGACCGAGGTCAATAATAATAATTTTTTAAACTACATTTCATTTTAGAAAATAAAACAGAATAATTAATTCAATATTTTCGAAACAAAAGTATAAAACAGGGTAATCTTCAAAATAAAACAGAATAATTAATTCAATATTTTTGAAATAGGCATTTAGGGTCTGTTTGAGAAGACTTATTTTCATCGGTCAAGCGGTTACAGCCGCATGAATCGAACATTAATTAATGTCTGATTCATGCGCCCGGAACCGCTTGAACGGTGAAAATAAGTCCTCCCAAACGGAGCCTTAATTACCCCTCCATAATCCATATGGTTAATTCTCTGTACTAATTAGGATAATTGGTCGCAAATTTAGGGGTTTGTTTGGGGTTGCGAATTGGCCGCTCGATCGTGTGGGGCGAGATTGTAGCCACTTGGTTGGGATCAACAAAATGCATTTTTCACTTTGAGAGGGAACCATATTCAACTTTGCAGAGTTAGCACTGCACGATAGTTCTCAGAGCAGTTTCTTCCCAGCCGCAGAATCGTCCGGGATCCCTCGCACCTCTCTGGTATCTGGCAGAATGAGGGAGAATCTCTCAAAGACTTCTTTTGCCGCTTCACCTCAAAAGCACACCGCATGTTAGCATGATGGGGGTCTGGGATGAATAGAAGCGCTGAGAAGCCAGGCTGGTTAGGGTCCTCACACCGCCAGCAGTTCAAAGGCAGGAAAAAGAGGAAGAGGGGGCAGTAACAGGCCCCCATAAGACAAGAGGAATGATGCCAGGACAAGCATCGGAACGGCAACCGTCATCGTGATCCGCCAAGGGATGGGGGTCAGCGACCGCCCCGAGAATACACACCGCTAAACATCACTTGGACCAATGTGTTGTACGTGATTCAAGATGATCCGGCATTTCAGCGACCGAGAGCTCCATAGCCGAACCCAAGATGTGACCAGTCAAAATACTGCGAGTTTCACCGCACGGCTGGTCACACTACCGAGGAATGTTATGGGTTAAAGAATGAAATCGAGCTCCTTGTCTGCAAGAGACTCATGGAAGGTTTATACAGGGACATGATTGTAACGACCTGACCCTTTAGACTATGCGCCGCCGGCCTACCAGCAGCCCGCGTTTAGAGCTCAGAGGCCCACCGCACCCTTGCCTGGGTCGGCGGTTTGTCTCGCCCCACGACACCACTGGTAGTAAGCCTAAACATCAAGGCCTGCATGCCCAATGCACCCCAACCAAATCTCTGCGCATGTTTATCAGCAGCGGTGGATTGTTGTCACGGGGTCTCGAACCCACAACCTTGATAAAAAGCCTTTAATATCACTCCTCATCACCAACTGAGGAGTCCTCACTGAGCATGATGGTGGCCTGGGACAAATAGAAGCGCTGACAAGCCAGGCTGGTTAGGGTCCTCACACCGCTAGCAGTTCGAAGGCAGGATAAAGAGGAAGAGGGGGCAGTAATAGGCCCCCATAAGACAAGAGGAACGACGTCATGACAAGCATCAGAACGACAACCGTAATCGTGATCCGCCAAGGGATGGGGGTCAACGACCACCCCGAGAATACACACCTCTAAATATCACTTGGACCAATGTGTTGTACGCGATTCAAGATGATCTGGCATTTCAGCGACCGAGAGTTCCACAGCCGAACCCAAGATGTGACCAGTAAAAATACTGCGAGTTTCACCGCACGGCTAGTCACACTACCGAGGAATATTATGGGTTAAAGAATGAAATTGAGCTCCCTGTCTGCCAGAGACCCTTGGAAGGTTTCTACAGGGACATGATGCCCATGATGTAGGTTGGATGTGATGTCGTCAATGTCCGTGGCGGCAATGTCCGTGGCAGCACAACGGTCGGCATAGCGGAACAGAGACCCTGGGTGGCGGCCTTCCTGCAGCAGAAACGGAAGGGGAAGCAGATCCAGCTGACTGAAGCCCTATGGCACGGGCGAAGTACGGTCGATAACTAGAGTGGAGCGGGGCTAGCACCGAGAAGAGAATGATGCAGAACAGAGGCTCTGGGCGACGAAAGATCTAGAGGGTTGCAGCGGCGGGGTTGGGGCACGACTGGATCTGCTGGTTGTTGGAGGAGGTTTTGTGGCAGATTCGGGCAGATCGAGTGCGGAAAGGATGTCGGAGGCCGATCTGGTTGCTAGAGGAGGTGGAGCGGGCCGATCCGATTGCTTGAGGGTTGATCCGGTTGCTGGAGGGCATGATGTGGCGGATCAGCGCTGGCGGCGTGATGTTGGAGGAGGATCGGGGTCGGGATGTCTGATAAGGGTGAACTGCACGTTGGCTGGGTCGCGCGCCGTGCGGAACAGCGACAACGATCGGGTCGCTCGTCTTCCTATGGCGACCCGGGATCAGGTGTTATGTCGCGAAAACAGGACAGTTTCGCGTTAACGCGGGTCGGTGGGGATTGGATGTTGTGCGGGTCAGTGGACAGGGGAGATAGATTTCTGAATTCCTTAGGCAAACTCGACCACCAGCGACGAGAGCGGGCAGTGCGGCAGGTCAGACCAATTGATACAATCACAGATAAATTCATGAAGGAATTCAACAAGGGGAAGGGCTGGCGGGGGTGAGCGAGAATGAAGGTGGACGAGAAGAGACGAAATTAGAGAGCAATCCTAGAAACCTTCATACATTCCAAGATAAAGATTACAAGGTACGTTCGGCTCTCCTATAGTGGCGAGCAACGAATATAAAAGGAAATATTGAAATTATGAAATACTGAAAATTAGGAAATACTAAATTTAGAAAATACTGGAAATACTAAAAATGTTTCAACAAACATAGTAACCTATTTAATATTAAATATTCTCGGCGGCCTCGGTAGGCCCTTGCGATATACGCGCCCGACGCGTGTTGACTTGTCATTGTGGCTCGTCGTTGTGTAGTTCTGTAACATTTGGATCTGTAACAAATTACCAGACCTCCCCCAAAAAAGCCAATAAATAGACCCGCTTTCTACTTCATTTGTATTTTTTCCTGTTCGCTAACTCTGACTGTCTTCATGTCTTTCTCTCTCTACACTCCTCTTTTTACAGGTTATCTGCCGCAAGGGCCTCGGACAAACACCGCCTAGGTGGATGGAGTTTGCCCAAAGCAAGACAAGATTTCAGAAGCGAACGGACTCCCAGTCGTCAACAATGTCTTCGGTCATTCGCAAGACACAATAGTGAGCGACAAGACCTTAAGTTGCCACCAGAACGGGTCTAGGAAGGAGACTACCAAGTTGTCTAACTCCCATGGGAGCAAAAAGAACAAGATTCCAGAAAGAGCGCAGAGATCCTGTGGCGCTCATGTTGAAGCCAAAAATGACCTCTGTGGAGTTCGGGGTCCCTAGAAAGGGGTGACCTCACACCTACTACACTCAGGAGAACGTCACAGACCAAAGGATCAAGAAGCTAGAAACAGACCCTCGGCTCTAGTGCGGAGGTCCCACCTCACACCCGGAAGACCTTTGAGCTCTCCCCCTCCCTAGTCAATGCTTGAGCTAGGGTGCCTTGAAGGATGAAAAGAGAGTGAAGAAGTGATCTCTCCAAGGCACCATTAAGGGCCTATTTATAGTTTTCTAAATCTCATGGACCAAAATGACAGAAATACCCCTACGCCAAATATGCCTTGGGCCAATAGAAAACAGCCACACCGGGGGGTAAAGAGGTAATTCCCCCAAGGGTAAAACGATAACAACACGGGCAGGGGCGAGACCCCGGCCTTGACCGGTCTCGCCCCGCCAGACCGCGGGCAGGGGCGAGACCCCCGACCACTGGCAGTCTCGCCCCGCCAGGCCGCAGGCAGGGGCGAGACCCCCCGGCCACTGGCCGGTCTCGCCCCGCCAGGCCGCGGGCAGGGGCGAGACCCCCGGCCACTAGCTGGTCTCGCCCCGCCAGGCCGCAGGCAGGGGCGAGACCCCCCGGCCACTGGCAGGTCTCACCCCGCCATGCCCCGGGCAGGAACTCGAACTGCTCAAAAGCTTATAAAACTCATCTAGTCCTGCGCCTGCCGGGAGGACCCCCCCCCCCCCCCCACTCTGCGAATACGGGGTTGTATACAATCCCCGCTCTTTGCGAGATTGGCACAAGCTCGGAAAGAAACATTCAACCCAACGTATTCGCTGAGTGTGAGTTTCTTGCGCCGTCAACCTGTCATGCCAGCTGATGGGAGCCTAGGTGGCGAGACCCCATCCGGGTAAAAAACACTTCACCCCCCGGAGGGGTCAACCTGCCATGCCAGCTGATGGGAGCCTGGGTGACGAGACTCCCTCCGGGTAAAAAAACACTTCACCTCCCGGAGGGGTCAACCTGTCATGCCAGCTGATGGGAACCTGGGTGGCGAGACCCCCTCCAGGTAAAAAACATTTCACCCACCGGAGGGGTCAACCTGTCATGCCAGCTGATGAGAGCCTGGGTGACGAGACGCCCTCCGGGTAAAAAACACTTCACCCATCGGAGGGGTCAACCTACCATGCCAGCTGATGGGAGCCTGGGTGGCGAGACCCCCTCCGGGTAAAAAACACTTCACCCCCCGGAGCGGTCAACCTGTCATGCCAGCTGATGGGAGACTGGGTGGCGAGACCCCCTCCGGGTAAAAAACACTTCACCTCCCGTAGGGGTCAACCTGCCATGCCAGCTGATGGGAGCCTGGGTGGCGAGACCCCCTCCGGGTAAAAAACACTTCACCCCCCGGAGGGGTCAACCTGTCATTCCAGCTGATGGGAGCCTGGAAGGCGAGACCCCCTCCGGGTAAAAAACACTTCACCCCCTGGAGGGGTCAACCTGCCATGCTAGCTGATGGGAGCCTGGGTGGCGAGACCCCCTCCGGGTAAAAAACACTTCACCCCCGGAGGGGTCAACCTGTCATGCCAGCTGATGGGAGTCTGGGTGGCGAGACCCCCTCCGGGTAAAAAACACTTCACCCCGCCCCCCCCCCCCCCCCCCGAAGGGGTCAACCTGTCATGTCAGCTGATGGGAGCCTGCGTGGCGAGACCCCCTCCGGGTAAAACAACACTTCACCCCCGGAGGGGTCAACCTGTCATGCCAGCGTTGGGAGCCTGGGTGGCGAGACCCCCTTCGGGTAAAAAAACACTTCACCCCCCCCCCCCCCCCCCCCCCCCCCCGGAGCGGTCAACCTGCCATGCCAGCTGTTGGGAGCCTGGGTGGCGAGACCCCCTCCGGGTAAAAAACACTTCACCCCCGGAGGGGACAACCTGTCATGCCAGCTGATGGGAACCTGGGTGGCGAGACCCCCTCCGGGTAAAAAACACTTCACCCCCCCGAGGGGTCAACCTGTCATGCCAGCTGATGGGAGCATGGGTGGTGAGACCCCCTCCGGGTAAAAAATACTTCACCCCCGGAGGGGTCAACCTGTCATGCCAGCTGATGGGAGCCTGGGTGGCGAGACCCCCTCCGGGTAAAAAACACTTCACCCCTCGGAGGGGTCAACCTGCCATGCCAGCTGATGGGAGCCTGGGTGGCGAGACCCCCTCCGGGTAAAAAACACTTCACCCCCCCCCCCCCCCCCCCCGAAGGGGTCAACCTGCCATGCCAGCTGATGGGAGCCTGGGTGGCGAGACCCCCTCCGGGTAAAAAACACTTCACCCCCCGGAGGGGACAACCTGCCCTTTCAGCTGATGGGAGCCAGGGTGGCGAGACTGAAAGAAATAGTGTCTAACCACCTAGAGGGGGGGTGAATAGGTGTACTTTTTCTTTTTACTTTAAGGCAGACAAACTGTTTTGTACTTTAAGCAGCAAATGCAAATTCTACAGCTATCATAACATAGCAACCACAGAAACAAACATTCACAGAGTGCACACAGTGTTTATAGTGGTTCCCCAAGGTCTGGGTACATCCACTTTCCCCCTTCGCCTATCTAGTAGTGTACTAGATTCGACCTAACTTCTGCACTTCCCTTCAAATTCTCAGATCCTACAGCTCAGAACCCCAAACAGGTTCCTACAACTCAGAGTGTCCCACTCCTACAACTCAGGCACAAAGCCCTACCACTCAGTCTTCAACAAGACCTACACTCAGGCTAAACAGCCCTACCTCAGCCTTCAACAAGGCCTACACTCAGAGAATATATTCTCCTACACTCAGGCTCAAAAGCCCTACCTCAGCCTTTATAAATTTAGGCTTACAACTCAGATCCCTTAGGATCCTACAAAAGGAAAATAATAACAAATTATAGATCACCACTCTGTTTGAGAGAATGAAGAGGGCAACATTCTTGATCAGTTCTTGATAGTACTGATTCCTGAGATCAACTTTGTCTTTGCTTTCTTCAAGGCTTCTTGAGTCTGAACTCAGTAAAGATGATCTTCTTGAAGTAGGCCGGCTGGCAACTTCCTTCTTAGGATGGAGAATTAAATCTGGATCATACTTTGCAGTCTGGTTCAGAACCTGCTCCTTAAGAGATTTGATTAACAAGTCTCTTTCTTGAATTCAATTACTGGAGTTCTCTCTCTCCAAGTAAATCTGAAGTTTCTTCAAAATACTGATTTACAGTTTTCTCTGGATCTGTCTTGATCTTCTTAAACTTTAATCTTCTGATTGATTGATAATTATTCGATTATTATTTATTGTTGGAGGAGAAAGGTCTTTATATAGTCTTCCTCCAAGGTAACCGGCTGATCTGGTTTCTAACGAACTTCTGACAGCTCTGACAGTTGCAGTAGACCGGCTGAAATGGCAGTTGTCAAGTCATTCAGTCACTTCTTGAAATCACTGTCTCTGTCTGAAAGTGTCGAGACTGATCTTCATTATGTGTTGACACAAATAGACCAAGTGTCGACACAAGTGAACTAAGTGTCGCCACTAGCCTTGATGGTGTCGACACAACTCCTTGTGTTGTTGTAACAGCTTCTCGACACTACTACTTCAGAATATGTCGACACTGATTCTGTGTGTCGACACAAGCCTTCTGTTGAATGTGTCGACACTGATTCTGTTTGTCGACACAAGTACTTCTTTTACTTTAACTTTGTTGAAGCTTGCTGTGTGTCGACACAAGTCCTGTGTGTCGACACAGTTGATGTCGACAATGCCTTCAGTGTGTTGACACAGCTTCCTGGTGTCGACACATTGGATGTCGACTAAGCTTCTCTGGGTGTCGACACTGATTATGTTGATAATTCTTCATAGTGTGTCGACACTGCCTGTATGTGTCGACATATTTCTTCTGGTGTCGACTCTGCCTTTCCTG